>CM035121.1:40746860-41358182 GCA_020205555.1 Panax stipuleanatus
TCATAAAGGCCACTTATTAGGTGCGTCTTTCAAACTTTGCACCACCTTGATTTCATTGTGTCCCATTTTGTTGAGGAACTCTTCGATTTTCTCTTTAGCCACCTTTTCTTTGGCTTTGAGGACTGGTTTGTTCACCCGTTGAGGCAGGTACAAGGGATTCTCCTTTGCCATAATGGTAATGTTATTTGAGGTGGAACCTTCATCATTCCCGTAGTTCTATGGGACCCTCTTCAGACTGATAATTGGATATTGAGGTTTGAAGGGCAAGATTAAAGGTTCGGGTGCGGCTACCTTCACAGGATTTGGTGTTTCTTAGATCCCTTTCCCTAGCAGTACTAAGGGTGTGAGGACTGTCTCCTTATCATAGGAAACGACAGCCACTGTATCCTGATTCCACATAGTGGGGATAAAGAAAGTGTCTTCATCTGGGAGGCCATAATCCCGATTCCCTATTATCAATTCACCTCTTTCAATCATGTTCTGAATCAGGTTACGAAGTGCCCAACAATCCTCAGTATCATGGCCGAGTGCATTGGAGTGGTACTGATAGATTTGGTCAGGTTTGAATTTCCTGGATCGAGGGTTCAATGGAGGTAATAAATCTGCAACCATTCCCTTATTGATTAACATCTGGAGGATTTCCTCCATTGGCTGGTTCAGGTTAGTGAAATTTCTTTAAAAGGCAAATTTCCTTCCAGCTTGGAAATTATCCTCTTTGGCCATCCGATCGGCCCAGGGTTCATGCTCATGAGACCGGTAGTGATCCCTCATGGGAATGGGACTGATCTCTGGTGTGGGAGGACTTACATTAGACTAGTTGGTCTGATTCATCATCTGTCTATTAATTTGATGTTGGTATATAACCAGCTCTGCTAACTGTTCGATCTCCTCCTTGATAGACTTAATCTCTTTTTCTATCAGGAATCGCCTTTCTGAATACTCGCAACTGAATGGGCTGTTGTTCTAGATGGAGTTGATTCCCCCATATAACGGAGGTACATGGATCCTTCTCCATTTCCTATACTGATCATGTTGACATTCTCCTCTTTGTGCTGAGGGAGGGGATTATCTTGCACGTGTGGTTGCTCCGATTTGATTACCACAATCTCTCCATTGTCAATCAAGTCTTGGATTTTATGCTTGAGAGACCAACAGTCTTGGGTGTCATGGCCCGGAGATCCAGAATGGTAAGCACACTTCTTGCTTGGGTCGAAATTCCTTCCACCAGTATTGGTTGGTGGAAGGAGTCATACAATATTTTTCTGTGCGGTTAATAGTTTCAGCAAATTCTCGAGTGAATCCCATAATGGGGTGAATGTTCTCCGACGTTTGGCCTCCATAGTCCTCTGAAATGGAGGGTTTGAAGGTTGTGCAAGAGCTTGAAAAGGGGTTTAATTCCTCCTTTAAATGGGCATATTGTTTGAATCACCCCTTGGATTCTGTCCTTGCAATACTAAGGACACTTCTTCATCTTTCTTCTTATGTGTTCTCCGAGGATTACTCGAGTAATTCTCGGACTGGATATGTTCGGCAACGGCTTCCAAGGCAGTCAGGTCCTTTATCTTCCCAGACTTTAACCCCATTTTGGCCATCTCCCTGTGCTTGATCATCTCAGAGAATGGTTTTCCTATGCCTACTAGGACCCTCTTGTAATATGGAGCTTCTTGAATATCGATGAAGGTCATGACTATCTTAGTCTCATTCATAGGTGGAATGACTTGTGCTGCAACTCGTCTCCATCGTTGAGCATACTCTCTGAATGACTCAGATCTTTGTTTCTTGATTTTGGTTATCTAATATCTGTCTGGAGCCAGATGTGACTGGAAATTTATTGACTGAGGAAGGCATGGGCCTAACTCTTCCCAACTGTGAATTTTGGAATTGTCTAGACGGGTGTACTAGGCTCTAGCCTCTCCGGTCAGACTCTTCTAAAATAACTGCATTCAAAGCTTCTCGTCCTCTGCATAGGATCTGAGTTCTCGAATGAATACCTTTAAGTGGGTATAAGGGTTTCCCAATCCGTTGTATTTCTCAAAATCAAGAGTTCTAAATTTTTCGGGATAACTAGGCCCAGGGAATATACAGAGGTCTGAATAATTGACACTGCCAAATGCCACAGTCCCTTTGATAGACTGGATGGTTTCTTCCATCTGCTGTACTTTTTTCAGAATGTCACCAGCTTCCTGTTGTTTGTTGAGGGGTTAATTTCATGGGTTTTGTTGGTTGTGTCTTGGTTTTGTTGTCTAGGAATCTGAGTCTCGACTTTTTCGGTCTATTAACTTCCACCACTACCACCAAGTGTTCCTGGTTCTGTATGAGCTTGGGATTGCTTCCTTTTTAGAGCTTTACCTTGTTCTCTCAAGAAACTGGCCAATTCGGCTATCTGATTCTTTAGTCCTTCAAACTCTTCCCTAGAGACAGGGGTAGATTCTGGTTGAGCACCTGAAGTCATGTTCATGGGTAGACTTAGTGCTTTCTTAGACTTAGATCTAGTGACAGGACCAATTTTTCACCTACAACAAAACGTAGGCGTGTCAATCTCTTGAGGTAGATATGGATATGATGCATGCCATGATGTGCTTTTATGGTTTTTTAATCTTATCCTGCAAAATAGAGGTCAGTTGTTTTGATGACAGGATGACAAGATGTATTATAACAGGAAATGTAAAATTTTCATTATGATATTTACATTGTGCTTCTTTACATTAGAATTGAAAACTTGTCATTGAATTTGAAAGAGGAAGGCTTGAAGAAGCTTCCCATCGGATTTGGTTAATCAGAGGCTGACCTATCTTAGGCTACTCTTGTGGCTTTTTGGCATGAAGGTCCCCCAGATCATCGCAATCTACTAGAGGGGAAATTATTCCGATCTTTCAACTGGAGAGAATCTGGATGGTGCATTTTTATGAGCCCCAAAGACTTAGCCGTCCCTAGAGACATTACTTATCACCGACTGGTTTTGCCTTTCGGAGGAGGAATCACACAACATACAGTCACATACATCGCGTCTCACCGTTATGCATATGATGTCATTGGTGCGAAGCACAAATATGGGTACGAAGCACTAAAAAGCAGGAAAGCATTCATTCACATTCATTCACTGTAAATACGCATCATTCATGCATTCATTTAATGTAAAGAAGTAGCATTCACACATACATAATTTTTTTTTAAAAAGAGAAATGTTTGAAAAAATTTGACCGCTGCCTAAGCCCTCAAAAATCCCCAGCAGAGTCGCCTCCTGTCGACGTTGGGAAAAAATCTGCGGGTCGGGTCAAACCCGGATCTTTCTCTTTCCCTAAGTTATGTCTACCCTTACTCTTTTTATTGTGAAAAAGGTTTTGAACGGTTTTTTAGGAATAGGCCAACATGTATCATGTCAACGATTTGAATGTTTTACAGAGTCGCTCGTTGGTATATTTGAAATGGTTGTACCAACTCAACCGAGTTTTGTTTGAAAAGAGGCCCAATTGCTGGACACTATCGAAACTTGATCTTTGAAAACAAAGTTTTGAGTTCGGGGGCTTGGTTAAGTGTGAGAAAGGTGTTAGGCACCCCACAACTCCCATGTAAGCACGGTACCGCATCTTTTCAATATTTCCCTTTTAAATCTGCAATGTGTGTGTGAATACTGGAAGAAATTGGGCCTATGATTTTATTGGAAGTATGTTTATGCATCGTTGAACCTATATACGAAGGGTTTGATTTGATTTGCAAAAAGTCTTTGATTTATTTTGCAAAAGTGCTTGATTTGATTTGCAAAAGTTTCTTTTTTTTGAAAAGATTATTGAATGATGTTTTGAAAGAAGGTTTTCAAACCCTTACGCTAGCATAGGAATTGTAGCATATCAATACTTCAGTTTTATCTTATCAGCCTTAAGGCTCAATTTGAATGATAATTGTCGGGCTGCGAAGCATCCTCGACCACAATATATATACAAATTTCTGTCTCTTCATGGGCATGATAGCCATCGAAGGGACTCTGACACGATAAACTTTATTTTCACTATGTTGAGACCTTAAATTCGGATAACCATTTTAAGGACTTTTGCATGTATATTTTTACAGAAAAACTGGCAGGGTACATTTGTAAAGTGGAGTTTGTCCATCGTGGGAATCAGATTTTGATCTATTCGATCATGAATCCCACGATTCCTAGGCTCACATAGGGAGGCCAAGAAACCTGTACAGCTTAAATTTGTACAGAAATATATCCAACATCGCCACAACCAAGGATTCATCAGTAAATCCTGGCTCGCACATGGCCGAAGAATCTCGTTCCCACTAGATAGCGATCTAAGGGCTGCGAGGTAGCTTTTATAACTGAAACTAGAAAAATACTATGTTTAAATAAATTTCAGCAATTCTAACTTCCCAGTTCTGTCTGGACCTATTTTGAATTGTTTGAAAGATAGAGTTGGCGAGATTTAAAGAAATCTAATTTGCCAGCAGAAATGTCAGTGCCGATTCATATCAAATGAATATTTAAAGCAACAATTTAATAAAAATGAGTAAAGCAATATATATATATATATAATTATATATATACTAAAGCTGTAAAGGGTGATGGGTTTTCACACCGGTGCTCGGACTGAAATGTATATATATATATGCATATATATTTATAAAAGCTGTATAAAAGCCACGGAATGATCCAGGCTGGACAAAATGTAAATATATATAGAAAAGCAATAAAGGGCGGTGGGTTTTCACTCCGAGGCCCGGACTGGAATATATATATATATATATATAAATATATATAGACAGAAAAGTAGTCAACCAAGACTGGGAAGATAATCCAGTGTGGTGAATGTTGCTTATATATATATATATATATATATTAAAGCAGTAAAAAGGCCACAGAATGATCCAGGCCGAACTGGAATGTAAATATATATATATATATATATATATATATATATATATTGACAGAAAAGTAGTCAACCAAGACTAGGAAGATAACCCAGTGTTGTGAATGTTACTTATATATGCATATACATATATATATATATATATAAAAGCATTAAACTACCGCAGATTAGGCATTCGGGCTTGACAGAATTGAAAAGTTAGTATATATACAGTTAAATATATACAAAAAAGGCCAAACCTGGACTGGGAAGATAACCCAGTCCGGCGAAGTTGCTCAATATGAAGAGGCAAGTATATAAAAGTTGCTGAAAGCGACGAATCGTCAATCCGAGTTGTAGAAAAGCCAGAAAATGCGTTTAGGTACTAAAATGTACCAAAAGTTAACGAAAACGACCACAAAACTAAGTTTCGGGCATATTTAGAGAACGAAACTTGATATACAAGTGTATAAAAGTACGAAGAAGTAATAATAACTTTCTGATCGTAAAAATACTCACAATGGACTGCTCCACGGGCTTTTTGCCAAATTGTAGGCTTTAAACATCCAAATCTACCGGTTATTTTCTGATATGTGGTAGTATGTGGGTATATCTACGTGTTAGAGTGAAAAAATTTGGGTTTGGAAGACAAGAAAATGCTGGAAAATAAAACGAGCAGGGGTTTAGAACGTTTCTGAATTCTTGAATGAGCTGGGGGGTCAGCTCATATATATAGGCCCAAGAGCCTCTACTCTACCTGCTGCTGCCGCAGGTAGAGGTGCGACTCCACGTGGCAAGGCCCACGTGGAGGGTCCTGTTTCATCAAAGTACGTGCACTTCGAGCAACGCAAGGTCTGATTCGAAACTTTCGAACTTTTGATCGGAGCGTCCGTTTGAGGCATGCGGTACCTTTTCGGAAACCCCTCGCCGAGAGTGTCACAATGGCATGGAATAAAACATTTTTTGGGTCCAGGAAGACGAGTTCATAACTAGGTGTTCGATTCCCCGTAGTTCGTCCGTTGAGCTGTCTTGCGCTGTTTGCACTCGGGATCATTGTTATGGTTCGTTCTGACCTTGGTGGCATCGATTCGGCTTGAGTTTGACCAAATCGGCATAGAGTTGGTAAAATGATCGTTTTGCCCCTCCCGGGGTTTCTTTCAATGTTGGCATAGTCTTCGGCTGACTTTATGACAACTTGAAAATTTATAAGATTTTAAATGATTAAAATAAAGGTTAAAAGAATAAAACTTAGATGGGAATTTGAGGATTAATAAAAAATATATTTTAAAGAAGAACCTATATGGTTTACTATTTGAATGAGAATAAAGAAAAATATGTGTTACAAAATTTATAAACCCTGGAAATTAATCTATATGTACTTGAAGGAATATTAAGGATAAGGTACTACGATACCTATAAAGTTTGGTGACCTAATATATAAATTAGGTATTTGCATTAAGTAACCTCAAGGGTTATCTTTATTTAATTGTCCTAGTATTTTAATATATACTAGTGACCTAATCTAAGAGATTTATGAAATATGTCTCAAGCTATTAGATTATCTTGTATGATTATTGGTCATAACTTATTATGCCAATTAGGGCTATTAAGTTAATACACTAGTGGAATATGTTTTGACTTATGTGAGTTATGTATGCGATTAAATAAATATACATTATATAATGTGTATACATTTATTTTGTATATAAAGAGAATTAAGAATTAAGTTATGTAACCTAATACATATAGTAGGTATGGTAATTAAATAACCTAAGTGATTTCAATATGAGAGAATGGTAGTGTTTAAAAATATTTACTAACCATAAGAGATTTATTTTATACATCTCAAATAATTAATTTTATAACCTAAGGAAAACAAGTTTAATTGGGTTATAAAAAATTACAGATTCCTGAGTAAGGATTTAAGTTACAAAGGAGGGGAATGGAAACCCTAACTAAATGATTAATGTAAGATAAAAATTAAAAGAATTGGACTACGTGGAATTCATGGCCCAAGGGATTAATTTGCAAGCCTAAGAGAAATTAGTTAAAGCCCAATTCTTTAGCCCATTGGGAGAGAAGACATTTTGGGCCATTAGTAAGCTAATTAAGGCATTGGGCCATAGCCCAAACAATTAGTTAGGAAGCCCAAAAAGAATTAAAAATAGCAATCCCAAAGGGTAATTTTTTTTAAGGAAAATATTTTTAATGACCAAATTACCCATAAAATTATTTGTGAAATGACCAAAATACCCTACAATCCATGTGAACTTAAAGCAACCAATCAGAGAAGAGATGGTGCAAGCATGACATCATCCTTAAATAAACATAGATGATGTAAGCATGACATCAGCATTAAAGAAACACAAAGATGATGTCATCATTATGTCACCGAGGGACTAAAGTCCAATTAATGAGGTACTAATCGTAATTAACCTAGGTACCAAACTGTAATAAGCCGGGGGCAAACTATAAAAAGCCAAGCCCCTAACGTGCAATTATCGAAACTATGTTTTCCTATAAATAGCAAGCCAATTCTCTTCATTTTTCAAAACAAAAAATAGTGTTAGAGAGAGAGAGGGGGGAACATTTCGGTTGCTATAGAGAGAGAAAGAGAGATGAAAGTTTTTGGTGAGGTTCAAGACTGCAAAGGATTAGTTAAAGCTTGCAACTTCAAGAGGTATTTCCTCTAGTGGGTATTATTTTCATTCTTCTTTATATATTTAGTAAAAATATACTTTAAAAGCAGTTATAATGCCCAAATTATTTTAAGTATATAGTACAAAAGTACTATTTACAAGCAGTTATAATGTCCGATTTATTTCTCATATTAAGTAGAAAATATACTTTTATAAGAAGTTGCTATGTCTGATTTTCTTCAAGTATTTAGTAAGAATATTCATTTTATAAATCAGTTATAATGCTCGATTTATTTCAAACATAGTAAACAAATATTCATTTTACAAGCAGTTATAATGCTCAATTTATTTTAAATATAGTCGATGAATATTTATTTTGAAAACAATTCTAATGCTTAAATTATTTCATGTATAGTACAAGGATTTTTATTTATAATTGGTTATATGATTTACTAGTTATAAATAAGAACTTATACATAAAAGAATAAGTGTTAAATCTAAAGTAGTGCAATCGTACTCTTTAATGGTTGATGTATAGTAGCTGGGCTAAACGATTCCTTCAAGGAGCGGAGGTATATACGAATTAGCAACCTATCTAACTCATTGTGAAAACAGTGTAGACGAGACGAAAACTAATTTGTTGGTTGTTTGTGGGAAACCACTCAATAGTTTATATTGAATACTATTAAAGACTCGATATGTGCTAGGTTTAGACTTGTGAATATGTATGGTATTAAGGTATTATCTAATATTTGACTATGTGGTTAAATATTAGATAGTTTACTTATAAAGTAATAGTATTGTGAGATAAAGTATGTTATACTAATTGAAAGATCAATCTTATAACTGATAGGTGTTTTCAATAAAGCGATTAAAATAGATTGCGTAGCAGTAATCAACGATACATGAAAGTTTTTCCTTAAGTTAAACTCGAGTTATTATTTTTCAAGCATGGTAGTGGATAATTATTGTTGATTATTCCAACTCTAAGATTATTATTGAATATTCGCATTTAGTGTAGGTTTTCTCTAACTCAAACTTGAGTTATATTTTCAAAGCATGTTCGTGAATAATCATTGTTAATTATTCACATCCCTACTGATTATTGATTTGCACTTAGTGCATGTTGCATATGTTCATCAGGTATGAAAGCTGATCACCTTCATTACCCTAAGGTTTAGTTAAAGTTGTTCATGGTCCTTGTTCACATTAAACATTATTGGTTCAGTCATTCATTTATTAAAATTATGATTTATGCTCTTTCACAATTATTATATTGTTGAAAATTCAAAAGCTTATTCTTTCTTTCAATCATGATATATCCTTGTTGTATTTAAATTTACTGGGAAAAATAGTTACTCACCCTTGCTATATCATGATAATAAATTTCAGATTAAGACGAAGGCTTGAAGAAAGACAGAGGCAAAGGCAAACTACAAGAGTAGATTATTATGCATCTATAACTATTAGTTATCCGATGTAAATCATTTATGAGAACCATTTAAGTTTTTAAAGATATGTATTCAGTTAAGGTTAATAGACCTTGGAAAATGTTATAGAATCATGTGAAATAAATAATTTATGTTTATATATTCCGCATTAGTTAGTAGAATATGTATGAAGATAATTACCGTAACGTACTAGGTTCGAGGTTCTTGGGACCCGAATTTGGGGCGTCACAGGTTGGTATCAGAGCTATAGGTTATAAATCTTAGGTAGGGTTACCTTAGGCTATAACCGCAGAGATGAGGATAAAGAATAAAGCTCAAATAGAGTTTAATTGCTAAGAGATGAATTTTTGGAAAACTCATTATTAAGTATAGGAGAAGATAAATAAGATTCAAAGAAGAATCTCAAACAATTATAAAGATAAGAATCCAGAGTTACCTAACTCTAGTAATAAAGATGAAAATCTTAAATAAAATCATAATATATGATTAAAGTAAAAAATAAGAAGATCGTAAAACAAAACGATTATAAAAATGAAAAGAATCGTAATATAACACGATTATAAGAAGAGATCACAACGTGATCTGATAAGGTCATAGGACGATAGATGATCAATTGTTTGATTGAAAACTTTATAGCAGAATTGTTGTACGACTATTGTACTATGAAATTGTACTATGAAAACTCAAGAAAGAGATGAAGAGGATCGGATACGAATTAAATGAAATTTATATTGAGTAAAGAGAATTTAGGATTATGTGGGATTTCAATTGAGGACTTTTGTGATAGCTGAGTTGTACAAACTTTTGTATCGGGGGGGGGGGGGGTTTGTGCTTGGTCTAACGACTACTTAGTTTATCACATTAATAATCATTGAGATGTTGGTGTCGCACTATTGATATATCTATGATGAGAAGATGATTCTTTTCTCATATTTATATGTGATAGTTAGAGAATATAAAATTAGATGCGAGTTCTTAAAACTCATACTTATGATAAGTTTGTGACTCATAATCGTATGGTATGTTTTTGAACCCCTAAGCGTTGGACAGTTCCTGATTGATTCTTGAACTACGTATTGCTAGGACAAGTTTCTAACCTCATATTATTGTAAAAAGTTTCTGAACTCATAACGTGTGGTATGTTTATGAACTATACTGGGGTATAGAAGAGGACTCATGTTTATATATTCCGACACTATCATTCCTCACTACTTAAGCTCTAAGAATTGGACCTCTATCTAGGTCCTGCGAACTCACTGGGAAGTACATTTCGTAGGATATTTCCTTGAAACGTTCCCACGTTATGACTCCTTCTCCCACTCGGGTCTTATTCGCTTGCCACCAGAAACTAGCATCTGACTTCAACATAAAAGTTGCGAATGCCGTTTTTTGGTCTTCACCAACCCTAGCCACGTCAAAGACCTTCTCCATTTTTATAACCCACGTCTGTGCAACTATGGGGTTTGTCGATCCTTTGAACTCCGTCGATCCTACTGCCTTAAACTCTTTGAACGTTGTGGCCTGCACTTGCGGCTGATTGGCCATCGCTCCTGTCAGTAGGTTCACTAACTGCTGAACTGAGTTAGGGTTTGCTCCATCATTATTGTTGTTGTTATTCGTCGAACCCTCGGGGTTTTGACGTGTTGGTCTTCTTCTAGGAGGCATTTTCTGTTAAGAAAAATTAGTATAAGCTCCTTTATTCAATTCTTAAGTATTCAAGTTAAACTTAAACAATCAAATAATTCAGTTCATATATGAACACATAGCACATCAATAAACTTCTTTTATTCATTACTCGTAGTTTTAGAAAAAACATCGGATAGATAGCATTTCTGCTATTTACACCATCTTTTCTGAACTGGAACAAGTTATAGGACTACATCATCACTTTATCCTATTATTATCTCAAATTATAGGATTTACATTTATTTATTACAAAAGGAAACATATAATTTAAAAGTTCTAATGTCTAAGCATATTAAGACGTCGCACAACCTCTCTACGTTCTTCCTCCATCACCCGAAACGCTGTACTTTGGTCCACCACATACCATGGTAACCCTTGGAACTGAGCTGGGTAATAGAAGATACGATCCTGGGCCCTATCTATGGCCGTATGGAAAGCGTATTCTATCTCCCTTAGCTTGGCTCTCTTGGTTTTGGCTTCATCTTTAGCTCGATCGGCTCTTTGGGTAGCCCTCAAGCTTGTTTCCTCAGCTCTGGCATGCTTTGTCGACTCTTCCTGGATGTCTTGCTTCAGCTTAGCTAGCTCGGCTCGTGCCTCGTCTCTATCATTCTCTATGTGAATTAGCTTCCACTGCACTTCTCCTAGGTCACCAGCCATATCCTCGATAGTCTCGTCTCGCTGCTGGATAGTTTCTTCGAGTTCTCCGACTCGACTATGAAGCTTCACATTACTGTCGTAAACCTCCTCGTACATCTCAAAACTAATAGAGTGAGGTGGGAATTCCTCTTCGGGATCCTCTTCCTCCTCTTCCTCCACTTTAAACTCATCCTCGTCCTCTTCCTCTTGAATATGTGTCAGTTCACGCTCCCGACCAGCTACGGTGATCACTGGAGATGGCTCTTTCCTAACCAGCTGCTCCCAGACAACATAGATGTCACAGGACTCTTCCTCTCTAGGCACCCGAGGTATATCCTCCCTATCCTGACTGGATTCACCAATGTTCGTCATCCTGACAAATGAATTTTAAAGTTTATTATTACGTGATATCGATTCGTCACTCTTCGAATACCTAAACGTAAACACATAGCACATAAGGTAGTTTATTATCTTTACCTATCTCCACTATCTTTTCGATCTTCCTATAAGGCTACTACCTAAGGTTTTCCCCCCACCTAAGGTTCATAACCTATAGCTCTGATACTAACCTGTGACACCCCCAAATCCGGGTACTTCGTTTCCACATGATTTGGTGTTCACTTTCTAACTAAAACATACATCTACCCAATAATAAAGAATTGCATAGTAAATTACAATCTTCGTAATACTTAAATAAAATCTTCCTTGATCAAGGATTACAACTTGTCCAAATAAAATCCCAGGGTTAACTAAACCTTAACATTAATCAAATAAATGCGGAAATAAAACATAACCAACTAAGTCTTATTACAATCAAAACTTGAAACAACAAGCCTTCACTTGTTCATCTTTCATTTTCCTTTACTTGTTAACAGTATGTCAACATTCTTGGTTTAAACTGCAAGGGGTGATAAAACATGCAAGAGTGAGCAAACAAAAGCTCACTTGAAATACAACAGTGATATGACATAAGTGAATAGTTTCAAAAGAGTTTGAATAGCTTTACTTTCATCAAAATAAAGAATTGAATTATAATTCTTTCATTAATACGTAGAATTCGAATATAGAATCAACTGAGGGTCATAAGACCTTGAACTATGTCCTAGGTATAAATATTTCTATTTAAACCTTTAACAGTCATTAAGACTATGGACCATTAACTCGTACTCAAGGAGATCAACCCTTTGTACCATGAATTGTGCACAACCATCTTAACGCTTTCGCATAAATGTCCCCTAGTAATTAGGGTTGTTCATTCTCAGTATTTGAATACAAGTCCGCACCAAAGAAAGTTTGGTTTGGATAGATAAGGGAACTTTAGAGTTTCAACTATCATCAACTAGGAGTAGTTAAATCAACTCACAGTACTTTAATAGTTCAATAATATAGGAATCATGAACCAATTGCAAGATATAGAACAAATCTACATAATAGATAGGCATGCTTTAGAAGTAACTCAAAGCAACTGAAAGAAAAAGTAGATCTTGCTTGAACAACTAAGTCAAGATCACAATACCTCAAGAATACTTCAATATTTGAGCATTAGGAATTATAAAATACAACAATGCTCGGACAAAGTAAACAACAAGTTCGAAATGGAAACTTGCTTAACTAGAAGACTTGCACATATTAAATAACAAGTTTAGGTTAGAAAACTTACACAATAATAAGTTTAGAGATAGGAAACTTGCCTTAAGCGCAAGCTACACTTTAATAACTACAGTCACTTCCACAATTACCCTACACATTACATTACATTTAAAACATCTATTAGTATCCAACTACAACATTTAAACCATCTTACTTCATATCCAAGTTCAACTCATAATGTAATTTTACCACATTGGTTGCTAACTAGTCAAATACGTGAGTCTACATTCACGACATGCATTCCATAAGCTTATAACGCTATCAATCGTGTTGTGTACCTTAATAAAGTAACACACCCACACACATGTAACACATTCATGAAATACTTCAATCCATCTCAAACACATCAAAAACATGTTATCTTATTACCTATTTCACTTTCCAAGTCATAGAAATAAGTTAGCTGAACAAACGGGGCATGAAAACTCAAAAACCAAAAACTAACTTTTCTGGACAGCAACATACTCTGTTGGGGCGGGTCCCCCAAGGACAAAAGCACCGCTGGGGCGGGTCCTCCCTCTGGCACAGAGGCTGGTTAGCGAACTGATGGAGAAATAAGCCAATTTGGCTTATTCCTTCACACCGAATTCGATTTTTCCCAATATGATAAACATGAAACTTGATACAAACAATATTTTAAACTCTTTAACATGATTATAACATATAAAATCCATACATCACATAATCAAAACCAAGATTTCATGATTTTTGAAGAAAAACACAATATTAAGCGTTCTTGACGGAAATTGCTATTACGAATTCATTTTTCAATCAATTTAAGTAATTCCAGTTGTAATAACTTCTATTCTTAACACACTAACATAATACATGATTAATTTTAACAATAACTCAAAATAAAACATCAATTTGATAGTTTCAAAAGCCATTTTTCAGAAATTAATTCATAGAAAATCATTATAAACACCATTCTTCTTATTTATCAAAATTTCATGAATTGAATTGTTAAAACAACCATATAACTGATATATAATCATGCTATATCACATATTACACATAATTTCATGCTTTCATCAATTTCTTTGATAATTTAAGAACTATTTTCAAAATAACTTCATAATAAAACACTATGAACATGATTTCTTCATGTTCCTCATATCTTTGTGAACTAAAACACTTAAACCACTATAAAAATCATATGTAAACATATATATATATATATATATATATATATATATGCACATCCCATATATATATCAAAATGAAGAACTTTTACACAAAGAGATTTTTACAGAAAAGTCTAAAATAATGAAAACATAGAAGAACATAACTTTAAAACTTGCTTTTACAACAATTGTATTTTGAAAATCCTTTCATGGCATACAATTACATATGAAAACATATGAACACCATATATACATATAAGATTCATGATTATGAAAACCTAATAAACACAAAACATATGAATTGATTATAAGGGCTTAAGATTATAACCTTACTAGTTTGAATTAAGAGAGAGATGGAGATGATGAAAGCTCTCCTCTTATTTTCTCAAGGTTTCTCTTCTTCTTCTTCCTCTTCTTCTTCTCTGATAACTCTCTCTAACCCTTCTCTTGTTTTCTTTCTTTGTTTTGTTTTCTAAAACTAACGTACTAACTTGTAGTATGTATATATAATATATAATACAAGTAATATATAAAATATATAACTGCTAATAATTATTACATATACTAATTACTAGTTAATACATAGGTTACACCAACTTGAATTTGAAAAGCTTAAGACCATGTTTGGCAAACCCTTTATTTTTAAAAAACAGCTTAATAGCTAAGGCCTTGTTTGGAAAAATAAGATTAAACAAGTACAAGGGCCTTGTTTGGTAAAACCACTTAAAACCCTTTTCCATTCTTTTAATAAATCTTTACTCCATACATTAAATACTACACTTATTTAATTAAATTACAACATTCTAATTAAATAAAAGCTAATATTTATTAATTAATTAAAATTGCACATAATACCAAATTGTTACACAATTGTAATTCTTTTATTAAACATAATTCATGTAACAAACTATTATCAACACTTGGCACATAACATTAAATCTAATTCAATTATTCTCAATTAAATTAGAATTATGCTACACCATTATTAACACATCAATTTAATTAAATATTACTCTTAATTAAATCAGTCCACAAAATCACATCATTTATTTATTTAACTCAATAAATAAATCACATAAAATATTTATTCACTCAATAAATATTAAAACTTAATATATATAAAATCTCAATCGTTACAATCTTCCCTTCTTAAAAGGATTCTGTCCCCAAAATCACAACATAAAAAAAATTCTCATAAAAAATTTCTCATATGTTACATTCTTCCCTCCTTTAAAGGATTTTGTCCCCAGAATCGATGTATAAGGGGTTACACAAATAAATTAAACAAATAATTGAGGATACGATTTCCTCATTACATCCTCGAGTTCCCACGTGGCTTCTTCAGCCCTATGGTTCCTCTAGATTACCTTAACATAAGGTATCACTTTATTCCTAAGTACTTGTTCCTTCCTATCAACTATTTGAATAGGAACCTCTTCATAAGTTAAGTCTTTATCAAATTGTAAAGGCTTATATTCTATTACATGTTTATAGTCGTGTTTGTAAGGTCGTAACACAGAAATATGAAAGACGTTATGTATATTCTCGAGCTCTGGAGGTAATGCTACCTAGTAAGCAACCTCGCCCATCTTTCGTAGTACCTCGAAAGGTCCAATAAATCTGGGACTCAGGTTCCCCTTCTTGCCAATTCTAATCTTCCCCTTCCAGGGAGATACTTTCAGGAAAATGAAGCTTCCTGGTAAGAATTCTCGTTTCTGTCGATGTTGATCGGCATATTTCTTCTGTCTGTCCTAAGTAGCAACCAATCTTGTTCGTATCAGCTTCACAATTTTAGCAGTTTGTTGCACCAATTTCGATCCCAACAATTGACGTTCACAGACTTCATCCCAGCACAAAGGAGTTCTACATTTTCAGCTGTATAATGCTTCGTAAGGCGACATGCCGATACTCGCGTGGTGACTATTATTGTAGACAAACTCCACCAACGGTAGATGATCCTCCCAGCTTCCCTTAAAATCCATCACGCAAGCTCTCAACATATCCTCAACCGTCTAAATTGTTCTCTCGCTCTGGCCGTCGGTTTGAGGATGGTATGCTTGTACTCATTCGTAATTGCGTTCCCAGACACTCCTGTAATCGCTTCCAGAAATTCGACGTAAAACGCGGATCTCTATCTGACACAATCAACACTTGAACACCGTGTCGAGAAATAATCTCCTTAACGTATAGCTTCGCCAATTGTATTAAGTTATACTTAATCCTGATTGGTAGAAAGTGGGCTGACTTCATCAGTCGATCCACAATCACCCAAATTACGTCAAATCCCTTGTGAGTTACTGGAAGACCAACCACGAAATCCATCGTGATATGCTCCCACTTCCATTCTAGAATTTTTAACGGATGCAGCAATCCGCTAGGTCTCTGGTGTTCTGCCTTGACTTTCTGACAAGTTAGACATTTCGCAACGCACTCATCAACATCCCTCTTCATATTCGGCTACCAGAAATGATGCCTAAGATCCTGGTACATCTTCCTACTCCCAGGGTGAATTGAATACCTTGAACTGTGAGCTTCACTCAAGATCTCCTCCTTAACTTCTGGTACTGGCGGTACCCAGATTCTACCTTCAAATTGTAGCAGTCCCTCACTATCAATTTTGAACTTAAACTCTTCGCCATTAGCTATTCTCTTCTGAATCTTCTCACATTCCTCATCGCAAAGTTATGCTTCTTTCACTTTGTCTACCAGAGTAGAACCAGTAGTTACTTGAAATAACTTCTCATCCGATTCCTTCATAAACTTCACTTCCAGCTCTAATCTAGCCATTTGCTCTATCAACTGATCCTGATCTGTTAACATATTCAGCTTCTCTTGACCTTTTCTACTCAAAGCGTCGGCGACGACGTTAGCTTTACCCGGATGATAAAGTATCTCGCACTCGTAGTCCTTGATTAGTTCCAACCATCTCCTTTGGCGCATCTTCAAATCCTTCTGGGTAAAGATATACTTCAGACTCTTGTGATCTGTGTATATTTCACACTTCTCTCCATATAAGTAGTGTCTCCAAATCTTTAGAGCAAACACCATTGCCGCCAATTCTAAGTCATGGGTCGGATACCCTTTCTCGTAATCCTTTAGCTAACGTGATGCATAAGCAATAACTTTGCCGCTCTGCATCAACACACAGCCTAAACCCTTATGTGAGGCATCACTATATACCACAAAATTCCCCGTACTATCTAGTAAGGACAACACCGGCGTAGTACTCAACCTCTTCTTTAATTCTTGGAAACTTTCCTCACACTTTTCCGTCCACACAAACTTAACTATTTTACGAGTCAAATTCATCAACGGAGTTGCGATCTTGGAAAAATCTTGGATAAATCTCCGATAATAACTTACCAATCCCAAGAAACTCCTCACTTCAGATGGTATTTTCGGCTGATCCTAATTCATTACCGCTTCAATCCTTCGACGGATCTACCAAAATACCATCCTTGTCGATCACGTGGCCAAGAAATTGCACACATTCCAACCAGAATTCGCACTTCGAGAATTTTTGCATAAAGCTTCTCTCGTCTCAGCGATTCTAAGGTTAGCCTTTAATGTTCAACGTGTTCCTCCTCGGTCTTGGAATAAACTAGGATGTCATCTATGAACACTACTACGAACTTATATAGAAATGGTTTAAACACCATGTTCATTAGGTCCATAAATGCAGCTGGGGCATTCGTTAACCCAAATGACATCACCAAGAACTCGTAATGACCATATCGAGTCCTAAAAGCCATTTTCGGTATATCTTCCTTTCTCACCTTCAATTAATGATTCCCGCTTCTTAAATCAATTTTCGAGAAGTATTTAGCACCCTTCAGTTGGTCGAACAAGTCATTGATCCTAGGTAAGGGTTACCTATTCTTGATCGTAACTTTATTCAACTCCCTATAATCAATGCAAAGACGCATTGTTCCATCCTTCTTCTTCACGAATAAAACTGGCGCTCCCCACGACGAAACGCTGGGTTGAATATACTTCTTGTCCAGCAATTCTTGTAATTGAACCATTAGTTCCTTCATCTCAACTAGAACCATTCGGTACGGAGCCTTTGAAATTGGAGCAGTTCCCGGTGCTAAGTCAATCACGAACTCTATCTCCCTATCTGGCCGAAGTCCTGGCAAATCGCTCGGAAAAACGTCCACAAACGCCTTAGCCACTGATATCTCTTCTACCTTCGGGCTCTCCTTACGCGTATCTACTATGTAGGCTAAATATCCTACACAGCCTTGCATCAAAATTTTCCTGGCTTGCATCACCGTCAGATAACTCGCTTGTCTAGGTGATTTACTACTATAGAACACTACTTTCGACGGAGTCGTAAGGTTTACCGACTTTCTCTGACAGTCGATTACCGCCCCATGGTTGAACAACCAGTCCATCCCCAATATGACATTGAATTCCCCAAGTTTAATCGGAATCAAATCTACCCTCAGCTCCTGACCCTTAATGTCCAATCTACAGTTCTTGTATACTAACCTAACAGGAATGACTTCCCTATTTGCTGTTTCTATGTTCAAGGGACACGCTAACTCCTCTATAGGCAAGTCTAGGGTTTTAGAAAAATCATCAGATATGAATGAACAAGTAGCACCCAAATCAAATAATACATATGCATTTATACTATTGATCGAAATAATACCTGCCACCACATCTTTTGATTGCACCACTTCTTGCGCCGTCATGTTGAATGTGCGGGCAGTGGGTCGAACGGCTTGCAATGGCGATGGTCCGACAATAATCAGAGTGCTGTCGCTGCCATTTCCTCCATTCCCTGTTGACCCCGCCGCTGGCTTTTTAGGGCAATTACGAGCCATGTGATCCTTGGATCCACATGTATAGCAAGCTCCCTTCTTCGGGTTTGGGCAGTTCGGCGCGATGTGGCCTTCCTGACCACAGTTGTAGCACACACGCTTCCCTTTCATACACACTCCAGTGTGAGTCTTCCAGCATATAGCACATGCTTCGAACTTCCTCTTCTGATGGCCTCCCTGCTGACTCCCAGCAGAGGCACTGTCATTCTACTTCCTTTTCTGATGGATAGCTACGCTACCACCAGCCTTGTTTTCGTCTCAATCTTCTTCTTCTTATCTTGGTTGAATTTAGTCACGGCGTCGCTCCCTCCTTCAGCTAGAATGGCCTTTTCTAGCACAGCTACAAACGTGTTCAGCTGGAACATTGAGACCTTGCTGTAGAGCAAGGGTTTCAGTCCCTGCTCAAACCTCCTCGCCTTCCTAGCATCCGTTCTAACCTGGTAAGTAGCGAACCTGGCCAACTCGTTGAACTTTGCGGCGTATTCCGACACTGTCATTCCTCCCTGCTTAAGCTCTAAGAATTGGACCTCCATCTGGTCCTGCGAACTCATTGGGAAGTACATTTTGTAGAATATTTCCTTGAAATGTTCCCACATTATGACTCCTTCTCCCTCTTGGCTCTTATTCGCCTGCCACCAGAAACTAGCATCTGACTTCAACATAAAAGTTGCGAATGCCATTTTTCGGTCTTCACCAACCCTAGCCACGTCAAAGACATTCTCCATTTCCATAACCCACTGTCTATGCATCTATGGGGTTTGTCGATCCTTTAAACTCCGGCGTTCCTACTGCCTTAAACTCTTTGAACGTTGTGGCCTGCACTTTTGGCTGATTGGCCATCACTCCTGTCAGCAGGTTCACTAATTGCTGAACTGATTTAGGGTTTTCTCCATCGTTATTGTTGTTGTTATTCGTCGAACCCTTAGGGTTTTGACGTGTTGGTCTTCTTCTAGGAGGCATTTTCTGTTAAGAAAAATTACTATAAGCTCCATTATTCAATTCTTAAGTATTCAAGTTAAACTTAAACAATTAAATAATTCAGTTCATATATGAACAAATAGTACATCAATAAACTTTTTTTATTCATTACTCGTAGTTTTAGAAAAAACATCGGATAGATAGCATTTCTGCTATTTACATCATCTTTCCTGAACTGAAACAAATTACAGGACTACATCATCACTTTATCCAATTATTATCTCAAATTATGGGATTTACATTTATTTATTACAAAAGGAAACACATAATTTAAAAGTTCTAATGTCTAGGCATATTAAGACGTCGCATAGTCTCTCTACGTTCTTCCTCCATCACACGAAACACTGTCCTTTGGTCCACCACATACCATGGTAACCCTTGGAACTGAGCTGGGTAATAGAAGATACGGTTCTGGGCCCTATCTATGGCCATATGGAAAGCATATTCTATCTCCCTTAGCTTGGCTCTCTTGGTTTTGGTTTCATCTTTAGCTCGATCGGCACGTTGGGTAGCCCTCAAGCTTGTTTCCTCAGCTCTGGCATGCTTCGTCGACTCCTCCTGGTTGTCTTGCTTCAGCTTAGCTAGCTCGGCTCGTGCCTCGTCTCTATCATTCTCTATGTGTATTATCTTCCACTGCACTTCTCATAGGCCAGTAGCCATATCCTCGATAGTCTCGTCTCGCTGCTGGATGGTTTCTTCGAGTTCTCCGACTCGACCATGAAGCTCCACATTACTGTCGTAAATTTCCTCATACATCTCAGCACTAACAGAGTGAGGTGGGAATTCCTCTTCGGGATCTTCTTCCTCCTCTTACCCTTCTTCAGACTCGTCCTCGTCCTCTTCCTCTAGAATAGATGTCAGTTCATGCTCCCGACCAGCTACAGGTGATCACTGGAGATGGCTCTTTCCTAACCAGCTGCTCCCAGACAACATAGATGTCACGGGGCTCTTCCTCTGTAGGCACCCTAGGTATATCCTCTCTAGCCTGACTGGATTCTCCAATGTTCATCATCCTGACAAATGAATTTTAAAGTTTATTATTACATGATATCGAGTTGTCACTCTTCGAATACCTAAACGTAAACATATAGCACATAAGGTAGTTTATTATCTTTACCTATCACCACTATCTTTTCGATCTTCCTATAAGGCTACTACCTAAGGTTTTCCCCCCACCTAAGGTTCATAACCTATAGCTCTGATACCAACCTGTGACACCCCCAAATCCGGGTACTTCGTTTCCACATGATTTGGTGTTCACTTTCTAACTAAAACATACATCTACCCAATAATAAAGAATTGCATAGTAAATTACAATCTTCGTAATACTTAAATAAAATCTTCCTTGATCAAGGATTACAACTTGTCAAAATAAAATCCAGGGTTAACTAAACCTTAACATTAATCAAATAAATGCAGAAATAAAACATAACCAATTAAGTCTTATTACAATCAAAACTTGAAACAACAAGCCTTCACTTGTTCATCTTTCATTTTCCTTTACTTGTTGACAGTATGTCAACATTCTTGGTTTCAACTGCAAGGGGTGATAAAACATGCAAGTGTGAGCAAACAAAAGCTCACTTGAAATACAACAGTGATATGACATAAGTGAATAGTTTTAAAAGAGTTTGAATAGCTTTACTTTCATCAAAATAAAGAATTGAATTATAATTCTTTCATTAATACGTAGAATTCGAATATAGAATCATCTGAGGGTCATAAGACCTTGAACTATGTCCTAGGTAATAAATATTTCTATTTAAACCTTTAACAGTCATTAAGACTATGGACCATTAACTCGTACTCAGGGGGATCAACCCTTTGTACCATGAATTGTGCACAACCATCTTAACGCTTTCGCATAAATGTCCCCTAGTAATTAGGGTTGTTCATTCTCAGTATTTGAATACAAGTCCGCACCAAAGAAAGTTTGGTTTGGATAGATAAGGGAACTTTGGAGTTTCAACTATCATCAACTAGGAGAAGTTGAATCGACTCACAGTACTTTAATAGTTCAATAATATAGGAATCCTGAACTAATTGCAAGATATATAACAAATCTACATAATAGATAAGCATGCTTTAGAAGTAACTCAAAGCAACTGAAAGAATAAATAGATCTTGCTTGAACAACTAAGTCAATATCACAATATCTCAATAATACTTCAATATTTGAGCATTAGGAATAATAGAATACAACAAAGCTCGGACAAAGTAAACAACAAGTTCAAAATGGAAACTTGCTTAACTAGAAGACTTGCACAATTTAAATAACAAGTTTAGGTTAGAAAACTTGCACAATAATAAGTTTAGAGATAGGAAACTTGCCTCAAGCGTAAGCTACACTTTAATAACTACAGTCACTTCCACAATTACCCTACACATTACATTACGTTTAAACCATCTTACTTCATATCCAAGTCCAACTCACAATGTAATTTTACCACATTGGTTGCTAACTAATCAAATACGTGAGTCTACATTCACGACATGCATTCCATAAGCTTATAACGCTATCAATCGTGTTGTGCACCTTAAGAAAGTAACACACCCACACACATGTAATACATTTATGAAATACTTCAATCCATCTTAAACACATCAAAAACATGTTATCTACCTATTTCACTTTCCAAGTCATAGAAATAAATTAACTAAACAAACGGGGCATAAAAACTCAAAAACCAAAAACTAACTTTTTCGGACAGCAACATACTCCGCTAGGGCGGGTCCCACAAGGGTAAAAGCCCCGCTGGGGCTGGTACTCCCTCTGGCACAGAGGCTGGTTCTCGAACTGGTGGAGAAATAAGCCAATTTGGCTTATTCCTTCACACGGAATTCGATTTTTCCCAACATGATAAACATGAAACTTGATACAAACAATATTTTAAACTCTTTAACATGATTATAACATATAAAATCCATACATCACATAATCAAAACCAAGATTTCATGATTTTTGAAGAAAAACACAATATTAAGCGTTCTTGACGAAAATTGTTATTATGAATTCGTTTTTCTATCAATTCAAGTAATTCCAATTGTAATATCTTCTATTATTAACACACTAACGTAATACATGATTAATTTTAACAATAACTCAAAATCAAAAATCAATTTGATAGTTTGAAAAGCCATTTTTCAAAAATTAATTCATAGAAAATCACTATAAACACCATTCTTCTTGTTCATCAAAATTTCATGAATTGAATTGTTAAAACAACCATATAACTCATATATAATCATGCTATATCACATATTACACATAACTTCTACTTTAATCAATTTCTTTGATAATTTAAGAACTATTTTCAAAATAACTTCATAATAAAACACTATGAACATGATTTCTTCATGTTCCTCATATCTTTGTGAACTAAAACACTTAAACCACTATAAAAATCATATGTAAACATATATATATATATATATATATATATGTGTGTGTGTGTGTGTGTGTGTGCACATCCCATACATATATCAAAATGAAGAACTTTCACACATAGAGATTTTTACAGAGAAGTCTAAAACAATGAAAACATAGAAGAACATAACTTTAAAACTTGCTTTTACAACATTTGTATTTTGAAAATCCTTTCATGGCATACAATTTCATATGAAAATATATGAACACCATATATACATATAAGATTCATGATTATGAAAACCTAATAAACACAAAACATATGAATTGATTATAAGGGTTAGGATTATAACCTTACTTGTTTGAATTAAGAGAGAGATGGAGATGATGAAAGCTCTCCTCTTAGTTTCTCAAGGTTTCCCTTCTTCTTCTTCTTCCTATTCTTCTTCTCTGATAACTCTCTCTAACCCTTTTCTTGTTCCCTTTCTTTGTTTTGTTTTCTAAAACTAACGTACTAACTTGTAGTATATACATATAATATATAATACAAGTAATATATAAAATATGTAACTCCTAATAATTATTACATATACTAATTACTAGTTAATACATAGGTTACACCAACTTGAATTTGAAAAGCCTAAGATCATGTTTGGCAAACCCTTTATTTTTAAAAAACAGCTTAATAGCTAAGGCATTGTTTGGAAAAATAAGATTAAACAAGTACAAGGGCCTTGTTTGGTAAAACCACTAAAAATCTTTTATATTCTTTTAATAAATCTTTACTCCATAGATTAAATACTACACTTATTTAATTAAATTACAACATTCTAATTAAATAAAAGCTAACATTAATTAATTAATTAAAATTGCACATAATACCAAATTGTTACACGATTGTAGTTCTTTTATTAAACATAATTCATGTAACAAATTATTATCAACACTTAGCACATAATATTAAATCTAATTCAATTATTCTCAATTAAATTAGAATTATGCTACACCATTATTAACACATCAATTTAATTAAATATTACTCTTAATTAAATTAGTCCACACAATCACATCATTTATTTATTTAACGCAATAAATAAATCATATAAAATATTTATTCACTCAATAAATGTTAAAACTTAATATATATAAAATCTCAATCGTTACAATCTTCCCTTCATAAAAGGATTCTGTCCCAGAATCACAACATAAAAAAATTCCCATAAAAAATTCTCGTAAAAAATTTCTCATCTGTTACAGTTTGTGGGAAACCACTCAATATACTATATTGAATACTATTAAAGACTCGATGTGTGCTAGGTTTAGACTTGTGAATGTGTATGGTATTAAGGTATTATCTAATATTTGACTATGTGGTTAAATGTTAGATAGTTTACTTATAATGTAATAGTATTGTGAGATAAAGCATGTTATACTAATTGAAAGATCAATCTTATAACTGATAGGTTTTTTCAATAAAGCGATTAAATTAGATTGCGTAGCAGTAATCAACGATACATGCATGTTTTTCCCTAACTCCAACTCGAGTTATTATTTTTCAAGCATGGTAGTGGATAATTATTGTTGATTATTTCACCTCTAAGATTATTATTGAATATTCGCATTTAGTGCAAGTTTTCTCTAACTCAAACTTGAGTTATAGTTTCAAAGCATGTTCGTGAATAATTATTGTTGATTATTCACATCCCTACTGATTATTGATTCGCACTTAGTGCATGTTGCATATGTTCATCAGTTATGAAAGGCTGATCACTTTCATTACCCTAATGTTTAGTTAAAGTTGTTCATGGTCCTTGTTGACATTAAACATTATTGGTTCAGTCATTCATTTATTAAAATTATGATTTATGCTTTTTCACAATTATTATATTGTTGAAAATTCGAAAGCTTATTCTTTCTTTCAATCATGATATATCCTTGTTGTATTTAAACTTGCTGGAAAAAATAGTTGCTCACCCTTGCTATATCATGATAACAAATTTCAGATTAAGACGAAGGCTCGAAGAAAGAAAGAGGCAAAGGCAAACTACAAGAGTAGATTATTATGCATCTATAACTATTAGTTATCCGATGTAAATCATTTATGAGAACCTTTTATGTTTTTAAAGATATGTATTCAATTATGGTTAATAGGCCTTGGGAAATGTTATAGAATCATGTGAAATAAACAATTTATGTTTATATATTACGCATTAGTTAATAGAATATGTATGAAGATAAAGTACCGTAATGTACCATGTCCGAGGTTCTTAGGACCCGAATTTGGGGGCTTTATAGGTTGGTATTAGAGCTGTAGGTTATAAACCTTAGGTGTGGTTACCTTAGGCTATAACCGCAGATATGAAGATAAAGAACAAAACTCAAATAGAGTTTAATTGCTAAGAGATGAATTTTTGGAAAACTCATTATTAAGTATAGGAAAAGATAAATACGATTCAAAGAAGAATCTCGAAAAATTATAAAGATAAGAATCCAGAGTTACCTAACTCTAGTAATAAAGATGAAAATCTTAAATAAAATCATAATATATGATTAAAGTGAAAAATAAGAAGATCGTAAAACAAAACGATTATAAGATTGAAAAGAATCGTAATATAACACGATTATAAGAAGAGATCACAACGTGATCTGATAAGGTCATAGGAGGATAGATGATCAATCGTTTGATTGAAAACTTTATAGCAGAATTGCTGTACGACTATTGTACTATAAAATTGTACTATAAAAACTCAAGAAAGAGTTGTAGATGATGGGATACAGATTAAATGAAATCCATATTTAGTAAAAAGAGTTTAAGATTATTTGAGATTTTAATTGAGGACTAATGTGATAGTTGAGTTGTACAAACCTTTTTATGGGCAGGGGTTTTGTGCTTGGTCTAACGACTACTTAGTTTATCACATTGATAATCATTGAGATGTTGGTGTCGAACTATCGATATACCTATGACGAGAAGGTGATTCTTTTCTCATATTTATATGTGATAATTAGAGAATATAAGATAAGGTTCGAGTTCTTAAAACTCATACTTATGGTAAGTTTGTGACTCATAATCGTATGGTATATTTTTGAACCCCTAAGCATATGGACAGTTCCTGATTGGTTCTTGAATTACGTATTTCTAGGACAAGTTCCTTAACTCATATTATTGTGAAAAGTTTCTGAACTCAAAACGTGTGGTATGTTTGATGAACTATAATAGGGTATAGAAGAGTTATGGATGAAGAATGTAGGATTTTTAAGTTTTAATGGTGATAGAGTAGATAGAATTATTAAGTAATTGCTCATTAGATGAATTAAAGTTAATGGTGGAAGCATAGGTATTTCAAATCTTCTAGCTGTGCTAGACTTTGAAATTTTTGACATCAAGCTAAATTCGCACTGATGTGCCTTTAAAAATATAAATGAATTTTTGTTATCAGCAACACATGGTTATAATTGTGTAGAAGTGGACTTCGAACCACTAACACATCCTTACCTGTTGCAGCATGATAAGACCAAAAATAATTTTTCAATGGTTTTGAACTATTTAAAGAAGAGTCTATGCTAATTATTTCGGCTAGACAAAAAAATAATTTGAGTTATCAAAATATATTTTATATATCATTAATGCTTCATTGAACTTGGTGCAGAGATGATAAAAATGATGGAGTTATTCGTACAGTCTTATCTAGTGTTGGATGTGATCTAAAGATCGTCAGCCCACTATGGTATATTGTAGTATGACAAAGTCACAAAATGACGAAATCCTCAAACGGACTGTAAATACAGTGCAGTATCATGACGTCATAAAATGATTTTCAGAATTTTAAAGAAAAATCAAGTGCCAATTAAATTTTGCCAGACACATATTTTGATTGATATTCGAATTATTGGTATACGTCTAAGCTAATTGATTCAGCTAGACAAATGTTTATGAAAATTCAAGTATCTCTTTGAGAATTTATCCCGAACCATATTGTTTTGATTCGGACTCCATGCTGAGTATGAACATCCCTAAATTTGGAAATATTTTTGCGCCAAAGGCGGTTATGATGAACGCATACTGTCGTTCTAAGAACTAAGGTACCAGCATCGGTAGTTTACATTCTTCGTGATTGTAAACATACCTACTTTAGCATGATTTATATTTGGTTACGGTGAATACTGTTAAACCTAAGAGTTCATGGTCTATATGACCCCTCAGCATGATATGAAAAGTTTTTAACTCCTTAGAGAGAAGTCTGGGTAGATTGTGATGATAGAATATTTCCTCATAGAAGGAAGCCGTATGTACTCATTAAATGAGAATGAAATCAGATAAAGGTAAAGTTGAAAACCTAGTTTTGATGAATAAAAGGAGTAGGGATTAGTAGGCTGTAATTTCAATGACGAAATTCTTAGAAGAAGGGGTGAATGTGACAACCCAAAAATTTATAAGATTTTAAATGATTAAAATAAAGGTTAAAAGAATAAAACCTAGAATTTGAGGATTAATTAGAAAAAATATGTTTTAAAGAAGAACCTATATGGTTTACTATTTGAATGAGAATAAAGAAAAATATGGGTTACAAAATTTATAAACCCTAGAAATGAATCTATATGTACTTGAAGGAATATTAAGGATAAGGTACTACGATACCTATAAAGTTTGGTGACCTAATATATAAATTAGGTATTTGAATTAAGTAATCTTAAGGGTTATCTTTAGTTAATTGTCCTAGTATTTTAACTATATACTAGTGACCTAATCTAAGAGATTTATGAAATATGTCTCAAGCTATTAGATTATCTTGTATGATTATTGGTCATAACTTATTAAGCCTATTAGGGCTATTAAGTTAATACACTAGTGGAATATGTTTCGACTTATGTGAGTTATGTATGCAATTAAATAAATTTACATTATATAATGTGTATACATTTATTTTGTATAGAAAGAGAATTAAGAATTAAGTTATGTAACCTAATACATATATTAGGTATGGTAATTAAATAACCGAAGTGATTATAATATGAGAGAATGCTAGTATTTAAAAATATATACTAACCATAAGAGATTTATTTTATACATATCAATTAATTAATTTTATAACCTAACAAAAGAAAGTCTAATTGGGTTATAAAAAATTAAAGATACCTGAGTAAGGATTTAAGTTACAAAAGAGAGGAATGGAAACCCTAACTAAATGATTAGCGTAAGATAAAAATTAAAAGTATTGGACTATATGGAATTTATGGCCCAAGGGAATAATTTGCAAGCCCAAGAGAAATTAGTTAAAGCTCAATCCTTTAGCCCAATGGGAGAGAAGGTATTTTGTGCCAATAGTAAGTTAATTAAGGCATTGAGCCATAGCCCAAACAATTAGTTAGGAAGCCCAAAAAGAATTAAAAATAGCAAACCCAAAGGATTAATTTTTTTAAGGAAAATATGTGAAATAACCAAATTACCCTTAAAATTATTTGTGAAATGACCAAAATACCCTACAATCCATGTGAACTTAAAGCAGCCACTCAGAGAAGAGATGATGTAAGCATGATGCAAGCATGCCATCATCCTTAAAGAAACACAGATGATGCAAGCATGATGTAAGCATGACATCAGCATTAAAGAAACACAAAGATGATGTCGTCATGATGATGTCATGATGATGTCATCGAAGGACTAAAAAATAATTAATGAGGTAATAAAGTGTAATTAACCTAGGTACCAAACTGTAATAAGCCGTGGGGCAAACTGTAAAAAGCCGAGCCCCTAACCTGCAATTATCGAAACTATATTTTCCTATAAATAACAAGCCATTTCTCTTCATTTTTCAAAACAAAAAATAGAGTTAGAGAGAGAGAGAGGGGAGGATTTCGATTGCTATAGAGAGAAGAGAGAGGAAAGTTTTTGGTGAGGTTCAAGACTGCAAAGGATTAGTTAAAGCTTGCAACTTCAAGAGGTATTTTCTCTAGTGGGTATTATTTTCATTCTTCTTTATATATTTAGTAAAAATATACTTTTACAAGCAGTTATAATGCCCAAATTATTTTAAGTATATAGTACGAAAGTACTATTTACAAGCAGTTATAATTTCCGATTTATTTCTCTTACAAAGTAAAAAATATACTTTTATAAGTAGTTGCTATATCATGATAACAAATTTCAGATTAAGACTAAGGCTCGAAAAAAGACAAAGGCAAATGCAAACTACAAGAGTAGATTATTATGCATCTATAACTATTAGTTATCCGATGTAAATCATTTATGATAACCTTTTAAATTTTTAAAGATATGTATTCAGTTAAGATTAATAGACCTTGAAAAATATTATAGAATCATATGAAATAAATAATTTATGTTTATATATTTCGCATTAGTTAATAGAATATGTATAAAGATAAAGTACCGTAACGTACCAGGTCTGAGGTTCTTATGACCCGGATTTGGGGGCGTCACAGACTTCCTGGGGTTGTTTCCAAGGTTTGGACCCATTCGTGTCTGTTCGTCCTCATTGTCGTCTCCGAGACTGACTTGGTCATTCTAGGGGTTTACTCTTGAGATGTTGTGATGCTTTGGTATTGTTTTCGAAGTTGACCTGACTTCCTGGGTTGAGACCGGGGCTAACCTATACTTCCCGGGTTGAGACCGGGGCTGACTTGTACCTCCCGGGTTGAGACCGGGGCTGAGCTGTACTTGTCGGGTTGAGACCGGGGCTGATATGTACCTCCCGTGTTGAGACCGGGGTGGACCTGTACCTCCCGGGTTGAGATTGGGGGGGGGGGGCCTGTACCTCCCGGGTTGAGATCGGGGCTGACCTGTACTTCCCTGGTGGAGATCGGGGCTGACCTGTACTTCCTGGGTTGATACCGGAACTGTCCTGCACCTCCCGAGTTGAGACCGAGACTGTCCTGTACCTCTAGGGTTGAGATCGGGGCTGACCTGTACCTCTCGGGTTGAGACCTGGGCTTACCTATACCTCCCGGGTTGAGACCGGGGCTGACCTGTATTTCCCGGGTTAAGACTGGGGCTGAACGGTATCTACCGGGTTATGACCGGGGCTGCCTTGTACTTCCCAAGTTGAGACCGAAACTGACTTGCCCCTCCCAGGTTGAGACCGGGACTGACCTGTACCTCTAAAGTTGAGATCGGGGTGGACCTGTACCTCCCAGGTTGAGACCGGGGCTGACCTGTACCTATTGGGTTAAAACCGGGGCAGACCTGTACCTCCCGGGTTGAGACCGGGGAGGACCTGTACCTCCCGAGTTGAGACCGGGGCTGACCTGTACTTCCCAGGTGGAGATCGGGGCTGACCTATACTTCTCGGGTTGAGATCGGGACTGATATGTACCTCCCGGGTTGAGATCGGGACTGACCTGTACCTCCCGGGTTGATACCGGGGCTAACCTGTACTTCCCGGGTTGAGACCGGGGCTGACCTGTACCTCCCAGGTTGAGACCGGGGCTGAACTGTACTTCCTGCGTTGAGACTGGGGCTGACCTGCACCTCCCAGGTTGAGACCGGGGCTGCCCTGTACTTCCCGGGTTGACACCTGAACTGACCTGCCTATCCCGGGTTGAGACCGGGACTGACCTGTACCTCCCAGGTTGAGACCGGGGAGAATTTATACCTCCCTGTTTGAGATCGGGGCTGACCTATACTTCCCGAGTTAAAACCAGGGCAGACCTGTACCTCCCGGGTTGAGACCGGGGCTGACCCGTACCTGCCGGGTTGAAACCAAGGCTGACCTATACCTGTCGGGTTAAGATCGGGGCAGACTTGTACCTCCTGGTTTGAGATCGGGGCTGACCTGTACCTCAAGGGTTGAGACCGAGGCTAATCTGTACCTTCCGTGTTGAGATCGGGGATGACCTGTACCTCCCGGGTTGAGACCGGTGCTGACCTGTACTTCCCAGGTTGAGACCGAAACTGACATGCCCTTTTCGGGTTTAGACCGGAACTGACCTGTACCTCCAGGTTGAGACCGGGGCAGACCTGTACCTCCCGAGTTGAGATCGGGGCTGACCTATACTTCACGGGTTGAGACCGGGGCTGACCTGTACTTCCCGGGTTGAGACAGGGGCTGACCTGTACCTCCCGGGTTGAGACCGTGGCTGATTTGATGCCCCGGTATTGAGACCGGGGTTGATTTGATGGCCCAGTATTGAGACCGGGGTTGAACTGATGGCCCGATATTGAGATCGGGTGTAGACACTTAAAATTTTCTTTCCCTGTTACTAACACTGTAGGAGGGCAAAACTGTCCATTCAACTCAACCCCGGTCTCAATATCAGACCGTCAATTCTACCCCGGGGTCAATACTGGGTTATCAACTTAACCCCGATCTCAAAAATGGGCCGTCAATTCAAACCCGATCTCAATACCGGGCCATCAACTCTACCCCAGGTCTCAACCCGAGAGGTACAGATCAGCCCCGGTCTCAACCCGGGAGGTACAGGTCAGCCCCGGTCTTAACTTGGAAGGTACAGTAAAACCCCAGTCTCAAACCTGGAGGTACAGATCAGCCCCGGTCTCAACCCGGGAGGTACAGGTCAGCCCTGATCTCAACCCGGGAGGTACAGGTCAGCCCCGGTCTTAACCCAGTAGGTACAAGTCAGCCCTGATCTCAACCCGAGAGGTACAGGTCAGCCTCGGTCTCAACCCAGAAGGTATAGGTCAGCCCCGGTCTCAACCCGGGAGGTAGAGGTCAGCCCCGATCTCAACCCGGGAGGTACAGATCAGCCTCGGTCTCAACCTGGGAGGAACAGGTCAGCCCCGGTCTCAACCCGAGAGGTACAGGTCAGCCTCGGTCTCTACCCAATAGGTACAAGTCAGCCCAGGTCTTAACCCGGGAGGTACAGATCAGCCTCGGCCTCAACCAGGGAGGTACAGGGTAGCCCTGGTCTCAACCCAGGAGGTACAGGTCAGCCCCGGTCACAACCCGGGAGGTACAGGTCAGCCCCGGTCTAAACCTGAGAGGTACAGGTCAGCTCTGATCTCAACCTGGAAGGTACAGATCAGCCCCGGTCTCAACCCGGGAGGTACAGGTCAGCCCCGGTCTTAAGCCCGGGAAGTACAGGTCAGCCCAGGTCTCGACCCAAGAGGTACAGATCAGTCCCAATCTTAACTTGGGAGGTACAGGTCAACCCTGGTCTCAACCTGGGAAGTATAGGTCAGCCCCGGTCTCAACCCGGGAGGTACAGATCAGCCCCGGTCTCAACCTGGGAGGTACAGGTCATCCCCGGTCTCAACCCGGGAGGTCAGGTCAATTTTAGAAATAATTTTGAAGCCTCACAACATCTCCAGAGGAAAACCTGGATCGACAAAGTCAACCTCAGAGACAACACTGAGGACAAACAGACTCGAATGAGATCCAAACCTTGGAAATAACCCAGGAAGTCAACCGAAGGCCATGCCGACACTAAAGGCAACCCCGGATGGGCCAAAACGATCATTTTACCAACTCTAAGCCGATTCAGTCAAACTCAAGCCGAATTGATGCCAACAAGGTCAGAACGAACCATAACAATGATATCGTGTGCAAACAACGCAAGATAGCTCAACGGACAAACTGCGGGGAATCAAAGACCTAGTTATGAACCCGTCTTCTTGAATCCAAAAAATGTTTTATCCCATGTTGACACTCTCGGCGAGGGCTTTTCGGAAAAGGTATAGCATGCCTCAAACGGACGCTCCGATCAAAAGTTAGGATCAAAAGTTAGAAAGTTTTGAATCAGACCTCGCGTTGCTCGGAATGCACGTACTTCGAGATGATGAAACCCGTCGCGGGCCCCATGCCACGTGGAGCTGCAACTCTACCTGCGGCAGCAGCAGGTAGAGTGGAGGCTCCCTAGTCTATATATAGAGGTGAACCCCCCTCTAATTTCAAAAATTAAGAAACGCTCCGAACCTTTGCTCGTTTGGTTTTCTAGCTATTTTCTTGTCTTCCAAACCCAAATTTTTTCACTCTAACACGTAGATATACCCACATACTTCCACATATCAGAAAATAACTAGTAGATTTGGACGTTTAAAGCATATAATTTGGCAAAAAGCTCGTGTAGTAGTCCATTGTGAGTATTTTTACGATCAAAAATTTTATCTTACTTCTTTGCACTTTTATACACTTGCATATCAAGTTTCGTTTTCTAAATATGCCCGAAACTCAGTTATGTGGCCGTTTTTTCAACTTTTGGTACATTTTTGTACATAAACGCATTTTCTGGCATTTCTACAATTCGGATTGAAGATCTGTCGCTTTCGGCAGCTTTTATATACTTGCATCTTCGTTATTAGAAACGTTGCCGGACTGGGTTATCTTCCCAGTCCGGGTTTGGCTTTTTTTATATATATATATTTAACTGTATATATACTAACTTTTCAATTCTGTAAAGCCCGGATGTCAAATCTGCGATAGTTTACTGCTTTTATATATAAATATGCATATATAAGCAGCCTTCACCACACTGGGTTATCTTTCTAGTCTTGGTTGACTACTTTTCTATCTATCTATATATATATATATATTTATATTTTAGTTCAGCCTGGATCATGCTGTGGCCTTTTTACTGCTTATATATATATTTATGCATATATATGCAGCATTCACCATACTCGGTTATCTTTCCAGTCTTGGTTGACTACTTTTCTGTCTATATATATATATATATATTTACATTCCATTTTGGCCTGGATCATTCTGTGGCCTTTTTACTGTTTTTACACCATTCACTATACTGGGTTATCTTCCCAGTCCTGTTTGACTACGTTTATATATATATATTTATATTTCAGTTCGGGCACAGGCGTGAAAACCCATCGCCCTTTTTACGGTTTTTCTATATATATTTCAATTCTCTCCAGCCTGGATCATTCTGTGCCTTTTATACAGCTTTTATACTCACACACACACACACATATATATATATACATATATACATATATATATATATATATATATAATATATTTTAATTCCAGTTCGGGCACCGGTGTGAAAATCCATCGCCCTTTACAGCTTCCGTATATATAATTATATATATATATATATATATATTGCTCTACTCATTTTTTTTTATTAAATTGTTGCATTAAATATTCATTTGATATGAATTGGCACTGACATTTCTGCGGGCGATCTAGATTTATTTAAATCTCGCTAACCGTAGCTTTCAAACGGTTCAAAATAGGTCCTGACGGAACCGAGAAGCTAGAATGTCTGAGATTTATTTAAATCTAGCATTTTTCTAGTTTCAATTATAAAAGCTTCCTCGCGGCCCTAAGATCGCTATCTAGTGGGAACGAGATGCTTCAGCTATTTGCGAGCTAGGATTTATTGATGAATCCTTGGTTCTTGCGATATTTAGATATATTTCTGTACAAATTTGAGCTGTGCAGGTATATCGGCCTCCTTATGTGAGCATAGGAATCGTGGGATTCATGATCCAACTGATCAGAATCTTATTTTCACGATGGACAAACTCCACTTTACAAATGTACCCTGCCGATTTTTCTGTAAAAATGTACATACAAAAGACCTTAAAACGGTTATCCGGATTTAAGGTCTCAACATAGTGAAAATATGGTTTGTCGTGTCAGAGTCCCTCGATGGCTATCATGCCCATGAGGAGACTGACACTTGTATATATGTTGTGGTTGAGGATGCTTTGCAGCCCGACAATCACCATTCAAATTGAGCCTTAAGGCTGAAAAGATAAAATTGAAGTATCGATATGCTTCAATTCCTATGTTAGCGTAAGGGTTTGAAAACCTTCTTTCAAAACATCATTTCAATAATCTTATCGAAAAGAAAAGCTTTTGCAAAATCAAATCAAATATTTTTGCAAATCAAATCAAAGACTTTTTGCAAATCAAATTAAACCCTTCGTATATAGGTTCAACGATGCATAAACATACTTTCAATCAAACATATGCCCAATTTTGCAAACAGCATTCACACACACATTTTAGTTTTTTAAGGGAAATATTGAAAAGATGCGGTACCGTGTTTACACAGAAGTTGTGGGGTGCCTAACACCTTCCCCACACTTAACCAAGCCCCCGAACTCAAAACTTTGTTTTCAAAGATCAAGTTTCGACATTAACCAGCAATTGGGCCTCTTTCAAACAAAACCCGGTTGAGTTAGTACAACCATTTCAAATCTACCAACTGGCGACTCTGTAAAACGTTCAAATCGTCGACATGATACATGTTTACCTTTTCCTTAAAAACCCTTCAAAACCTTTTTCGCAAATAAAAAGAGTAAGGGTAGAGATAACTTAGGAAGAGAGAAAGATCCGGGTTGTGACTCGACCCGTGGATTTTTTCCCGACGTCGACAGGTAGCGACTCTACTGGGGATCAATAGAGGGCTTAGGCTGCGTTCAAATCTTTTCAAACATTTCCCTTTCAAAACTATGAATGTGTGAATGCTGCATCTTTACATTAAATGAATGCGTGAATGTTACGTACTTACATTGAATGAATATGAATGAATGCTTTCCTGCTTTTTTAGTGTTTCACACCCATATTAGTGCTTCACACCAATGTCATCATATGTATAACGGTGAGATGCTGTATATGTGAATATATATTGTGTGATTCCTCCTTCGGGAGGTAAAACCCGTCGGTGATAAGTAATGACTCTGGGGACGGCTAAGTCTCTGGGGGCTCATAAAAATGCACCACCCAGATTCGCTCCAGTTAAAAGATCGGATTAATTTCCCCTCTAGTAGATTGCGATGATCTGGAGACCTTCATGCCAAAAGGCCACGAGAGTAGCCTAAGATAGGTCAGGCTCCGATTAACCAAATCCAATGGGAAGCTTTTTCATGCCTTCCTCTTTCAATTCAATATCAAGTTTTTAATTTCAATGTAAAAGAACATAATGTAAATATTATAATGAAAGATTTACATTTCTTGTCATCCTGTCATGTTATCCTGTCATCAAAATAACTAACCTCTGTTTTGCAGGATAAGATTAAAAAATCACAAAAACACATTATGGCATGCATCCTATTCCAACCTACCTCAGGAAATTGACACGCCTACGTTTTGTTGTAGGTGAAAAATTGGTCCTGTCACTAGATCTAAGTCTAAGAAAGCACTAAGTCCATCCACGGACATGACTTCTAGTGCTCAACTAGAATCCACCCCTGTATCTAGGGAAGAGTTTGAAGGACTAAAGAATCAGATAGCTGAATTGGCCAATTTTCTAAGTGAACAAAGCAAGGCCCTTAAAGGGAAGCAAGCCCAAGCTCACACAGAACCGGGAACACCTGGTGGTAGTGGTGGCGGTCAAGATACTAAAAAAGCAGAGACTCAGATTCCTGGACCACAAAACAAGGACACAACCAATAAAACTCCTGAAATCACCATCCTCAACAAAGAGCAGGAAGCTAGTGACATTCTGAAGGAAGTACAACAAATGGAAGAAACCATCCGGTCCATCAAAGGGACTAGGCATTTGGCAGTGTTAATTACTCAGACCTCTGCATATTCCCTAAAGCTCGTTATCCCAAAAAATTTAAAACTCCTGATTTTGAGAAATATGATGGATTGGGAGACCCTTATACTCACCTAAAAGTATTCATTGGAGATCTCGGATCCTATGCAGAGGACAAAAAACTTCGAATGCAGTTATTTCAGAAGAGTCTGATCTGAGAGGCTAGAATCTGGTACGCTCATCTGGACAACTCTAAGATTCACAGCTGGGAAGAGTTGGCCCATGCCTTCCTCAGTCAATACAGCTTCCAATCTCAGCTGGCTCCAGATAGATACCAAATAACCAAAATCAAGAAATAAAACACTTAATCATTCAGAGAATATGCCCAACTGTGGAGGCGGGTTGCAGCACAAGTCATTCCACCTATGAATGAGACTAAGATAGTCATGACCTTCATCGATATTCAAGAAGCTCCATATTATGAGAGGGTCCTAGCAGGCATAGGATAACCATTCTCTAAAATGATCAAACACGGCGAGATGGCAGAAATGGGGCTCAAGTCCGGGAAGATAAAGGATCTAACCGCCCTCGAAGCTGTTGCTGAACATATCCAGTCCAAAAATTATAAGAGTAATCCCCGGAGAGCACATAAGAAGAAAGATGAAGAAGTGTCCTTAGTATTGCAAGGACAGAATTCAAGGGGCAAGTCAAACAATATGCCTATTCAAAGGAGGAATTATGCCCCTTTTCAGACTCCTGCACAACCTTCCAACCCTCCATTTCAGAAAAATCTGCACCCCTTTAGGGGATTCACTCGAGAATTTGCTAAAGCTGTTAACGGCACAGAAGAAGATTGTACAACTCCTCCCACCAACTAACACTGGTGGACGGAATTTTGATCCAAGCAAAAAGTATGCTTACCATTCTGGATCCCCGGGCCATGACACTCAAGACTGTTGGTTTCTCAAGAACAAAATCCAAGACTTGATTGACAATGGAGAGATTGTGGTGACCAAACCAGAAAAACCACACGTACAAGATAATCTACTCCCTCAGCACAAAGAGGAGAGTGTCAACATGATCAGTACAGAAAATAGAGGAGGATCCAAATACGATCGTTATGTCAGATAATCAACTCAATCCAGCAACAACAGCCCAGACAGTTGGGAAGTCTCAAAAAGGAGATTTCGAGCAGGAGATAAGGTTTATCAAGGAACAAATTGAATAGTTAGCCAAATTGGTCGTATACCAACATCAGATCACCAGGCAGCTGATAAACCAGACTAACCCGCCTTACGTAAATTCTCCCACACCTGAGATCAGTCCACCGGAGATCAGTCCCATCACAAGGAAGGATCACTACCAGTCTCATGAGCATGAACCCTGAGCCGACAAAATGGTAAAAGGAGAGAATTGCCGAGATGGCAGGAGGTTCTTATTTTAAAGGAATTTCACCAACCTGAACCAGCCAATGGAGGAAATTCTCCAGATGTTAATCAAGGAGGAATGGTTGCAGATTTATTACCACCATTAAACCCGCAATCCAGGAACTTCAAGCCTGACCAAATCTGTCAGTACCACTCCAATGCACCCGACCATGATACTGAAAATTTCTGGGCACTTCGTAACTTGATTTAGAATATGATTGAAAGCGGCGAATTGAAAAGAGGGAATCGGGATTATTGCCTCCTAGATGAAGACAATCTCTTTATTCCCAATGTATGGAATCAGGATACAGTGGCTGTTATTTCCTGTGATAATAAAGTACTGCCTGGGAAAGGGGTCAAAGAAACATAAAATCCTATGAAGGTGGCTGCACCCGTGCCTTTAATCTTGCCCTTCAAACCTTAGTATCCAGTTATCAGTCTGAAGAGGGTCCCATAGATTACGGGAATAATGAAGGTTCCACTTCAAACAACATTGCCATCGTACAAAAGGATAATTCATTGTACCTGCCTCAGCTGGTGATCAAACCAGTCCTCAAGGCCAAAGAAAAGGTGGATGAATGGAAAATAGAAGAGTTCCTCTATAAAATGGGACACAATGACATCAAAGTGGTGCAAAACCTGAAAGATGCACTGATGTGTAGGTTGAAAACCTATGAATTGATCTCATTTAGCTTGTTATATTGTAAGCTTTTAGGTATTGTTCGTATTACTTTTGGTGTTTTGTGTTTATAATGTAGGTATGAGGGTTGGAATGGACTTGAAGCTGAAAAGAATGAAATTTGGACAAGATTAATAGAGGAGCGCTGATCGCGCCATGGCTAGGCTGATGGAAGCGCTAACCGAGCGATAACATGATAGAGTTTCTGCAAGTGAGGCGCTGACCGCGCTGGGGACACAAGGAATGAAGCGCAGACCACGCTGGTTTGGGATCAAGTTGATGCATTACGAGCACTGATCGCGCAGCTATAGAAGAAAATCTAGCGTGGACTGCGTAACTTTGACGGCCTGACAGGATTTTAGGGTTTTTAAATCATAAGTTGAATAGGAATAGGATTGGGGACTTGTCTAATTTAAATAGGGTTTGTCTAGGCTATAAATATAATTTGTTTTATTAGGATTGCTTGGAGGCTAGATTCTCTTGGATTGCTTGGAGGCTACAAACCTTTGTTTTGAAGATTCAAGCATGTCAGGCTAAGTTCTTTATTTCAATTCTGAAGGGATGTTGAACCTGATTAACAATTTATGGTTTGATTAAGTTTATAATATTTATTCTTTCATATTGAGATTTATTTTGATTATCCATATAAACTTTCATATATGTTATTCAATTGACTAATTTGGTTTCTACAGGATTAAATTAATAAATTGATATCATCTGTTAGATTAAGACATATTTTAAGCAAACGGAGTGTGTATAATCTAAGTAACAATTAATGATATTTAATTATGGACAAGCTTTGAAATATTGTTAAGATTTTCAAAAGATAATTTAAATAATTCTTGATTGTGTAATTATTTCTTGGAATAATCTAATTCTCATTCTTAATGCTTCTATTATATTAAATCTAGGCTGATAGTTCTAGGTTGTATGTTAGTTACAATCTTTTATTGGCTATCGTTGCATTAGATCTACACTTAAGGAGAATTTCAGATAATTTACGATTGCGGTTATCTAGGGTTATTAATATCATTGAAAGGGTAAATAGTATAATAACTTGATTAATTCATAATTGTGAAAAGGGGATACTGAACTGAGGAATTGAACTCTTTTACTCATTGATATTTTCTTAATTCACTTTTGTTAATTAAACTGTTTTCAAAACTAAAAATTCCCAATTCATTGGAAATCATTGGATAATTAAAATACAAGTTACTCTCTGTGGGATCGATCCTTGCTTATTACTATACTAATTCTTGAGTTAGTTGATTTAGGAGTAAGGTAAATTTTGTAGTGCTAGACGACAGCTACCAAATTTTGGCGCCGTTGCTGGGGAATGTTATTTATTTTTATTTATTCAATTGTTTTCATTTTTCATTTTTTTATTAGTTTTATTTTTATGCCTCGATCCTCTCACTCTCTTGATTTGAAATTTGATCCAGAAATAGAGAGAACCACGTAAGGCTTAGGACGGAAGCTCGGAAAACCCAAGGTCCATTTGCAGATTCGGAAGAACCATCACCGGGCCTCAACATCGCACTAACACTACTTTCGGATCAATCTTCTTCAAGAGAATCATAAGAGGATATGGCGGTGCTAAATAACAGGACTTTGAAGTTAACAACCCTAATCTAACTTAACACTCTGTATTGAATATCCTGCTTTAAATGTTTCATTTGAACTAAAATCTGGACTAATTCACCTTTTGCCTACTTTTCGTGGTCTTACAGGTGAAGATCCGTACAAACATTTGAAGGAATTCTATGTTGTGTGCTCAACCACGAAGCCACACAATGTCACAGCGGAGCAGATAAAGTTGAGAGCTTTCCCGTTCTCATTGGGAGACTTAACAAAAGATTGGTTGATTTATCTCCGATCGGGATCAATCCAGTCATGGAACGACATGAAGTGGCTATTTTTGGAGAAGTAATTTCCTGCTTCAAGAGTAGCCAACATACGGAAGGAAATTTGCTGAGTCTGACAATTTAGTTGTGAAACACTGTACGAGTAGTGGGAGAGATTCAAGAAGCTTTGCTCCAGCTACCCCACCAGATTGACGATCAACACCTCATCATCTACTTTTATGAAGGACTCTCACCAATGGACAGGAGTGTGATAGACGCTGCTAGTGGAGGAGCATTAGTTGATAAAACACCGGATGCTGCAAAGAATCTGATTGCAAATATGGCCACTAATGCACAACAATATGGAACACAGAATGATCATCCAGCGTAAAGGGTAAGTGAGGTAAGCACGACTAATGTAGAATAACAGATTTCTGACTTAACTGCCTTGGTAAAATAACTAGCTACAGGTAACGTACCGGTTGCACAAGCTTGCCAGATATGTTTAATGGCGGGGCACGCTACAGATGCATGCCCGACATTACAAGAGGAAGATACTACACAGCAAGCTAATGCAGTGGGAAACTACCAGGCTCCGCCGCAGAGAAAATATGATCCTTTTTCCAACACTTACAATCCAGGATGGAAGGATCATCCTAACTTCAGTTATGGGGGTGCTAGGCCACAGGCACAAGGGTTCTACCCAGTTAAACCACAATTTCAGCCAAATCAGCCACAGTACCAACCCAGACCAGCAGCACCGACCAATCCTGGAACTTCCTTGGAGGACATGTTCAAGGCATTCATGCAACAGACACAACAATTCTAACAAGAGATGAAGTCTTCCATCCACAGTTTGGAGAGTTAAATGAGCCAATTAGCCACTACAGTAGGTCGTTTGGACTATCAAGGTTCATGGAAGCTTCCATCATAAACTGTTGTGAATCCTAAGGAGAATGCCAGTGTCATCACTTTGCGGAGTGGAAAACAGATGGATACACCAACAGCTACGGTTGAGTTTGAGAAAGAGCAAGAAAAGGAGGAACCAGAGAAATCTAAGGTACATCCTCATCCTCCTAGTCAGATTAAAGCTATTCCACTCCCCTTTCCTCATAGAAATCCTAGAAATTCAAAGAAAGATGAACAAGTAAGAGAAATTCTAGAAACTTTTAGGAAAGTAGAAGTGAATATACCATTACTGGATGCAATTAAACAAGTGCCACAATATGCAAAATTTTTGAAAGAATTATGCACTAACAAACAAAAATTAGAAAATGATGAAAAAGTCACAGTTGGGGAGAATGTATCAGCTGTTCTTCAAAGAAAAATGCCACCTAAATGTAAAGATCCAGGCATGTTCACGATCCCATGTAAGAAAGGAAACACTAGATTTGAGAAGGTCATGCTAGACTTAGGTGCTTCAATTAATGTTATGCCATTACCTATTTATAAGTCTCTGAATCATTGGACCTTTGAAAAATACTGGTGTTATTATTCAATTGGCTGATCGTACTAACACCTACCCCCGAGGGGTAGTTGAAGATGTCTTTGTACAGGTAAACAAATTAATCTTTCCTGCAGATTTTTACATAGTGGATATGGAAGATGATACATCCCCGAACCCATCACACATCTTGCTAGGAAGACCACTTTTAAAGACAGCAAGGACTATGATTGATGTTCACAACGGTACCTTGACAATGGAGTTTGATGGCGAGAAGATCCAATTCAATATCTATGATGCCATGAGGTACCCTAGTGATATTTGTTAGGTCTTTTCAATTGATGTGTGTGACTCTTTAGTGCAGGAAACTTTTGAACAAATTCAGAGAGATTGTTTGGAGGTTGCTATATCCAACAGTTTGGTCATGGATGGGAAGTATGAATTTGAGAAAAGTCAGGAATTGAAGTAAACTGTGGCTGCACTACAGTCATTGCCAAAACTCACAGATAAGCATGCAGTCCAATTAATTCAATTACCTGTAACTTATCAAAAATTATTACCTTATGTGGAGAAAGCTCCATCCCTTGAGTTGAAAAAAATTACCGGCACACTTGAAATATGTATATTTAGGGTCTAATGAAACTTTACTTGTAATAATTGCTAGTAATCTAACCAAAGTGCAGGAAGAAAAATTGTTGAGAGTCCTTAAGGACCACATCATAGTATTTGGTTAGACCATAGTAGATATAAAGGGTATTAGTCCCGCGATGTGCATTCATCAGATTTTGCTGGAAGAAGGAGCTAAACCAACGAGAGATGCACAAAAACAGTTGAACCCACCGATGATGGAAGGTAGTGAAGAAAGAGGTAATTAAATTGCTTGATGCAGGAATTATCTACCCCATCTCTGACAGTTAATGGTTAAGTCCAGTACTGGTAGTTCCTAAAAAATACGGTATAACGGTTGTCAAGAATGACAATAATGAATTAGTTCCCACACGAATGCAAACAGGTTGGAGAGTGTGTATCGACTATAAGAGGTTGAACACCGTAACTAGAAAAGATCATTTTTCCCTTTCTTTTATTGATCAAATGTTAGAACGATTAGCTGGGCGTTCTTATTATTTCTTTCTAGATGGTTTTTAGGTTATAACCAGATTGTGATTTCACCAGAAGAGCCAGAAAAAGACCACATTCACATGTCCCTTTGGAACCTTTGCCTACCGGCGAATGTCCTTTGGACTTTGCAATGGCTTAGGTACTTTTAAGCGATGCATGGTGAGTATCTTTTCAGATCTTTTAGAAGAATGCATCGAAGTCTTTATGGATGATTTCACAGTTCATGGTGATTCATTAGATGTCTATTTAGATAATCTGACACGTGTACTGGATAGATGCTTAGAAACAAACCTTGTGCTAAATTGGGAAAAATGTCACTTTATGGTAGAACGAGGAATTGTTCTTGGTCATGTAGTGTTAGTTAATGGTTTAGAAGTCGATAAAGCTAAAATTGATATCATATCTGCACTGCCTTACCCCGTCAGCGTGCGGGAGATACATTCTTTTCTTGGACATGCAGAATTTTATCGCAGGTTTATCAAAGACTTAGCCAAGATAGCATTGCCCTTATGCAAGTTGCTACAGAAAGATGAGGAATTATAGTTTAGTGATGAATGGAAGGAGGATTTTGATACTTTGAAGAAGTTATAGATGTCAGCCCCTATCATTCAACCACCAAATTGGAAGCTCCCATTCGAGATAATGTGTGAAGCAAGCAACTATGCTGTCAGCGCCGTTTTGGGCCAAAAGATTGACAAAGCTGTCCATGCCATCTATTAAGCCTCAAGAACATTGAATGCGGCTCGAGATAAACTATTCAACAACGGAAAAAGAACTCTTATCTATTTTATTTGCTTTAGAAAAATTCAGATCATATTTACTAGGTACTAAAGTAATAGTTTATTCTGACCATGCTGCTCTCAGGTACTTGCTGACCAAGAAGGAGTCCAAACCCAAAATCATACGGTGGATCTTGCTGCTACAAGAATTTAACTTGGAAATAAAAGATAAAAAGGGAGCGGATAACTTGGTGGCGGATCACTTGAGCAGAATTCTAGAAGAAGAAGAAGCACTACCATTGCATGACATATTTTCGGACGAGCATCTACTTGCCATTGGCAACACAACTCCCTGGTATGCTGATATTGTGAATTATTTGGTAAGTAAGTATTTACCTAGTGAATTTTCTAAAACCTAAAAAGAAAAGCTTAGAAGTGATGCAAAACATTATGTGTGGGATGACCCTTATTTGTGGAAATTTTGTGCTAATCAGATAGTTAGACGTTGTGTACCCGATAGTGAGTTTTAATCTATTCTAACTTTCTATCATTCCTATGCTTGTGGAGGTCATTTTGGACCTAAAAGAACAGCACGTAAGGTGCTGGAGAGTGGTTTATTTTGGCCATCAATTTTCAAAGACTCTTATTTATTTTGTAAATTATGTGAAAATTATCAAAGAACTGGTAATATATCTCATAGGAATCAAATGCCACAAAACCCTATCCTAATTGTTGAAATCTTTGATGTGTGGGGTATTGATTTCGTGGGACCTTTTCCTATTTCTTTTGGGAATATTTACATCTTATTAGCAGTTAATTATGTTTCCAAATGGGTGGAAGCTAAAGCCACTAGGACTAACGATTCTAAAATTGTTGCAGATTTTGTCAGGACTAATATATTTGTCAGGTTTGAAGCACCACGGGCCATCATCAGTGATCGCGGAACACATTTTTGTAATAGGGTGTTAGCAGCCTTGTTGAAGAAATACAACGTTCTTCACAGGGTATCTACTTCTTACCATCCGCAAAGCAATGGCCAAGTAGAGGTATCCAACCGAGAGATTAAGTCCATTTTGGAAAAGGTAGTTGACTCGAACAGAAAAGACTAGAGTCTTCGATTAGACGATGCACTATGGGCATATAGGACGGCATACAAAACTCCAATAGGTATGTCGCCTTATAGGCTAGTGTTCGAGAAACCATGCCACCTACCTGTGGAGCTAGAGCATAAAGCTTTTTGGGCGCTCAAACAATGCAATATGAATATAAATCAGGCTAGCGTCAATAGGAAGTTGCAGTTACAAGAATTCGAGGAGTTGTTCACTGAAGCATACGAGAGTTCTAAATTGTACAAGTCAAAGACCAAAGCTTTCCATGATAAGCAAATATTAAGGAAGACTTTCACTATGGGACAGAAAGTTCTACTTTTTAATTCATGTTTGAAATTGTTTCCAGGAAAGTTGCGTTCACGGTGGGAAGAACCATTTGTAGTCACTCACGTTTTTCCTCATGGTGCAATAGAAATCAACAATCCAAAGACAGGAAATGTGTTCAATGTGAACGGGCATAGGCTAAACATGTTTTTGGATAGCAGTCAAGTTGAGGAGGTCGAGGTCGTGACATTGCTGGATCCGGTTTCCGAATAGTTGAATAAAGTTAAGTTGAGCTAACGACGTTAAACAAGGGCAGCTATTGGGAGGCAACCCAAATTCTTAATCCTTAGTAGTTTTATTAATTCAGTTTATATATATATACGTATTTCATTCTTAGAGGTCCAGAATATTCAATCCATGATGTGCTAAAAATTTCAGTTTAATTATGTTAGGATGGAAAGGGAAAACAAAAGGAGTACAAATTTCAAAGAGTCGCTGACCGCGCGTCTAGAAGTGCGGACCGTGCATAGTATGTAGAAAATATTTGTTTGATTTCAGCAGGGAAGCGCTGAGCACTCTATATAGGGCACAAACCGCGTAAGGCATACAACAAAGTCTAATTTCAGAACCGTGTCAGCGCTGAGCGCGCTCTTGGGAGCGCTAACCACACGAAACGGCAAACTCCACTTAAAACACATATTTTGAGCTACTTCGTGCACCCCAAAACCTCTTCTCCCTTTTTGATTCTCTTTTTACTTCCTAATATCCTTCTTCTACTCTACTTTCACCAAATTTCATCATCTCTTATCATACTAAAACCTAAATCCACTAAACCCATATACTTCCTACACCACCAAATTCGCACAAACCCCAATTCTCTCTCCACAATTCGTCAAAACCCTCTCACAACATTTCAACCCTTCCATCAATCACTATACTCGCTATCACTATTACCAACTCAAATCACCATACACACTTCTTCCTATCCATCTCATCTTCACAAAGGGAATGCATCATAAGCAAGGTTCAAAAGAATAGAAAGGTAACACATTTGTTTATTCTTACTTAGAAAAAAAATCTAATAAATCAATTTTGTTAGTTTTTCTTGCTATAATCTGTGATTGAGATACCTTGGGTTACTGAAGACTCAAGGTTTGTGTTACTAATTTGTGGGCTAGATTGTCATAGCAAGGAAGCTAGGTTTGCTGGAAAAAGTAGGGTGCATGCCAAGTGTTCGTCAAATTGTCCAACTCAAAATTTCTGTGTAAAGCTCCAAATTATGTCATCAAAAGGCCTAGAACATCGACCTCTGGAACTCGCCCACCTTTTGACACCTACAAGTTCGTGAGCGAAATGGTAGCGGCCCGTTACAATGCCATCACTAAAAAGTCTCTTGTTCCGGAACGGGGGTTGACACCCGATGCAAATTTGGATGGTGACATGGCGTTGATGATAGTTGAACGGCAATGGTTTCAGCTGGTAGAACAACTACGCCTTGCAGTTCTCAACATCGTAAAGGAGTTCTATGCCAACGCCATAGAGCATGAAGGGTGAGTTGTGCAAGTTAGTGGCAAATCAGTTTCATTCCACAACACAACCATCAATGAGCACTTTGGGTTGGAAACACCGATAGGGGACCGCTATGAAGACACCCTTCCAAGATTGAATGAGATAATTGTTTGCCTTTGTAAACCCGGTACAGAGTGGATCACCAAGCCTGGGACGAACATCAAAGTCACGTTTCCCCATTCTGAGTTGAACAAATATGGAAAGGCTTGGTACGCTTTCATATGTGCTCGACACATGCCTTCAACCTGCCAGACTGAAGTCACGGTGGAAAGAGCATGCCTCCTCTATGGGATCGTACATACTTGGTATGAAAGGCCAAATGTCGTGGAATTCTCCCAGGTGGATGTCGGCATATGTCTGTCAAATAATCCATTGATCAGGCATTGAGAGGCAGCACAACAGGCGGCTTAGTACATGAATTTTTGATCACTAAACTATGCCGAAAGGTAGGAGTCTGGTGGGACGCTTCGGAGCCTGTTCAGTAGCCCACGGGGGCCATTGATCACAAGATGATCTTAACCTACATAGCATGGAAGGGCGCACTGTCTCATCCTAGGGGCGATGGTTATATAATGGTACCACCTTCTACACCGCCCTCACCACTGCCAGCCACAGTCGACGCCGATCCATCGACAACAAGGAGTCGAAAGAAGATGCTCCGCTTTGACCAACGCCAAGACCAAATGCATGCTTACAACATTAGCGCATTCACGGCATTGACGGATGCATTCTCCCGTATCAATACAAATGAGCAAGTCCATCTTCCAAATCTAACCACTCTACTTGCCTATCGTCCTTCGGACGATGAAGGAACTCAAGACGAGCATTGACTCGTCTCGCAAGGAAGTCCTCGTGCTTAAACTCTTTGTTTACACGTAATGAGGACATTACCTGAATTAAGTTTGGGGGGGGGGGATTTATATATATATATATATATATTTGTGTTTTTGCATACTAGGTTTCATGTAGATTAGGTTAATTCATATAGTTCATATTCATATATATATATATATATATATATATATATTTGCATCCATGTAAAAATTTGTTAGATTGCATAGAGGTTGAGCAAATAAACCTTGTTATGAAAGCCAATGAGGAATTTGGTTTATGACTTGCATGCCTAAATTGATCATCATGTGTTGACTAATTTTGACCATAGGAACTTCATAGCATAAGTTTGGTGTTTTCTAAAAATCAAGCACATAAACTGATTTTCAATAATATTAAGGAAATAAATGCAAGATAAAACATTGGCATGTATTCATTCGATCACGGATTAAGATTTAACACTGGCTTACACGTAAGTTTGGGAGAAACAGTGGCTCAAAAGAAAAGAAAAGAAAAGAAAAGAAAAGAAAAATCAGAAAAAGAAAACATAGTTCTGGAATAAAAATCTTAGATGGCTTAGTTCAATTTCGTGGCCTTTGTTACTCGGACAAGAAAACCCTAGAGGATGTCTTAACACCTACCACCCTAAAGCCTTTGGGTTTGGGAGTCATTGGCCGAAAGTCCGTTACATGGGTAGCATTGAAAAGTCTAAGGGAATTGAACATTGCACAAGTCAGACTTAAGAAATAATGAGTGAGATGGAACATTAAAATGCACTCACTTGGTATAAAGAGCTTGGTTCAAAATGTTGATTTCCCTTGTATCTATGTGTATGTTATAATGAAGGTTATGAATGTTTTACATGCGTATGACTTTATCTGTGTTGATTATTGTTGTTGTTGGAGTCATGTTGGACATACACGCACAGAAATATGCAAATTTTATGTTTGTGAGGTGAGGATGTGAAAAGTTAGGTTAATATGTGATGTAATATTGATGGCATAATAGTTGTTTATCTTTGAGCATATGATTCATCCAATTACCATGGTTATTGTTCGATCTCTGTAGTTGCATTCATTGTAGTTTAGTGTTAGTAGCATTGTGTTTGCTTGAGGACAAGCAATAGTTCAAGTTTTGGGGAATTTGATGAGTAGGTTGAAAACCTATGAATTGATCTCATTTAGCTTGTTATATTGTAAGTTTTTAGGTATTATTCGTATTACTTTTGGTGTTTTGTGTTTATAATGTAGGTATGAGGGTTGGAATGGTCTTGAAGCTGAAAAAGAATGAAATTTGGACAAGATTGATAGAGGAGCGCTGATCATGCCATGGCTAGACTGATGGAAGAGCTAACCGCGCGATAGCATGATGAAGTTTCTGCAAGTGAGGCGCTGACCGCGCTAGGGACACAAGGGGTGAAGCGCGAACTGCGCTGGTTCGGGATCAAGTTGTTGCATTATGAGCGCTGACCGCACAGCTATAGAAGGAAATCAAGCGTGGACCACGCGACTCTGACAGCCTGACAAGATTTTAGGGTTTTTAAATTATAAGTTGAATTGAAATAGGATTGTGGACTTGTCTAATTTAAATAGGGTTTGTCTAGGCTATATATATAAGTTGTTTTATTAGGATTGCTTGGAGGCTAGATTCTCTTGGATTGCTTGGAGGCTACAAACCTTTGTTTTGAAGATTCAAGCATGTCAGGCTAAGTTCTTTATTTCAATTCTGAAGGGATGTTGAACCTGATTAACAATTTATGGTTTGATTAAGTTCATAATATTTATTCTTTCATATTGAGATTTATTCTAATTATTCATATAAACTTTCATGTATGTTATTCAATTGACTAATTTGGTTTCTGCAGGATTAAATTAGTAAATTGATATCATCTGTTAGATTAAGATATATTTTAAGCAAACAAAGTGTGTCTAATCTAAGTAACAATTAATGATATTTTATTGTGGACAAGTTTTAAATATTTTTAAGATTTTCAGAAGATAAGTTAAATAATTCCTGATTGTGTAATTATTGCTTGGAATAATTTAATTCTCATTCTTAATGCTTTTATCATATTAAATCTAGGCTGATAGTTCTAGGTTGTATGTTAGTTAGAATCTTTTGTTGGCGATCGTCGCATTAGATCTACACTTAAGGAGAATTTCGAGCAATTTGCAATCGTGGTTATCTAGGGTTATTAATCTTATTGAAAGGATAAATAGTATAATAACTTGATTAATTCATAATTGTGAAAAAAGGGATACTGAACTGAGGAATTGAACTCTTTTACTCATTGATATTTTCATAATTCACTTTTGTTAATTAAACTGTTTTCAAAACTAAAAATCCCCAATTCATTGGAAATCATTAGATAATTAAAATACAAGTCACTCTCTGTGGGATCGATCCTTGCTTATTACTATACTAATTCTTGAGTTAGTTGATTAAGGAGTACAGTAAATTTTGTAGTGCTTGACGACAGCTACCACGCACCCAAGAAAATGTCCATCCTAGACTTGGTATTATCCTCAGTGGATCATCGCAACATTCTAGCAAAAGTACTGGAAGAAGCCCATTTGCCACATACCGTGGATGCCGAGAAATTCTGCCACGTGGTAGAACACATTTTCAACAGCAATGTGATATCTTTCACTGATGATGATATCCCTGCAGAAGGGACGGACCATCGTAAGTCCCTATATATAGCTGTGATGTCTTCTGATTATGTGATCGGGGGTGTGCTCATAGATGGAGGATCATCCCTCTACATCTGTCCTTACGATACATTGAAAAAATGAAGATCAACCCGAACCGAATCAAAACCAGTCATGTGGTCATCCGAGCTTTATATGGGAGAAATAGAGCATCCTCTAGAGATTGGTCCACATACTTTCTATGTGTCCTTTCAGGTGCTCAACATCTCCACCGGATACAACTTATTGCTGGGCAGGCTATCGATCCACATGGCAGGGGCAGTGCCATCCACCCTCCATCAATAGCTTAAATATATTATCAACGGCAATCTCATCACGGTCAAGCCGAACCAGAATACCCTGTCTTCATACAGGGAGATATGCCAGTGATTAGCCTGGATGCGGGGATTGAACCTGCAAATTTTCAAGCCCTGGAGGTGAGTGATACTCAGTATCTACCTATCGGAGCACCAGCCCTGAAACCAAAGGTCTATATCGAGGTGATTACGTTGGGCCAATAGATGGTATCTTTGGGTTTCCAACCTGGAGAAGGGTTAGGAAATAACCAACAAGGTATCAAGAGTCTAGTCTAAATCCCGAGCCAGACAGGGAGAGCTGGATTGGGTTATTCATCCAGGTCAAGCTGTCAGAATCCACATAAGTACTCTAAAGCTCATGCTTCCACAATTTTGCTGCCAAACCTTACGGGTGTCGGATGGTGTAACCCATGAGGAAAATCCCAGCTGTGGTATCAACCATGTTATTTCCTCCCATTATACCAGCAAGTGAGAGAACAACTCTCAGATCCGAGATGGATAGCAAAATGGGAAAAGAAAAGATCCTGTACAAAGGATGAGAGCTATTTGCTAACATGCGGGTTATCATAAACTACGAGGGTGTGAATGATGAGATCCCAGGCAGTGACGATGAAGATCAGATTCAAACTCCTTGCATCAAGAAAAAAAAGGGGGCATTTCAAAGAAAAACCCCGACCCTATTATAAAGGATGTCTCCGTCGTTATCCGAGAGGAAGCAGATGATCACAAATCCTTGATCCTCCCTGTTCATGAGGATCTAACCCTGGATAACTGGAACAATGTCCCTTGCCTCAGTCAAAAAGGGTAAAGGGGTAGATAGTCTGTCTACCCTTTAAACATGCTTTCATGTACTCCTTACTTTTGATTGCACAGCTATAGCAGTAACTTTTGTCATGCTTTGCCAAATGCTCTGTATATTTACACAGTTGTATATATTAAAATGAAAGCATTTTTGTTTTCAGGACTCAGGCATTGGATGTGTTTGTCTCTGCTGGTGAGATGCCAACTTGTCAAAGTGACTACAACTTTGATGTAGAACTGAACTTCGACTTGATGGATATTGATTAAGAGGAGGAAGATGACTACAAGGTGCCTGAGGAGATCAAAGAATAGGTCGAAGATAATTCCAAACCAAACCTCGACGAAACCACCACTATCAACGTAGGAACCTCTGAAAACATCAAAGAAATCCAGATAGGCATAGACCTCACACCAGACCAAAAAGCCGACCTGATTAAACTCCTAACATAGTTCTAAGATGTGTTTGAATGGTCACATGAAGACATGATGGGCCTGTCTACTGACATCGTCATCCTTCGAATGCCCATCAAAGATTGATTCAAGCCAGTCAAACAAAAGCTCAGGAGATTGAAACCTGAATGGAGTCGAAAGCTCAAAGAAGAAGTCGTCAAACAATTCAAAGACGGTATCATTATGGTATCAACATACTTGGAGTGGCTGTAAAATATAGTTCCCGTACCTAAACCAAGAGGGAAGGTACGGGTATGCGTGGATTATCGGGATTTGAATAAAGCCTGCCTCAAGGACAATTTCCTAGTACCTTTCATCCACATCCTGATAGACAACACGGCACAGTACGGAATGTATTCCTTTGTGGATTACTTTGCTGGTTACCATCAAATCATGGTTGCTGAAGAGGACAGGGAGAAAATAACTTTCATCACTCCCTGGGAAACCTTCTGCTATAGACGACTATCCTTTGGCCTCATCAATGCCGAGGCCACATATCAGTGAGTAATGATGGCCCTATTCCACGACATGATGCACAAGGAGATAGAGGTCTATGTGGATGACATCATCATCAAATTCCGGAGGGAAGATAATCACCTAGACCATCTTAGGAAGCTGTTCAACAGGTTGTGTAAGTACAACCTCAAGCTAAATCCCGCCAAATGTGCTTTTGGCATCAAATCAGGCAAGCTGTTAGGATTCCTGGCGAGTAATCGAGGCATCGAGCTAGACCCTGCCAAGATCAAAGCCATCACTGAGATGCCAGTACCTCTAACAGAAAAGGAGATACGTGGGTTGCTGGGAAGGATCAACTTTATAAGCCGATTAATTTCCCAGCTCACAGCAACCTGTGAACCCATCTTCAAGCTACTATGGAAGAATTCCAACACCAAATGGAATGAGGATTGTCAACAAGCCTTCCTTGCCATCAAGAAGCAGCTGGTTGAAGCACCAGTCTTGGTTCCTCCGAGGGATGAAGTTCCCTTGTTTATGTACCTGTCCGTCAATGCCGATGGAATGGGTTGCATGCTAGGACAGAAGGATGATAGTAGCAAAGAGAGAGCCATCTACTACATCAGTAAAAGATTCAGCAATGGTGAACGGAAGTACACCCTGATCGAGAAGATAAGTTGTGCGTTAGCATAGGCCGCCATGAGGTTGCAACACTATTTGCATGGGCACATGACCTACCTCATATCCCGCATGGATCCCCTGAAGTACGTATTCAACAAGCCAATATTTAATTGTTGACTATCCAAATGGGAGTTGATCCTACAACAGTTCGACATTGTCTACGTGACTCAGAAGTCAATCAAGGGTCAAAGTATTGCAGATCAATTAGCTTAAGCACCTTCAGGAGGGTTCGAGCCCCTGGAGACTTATTTCCCGGAAGATGGGATCATGAAAATTCAACAAATCCAACAAGAGAATACAGTCCAACCATGGAAAATGTATTTCGACGGATCGGTAAACATGGAAGGTGCCGGAGCTGGAGCAGTCCTTATCTCTGGTACAGGAGAACAATATCCTGTGGCTACAAAACTTTAATTTGGCAACATCAACAACACAGCCGAGTATGAAGGCTGCATAATGGGGTTGAAACTAGCCCAATCCATGGGTATCAAACATTTACTGGTCTTTGAAGACTTTGAGTTGGTCATCAGACAAACCACTGGGGCATATCACACCAAAGAACTACATTTGTTTCCCTATCATCGGCATGTCGTCAAAATATCTCTAGAATTTGAAGACATAACCTTCATCCATATTCCTCGGGGTAGGAATGACTTCGCTAGTGCATTGGCGATATTAGCTTCATTAATCCGCATATCCGATATGAGTGGATTTCCCTGCATCAAATTCATAAATAAGAAGGCCCCGACATACGGGAATTACATTGGAGACATATCTAATAAAATACCTCCTATCAAACAGCCTTGGTATCAAGACATCAAGGAATATCTCCGAGATGGATCTACACCAGCTAGGGCAAGCCAATCCAAGCGAAAGTGGATTCACAAGATGGCTATGAAGTTCTACCTAACCTGAGATGCACTTTATAAAAAGGATGCTGGAATAGGCTTGTTAAGATGCCTTGATAAAGAGCAAGCCCAGAGATTGATGGATGAAGTCCACGACGGAGTCTGTGGTCCACACATGAGCGGTCACCTGCTGGCCAAGATGATATTAAGAACAGGACATTATTGGATCTCGCTCAAAGCTGACTATGATGATCACGTCAAGAGATGTTATCAATGTCAAGTACATGGAAATGTCATACACACTCCTCCAAATGAGCTACACAACATGAGTTTGTCATGACCTTTCTCTATGTGGGGAAATGATGTGATAGGTCCAGTAGAACCTAAGGCCAGCAATGGTTATCGATTCATCTTCACCATGATCTATTACTTCACCAAGTGGGTAAAAGCTGCCTCATTTCCCAAAGTCAGCAAAGAGGTTATCATTGGTTTCACCAGAAATAATATCGTCTGTCGATATGGACAACCAAAGGTGATTTATCAGATAATTCCAAGAACCTGAACAATCAAATGATGAAAGAACTATGCAGTAAGTTCCACATCAAGCATCTCAATTTTGTCATCTATCGGCCCAAGATGATTGGTGCTATCAAAGCGGCCAATAAGAACATCAAGAAGATTATGCAGAAAATGTCCGCCAATCACAAACAATGGCCTGACCTGTTGCCTCCAACCCTGTTAGCATACAAGACGTCAATGCATACCTCTACTAGGGCTACACCCTATTCATTGGTCTATGGCATGGAAGCAGTTCTTCCCATAGAATTAAAGATGGAGTCCTTACGAGTGTTAATAGAAGCTCAGATGGAGAAAGATCAGTGGTTGCAAGACCAGTATCACCAACTGTCCCTGATAGATGAAAAGAGGGCTACAACCATTTTTCACGAACAGTTATATCAACAAAGGATTGCTCGATCCTACATCAAGAAAGTCCGAATACGGCAATTCAAAGAAAATGACTTGGTGCTGAAGAAAGTTTTGGCCAATCAAGATGAAGCTAAAGGAAAGTTCGCCTCTAATTGGGAAGGCCCTTTCATTGTCAAGGAGGTGTTGACAAGAGGAGCTATCAGACTACAAGAAATGGATGGGAGCAAATTTCCCCAACTCATCACCTCAGACGACATAAAAAGGTACTATGTCTGAAACACATGCATACCCGCATCTGGGTCCTACAAATCAAATCAGGTTCGATTTTCACTAGAAGATGGAACTACGAATTACCTGATCTCCCTCCACCCGTGAGTACGTAGTCAGCCATTTCTGATGCTATCAAACCAAACAAAGAATTCAAAAACTCATCAAACCAAACTCAAAACCCAAGAAAAATACTTTTCAAGCCTCTCTCACGCACAAAAAAATTAAACTACGAATGACCTGATCTCCATACACCAGGGAGTACGTAGGCAGCCATTTATGGTGCGGTTTGACCTTCAAGAAAAAAAATGAAAAACCAGTTCCAAGACACCGAAACTATATAAAGGCTAAGTCATATCAAGCTACCTTAATTAACAGGCCCTGCTGAGCTACTCTCTGACATCTCACTGTCAGTCCATCAAAGGAGAAGCTCAAGATACATCAACAACAACGAGTAGTGAAAGAAGTGGTAATCACTTAGCAATGACAATACATATCCAAACAGGGAAGTGAATCAAAAATATATTTCTCTGATATATAAAATTGTTTGATATATACATAGTGTTCTGTATATGACAAAAATGGTTGATCTAGTATGTGCAGGAAAAACAAAGCTAGTCTATGGACCCAAGGATAAGCGGGCCAGCAATGCCAACATGGCATCTCTCTCTAAAGATGGAGGAGCAGCTGCAAGTGCAATACCCTTAGCCTCCATACGGCTCAAAATATCCACAGTCATCTGCAGTGTGGCACTATGGTCAACAATATATGCACGCATCTCTGTAACTAGACCATGAGTATAAGATCGAAGAGCAGTACTATCGGCAATGTGGAAATCCCGGGAAGCTGTAACCTTATCCCACTCTACAAAAGCTGCATATCTAACAATCAAAGTCTCCTCGATCTCCACAAAAGCTGCGACTCTGACAGAGCGGATCTCCTCTCGCTCAATCAATCCTGCATCCTAAACGACTCGAGACGCTTCTCTCTCTGCCAAAGCTATATCTCTTCCAGAAAAGGCCATCAACATCAGAGCACTAGCCTGATCCCTCTCAAAGGTCATCCTAGCTAGTGAGTCTGCCAAAGCCGGATTTGTCCTTGCAGGAATGATCGGCGGATCACTAACTAGCGCTGCTGTCAAACCCATAAATAACTCATCCTCAGTAGGAGACTCAGGATCCTTCATAGGCTCCTCATTGTCTAAATCTACTATAGAAGCTAACTGGATGAATACAACTGATGCGATATCTGCCTCCAACCACGCCGAGTACTCTGGAGAATGGTCTGAATGGCTACTGGAGAAATTAGCCCTCTCCCTATGAGTCCAACACTCATACACTGGTATCAAATCAGCAGATGACATAGATGAACCTGACATCCTCTGATCAACAGCCCCATCAAACTGATGCAAGCTCTGAAACTAATCGAACTGGCCCATAACAGCTAGAGGATGGTAAATAGTCACTCCCCTCAATCCCGCTAGAGGCATATAATCCATACCAGATGCATGGGTAATAAAGCTATATGGGGAGACTACTCCTGTGCAGGGCAGAATCAAAAATGGATGCGCAATGGCAGACAAGAATGCTAACCAGGTATCTGAATCGGTACACTCTTCCGGCTGGAAGGAGTAAGACATAGCTATATCATGGGAAAAATAATACCCCTGATGCCTGAAAAATCCAATTGGTCAAATATGGGACATGAGCCATATATACAACAAGAATGAACTGCCTCTGAAAAACCACTTCGGGTGGGTACTACAGTAGGTGGCTACTCTCAGCGTCTCAGTCAATATCATCGGTATAATGGTGCTGCCCTGCCTAAGGGCCTGAATCACAACTATCAATCCCACATCCAAGTGGTCCAAGCGTAGCGGCATATAGACATAGGATACGATGCACATCAGCAAAATGTCTATCCTAGCTAAATGTCATGCCCCCGCCGATACAATAAAATCCTTGACATGTCAATCGTAACTGTCGAGTTCACCGAAGCAATTGATCAAACAAATCGATGGAGATCACACGTTTAGAGATAATCTCAACCATAACTACGCTCTGGCGAAGACCTGATATCCGTATGAATGGTCTCCTCATATCACTGATCGCCGTACGAGCGCATGGCACCTCTAAAGCTAAGCCATTAAACCGCTGGTACTCCTCAAGGGTCGGAGTCAACTCATGATGCCCGAAGTGAAAGACCTGTCTATCGGGTATCTAGCAGGATAAAATGCCATCTATAAACCCATATGGCTCCTGAAAATCTACAAGGGCCAACGAATGCCCAAGCATCTAGTCCACTGTCCCTCTAGCTAAGAAGGGCAGGCTCTCGTACCACGATCTCAATCATGATACCACCTCAGATGGTGGCGAATGCTCGATACGGCTAACGGTAAATGATACCATCTGTATCACCGTCTCACAAGACCATCCAGGGGTCAAATATGAACTCATCTGTTTAAATGCATACCTATGACATAATACATGCATAATGATAATGATAAATATGATGCGATAGATAGAAAATATCATGCATATCTACAACAAACTATCTACTAGAAGCATCATTCCTGTCTGATAATACAAAGCAAAATAAAAAAGTATAGGAATGGGGCACCACCACCCAACTACTAACAGTGGTCTATCAAAATGGGGCACAGCTACCCAAAAGCCAAAACAGTGGCCGACCAAAAGATATAGCTATAATAGCTATCCAAAAAGATCCAAAATATCTACGCTCAGGTGGTTAACCTACTCCATCTTCTCTGTGGACACAAAGTCACGGTCATCAGGCATGTCTGGGCGGTATAAGAGAGGATCAACCCCTACAAAATTGCTGGAAAATTAACCTGAAGTGGGGCCTGCTCCTAAGCTGGAAGGGTCAAAAGAAGATGCCTCTGACGGATCTCAACCAAGATGCCTGATAAAAAAGTGAGCTCTCTCCAACTCCCGAGTCAGCTCTACTATTTGGTCTAAATGAGTAGGCTCCCTGAGGCAAGATATCCAGTCTATTATCATCATAGACCCAGGAACCATGTCTGCCATAAACTGGGTAGCATGAGTTTGAGCTCCAATCGTGCGAGGTATCCACTAACTGCTAAATTCCTCCTGGCTATAAGGTCCCTCTGATAGGGTAAAGCCGTCTATACCCTCCATAGGGATATCTGTCAGTGGCTGGATCAATAGCCAAGATGTCAAGCAGGAGGAACAATGGGAATGCAGATCTGTCCCGTAATGCTCCTGATAGCCCGCTATCCTAAATAGAGCTCCCAGTCTCCCTCTGTCAACAACGGGACTCTGCGGGTCGACAACGCAAACTTCTGACCAGTGGGGTAGCTTCCCTCAAATCCAACAGGTTAAAAACTCGGAGGCATCCGACATTGTTATCCCGATATATGTAATGATAAATATGCGCAAGTATACGCGGTCAACAAGTAATAAAGAGTAAGTACAGATATCGTTCCCATGGAAAATTAACTAATAAAAGATCACCAAATCACTAGCCCATAACCATTTCAGTCTTATCTAAATGAGCGATTCAATTGTTTTAAATTAAAAATAATTAATTAAACTAAAACAAATAAATCCTAGAGTAGAATCAGATAATGAAGATATGATATCCCAATTTCCCCTAATCATTCATCTAAGTCAACATACTTCCAGTTAGGTCAAATTAATCGTCGTAGAATGTTAGTCGAGAACACTAAAGTGAGATAAGGCCATCTTTCAATGCACCTAACCCATATCACATACAATCCACAGATGATAGAACGCACATGAACACCCACATTATCTAAACCCCTATATGTTTATGTGATTTATAAATAAATAGGGTTTAAGTCCAAGTTCTCAATTGACTACGATTGGCGCTTCGGTATATGTCTATCCTAGGCGCAAATCATACATACAATTGCCCTCTACTACGATTAGATCTAAACCCATATTTCGTCTTTCAAGTCTATATAGGTTATCACAGTAATTTGTAGCGAGTCAATTAAACAATGAAAGCACGAATCGTAATAGACAGTCACATAACAATCAATAAGAACAATATGGAAGCATATCAATATAAACTACTCAAAAGGGTCCATTGAAATCTCAAAATAAAGTTTAATTAATAAATGACTCAAATATATCATCCACAAGTTCAATACACATCATAAGATTACAAAGAGAGAGCAACAAAAATATAAAGATAAAGAATGCAAATCTGATTGCTCAGGCTCCTTTGTTGGATTTTCAATGAAATACACTTGCTTTAATCTTCAACACCTAAATAAACCCTGGAAAACTAACTAACTAAACCTAATCTAGAATTAATCTACTCCTAAACTAATCTAGATAAAATGTAAAGAGAAGGAAAGAAGAACAAGAACTAGTTAGGGCCTAAGCTCCCAAAGGGAGTGTATGTCTATATACTGCAAATCAGCCCCCCTTATATGCCTTGCTCCAGCCAAGTCCCGTTTAAAAGTTAACTCTGGTCAAGTTGGGGACAGGCACGGGCGCATGCCTTTTGGCCTATCTTCAGGCGCGGCCGTGTAGCTCTGAAATTCTAGCTTTTGCTGCTGCTAGCTTCTGCTGCTGCTACACAAGGCTTCTGTTCATGCTCCCCTTCATTCTTGCATTCCTCTACTCTGTCCATCATTATGCCATCAGCCTACTTCTTTGCATCTTGCCCCTTTTTGATCCTTTTTAGCTCAATATGCACCAAGAGAGTTCCAAATAAAGAAACTGTAAAACAAAGCAAAAACATATTAAAAGCATAACAATACTTGAGTTTAAGCAACAAAACGAGTTAGTTCATATATGAATAAGTGGTTATAAAAACCACTTATCAAAAACCCCCAAAGTTAAATGTTGTATGCCCTCAAGTAACACAAATAAAACAAAACACAGATGCAATGCAAGTAACTATAATGTATGCAACCTACACTAGCATGAAAGTGAATCCATGTATCAGTCGGAATTGATATTCAAATGAAATGCCTCAAAAAATCATAAGGTAATCAAACAGGAAGCTACCCAAGACAAGATCATAAGGCATATTCTTGCAAATCCAAACCTGTCAACACTGATGTAGTGTGTGTGTGCCTAGCAACCATTAAATATGCTTTTGAACAAATATATCACATACTATGCTTCTTAGGGGAAAACCAAGTTTTAACTTAAGAAAAATAGTAAATCAGATAAGTTCTAACTAAGACCATGCATCACTTAAGCTAAGAGTCCCCAAGGGATTTATTCTGCTTTTTTATTAACTCACGAGGGCATTTTTGCACTTTTCCGTGTACACACTTGATTGTGCAATGCCTAGTCCTCTTAGGCTTTTCAATGATACCCGTGTAGCGAGCTTTCGACCAACGACTCCCATACCGCGAGGCCTTAGGGCGCTGGGTGTAGAGACACCCCTAGGGCTTACTTGCTTGAATATCGAAGGCCACAGGATTCGACGTAGCCGAAGTGTTTATTCTAAATCATTTTTCTTTTTATTTTCTTGCATTTTTTCTATTTTTCTATTCTTTTTCTTTACTTTTCATAGGAGAGTGCGTCTTACGCTCCATCTCTCTAATTAGCATGCATACCCCCTACTTCCCCCAAACTTAAGCTTTTTACTGTCTAGTTATTATCACATAAGAACTGAAACTCGTTATTAAAGCATAGATTTCCCACCAGAAGACAAGTATGTGAAAATTTAAACTTAGCAGGTCTTGGTGGTTACTCTAGAGTGCTAACCGGTTACATCAGTATCTGACAGATAAGGATTTACATATATAACATCGTAATCAAGTCTGAAATCAGTTCAAAAATTAAGTAATTTTAGTTTTCTCATAGGCCAAATACATAACAAACCAACTAAAAACAGGATTCATGCAATATGTCCTATAACAGTTAACTAAAACAAAAACAAAAAATTTTGACAAATTTTAAACAAAATACGACCTACATTCACTATATGAACAAACACAATATGCAAAAACAATATGCAAAAACAAAATACGACATACATTAAATGCATAAAATAAACCTAATACCCCAAAACTTAAAAACTGCAATGTTCTCATTGGAGGCAAAAGGTAAAAAGGAACTCCCCTAGTCGGCTTTGTCGTCGCCCTCGTCCTGGTCATCCTCCTCTTTAGCTTGTTCTGGAGGTGTGTCTAGAGGTGGATAGGCAGCAGCGGATCCATATGTCAAGAATTGCACCTGCACTCCCATCTGGCCGAAAGCTTCGGACAATGCCCCACAGAAATCTGTCGTGAAGGCCCAGAAGTTTGTGCGCACGGCATCTATCCTACGCTGCAATCGCCTCTTCATCCTATCTATATGCTCCTGAACCGTGTGGGAGGACTCAAACTGCGCTGCTGGCACCCTCTCCGAAGTCTCTCCAGCCTCTCTCTGCTCTGGCAATATAAACCCCGCTCCCTGAGGATGGGATTTGCCTTCTTTCCATACTTTGAATGATTCAATGGTAGGGTGGTCAATGGTGCTCATGGGAATCTTCATTGGCTCAGCTTCAGTCCACATAACTCCATTCATAGCATAGAGCCTGGTGATCACTGATGCATGTGGGATACCAGCTGAATTTTTGCCACTCAGAAATCTCCGGATTGAACTGTTGATCACATATCCCAAATCAATTTTCTGTCCCTTGATGATCCCATACAGCAAAATAGCCCTGTCCTTAGTGACTTCATTCTGATGCTGTGTTGGCATCAGATTCGCACAAATAAAGCTGTACCACGCCTTTCCATATATGCTCAAGGCGGCCTGGGGAAAGTGCAACTTTTGATCAATGCCCTGCTTTAATTTCCATGTCGTGCCTGGCATGCACAGATAGGCACATATAGCATCTAATTTTGATCCCCACTCCCTAGCGTAAAGAGACTCAGGATGATCCAGTGCAATGTTCGATAAACCGAATAGCTCGTTGATGCTCTCCTTTGCAAAAGACACCTCACATCCCTGCACAAATATTTTGTTGGACTTTATGAATTTGGCATTGGCATAGAATTCTTGTACCACATATATGGGTGCTGCCATAGGATCTTCACAGAGAAGATTCCAGCCCCTCCCTCTGATCATAGCTGCCATATGCCAGTCTAATTTCCTATCTGGAGATAATCCTCGCTCCAATACAAATGTCTTGCCAACCAAAGCGTCGTGGAAGAATTTCTGAGCCTTCAGACTGATAAACTTGTGGTCATCATAAGCGATGCCACCTCCCCCATGTTCAGAATCGCTGCCCATTAAGGTAGACTCTCTCCTACTTCGATTGGATGCCATTTGAACCGAGAATAGAAGCGTCAATTCAACACTACATTCAACCCAACTTAACCAATTCAATCAACTCGGAGACTCACTCACAAATTTGCACCAAACTACTGCTCTCCTAGACACTTGTTCAAAACCAAAATTCCCAATCACTACAATACTTGCTTAGCCCTTCCAACTGCTGCAATGCTTCACCTATAGTAATAATTATGGCTCACACCTCTTGCTGCAGATTTTTGCTTTGGTGTGGGGATAGGAAATTTAGGGTTTGTGATGGGTTAGTGTATGAATTTCGATTTGAGAGGATGAATGATGGTGATTGATGGTTAGGGTTCAGTGATTGTGCATAAGGATGAAGGAATTAGAATTAGAGATAGAATGAGGCAGAGCTCGTCTGATAATGGAATGAAGGGATGTGCTTAAGTTCTGTCGAGATTTGCCTTAAGTTAAGAACAGTTTGCACGAGGGGCGGCCGCGCGCCAACTTAGCCTTACACAGGTGCGGCCGCGCACTATGCCAGATTTCTGTTCTGCAGATTTTTACATGCATAGAGGCTGGCCTTTGAATTTTGTGCTTCATTCCAAGTAGCTTTAAACTGAAACATGCATACAAGACTTATCAAGTCTTCTTAAACCACCAAAACTAAATATTAACTATTTACAACCAAGAGAAGTAAACATAGGGAGATATATGCATGTGAATTCCCAAAAAATTCTCTATGAGCATAAATGTAATATGCTCATGCTTCTCAAATGTGTCCAAAACTTCAAAGTCCCAAAAATGTACGCACTAATGCCTAAGTCCAAAAAAAATGTAGGCAATGAGCTCTTAAATCCAAAAGTATTCAAAAAAATTTCAACTAAGAATTAAACAGGGGGAAGGAAAGTGATATAAGTAGGTAGAATTAAATATGAGGGAGAAGAGAGAAATTTGATGGGGTGCCTCCCATCGAGCGCTTGGTTTATAGTCTGTTAGCTAGACTTTCTCTTGACACCGCTATCCGATCCCTTAACAATATTTGAGAAACCCTCCATCCATTAGAATTGCCATGTGTTTTTGGAGGCTCCCCTTCTTGAGAAGCTTCAGATTTGAGTCGCCTAGCATATGATGTGTATATAAATTCTCCATTTTGAAGTTCGGGGAGCTAGGCACTTCTTCCGTTGTGTTCGTAAAGTGATTGGGGCGTTGACGCATAAATAACACAACAGGCTCTTCTTCAATTCTCTCTTCTTCAGACCACTATGGTTTCAGAAACGTGGAATCTCTCGTATCATCAAGATCCTTTTCTGTGAGGTGACTACCAAGAGGACACGGGTGTGCAAACTTCACTGGTTTTTCCAACTTTGGCAGAGAAGGCTCTTGGGGTGTTATAATAGTCGGTTCAGATACCTCCTTTTCCACGTCCCTATTTATTTTCTCGATAGCCACTTCTTTCAGTTCATCCAGTTACATGTGCACTTCGAGCTCTCCATTATCAGCATCCAAGCTATAGCACCAATTAGTCTGAGGACCATTGCTCACGGCTTCCAATATCTGAGACAATTAATTTTGAAGATTCTGAGTCTTAATCCCTTGCTCAATCAACACCTCTTTCATTAAAGCCATGATGATTTGATCCGTCCATTTTTGAAGATTCTCAATTGACTTTGCTTGCTCAATCAAGGTCTCCTTCATTGATGCTATGCCACATTCTTCATCCACTTTTGCCTATTTTTTTTTAGCCTCGAAATCCATTTATTGAGGCTCGTGAGTTGGAGTTTGGAATGTGAATTCTGGTGCATATGCTGGACTTGGATCCTAGTATTGGTCTTGATAATAGCTCCCTAAAGGATCCGGGTGATACCCCACATCTTGATGATAATTGGGATACTCATTGTGGTTGGAGTACTCACCCCCATACTGCACTTGTCCAACACTAATGGGGTGCTGATGGCTCAGATGGTTACCAGCACATTATTCACAAGTAATGACTGTCTCTCGACTCCGTTGGGCTGTAACATTGTCCAACTTCCTCGAAAAAGTCTCTAGTTGTGCTGATAGTGTAGCAATTGGGTTGGGTCCATCATTATAATTTTCCCTTGGTTGATCTTTCCTTGTGTAAAACCATGGATAAGCATTGAGATCCATTGTGCCTAAAAATAGAATATAGGAAGAGAATTAAAACTAAAATAAAATATTTAAATTAAGACTAATTTGATTGAAACTAATGTTGGCAAAAATTTATCAAACTAATTCCCCGGTAACGGCGCCAAAAACTTGTTGTCCCGATATATGTAATGACAAATACGCGCAAGTATACGCAGTCAACAAGTAATATAGAGTAAGTAAGATATCATTCCCACAGAGAATTAACTAATAAAAGATTGCCAAATCACTAGCCCATAACTATTTCAGTCTTATCTAAACGAGCGATTCAATTGTTTTAAATTAAAACTAATTAATTAAACTAAAATAAATAAATCCTAGAGTAGAATCAGATAATGAAGACATGAGATTCCAATTTCCCCTAATGATTCATCTAAGTCAACATACTTCCAGTTAGGTCAAATTAATCATCATAGAATGTTAGTCGAGAACATTAAAGTGAGATAAAGCCATCTTTCAATGCACCTAACCCATTTAACATAAAATCCACAGATGATAGAACACACATGAACACCTACATCATCTAAACCCCTATATGTCTATGTGATTTACAAATAAATAGGGTTTAAGTCCAAGTTCTCAATTGACTACGAGCAGGTCTTCGGTATATGTCTATCCTCGGAGCAAATCATACGTCCAACGCCATGTAGACATACAATTGCCCGCTACTACGATTAGATCTAAACCCATATTTTGTCTCTCAAGTCCATATAGGTTATCACAGTAATTGGTCGCGAGTCAATTAAGCAATGAAAGCACGAATCGTAATAGACAATCACATAACAATCAATAAGAACAAAATGGAAGCATATAAATATAAACTATTCAAAAGGTTACATTGAAATCTCAAAATAAAGTTTAAGTCATAAATAACTCAAATATATCATCCACAAATTCAATACACATCATAAGATTACAAAGAGAGAGCAAGAAAAATATAAAGATAGAGAATGCAAATCTGAATTGCTTAAGCTCCTTTGTTGGATCTTCAATGAAATACACTTGCTTCAATCTTCAACACCTAAATAAACCCTAGAAAACTAACTAACTAAACCTAATCTAGAATTAATCTACTCCTCAACTAATCTAGATAAAATGTAAAGATAAGGAAAGAAGAACAAGAACTAGCTAGGGCTTAAGCTCCCAAAGGGAGTGTATGTCTATATGCTACAAATCAACCCCCCTTATATGCCTTGCTCCAGCCAAGTCCCGTTTCAAACTCTACTCTGGTCAAGCTAGTGACAGGCGCGGGCGCGCTGCTCTAAAATTCTGGCTTTTGCTGCTGCTAGCTTCTGCTGCTACTGCACAAGGCTTCTGTTCATGCTTCCCTTCATTCTTGCATCCCTCTACTCTGTCCATCATCATACCATCAGCCTACTTCTTTGCATCTTGCCCCTTTTTGATCCTTTTTATCCCAATATGCACCAAGAGAGTTCTAAATAAAGAAAACTGCAAAACAAAGCAAAATATATTAAAAGCATAATAATACTTGAGTTTAAGCAACAAAACAAGTTAGTTCATATCTGAATAAGTGGTTATAAAAACCACTTATCAGGCATTTAAGAGATTGCTCCGGCTGTCAAAAGCTCTAACTGCAGGCGGGAATGAGTAAAGCCCTCAGCAACAAGGACCTCCATCAGAGTGGAGTGATGCCAATGCCGTCCCCGAGGATAGGTCTCCAAACCTAAAATAGTGGCGGGCCATAGGCAAGGAATCCTATCATATGCCCATAATTGGCCATATAAATATCTAAGTCCTCAGTGACCAAGACTGACAAATGTAAATGCAGAAATCAAAAAGGTACAAGAAAGATGTACTCACCAGCAGAAACGGGTAGAACCCTAACCAAGCCTCCGTCAAACCCTCCGAAAGCATGCGTATGCCCCGGAGAAAATAAGCAAAGGTGTAGGAACCCCAATCAAAGTCACTTAGGTGCTCTATATGTCGGGTAGGGCTAACCAAGGCGAAGGACACAGTCGGTGAGTTGTCTTCCACAAAATAACCTATGATGATCACCAGGAACAATCGCCTCAAGATGTGATCTTTAACCCTCTGATCATCAGGCAGAGGCTCGAATAAAGCCCAACTCTGAGCATCTATACTCAAGGGACAAGATCGGATCGTCGGACACTTAATCGTCATCGCAAGAACTCTTAGTAGGGACCGAACGACAGTAAGCGTGATGTCAGCCATGACAGGCACTGGCTTGCCCTCAAACTCAATACTAGTGATGAACCTCTAGTCCATAGGGGTCATCATCACCTCACAGTCCAACAAATGAAGGGACTGAGTCTGGTGGAACTAGCGCTCAGAAAAAACCCTCATATACCCCCAGGGGCAAGGACGGGGAAGAGTGGAGAAGAGGGCCTGAAACCCCCAGCCATCAACAATATCCCTGTAGTCCTGGTGCAGAGTATGGTACAGGGAGTGCACAATGAACTAGTTCCCCCGAGGCTGCGTAAAGCCGAGAACCTGCATAAAAAACCAACCCATGTTAAAAACCTGTGCCCCGAGAATGGCAAAAAAAAGAAAGAGAATCCAGAAAGAAGAAAACTTCAAGTCACCTCGTTGGCATGGAGAAATCTCGATGGCTGACGACTCAAGTCTACGAACAGCTCCCGGGTCTGCACAATAATGCACGGAACCTCTGCTCGTGGTGCCTGAGCAGGAGTAGGAGCAGCAAAAGAAGCCTGCTCATCATCAATATCAATCGACGGCTCGCCCTGGGCTGGATGAATCATTGACTCTGCCAATCGACGAGGCGATCGAGCGGGACATGGCTGAGGAACATCAGAAGCTCGCCTCTGTCTAACACCTGAGACTACCCTGCTAGCACTGCTGGGTCTATCTCAATCCATCACAAGAACAAAGTCTCCAAATCACCTCAAAAACGGTGTGGTAAGCCTAAAACCTATGGTTTATTATTTTAAATCAGTACTCTATGCATTTATATGTCTCAAAACATGCATGGGTCAGTCAAAAATCCCTAATATAATCAAAACTGCATGTTTTTCAAAAGCTAAAATCCGAAAACTAGCATGGGTTAGTCAAAAATCCCCAATAGAGTCAAAATTGCATGTTTATTAAATGCTCAGACTTTTGAAAAAATTTCGCCAGAGTCTCCTTTGTAAAATGGACTGTCCGCATGCACATAGGCATGTCTAGGTGGCCATTCATTAGCACACCTTCTCAAAAATAAGAACAGTTCATATTTATGAATAAAATCAAAAATAAACTTCACATGGTAGCCAAATTACCATGGACATTTTTAGTTGAAAATTCAGGCTCACCAGGCCTCAAAATGGATGAGTAAATTGATCAAAAAGAGCAAAATATGACTGTCTTAGAATCTAAATTTTCTTACATCAAAACGTGCATTATAGTTAAATATGCATACATATGAAGTAAGAAATTTTTTAGCAGGTCATATCGGCATATATATTTCATGCATTGCGTCTAAAGGCCCTCTACGTGGTTTACATGCTTTTAACTGTCAAAACTAATGAAAAAAGAACGTATAACGTTACCTGCGGTGCACTGAACGCGTAGAAACTGACGGAATCAGGAAATGGCTGCCTGAACTCCGTAGATCTAAAAAAGAAGATCTAATTCCTTTTGAAACTCGAAATGAAACTGATTCAAATGAACTCCCGCTGCCCAATATAAAGCCACCGGTGGAAGCGAACCCACCTGCGGCCGTCGTACCCCTATCTACGGCTCCCCCGGTTGGGTCCCATTTCCCCAGGCTCATTTCGGTTCGAGTTAAAATGGAGTTTATATGAGCTGCCAAGTCAAATCTGAAGAAAAATCGCTACACGATTGAGCGGTTTATCCTGAAATCCTGCGTTTAAGCAGCGTAAACCTGAAAGAAAGGGGAACATTCTAAAAATCCTTGGTATTTATCCCGAAGCAATGTCCGGGGATCAATGATAAAGAATACTAAAAAATTGCCAAAAAACTACGCAAAACTGCTGAAAACTGCCACTTTCTAAGCATCTGGTACTGATCGAGATAGTTCAGCCGTTGGCAGAACCCCAGCGAAGCATCGGGTATAGACCGAGACATTTCAACCGTTGGCACAACCCCAACAAAGCATCGGGTACTGACCGATGACAGATTAACCGTTGGCACAACCCCAGCAAAGCGTTAGGTACTGACCGATGACGGTTCAGCCGTTGACACAACCCCAGCGAAGCGTTGGGTACAGACCGAGATCGTTCAGCCATTGGCACAACCCCAGCGAAGCGTCGGGTACATATCGAGACATTTCAACCGTTGGTACAACCCCAGCTAAGCGTCGGGTACTGACCGATGACAGTTCAGCCGTTGACACAACCCCAGCAAAGCGTCAGGTACTGATCGATGACAGTTTAGCAGTTGGCACAACCCCAGCGAAGCGTCGGGTACAGACCGAGATAGTTCAGCCGTTGGCACAACCCCAGCGAAGCGTCGGGTACAGACCGAGACATTTTAGCTGTTGGCATAACCCCAGCAAAGCGTTGGGTACAGACCGAGACATTTCAGCTATTGGCTCAACAAGCGTCGAGTACGGACCGGTGACATTTCAGCCGTTGGCAGAACCTCAACAAAGCGTCGGGTAATGACCGATGATAGTTCGGCCGTTGGCTCAACCCTAATGAAGCATCTAAAGGGATCCGGTGATGGAAGAAATATAATAATCCATCCCCGATGATGGAATCTGTTATACACATCCTCAGAGGAAGCACCGAGATGAAGTGGTGATTCAACTTACTGTGGCAAACTACCGGTGTAGATTATCGTCAAGATTGGCATCGGGAGAACTCATAGGAATAACTCGGCGGCAATAATGTCGTCCTCATCAGTGTCACCTAGGCTATCATGGATGATGTCATCCTCAGCAAAAAGTGACGAAAATAGTTTGCGGTAACCTATTAGTGACATCCTCAGCAGAACGTGACAACAGCCTAACTCTGATAACCTGTCAGTGGATGTCTTACCAGCAACCGGCTGACAATGCCACCACAAAGGTTATCATGAATAACGTTATTCCCAGCAGAAGCTAACATAATCAATCAGTGATAACCCTACCCACTCGACGATATCTGACAAGCATGACATACCATATCTTGCATTACCTCCCCTTTGCATTTGTATTTCCCGTGTCTACTAATCTTTATCTTGTCCATTTTATTACATTTCATGAACATGATAAAGAGGGGCATCTGTAGATACTCGAAATTTTCTATAATTGTTACTAACACTGTAGGAGGGCAAAACTGTCCATTCAACTCAACCCCGGTCTCAATACCGGGTCATTAACTCAGACCCGGTCTCAATATCGGGCCGTCAATTCAACCCCAGTCTCAATATCGGGTCCTCAACTCAACCCCTGTCTCAATACCGGACCATCAACTCAACCCCGATCTCAATACCGGGTAGTCAATTCAACCCCGATCTCAATGTCGGGTCGTCATTTCAACCCCGGTCTTAATACCGGGTCATCAACTCAACCCTGGTCTCAACACCGGACCGTCAATTCAAACCTGGTCTCAATACTGGGCCATCAACTCAACCCTGGTCCTAAACCCGGGAGGTACAAATCAGCCCCAGTCTCAACCCGAGAGGTAGAGGTTAGCCCCGGTCACAACCTGGGAGGTACAGGTCACCCCAATCTCAACCTGGGAGGTACAACTCAGCCCTGTTCTCAACCCGAGAGGTACAGGTCAGCCCCGGGAGGTATAAGTCTGCCCCGGTCTCAACCCAGGAGATACAAGTCAACCCCGGTCTCAGCCCGTGAGGTACAGGTCAGCCTCGGTCTAAACTCGAGAGGTACAGGTCAGCCCCGGTCTCAACCTGGGAGGTACAGGTCAGCCCCGATCTCAACCCGGGAGGTACAGGTCAGCCCCGAACTCAACCCGGGAGGTATAGGTCAGCCCCAGTGTCAACCCGGGAGGTACAGGTCAGCCCCGATCTCAACTTAGGAGGTATACATCAGCCCCGGTTTTAACCCAGGAGGTACAGGTCAGCCCCGGTCTCAACCCGAGATGTACAGGTCAGCCACGGTCTCAACCCGGGAGGTACAGGTCAGCCCCAATCTTAGCCCCGGAGGTACAGGTCAGCCCCGATCTCAACCTGGGAGGTACAGGTCAGCCTCAGTCTCAACCTGGGAGGTACAGGTCAGCCCCGGTCTCAACCCGAGTGGTACAGGTCAGCCCCGATCTCAACCCGGGAGGTATAGGTAGCCCTGGTCTCAACTTGGGAGGAACAGGTCAGCCCCGGTCTCAACCCGGGAGGTATAGGTCAGTCCCAGTCTCAACCCGGAAGGTACAGGTCAGTCACGGTCTCAACCAGGGAGGTATAGGTCAGCCCCGGTCTCATCCTATGAAGTATAGGTCAGCCCCGGTCTCAACCCGGGAGGTACAGATCAGCCCCAGAAGCCTCACAACATCTCTAGAGGAAAAACCTGGATCGACCAAGTCAGCCTTATAGACAACACTGAGGACAAACAGACTCGAATGGGATCCAAACCATAGAAATAACCCCAAGAAGTCAACTGAAGGCCATGCCGACACTGAAGGCAACCCTGAGAGGGGAAAAATGATCATTTTACCAACTCTAAGCTGATTTTATCAAACTCAAGCCAAATTGATGCCAACAAAGTCAGAACGAACCATAACAATGATCCCGAGTGCAAACAGCGCAAGATAGCTCAGCGGACAAACTATGGGGAATCAAAGACTTGGTTATGAACCCATCTTCTTGAACCCAAAAAATGTTTTATCTCATGTCATTTTGACACTCTTAGCGAAGGCTATCCAGAAAAGGTATAGCACGCCTCAAACGGATGCTCCGATCAAAAGTTAGAAAGTTTCGAATCAGACCTCGCGTTGCTCGGAGTGCACGTACTTTGAGATGACAGAACCCGCCGCGTGCCCCATGCCACATGGAGCCTCACCTCTACCTGCGGCAGAAGTAGGTAGAGTGGGGGCTCCCTGGTCTATATATAGAGGTGCACCCCCCTCTTATTTCAAAAATTGAGAAACGCTCCGAACCTTTGCCCGTTTGGTTTTCCAGCTATTTTTTTGTCTTCCAAACCCAAATTTTTTCACTCTAACACGTAGATATACCCACATAATACCACATATCAGAAAATAACCAGTAGATTTGGACATTTAAAGCTTACAATTTGGCAAAAATCCCGTGTAGCAGTCTATTGTGAGTATTTTTACGATTAGAAAGTTATTCATACTTCTTTGCACTTTTATACACTTGCATATCAAGTTTCGTTTTTTAAATATGCCTGGAACTCAGTTCAGTGGCCGTTTTTGTCAACTTTTGGTATATTTTTGTACGTAAACGCATTTTCTGGCATTTTTACTACTCGGATTGACGATCCGTCGCTTCCGGCAGTTTTTATATACTTGCATCTTCGTTATTAGCAACTTTGCCGAATTGGGTTATCTTCCTAGTATGGGTTTACTTTTTTTGTATATATTTAACTGTATATATACTAACTTTTCAATTCTGTCAAGCCCGGATGTCAAATCTGCTGTAGTTTACTGCTTTTATATATAAATATGCATATATAAGCAGCCTTCACCACACTAGGTTATCTTCCCATTCTTGCTTGACTACTTATATATATATATATATATATATATTTATATTTCAATTCTGTCTGGATCATTCTGTGGCCTTTTTACTGCTTTTATATATATTTATGCATATATAAGCATCATTCACCACACTTGGTTATCTTCCCAGTCTTGGTTGACTACTTTTTCGTCTATATATATATATCTGAATTACAACTATAGCAAAACTATAAGAAATAATAACAGCAGTTCATAAATAGAAACAAGAGTTTAAATATAAATAAAACATTATTGAATAATGAAATAATTACAAACAAATAACTAGGGTTTACTTACAAACAGACTCGATTATAAAAACTTAACATGACTAAGGAAGAAGGCAAGAGTGCTGAAGATTTGTTAGATATGAATCTAAGTCTTCACAAGCTCTCTATTGGATTACTAAATCCTGCCTCAACCAAATGACCAAGCCTCTCTTATTTAGGAAGAGAAAAGGCATTACTAATACAACTCAATGATTACAAAACATGAATGACTATTTCAAAACAGTAATGCTTTATCAAAAGATGAAAGCATTATTACAACTTTTGACTATTACAATCAGCTTTTCACTATTACAGATGCGTTTTGAATAAAATACAAACTCAATAATACAGAACAGAATAACTTTTGACCAATCAACAACAGATGGCCGACAAACAGGACATGACTAATACAAGATGACAAATGACTCATCACATGCTTTCGGCTGCTTTGGACAAAGGAGCACGGGCTGCACGGGCAGGAGCATCTTGCAACAAGGCTGACCAATGTAACTGTAAGAATTCTAGGCAAATGGGTCCTGAGCATCTTGAAGGGAGATGCTTCCGTACGGATCATTATGACTAGAATGATGACTGGAATGGAACGAAGAGGATGAACAGACAGAGGGAACTGAGTCCTCACCGAGTTTATCCATTCGTTTTTTAATAAGACGAGACAACTGTTTTAACTCATTATCAGTACAATGTTCAATATCCGCAAAATCTAACTTTGAAGCAGAAGATTTTTTGGATTTTGATTTACTAGAGGATGATTCCTTTAGAGGAGGAACTGTCTGAATAGGAGAAGGATTAGGAAATTCCTTCTGGACTTGACCAACAATGCGATAAGGATCAAACTTATCCCACCATTTTACTGAAAATTCACGAGTAACATGAGTAATTTGACTTAGGTTATTACTGGAAACCTCTTTCTCGGAAGAAACAACAGAAGAAAGAGCAACATTAGCAACGGGAGAATAGAATCCATAATTCCATTTAAGAATCCATGGAATTTTGTATTTACTAGCGAAATGAAGAATAACTGGAATGCAGCAATTAGACTGCACAGCTGGAACTCTAGCACTGAAAACATTAAGGACTGACTGAAGCTCAATTGGAAGAATTTTATAGATGAGACCAAAGCGTTCCCACCATAAAACGAACCAATGAGGGATTTGACTTTTAAATTTGTGGTCGAATTGAATGAACCACGAATGACTAAACGATGGAGTTTGAAACAGAAAAACTCTGTTCCAAGCTTCCATGTAATCATAATAGTAGAACTGGCTATCATGACCATCTAACTATCTCAAATCTGAAGGTTGATTACCCTAGTTTGGCATGGTGATAATCTATTTAATATATAGAGAATGATAGATGCTTTTAAGAAATTATTTCTATCATAAATTGGTTTAATAAGGATTGACTGAGTTTGAAGCAAGACATCCTTATAATACATAAGAGATTTATAAGGAGCCAGCGGAATAAAATGCCAACCAGTTGGAAAGAACTGGGCAGATAGTTTAATAGGATCATCAATTGATTTTATATGTCTTTCAATATGAAATAAATTAGTGGAATAAACAGGAATGTACTCGGTTGGAGTACGTTGTCCAGCAGAAGGATTACTGGACGAAGCAAAAGGATCAATCATATGAGGAGGCTGGACCAGAGCAGAAGTGTATGGCTTTGTTCCAGAAACAAGAGGGGTAAACCTATTAACTACAGTAAGAGGTGTAACTTGATGAGGGATTATAGCTCCCATGGGCTTCTGACTTGACTGGTCTGGGCCAGGAGGGCCAGGGGCCCGAACATTCTTACTCTCACACTCATTTTGAATTTGAGGGGTACCTGAATTAATAAATTCCCGAGTCAAAAAATCAGGAACTGAATTATCACTACCTTTAATGTAATCAATATCAAAATCAAAAATACTTAAAATAGATTGCCATCTGGCAAAAATGTGTTTAACAGCAATATTTTTAACATCCTTTTCCAAAATATATTTTGCTGACTTACAGTCAATGCGAACCAAAAATTTTTTATTTAATAAGTCATTTTGAAATTTACTGATACATAAAACGAAAGCTAAAATTTCTTTTTTAATCGTGCTATAATTTAAATTGGCTTGATTCCACGCGCCAGAGTGGAATCGAACAATTTGCTCAGATGAAGCTGGAGTCAATTTCTGCTTCAAGATACCACCGAAGCCAATTTCGGAGGCGTCAGTTTCAACATTTTTGAAGGCGGATTCATTAGATATGTCAAGGCAAGGAAGGACCTTAACATATTTCTTAACTTGTTGGACAATGGCAGTATGCTCATCAGTCCAAGGAGGAGGATTCTTCTGTAAACCGAGAAACAAAGGTTTACAGATTTTTCTTTGATGTTGATAAAACTTGCCGACGTAATTAAGAGACCCTAAAAAACGCTGGAGTTGAGTTTTATCAGTAATTTTATCAGGAAATTTATCAGCAAATTGAATGACTCTTTGGATTGGACGGACCAAACCATGATGAATATCATGACCAAGAAACTTAACCCTAACTTGGAAGAGACTGCACTTGGTCGGTGAAAGAACCAAACCATTGATTTTAATGGCTTTGAAGAACGAATTCAAGTGTTTGAAATGTTCATCAATTGACTTGGAAAAAACCAGAATGTCATCAATATAAACAATAATAAAATGACTGAAAGGATTCAAAATTTCATTGAGAATATTTTGAAATTCACTAGGGGCATTCTTTAAGCCAAACGCTTGAACAACCCATTCATAATGACCAAAGGGGGTAGTGAAGGCAGTTTTATATCTATCACTGGGATGAATACTGACTTGCCAAAAACCCGACTTAAGATCGAACTTACTAAAAATAGTAGCATTACTAAGTCGACTCAGAACGTCTTCTTTATTGGGAAGGGGATACCTAATCCATTCAAGAACCTTGTTAAGAGGTTTATAATTAATAACAAGGCGAGGGACTCCTCTTTCTTTTTCAGCTTCATTATTAACGTAAAAGGCTGGACAAGACCAAAGAGACTTACTATGTTTTATTAGGCCTTTAGCAAGCAAATCATTAATCTCTTGCTTACATAATTCCATTTGTTGATGACTCATTTGGATAGGTCTGGCCTTAGTAGGAATTAAATGCTCCTTAAATTCCTTAGCATAAGGAAGTTTAACAACATGCTTCCTTCGATGCCAAAAGGCATTGGGAGAGTCAGCACATAAATTTTTAACCATAAATAGACGAAGTTCTTCTATTTTATCCTGAATCTTATCAAGTAGAAGAAGATCCTCAACATGTTTATACTTAATCTCTTGTTTTAAGTATTTTAACTGAGTAGTTTTATAATTTAACAAATTGAGGGACTTTGAAATAGACTCATTCTGAATGAATTTTAAGTCTCTTTCCTTAGGTTGAGAGATGAATTCAAATATCACCTTCTGTCCTAGGTGTTCTGTAGTCAAACCATTGTTACTAGTAGTGAAAGGATATAGTAAATATATAAACGGTAAACCTAAAATTATTTTATCAGTCAAGTTTCGAATTAGAACAAAGGAAGTTTTGAAACACATATTATCTTGACAAATATGAACTCTAGGAAGTTTATATTTTATTTCCATACAGCTACCATTAGCAGAGTTTAATCGTTCACTGGTTTTAACATAGAACTGGGTAGGGATTAAACCTTCTTGAATGCAATTAAGGTCTGCACCTGTATCCACAAGAGCAGGAAGTTGAATAGCAAAAGTTCCATTAATCATTAAACGGACCATGATGTACCATTTTTGAATAGTTATATCTTTCAATCTTTTTAAAGAATTACCTTGAACTATAAGCAAGGACTCTTCATCCTTGGCTCCTGAAGATTCAGGTTGATCCTCACTATCAGAAGAATCAGAAATATGAAGATCTGACCTTTTAGGGGCCAAATTGGTCATATCTTTTCTTAACTCAAAGATATCAGACTTAAGACCAGAAATTTCCTTTTTAAGTTTATTAACTTCTTGATTTAATTCTGGAAGAGTTATCTCTTTCTCAGCCGTCTTAAATCTTTCAAAGGTTTTATTAAGGCTAATTACCGGTTTGTCTTTTCCTTTAATAACCTTACTCTTTTCAGAATTGTTTTTAGTAAATAATTCTTTTAACTGTTTCATGTACTGTAATTTTAAATTTTCATCAGTAAGCTTACTAATTAATTCGATTAACAAAGAGCTTTTTTGATTTTCTTTGTTAAGAACATTAATAGTTTTACAACAATCATATCTACAATTGTCAGTACAAAGAGTAACTTCATTATCTTCACTAAGGGTCTGATTACCATCATCATCATTATTAGAAGAAAAATGAATATCAGAGTGATTATTATCAACATCCGACTGAATTCTTATTAGCTCTAAAAAAATTTCAGTATCTTCATTAGAGATATTTAACTTACTTAACTTTTGTTTTACCTTACACTCATTTTTATAATGTCCCTTTTTACCACAATTGTAACAGGTTATTTTACTCTTTTCACTAGATTTTAAGGCAGGTTTTTTATTATGAGTTTTTCTTTTAGACTTAGGTTTATCATAATAGCTATCTTTATTATTATTTTGACTAGAACGCCTCTTATGATGCTTACGTTTTTTGTGGCTTTCCATTTGCTTCTTCTTATATTTTCGTCTAGAAGGGGCAATAGGAGGCAAACCATATTGTTCACAAAAGGTACCAAGCTCATATTTAGCTTTCTTCTTATCTTTAGCGGTTTGTTTAGCAATTTTAAAGTCAATACACATTTTTAGTCCAATTTTTTGAATATAGCTGATTATATCACCATAAGTCAGATTATCATAATCAATATACCCTAAAGTTTTACTAAGTTGTTCACGGACTTTATGAGCAAATAAAGAAGGAAGACCATTAACAAATTTTTCTTTCCAAAAGGGTTTGTTACTATCATTACGAAGTATAACACGTGAAATAAAAACATCCTTATACCACCTAAAATCACTTAAGGTAGGACAAGTGAGATTACTTAACTGGTCATGGATCCTCTCAGTGATATTGCTAGGGGTTCCAATGAAATGTTTTATTATTGTGAAAATTAGCGTGTTAATACCATCAGGAACACCAAAGCCAATATCTTCTCTGAAGATAGGCTGACCATTGTCATCTAACTGGTAGGCATGAATAATAGAATTCCTAGCGTCCTCATCCAGGTGTTTTTCCCACCAAGAACGAAGAACACCCGTAAAACCATTAGTTAATATTTCAACGATATCAGGCTTGGGTAAGATTGTTAAATGTTGTGATATAACTATTGGCTACCATAGACAAATGGTTCATCTTAGTGAGAATTTGATTCTCACTAAAACCATTAATATTCCATTCATAAATTTTATTAGACGAAACAAAAAATTGATTATCAAGGTTTTTTTCTTCAAACTGAAGATCGGGGGGAGTAGGTCTAGTATACCAATTTTTAGTAACACTTGTGTTATTAAAAGTTAACTTATTTAATTATTCAATAAGGTCAGGAACAGAAGCGACTTCAGAAATCTCTTCTGAATCACTATTGTATTCATCGTCAGATTCCTGAATCTGATCAATGATGGCAACAGTTCCACTAGCTTCGCCAGTACTAGAACCAATCTTTTTAATAAGCTTATCTATACTTTTAACTAGGTCAGAATCTTTGCTGGGAAATCCCTTTCCATCTCTGTTATCAGGGAGAGTTAATAAAGGTTGATCAAGTTTCTTATCAGGATTTTTAATAAGAGTATTATAAAATGTTTCTTCAATTTTATCAAGTTGTTTACCTATGGTGGCTAAATACTGATTAGTGAAATTATTGTGTTCAATGATTTTTTTATCATCAGTTTTACCATCAGCGACCTTAAAAGTACTAGCAACCACAGAGGCATTTTTAACTTGTAAAAGAATAGTTTCTAAGGGAGGATGAGAAGCTAAAGTTTTAGACTTATCCTCTTTTAACCCTTGGGATTTAGTAAGAACTTTACACTGAGAATGATGTTTATCATACCAATCATAAAATGTAAGGTTCTCTCCACTAAGCTTAATATATTTCTTCCAATTATGGACAATTTTATCTCTATCATGTTTATCGTACATATTTCTGAAAACATGACGTTTTTGTTGATTTGCTTTGGAATTAAAATCAGTAACAAGACTGTCCCAATCTAATTTAGAGACTTTAGTAATGACTCTTAACTGGTGATTAATAGGGGCTTCAAAATCAGAGGGAGAAGGTCCTACAGAAACTGTAGGCGACACATCATCTTGTTCTCCTTCAGCATAAAAGGCAGGAGTGTAACAAGGATGACTTGTCTGTCCCTGATTCAACACACCTTTCATTTAACATCAGGAATAGAAAAGTCACTTAAAACTTCGATATCTCTTCTAGAAGCAGAAGGGACTGAAGAATTAGTAAATTCTTCAATAATAAAAGGTCTTTTAGTACACTCGAAACTGACTCGAACAGTACCATCAGAAAATTATTTAATATTATCTAAATTTAATAAATTATTATTAATAGGTTTTTGTGGAATTTCTTAGGGAAGAATCCATTGACTAGGTAACGTAACGTATTTCCAAAGAATACTCTTTTTGTGTTTGAATATTAGCGTTATTAGTACTACTTTGAATTAATACAGTATGATCCTTAGGACTTTTATTGAGTGCGTGAATATTTAAATTGGTTTTCATAACCTTATAATAAATTCTGTAAATCAAGGCTAAAGGTTGAGAACCCTCAATCATTTGAGTTATCTCGCCAGCAGTTTTAATATTCAGAGTTAAAGCTTTTAATAAATTAATATCAGATAAACTCAAAGGAAGATCTGGAAAGCAATTAAAATGAATAGGACCATCATGCAGACTAGATTCCATGATTCCAATAATACTAGGAGCATAATTGAGATAACGAGCATCTCTTAAACATAAAAAGACACTTGAGTTAATTCCTTTAATAGTTAATGATTTAACTGCAACCTGAACTAAGCCAATATGAATAAAATTATATCATTTCTTGCGATGTTTATTAATAACCTCAGGAGAAAGAAGACTACAATTTTCATATTCTTTATTAATAGCATAAACACGTTCTACAGTTTTAATATTATAATCTGTTCTAAAATTATTAATAAAAGTTGATTGGTAAATCTCCTTAGGAGACACACTAGGTATGTTCCAGTTATTAAGGGTTTGATTAATGTTTGTCATAACTATGTTCTTCTTGGTTAACTATGTTTGGAGCAGAAGGAAGAGAAGATCTATTACTAACCGATGAACTAGACCTGAATAATCTACTCATGTTTAAAAATAAAAGGTTTTAATATTTCTGGGTTCTTCCATACATACCCCTTTCTTTGCTTAATATAAACACATACCCTATCATCTAGTGATTCCCAGAAAGCCAAAATTGCTCACACACTCGAGACTTACAAAGGCTGGACAGGGACCTATGGCGATGGAGGGTGGTTTAAACAAAGAGACTATGTGACTTCTTGAACCAAGAGAGATCAAAACTTTTGATTTTTAAAAATGACTAAGATTAAACAGATGAAGAACTACGCTTAGAGAATAGACAACACATGGCTCTGATACCAAAAGGCGGAAGAAGACGTGAGATAAAAAGAGGCGCATATAAGCTGAATTACAACTATAACAAAACTATAAGAAATAATAACAGCAGTTCATAAATAGAAACAAGAGTTTAAATATAAACAAAACTTTATTGAATAATGAAATAATTACAAAATCCTGCCTCAACCAAATGACCAAGCCTCTCTTATATAGGAAGAGAAAAGGCGTTACTAATACAACTCAATGATTACAAAACATGAATGACTATTTCAAAACAGTAATGCTTTATCAAAAGATGAAAGCATTATTACAACTTTTGACTATTACAATCAGCTTTTCACTATTACAGACGCGTTTTGAATAAAATACAAACTCAAAAATACAGAACAGAATAACTTTTGACCAATCGACCACAGATGGCCGACAAACAGGACATGACTAATACAAGACGACAAATGACTCATCACATGCTTTCAGCTGCTTTGGACAAAGGAGCACGGGCTACGCGGGCAGGAGCATCTTGCAACAAGGTTGACCAATGTAACTGTAAGAATTCTAAGCAAATGGGTCCTGAGCATCTTGAAGGGAGATGCTTCCGTACGGATCATTATGACTAGAATGATGACTGGAATGGGACAAAGAGAATGAACAGACAGAGGGAACTGAGTCCTCACTGAGTTTATCCATTCATTTTTTAATAAGACGAGACAACTGTTTTAACTCATTATTCAGTACAATGTTCAATATCCGCAAAATCTAACTTTGAAGCAGAAGATTTTTTGGATTTTGATTTACTAGAGGATGATTCCTTTAGAGGAGGAACTGTCTGAATAGGAGAAGGATTAGGAAATTCCTTCTGGACTTGACCAACAATGCGATAAGGATCAAACTTATCCCACCATTTTACTGAAAATTCACGAGTAACATGAGTAATTTGACTAAGGTTATTACTGGAAACCTCTTTCTCGGAAGAAACAACAGAAGAAAGAGCAACATTAGCAGCGGGAGAATAGAATCCATAATTTCATTTAAGAATTCATGGAATTTTGTATTTACTAGCGAAATGAAGAATAACTGGAATGCAGCAATTAGACTGCACAGCAGGAACTCTAGCACTGAAAACATTAAGGACTGACTGAAGCTCAATTGGAAGAATTTTATAGATGAGACCAAAGCATTCCCACCATAAAACGAACCAATGAGGGATTTGACTTTTAAATTTGTGGTCGAATTGAATGAACCAAGAATGACTAAACGATGGAGTTTGAAACAGAAAAACCCTGTTCCAAGCTTCCATGTAATCATAATAGCAGAACTGGCTATCATGACCATCTAACTATCTCAAATCTGACGGATGATTACCCCAGTTTGGCATGGTGATAATCTATTTAATATATAGAGAATGATAGATGCTTTTTAAGAAATTATTTCTATCATAAATTGGTTTAATAAGGATTGACTGAGTTTGAAGCAAGACATCCTTATAATACATAAGAGATTTATAAGGAGCCAGCGGAATAAAATGCCAACCAGTTGGAAAGAACTGGGCAGATAGTTTAATAGGATCATCAATTGATTTCATATATCTTTCAATATGAAATAAATTGGTGGAATAAACAGGAATGTACTCGGTTGGAGTACGTTGTCCAGCAGAAGGATTACTGGACGAAGCAAAAGGATCAATCATACTGAGGAGGCTGGACCAGAGCCGAAGTGTATGGCTTTGTTCCAGAAATAAGAGGGGTAAACCTATTAACTACAGTAAGAGGTGTAACTGGATGAGGGATTATAGCTCCCATGGGCTTCTGACTAGACTGGTCTGGGCCAGGAGGGCCAGGGGCCCGAACATTCTTACTGATCTCTCACACTCATTTTGAATTTGAGGGGTACCTGAATTAATAAATTCCCGAGTCAAAAAATGAGGAACTGAATTATCACTGCCTTTAATGTAATCAATATCAAAATCAAAAATACTTAAAATAAATTGCCATCTGGCAAAAATGTGTTTAGCAGCAATATTTTTAACATTCTTTTCCAAAATATATTTTGCTGACTTACAGTCAATGCGAACCAAATTTTTTTGATTTAATAAGTCACTTTGAAATTTACTGATACATAAAACGAAAGCTAAAATTTCTTTTTTAATCGTGCTATAATTTAAATTGGCTTGATTCCACGCGCTAGAGTGGAATCGAACAATTTGCTCAGATGAAGCAGGAGTCAATTTCTGCTTCAAGATACCACCGAAGCCAATTTCGGAGGCGTCAGTTTCAACATTTTGAAGGCGGATTCATTAGATATGTCAAGGCAGGAAGGACCTTAACATATTTCTTAACTTGTTGGACGATGGCAGTATGCTCATCAGTCCAAGGAGGAGGATTCTTCTGTAAACCGAGAAACAAAGGTTTACAGATTTTCTTAGATGTTGATAAAACTTGCCGACGTAATTAAGAGACCCTAAAAAACGCTGGAGTTGAGTTTTATCAGTAATTTTATCAGGAAATTTATCAGCAAATTGAATGACTCTTTGGATTGGACGGACCAAACCATGATGAATATCATGGACCAAGAAACTTAACCCTAACTTGGAAGAGACTGCACTTGGTCGGTGAAAGAACCAAACCATTGATTTTAATGGCTTTGAAGAACGAATTCAAGTGTTTGAAATGTTCATCAATTGACTTGGAAAAAACCAGAATGTCATCAATATAAACAATGATAAAATGACTGAAAGGATTCAAAATTTCATTGAGAATATTTTGAAATTCACTAGGGGCATTCTTTAAGCCAAACGCTTGAACAACCCATTCATAATGACCAAAGGGGGTAGTGAAGGCAGTTTTATATCTATCACTGGGATGAATACTGACTTGCCAAAAACCCGACTTAAGATCGAACTTACTAAAAATAGTAGCATTACTAAGTCGACTCAGAACGTCTTCTTTATTGGGAAGGGGATACCTAATCCATTCAAGAACCTTGTTAAGAGGTTTATAATTAATAACAAGGCGAGGGACTCCTCTTTCTTTTTCAGCTTCATTATTAACGTAAAAGGCTGGACAAGACCAAAGAGACTTACTATGTTTTATTAGGCCTTTAGCAAGCAAATCATTAATCTCTTGCTTACATAATTCCATTTGTTGATGACTCATTTGGATAGGTCTGGCCTTAGTAGGAATTAAATGCTCCTTAAATTCCTTAGCATAAGGAAGTTTAACAACATGCTTCCTTCGATGCCAAAAGGCATTGGGAGAGTCAGCACATAAATTTTTAACCATAAATAGACGAAGTTCTTCTATTTTATCCTGAATCTTATCAAGTAGAAGAAGATCCTCAACATGTTTATACTTAATCTCTTGTTTTAAGTATTTTAACTGAGTAGTTTTATAATTTAACAAATTGAGGGACTTTGAAATAGACTCATTCTGAATGAATTTTAAGTCTCTTTCCTTAGGTTGAGAGATGAATTCAAATATCACCTTCTGTCCTAGGTGTTCTGTAGTCAAACCATTGTTACTAGTAGTGAAAGGATATAGTAAATATATAAACGGTAAACCTAAAATTATTTTATCAGTCAAGTTTCGAATTAGAACAAAGGAAGTTTTGAAACACATATTATCTTGACAAATATGAACTCTAGGAAGTTTATATTTTATTTCCATACAGCTACCATTAGCAGAGTTTAATCGTTCACTGGTTTTAACATAGAACTGGGTAGGGATTAAACCTTCTTGAATGCAATTAAGGTCTGCACCTGTATCCACAAGAGCAGGAAGTTGAATAGCAAAAGTTCCATTAATCATTAAACGGACCATGATGTACCATTTTTGAATAGTTATATCTTTCAATCTTTTTAAAGAATTACCTTGAACTATAAGCAAGGACTCTTCATCCTTGGCTCCTGAAGATTCAGGTTGATCCTCACTATCAGAAGAATCAGAAATATGAAGATCTGACCTTTTAGGGGCCAAATTGGTCATATCTTTTCTTAACTCAAAGATATCAGACTTAAGACCAGAAATTTCCTTTTTAAGTTTATTAACTTCTTGATTTAATTCTGGAAGAGTTATCTCTTTCTCAGCCGTCTTAAATCTTTCAAAGGTTTTATTAAGGCTAATTACCGGTTTGTCTTTTCCTTTAATAACCTTACTCTTTTCAGAATTGTTTTTAGTAAATAATTCTTTTAACTGTTTCATGTACTGTAATTTTAAATTTTCATCAGTAAGCTTACTAATTAATTCGATTAACAAAGAGCTTTTTTGATTTTCTTTGTTAAGAACATTAATAGTTTTACAACAATCATATCTACAATTGTCAGTACAAAGAGTAACTTCATTATCTTCACTAAGGGTCTGATTACCATCATCATCATTATTAGAAGAAAAATGAATATCAGAGTGATTATTATCAACATCCGACTGAATTCTTATTAGCTCTAAAAAAATTTCAGTATCTTCATTAGAGATATTTAACTTACTTAACTTTTGTTTTACCTTACACTCATTTTTATAATGTCCCTTTTTACCACAATTGTAACAGGTTATTTTACTCTTTTCACTAGATTTTAAGGCAGGTTTTTTATTATGAGTTTTTCTTTTAGACTTAGGTTTATCATAATAGCTATCTTTATTATTATTTTGACTAGAACGCCTCTTATGATGCTTACGTTTTTTGTGGCTTTCCATTTGCTTCTTCTTATATTTTCGTCTAGAAGGGGCAATAGGAGGCAAACCATATTGTTCACAAAAGGTACCAAGCTCATATTTAGCTTTCTTCTTATCTTTAGCGGTTTGTTTAGCAATTTTAAAGTCAATACACATTTTTAGTCCAATTTTTTGAATATAGCTGATTATATCACCATAAGTCAGATTATCATAATCAATATACCCTAAAGTTTTACTAAGTTGTTCACGGACTTTATGAGCAAATAAAGAAGGAAGACCATTAACAAATTTTTCTTTCCAAAAGGGTTTGTTACTATCATTACGAAGTATAACACGTGAAATAAAAACATCCTTATACCACCTAAAATCACTTAAGGTAGGACAAGTGAGATTACTTAACTGGTCATGGATCCTCTCAGTGATATTGCTAGGGGTTCCAATGAAATGTTTTATTATTGTGAAAATTAGCGTGTTAATACCATCAGGAACACCAAAGCCAATATCTTCTCTGAAGATAGGCTGACCATTGTCATCTAACTGGTAGGCATGAATAATAGAATTCCTAGCGTCCTCATCCAGGTGTTTTTCCCACCAAGAACGAAGAACACCCGTAAAACCATTAGTTAATATTTCAACGATATCAGGCTGGGTAAGATTGTTAAATGTTGTGATATAACTATTGGCTACCATAGACAAATGGTTCATCTTAGTGAGAATTTGATTCTCACTAAAACCATTAATATTCCATTCATAAATTTTATTAGACGAAACAAAAAATTGATTATCAAGGTTTTTTTCTTCAAACTGAAGATCGGGGGGAGTAGGTCTAGTATACCAATTTTTAGTAACACTTGTGTTATTAAAAGTTAACTTATTTAATTATTCAATAAGGTCAGGAACAGAAGCGACTTCAGAAATCTCTTCTGAATCACTATTGTATTCATCGTCAGATTCCTGAATCTGATCAATGATGGCAACAGTTCCACTAGCTTCGCCAGTACTAGAACCAATCTTTTTAATAAGCTTATCTATACTTTTAACTAGGTCAGAATCTTTGCTGGGAAATCCCTTTCCATCTCTGTTATCAGGGAGAGTTAATAAAGGTTGATCAAGTTTCTTATCAGGATTTTTAATAAGAGTATTATAAAATGTTTCTTCAATTTTATCAAGTTGTTTACCTATGGTGGCTAAATACTGATTAGTGAAATTATTGTGTTCAATGATTTTTTTATCATCAGTTTTACCATCAGCGACCTTAAAAGTACTAGCAACCACAGAGGCATTTTTAACTTGTAAAAGAATAGTTTCTAAGGGAGGATGAGAAGCTAAAGTTTTAGACTTATCCTCTTTTAACCCTTGGGATTTAGTAAGAACTTTACACTGAGAATGATGTTTATCATACCAATCATAAAATGTAAGGTTCTCTCCACTAAGCTTAATATATTTCTTCCAATTATGGACAATTTTATCTCTATCATGTTTATCGTACATATTTCTGAAAACATGACGTTTTTGTTGATTTGCTTTGGAATTAAAATCAGTAACAAGACTGTCCCAATCTAATTTAGAGACTTTAGTAATGACTCTTAACTGGTGATTAATAGGGGCTTCAAAATCAGAGGGAGAAGGTCCTACAGAAACTGTAGGCGACACATCATCTTGTTCTCCTTCAGCATAAAAGGCAGGAGTGTAACAAGGATGACTTGTCTGTCCCTGATTCAACACACCTTTCATTTAACATCAGGAATAGAAAAGTCACTTAAAACTTCGATATCTCTTCTAGAAGCAGAAGGGACTGAAGAATTAGTAAATTCTTCAATAATAAAAGGTCTTTTAGTACACTCGAAACTGACTCGAACAGTACCATCAGAAAATTATTTAATATTATCTAAATTTAATAAATTATTATTAATAGGTTTTTGTGGAATTTCTTAGGGAAGAATCCATTGACTAGGTAACGTAACGTATTTCCAAAGAATACTCTTTTTGTGTTTGAATATTAGCGTTATTAGTACTACTTTGAATTAATACAGTATGATCCTTAGGACTTTTATTGAGTGCGTGAATATTTAAATTGGTTTTCATAACCTTATAATAAATTCTGTAAATCAAGGCTAAAGGTTGAGAACCCTCAATCATTTGAGTTATCTCGCCAGCAGTTTTAATATTCAGAGTTAAAGCTTTTAATAAATTAATATCAGATAAACTCAAAGGAAGATCTGGAAAGCAATTAAAATGAATAGGACCATCATGCAGACTAGATTCCATGATTCCAATAATACTAGGAGCATAATTGAGATAACGAGCATCTCTTAAACATAAAAAGACACTTGAGTTAATTCCTTTAATAGTTAATGATTTAACTGCAACCTGAACTAAGCCAATATGAATAAAATTATATCATTTCTTGCGATGTTTATTAATAACCTCAGGAGAAAGAAGACTACAATTTTCATATTCTTTATTAATAGCATAAACACGTTCTACAGTTTTAATATTATAATCTGTTCTAAAATTATTAATAAATGTTGATTGGTAAATCTCCTTAGGAGACACACTAGGTATGTTCCAGTTATTAAGGGTTTGATTAATGTTTGTCATAACTATGTTCTTCTTGGTTAACTATGTTTGGAGCAGAAGGAAGAGAAGATCTATTACTAACCGATGAACTAGACCTGAATAATCTACTCATGTTTAAAAATAAAAGGTTTTAATATTTCTGGGTTCTTCCATACATACCCCTTTCTTTGCTTAATATAAACACATACCCTATCATCTAGTGATTCCCAGAAAGCCAAAATTGCTCACACACTCGAGACTTACAAAGGCTGGACAGGGACCTATGGCGATGGAGGGTGGTTTAAACAAAGAGACTATGTGACTTCTTGAACCAAGAGAGATCAAAACTTTTGATTTTTAAAAATGACTAAGATTAAACAGATGAAGAACTACGCTTAGAGAATAGACAACACATGGCTCTGATACCAAAAGGCGGAAGAAGACGTGAGATAAAAAGAGGCGCATATAAGCTGAATTACAACTATAACAAAACTATAAGAAATAATAACAGCAGTTCATAAATAGAAACAAGAGTTTAAATATAAACAAAACTTTATTGAATAATGAAATAATTACAAAATCCTGCCTCAACCAAATGACCAAGCCTCTCTTATATAGGAAGAGAAAAGGCGTTACTAATACAACTCAATGATTACAAAACATGAATGACTATTTCAAAACAGTAATGCTTTATCAAAAGATGAAAGCATTATTACAACTTTTGACTATTACAATCAGCTTTTCACTATTACAGACGCGTTTTGAATAAAATACAAACTCAAAAATACAGAACAGAATAACTTTTGACCAATCGACCACAGATGGCCGACAAACAGGACATGACTAATACAAGACGACAAATGACTCATCACATGCTTTCAGCTGCTTTGGACAAAGGAGCACGGGCTACGCGGGCAGGAGCATCTTGCAACAAGGTTGACCAATGTAACTGTAAGAATTCTAAGCAAATGGGTCCTGAGCATCTTGAAGGGAGATGCTTCCGTACGGATCATTATGACTAGAATGATGACTGGAATGGGACAAAGAGAATGAACAGACAGAGGGAACTGAGTCCTCACTGAGTTTATCCATTCATTTTTTAATAAGACGAGACAACTGTTTTAACTCATTATCAGTACAATGTTCAATATCCGCAAAATCTAACTTTGAAGCAGAAGATTTTTTGGATTTTGATTTACTAGAGGATGATTCCTTTAGAGGAGGAACTGTCTGAATAGGAGAAGGATTAGGAAATTCCTTCTGGACTTGACCAACAATGCGATAAGGATCAAACTTATCCCACCATTTTACTGAAAATTCACGAGTAACATGAGTAATTTGACTAAGGTTATTACTGGAAACCTCTTTCTCGGAAGAAACAACAGAAGAAAGAGCAACATTAGCAGCGGGAGAATAGAATCCATAATTTCATTTAAGAATTCATGGAATTTTGTATTTACTAGCGAAATGAAGAATAACTGGAATGCAGCAATTAGACTGCACAGCAGGAACTCTAGCACTGAAAACATTAAGGACTGACTGAAGCTCAATTGGAAGAATTTTATAGATGAGACCAAAGCATTCCCACCATAAAACGAACCAATGAGGGATTTGACTTTTAAATTTGTGGTCGAATTGAATGAACCAAGAATGACTAAACGATGGAGTTTGAAACAGAAAAACCCTGTTCCAAGCTTCCATGTAATCATAATAGCAGAACTGGCTATCATGACCATCTAACTATCTCAAATCTGACGGATGATTACCCCAGTTTGGCATGGTGATAATCTATTTAATATATAGAGAATGATAGATGATTTTTGAGGAATCATTTCTATCATAAATTGGTTTAATAAGGATTGACTGAGTTTGAAGCAAGACATTCTTATAATACATAAGAGATTTATAAGGAGCCAGAGGAATAAAATGCCAACCAGTTGGAAAGAACTGGGCAGCTAGTTTAATAGGATCATCAATTGATTTCATATATCTTTCAATATGAAATAAATTGGTGGAATAAACAGGAATGTACTCGGTTGGAGTACGTTGTCCAGCAGAAGGATTACTGGACGAAGCAAAAGGATCAATCATACGAGGAGGCTGGACCAGAGCCGAAGTGTATGGCTTTGTTCCAGAAATAAGAGGGGTAAACCTATTAACTACAGTAAGAGGTGTAACTGGATGAGGGATTACAGCTCCCATGGGCTTCTGACTAGACTGGTCTGGGCCAGGAGGGCCAGGGGCCCGAACATTCTTACTGGATCCTCTCACACTCATTTTGAATTTGAGGGGTACCTGAATTAATAAATTCCCGAGTCAAAAAATAGGAACTGAATTATCACTGCCTTTAATGTAATCAATATCAAAATCAAAAATACTTAAAATAGATTGCCATCCTGGCAAAAATGTGTTTAGCAGCAATATTTTTAACATTCTTTTCCAAAATATATTTTGCTGACTTACAGTCAATGCGAACCAAATTTTTTTGATTTAATAAGTCACTTTGAAATTTACTGATACATAAAACCAAAGCTAAAATTTCTTTTTTAATCGTGCTATAATTTAATTGGGCTTGATTCCACGCGCCAGAGTGGAATTGAACAATTTGCTCAGATGAAGCAGGAGTCAATTTCTGCTTCAAGATACCATCGAAGCCAATTTCGGAGGCGTCAGTTTCAACATATTTGAAGGCGGATTCATTAGATATTCCAAGGCAGGAAGGACCTTAACATATTTCTTAACTTGTTGGACGATGGCAGTATGCTCATCAGTCCAAGGAGGAGGATTCTTCTGTAAACGGAGAAACAAAGGTTTACAAATTTTCCTTAGATTTTGATAAAACTTGCCGACGTAATTAAGAGACTCTAAAAAACGCTGGAGTTGAGTTTTATCAGTAATTTTATCAGGAAATTTATCAGCAAATTGAATGACTCTTTGGATTGGACGGACCAAACCATGATGAATATCATGACCAAGAAAATTAACCCTAACTTGGAAGGGACTGCACTTGGTCGGTGAAAGAACCAAACCATTGGCTTTGAAGAACGAATTCAAGTGTTTGAAATGTTCATCAATTGAATTGGAAAAAACCAGAATGTCATCAATATAAACTATGATAAAATGACTGAAAGGATTCAAAATTTCATTGAGAATATTTTGAAATTCACTGGGGGCATTCTTTAAGCCAAACGCTTGAACAACCCATTCATAATGACCAAAGGGGGTGGTGAAGGCAGTTTTATATCTATCACTGGGATGAATACTGACTTGCCAAAAACCCGACTTAAGATCGAACTTACTAAAAATAGTAGCATTACTAAGTCGACTCAGAAGGTCTTCTTTATTGGGAAGGGGATACCTAATCCATTCAAGAACCTTGTTAAGAGGTTTATAATTAATAACTAGGCGAGGGACTCCTCTTTCTTTTTCAGCTTCATTATTAACGTAAAAGGATGGACAAGACCAAGGAGACTTACTATGTTTTATTAGGCCTTTAGCAAGCAAATCATTAATCTCTTGCTTACATAATTCCATTTGTTGATGACTCATCTGGATAGGTCTAGCCTTAGTAGGAATTAAATGCTCCTTAAATTCCTTAGCATAAGGAAGTTTAACAACATGCTTCCTTCAATGCCAAAAGGCATTGGGAGAGTCAGCACATAAATTTTTAACCATAAATAGACGAAGTTCTTCTATTTTATCCTGAATCTTATCAAGTAGAAGAAGATCCTCAACATGTTTATACTTAATCTCTTGTTTTAAGTATTTTAACTAAGAAGTTTTACAATTTAACAAATTGAGGGACTTTGAAATAGACTCATTCTGAATGAATTTTAAGTCTTTTTCCTTAGGTTGAGTGATGAATTCAAATATCACCTTCTGTCCTAGGTGTTCAGTAGTCAAACCATTGTTACTAATAGTGAAAGGATATAGTAAATATATAAACGGTAAACCTAAAATTATTTTATCAGTCAAGTTTCGAATTAGAACAACGGAAGTTTTGAAACACATATTATCTTGACAAATATGAACTCTAGGAAGTTTATATTTTATTTCCATACAGCTACCATTAGCAGAGTTTAATCGTTCACTGGTTTTAACATAGAACTGGGTAGGGATTAAACCTTCTTGAATGCAATTAAGGTCTGCACCTGTATCCACAAGAGCAGGAAGTTGAATAGCAAAAGTTCCATTAATCATTAAACGGACCATGATGTACCATTTTTGAATAGTTATATATTTCAATCTTTTTAAAGAAATACCTTGAACTATAAGCAAGGACTCTTCATCCTTGGCTCCTGAAGATTCAGGTTGATCCTCACTATCAGAAGAATCAGAAATATGAAAATCTGACCTTTTAGGGGCCAAATTGGTCATATCTTTTCTTAACTCAGAGATATCAGACTTAAGACCAGAAATTTCCTTTTTAAGTTTATTAACTTCTTAATTTAATTCTGGAAGAGTTATCTCTTTCTCAGCCGTCTTAAATCTTTCAAAGGTTTTATTAAGGCTAATTACCGGTTTGTCTTTTCCTTTAATAACCTTACTCTTTTCAGAATTGTTTTTAGTAAATAATTCTTTTAACTGTTTCATGTACTGTAATTTTAAATTTTCATCAGTAAGCTTACTAATTAAATCGATTAACAAAGAGCTTTCTTGATTTTCTTTGTTAAGAACATTAATAGTTTTACAACAATCAGATCTACAATTGTCAGTACAAAGAGTAACTTCATTATCTTCACTATGGGTCTGATTACCATCATCATCATTATTAGAAGAAAAAGGAATATCAGAGTGATTATTATCAACATCCGACTGAATTCTTATTAGCTCTAAAAAATTTCAGTATCTTCATTAGAGATATTTAACTTACTTAACTTTTGTTTTACCTTACACTCATTTTTATAATGTCCCTTTTTACCACAATTGTAACAGGTTATTTTACTCTTTTCACTAGATTTTAAGGCAGGTTTTTTATTATGAGTTTTTCTTTTAGACTTAGGTTTATCATAATGGCTATCTTTATTATTATTTTGACTAGAACGCCTCTTATGATGCTTACGTTTTTTGTGGCTTTCCATTTGCTTCTTCTTATATTTTCGTCTAGAAGGGGCAATAGGAGGCAAACCATATTGTTCACAAAAGGTACCAAGCTCATATTTAGCTTTCTTCTTATCTTTAGCGGCTTGTTTAGCAATTTTAAAGTCAATACACATTTTTAGTCCAATTTTTTGAATATAGCTGATTATATCACCATAAGTCAGATTATCATAATCAATATACCCTAAAGTTTTACTAAGTTCTTCACGGACTTTATGAGCAAATAAAGAAGGAAGACCATTAACAAATTTTTCTTTCCAAAAATGTTTGTTACTATCATTACGAAGCATAACACGTGAAATAAAAACATCCTTATACCACCTAAAATCACTTAAGGTAGGACAAGTGAGATTACTTAACTGGTCATAGATCCTCTCAGTGATATTGCTAGGGGTTCCAATGAAATGTTTTATTATTGTGAAAATTAGCGTGTTAGCCAATATCTTCTCTGAAGATAGGCTGACCATTGTCATCTAACTGGTAGGCATGAATAATAGAATTCATAGCGTCCTCATCTAGGTGTTTTTCCCACCAAGAACGATGAACACCCATAAAACCATTAGTTAATATTTCAACGATATCAGGCTGGGTAAGATTGTTAAATGTTGTGATATAACTATTGGCTACCATAGACAAATGGTTCATCTTAGTGATAATTTGATGCTCACTAAAACCATCAATATTCCATTCATAAATTTTATTAGACGAAACAGAAAATTGATTATCAAGGTTTTTTTCTTCAAACTGAAGATCGGGGTGAGTAGGTCTAGTATACCAATTTTTAGTAACACTTGTGTTATTAAAAGTTAACTTATTTAATTGTTCAGTAAGGTCAGGAACAGAAGCGACTTCAGAAATCTCTTCTGAATCACTATTGTATTCATCGTCAGATTCCTGAATCTGATCAATGATGGCAACAGTTCCACTAGCTTCGCCAATACTAGAACCAATCTTTTTAATAAGCTTATCTATACTTTTAACTAGGTCAGAATCTTTGCTGGGCAATCCCTTTCCATCCTGTTATCAGGGAGAGTTAATAAAGGTTGATCAAGTTTCTTATTAGGATTTTTAATAAGAGTATTATCAAATTTTTCTTCAATTTTATCAAGTTGTTTACCTATGGTGGCTAAATACTGATTAGTTAAATTATTTTGTTCAATGATTTTTTTATCATCAGTTTTACCGTCAGCGACCTTAAAAGGACAAGCAACCACATAGGCATTTTTAACTTGTAGAAGAATAGTTTCTAAGGGAGGATGAGAAGCTAAAGTTTTAGACTTATCCTCTTTTAACCATTGGGATTTAGTAAGAACTTTACACTGAGAATGTTGTTTATCATACCAATCATAAAATGTGAGGTTCTTTCCACTAAGCTTAATATATTTCTTCTAATTATGGATAATTTTATCTCTATCATGTTTATCGTACATATTTCTGAAAACATGACGTTTTTGTTGATTTGCTTTGGAATTAAAATCAGTAACAAGACTGTCCCAATCCAATTTAGAGACTTTAGTAATGACTCTTAACTGGTGATTAATAGGGGCTTCAAAATCAGAGGGAGAAGGACTTACAGAAACTATAGGAGACACATCATCTTGTTCTCCTTCAGCATGAAAAGCAGGAGTGTAACAAGGATGACTTGTCTGTCCCTGATTCAACACACCTTTCATTTTAACATCAGGAATAGAAAAGTCACTTAAAACTTCGGTATCTCTTCTAGAAGCAGAAGGGACTGAAGAATTAGTAAATTCTTCAATAATAAAAGGTCTTTTAGTACGCTCTAAACTGACTTGAACAGTACCATCAGAAAATTATTTAATATTATCTAAATTTAATAAATTATTATTAATAGGTTTTTGTGGAATTTCTTGGGGAAGAATCCATTGACTAGGTAACGTAACGTCTTTCCAAAGAATAGTCTTTGGTGTTTGAATATTAGCGTTATTAGTACTACTTTGAATTAATACAGTATGATCCTTAGGACTTTTATTGAGTGCGTGAATATTTAAATTGGTTTTCATAACCTTATAATAAATTCTATAAATCAAGGCTAAAGGTTGAGAACCCTCAATCATTTGAGTTATCTCGCCAGCAGTTTTAATATTCAGAGTTAAAGCTTTTAATAAATTAATATCAGATAAACTTAAAGGAAGATCTGGAAAGCAATTAAAATGAATAGGACCATCATGCAGACTAGATTCCATGATTCCAATAATACTAGGAGCATAATTGAGATAACGAGCATCTCTTAAACATAAAAAGACACTTGAGTTAATTCATTTAATAGTTAATGGTTTAACTGCAACCTAAACTAAGCTAATATGAATAAAATTATTTCCTTTCTTGCGATGTTTATTAATAACCTCAGGAGAAAGAAGACTACAATTTTCATATTCTTTATTAATAGCATAAACACGTTCTACAGTTTTAACATTATAATCAGTTCTAAAATTATCAATAAAAGTTGATTGGTAAATCTCCTTAGGAGACACACTAGGTATGTTCCAGTTATTAAGGGTTTGATTAATGTTTTCATAACTATGTTCTTCTTGGTTAACTATGTTTGGAACAGAAGGAAGAGAAGATCTATTACTAACCGATGAACTAGACCTTAATAATCTACTCATGTTTAAAGACAAAAGGTTTTAATATTTCTGGGTTCTTCCATACATACCCCTTACTTTGCTTAACATAAACACATACCCTATCATCTAGTGATTCCCAGAAAGCCACACACTCGAGACTTACTAAGGCTGGACAGGGACCTATGGCGATGGAGGGTGGTTTAAACAAAGAGACTAGGTGACTTCTTGAACCAAGAGAGATCAAAACTTTTGATTTTTAAAAATGACTAAGATTAAAAAGATGAAGAACTACGCTTAGAGAATAGACAACACATGGCTCTGATACCAAAGGCGGAAGAAGATGAGTGATAAAAAGAGGCGCATATAAGCTGAATTACAACTATAGCAAAACTATAAGAAATAATAACAGCAGTTCATAAATAGAAACAAGAGTTTAAATATAAACAAAACTTTATTGAATAATGAAATAATTACAAACAAATAACTAGGGTTTACTTACAAACAGACTCGATTATAGAAACTTAACATGACTAAGGAAGAAGGCAAGAGTGCTGAAGATTTGTTAGATAGGAATCTAAGTCTTCACAAGCTCTCTATTGGATTACTAAATCCTGCCTCAACCAACTAACCAAGCCTCTCTTATATAGGAAGAGAAAATGCGTTACTAATACAACTCAATGATTACAAAACATGAATGACTATTTCAAAACAGTAATGCTTTATCAAAAGATGAAAGCATTATTACAACTTTTGACTATTACAATCAGCTTTTCACTATTACAGACGCGTTTTGAATAAAATACAAACTCAAAAATACAGAACAGAATAACTTTTGACCAATCGACCACAGATGGCCGACAAACAGGACATGACTAATACAAGACGACAAATGACTCATCACATGCTTTCAGCTGCTTTGGACAAAGGAGCACGGGCTACGCGGGCAGGAGCATCTTGCAACAAGGTTGACCAATGTAACTGTAAGAATTCTAAGCAAATGGGTCCTGAGCATCTTGAAGGGAGATGCTTCCGTACGGATCATTATGACTAGAATGATGACTGGAATGGGACAAAGAGAATGAACAGACAGAGGGAACTGAGTCCTCACTGAGTTTATCCATTCATTTTTTAATAAGACGAGACAACTGTTTTAACTCATTATTAGTACAATGTTCAATATCCGCAAAATCTAACTTTGAAGCAGAAGATTTTTGGATTTTGATTTACTAGAGGATGATTCCTTTAGAGGAGGAACTGTCTGAATAGGAGAAGGATTAGGAAATTCCTTCTGGACTTGACCAACAATGCGATAAGGATCAAACTTATCCCACCATTTTACTGAAAATTCACGAGTAACATGAGTAATTTGACTAAGGTTATTACTGGAAACCTCTTTCTCGGAAGAAACAACAGAAGAAAGAGCAACATTAGCAGCGGGAGAATAGAATCCATAATTTCATTTAAGAATTCATGGAATTTTGTATTTACTAGCGAAATGAAGAATAACTGGAATGCAGCAATTAGACTGCACAGCAGGAACTCTAGCACTGAAAACATTAAGGACTGACTGAAGCTCAATTGGAAGAATTTTATAGATGAGACCAAAGCATTCCCACCATAAAACGAACCAATGAGGGATTTGACTTTTAAATTTGTGGTCGAATTGAAATGAACCACGAATGACTAAACGATGGAGTTTGAAACAGAAAAACCATGTTCCAAGCTTCCATGTAATCATAATAGCAGAACTGGCTATCATGACCATCTAACTATCTTAAATCTGACGGATGATTACCCCAGTTTGGCATGGTGATAATCTATTTAATATATAGAGAATGATAGATGATTTTTGAGGAATCATTTCTATCATAAATTGGTTTAATAAGGATTGACTGAGTTTGAAGCAAGACATCCTTATAATACATAAGAGATTTATAAGGAGCCAGAGGAATAAAATGCCAACCAGTTGGAAAGAACTGGGCAGCTAGTTTAATAGGATCATCAATTGATTTAATATGTCTTTCAATATGAAATAAATTGAGTGGAATAAACAGGAATGTACTCGGTTGGAGTACGTTGTCCAGCAGAAGGATTACTGGACGAAGCAAAAGGATCAATCATACGAGGAGGCTGGACCAGAGCCGAAGTGTATGGCTTTGTTCCAGAAACAAGAGGGGTAAACCTATTAACTACAGTAAGAGGTGTAACTGGATGAGGGATTACAGCTCCCATGGGCTTCTGACTAGACTGGTCTGGGCCAGGAGGGCCAGGGGCCCGAACATTCTTACTGGATCCTCTCACACTCATTTTGAATTTGAGGGGTACCTGAATTAATAAATTCCCGAGTCAAAAAATGAGGAACTGAATTATCACTGCCTTTAATGTAATCAATATCAAAATCAAAAATACTTAAAATAAATTGCCATCTGGCAAAAATGTGTTTAGCAGCAATATTTTTAACATTCTTTTCCAAAATATATTTTGCTGACTTACAGTCAATGCGAACCAAATTTTTTGATTTAATAAGTCACTTTGAAATTTACTGATACATAAAACCAAAGCTAAAATTTCTTTTTTAATCGTGCTATAATTTAATTGGGCTTGATTCCACGCGCCAGAGTGGAATTCGAACAATTTGCTCAGATGAAGCAGGAGTCAATTTCTGCTTCAAGATACCATCGAAGCCAATTTCGGAGGCGTCAGTTTCAACATATTTGAAGGCGGATTCATTAGATATTCCAAGGCAGGAAGGACCTTAACATATTTCTTAACTTGTTGGACGATGGCAGTATGCTCATCAGTCCAAGGAGGAGGATTCTTCTGTAAACGGAGAAACAAAGGTTTACAAGATTTTCCTTAGATTTTGATAAAACTTGCCGACGTAATTAAGAGACTCTAAAAAACGCTGGAGTTGAGTTTTATCAGTAATTTTATCAGGAAATTTATCAGCAAATTGAATGACTCTTTGGATTGGACGGACCAAACCATGATGAATATCATGACCAAGAAAATTAACCCTAACTTGGAAGGGACTGCACTTGGTCGGTGAAAGAACCAAACCATTGGCTTTGAAGAACGAATTCAAGTGTTTGAAATGTTCATCAATTGACTTGGAAAAAAACCAGAATGTCATCAATATAAACTATGATAAAATGACTGAAAGGATTCAAAATTTCATTGAGAATATTTTGAAATTCACTGGGGGCATTCTTTAAGCCAAACGCTTGAACAACCCATTCATAATGACCAAAGGGGGTAGTGAAGGCAGTTTTATATCTATCACTGGGATGAATACTGACTTGCCAAAAACCCGACTTAAGATCGAACTTACTAAAAATAGTAGCATTACTAAGTCGACTCAGAACGTCTTCTTTATTGGGAAGGGGATACCTAATCCATTCAAGAACCTTGTTAAGAGGTTTATAATTAATAACAAGGCGAGGGACTCCTCTTTCTTTTTCAGCTTCATTATTAACGTAAAAGGATGGACAAGACCAAGGAGACTTACTATGTTTTATTAGGCCTTTAGCAAGCAAATCATTAATCTCTTGCTTACATAATTCCATTTGTTGATGACTCATCTGGATAGGTCTGGCCTTAGTAGGAATTAAATGCTCCTTAAATTCCTTAGCATAAGGAAGTTTAACAACATGCTTCCTTCAATGCCAAAAGGCATTGGGAGAGTCAGCACATAAATTTTTAACCATAAATAGACGAAGTTCTTCTATTTTATCCTGAATCTTATCAAGTAGAAGAAGATCCTCAACATGTTTATACTTAATCTCTTGTTTTAAGTATTTTAACTGAGTAGTTTTACAATTTAACAAATTGAGGGACTTTGAAATAGACTCATTCTGAATGAATTTTAAGTCTCTTTCCTTAGGTTGAGAGATGAATTCAAATATCACCTTCTGTCCTAGGTGTTCTGTAGTCAAACCATTGTTACTAGTAGTGAAAGGATATAGTAAATATATAAACGGTAAACCTAAAATTATTTTATCAGTCAAGTTTCGAATTAGAACAAAGGAAGTTTTGAAACACATATTATCTTGACAAATATGAACTCTAGGAAGTTTATATTTTATTTCCATACAGCTACCATTAGCAGAGTTTAATCGTTCACTGGTTTTAACATAGAACTGGGTAGGGATTAAACCTTCTTGAATGCAATTAAGGTCTGCACCTGTATCCACAAGAGCAGGAAGTTGAATAGCAAAAGTTCCATTAATCATTAAACGGACCATGATGTACCATTTTTGAATAGTTATATCTTTCAATCTTTTTAAAGAATTACCTTGAACTATAAGCAAGGACTCTTCATCCTTGGCTCCTGAAGATTCAGGTTGATCCTCACTATCAGAAGAATCAGAAATATGAAGATCTGACCTTTTAGGGGCCAAATTGGTCATATCTTTTCTTAACTCAAAGATATCAGACTTAAGACCAGAAATTTCCTTTTTAAGTTTATTAACTTCTTGATTTAATTCTGGAAGAGTTATCTCTTTCTCAGCCGTCTTAAATCTTTCAAAGGTTTTATTAAGGCTAATTACCGGTTTGTCTTTTCCTTTAATAACCTTACTCTTTTCAGAATTGTTTTTAGTAAATAATTCTTTTAACTGTTTCATGTACTGTAATTTTAAATTTTCATCAGTAAGCTTACTAATTAATTCGATTAACAAAGAGCTTTTTGATTTTCTTTGTTAAGAACATTAATAGTTTTACAACAATCATATCTACAATTGTCAGTACAAAGAGTAACTTCATTATCTTCACTAAGGGTCTGATTACCATCATCATCATTATTAGAAGAAAAATGAATATCAGAGTGATTATTATCAACATCCGACTGAATTCTTATTAGCTCTAAAAAAATTTCAGTATCTTCATTAGAGATATTTAACTTACTTAACTTTTGTTTTACCTTACACTCATTTTTATAATGTCCCTTTTTACCACAATTGTAACAGGTTATTTTACTCTTTTCACTAGATTTTAAGGCAGGTTTTTTATTATGAGTTTTTCTTTTAGACTTAGGTTTATCATAATAGGCTATCTTTATTATTATTTTGACTAGAACGCCTCTTATGATGCTTACGTTTTTTGTGGCTTTCCATTTGCTTCTTCTTATATTTTCGTCTAGAAGGGGCAATAGGAGGCAAACCATATTGTTCACAAAAGGTACCAAGCTCATATTTAGCTTTCTTCTTATCTTTAGCGGTTTGTTTAGCAATTTTAAAGTCAATACACATTTTTAGTCCAATTTTTTGAATATAGCTGATTATATCACCATAAGTCAGATTATCATAATCAATATACCCTAAAGTTTTACTAAGTTGTTCACGGACTTTATGAGCAAATAAAGAAGGAAGACCATTAACAAATTTTTCTTTCCAAAAGGGTTTGTTACTATCATTACGAAGTATAACACGTGAAATAAAAACATCCTTATACCACCTAAAATCACTTAAGGTAGGACAAGTGAGATTACTTAACTGGTCATGGATCCTCTCAGTGATATTGCTAGGGGTTCCAATGAAATGTTTTATTATTGTGAAAATTAGCGTGTTAATACCATCAGGAACACCAAAGCCAATATCTTCTCTGAAGATAGGCTGACCATTGTCATCTAACTGGTAGGCATGAATAATAGAATTCCTAGCGTCCTCATCCAGGTGTTTTTCCCACCAAGAACGAAGAACACCCGTAAAACCATTAGTTAATATTTCAACGATATCAGGCTGGGTAAGATTGTTAAATGTTGTGATATAACTATTGGCTACCATAGACAAATGGTTCATCTTAGTGAGAATTTGATTCTCACTAAAACCATTAATATTCCATTCATAAATTTTATTAGACGAAACAAAAAATTGATTATCAAGGTTTTTTTCTTCAAACTGAAGATCGGGGGGAGTAGGTCTAGTATACCAATTTTTAGTAACACTTGTGTTATTAAAAGTTAACTTATTTAATTATTCAATAAGGTCAGGAACAGAAGCGACTTCAGAAATCTCTTCTGAATCACTATTGTATTCATCGTCAGATTCCTGAATCTGATCAATGATGGCAACAGTTCCACTAGCTTCGCCAGTACTAGAACCAATCTTTTTAATAAGCTTATCTATACTTTTAACTAGGTCAGAATCTTTGCTGGGAAATCCCTTTCCATCTCTGTTATCAGGGAGAGTTAATAAAGGTTGATCAAGTTTCTTATCAGGATTTTTAATAAGAGTATTATAAAATGTTTCTTCAATTTTATCAAGTTGTTTACCTATGGTGGCTAAATACTGATTAGTGAAATTATTGTGTTCAATGATTTTTTTATCATCAGTTTTACCATCAGCGACCTTAAAAGTACTAGCAACCACAGAGGCATTTTTAACTTGTAAAAGAATAGTTTCTAAGGGAGGATGAGAAGCTAAAGTTTTAGACTTATCCTCTTTTAACCCTTGGGATTTAGTAAGAACTTTACACTGAGAATGATGTTTATCATACCAATCATAAAATGTAAGGTTCTCTCCACTAAGCTTAATATATTTCTTCCAATTATGGACAATTTTATCTCTATCATGTTTATCGTACATATTTCTGAAAACATGACGTTTTTGTTGATTTGCTTTGGAATTAAAATCAGTAACAAGACTGTCCCAATCTAATTTAGAGACTTTAGTAATGACTCTTAACTGGTGATTAATAGGGGCTTCAAAATCAGAGGGAGAAGGTCCTACAGAAACTGTAGGCGACACATCATCTTGTTCTCCTTCAGCATAAAAGGCAGGAGTGTAACAAGGATGACTTGTCTGTCCCTGATTCAACACACCTTTCATTTAACATCAGGAATAGAAAAGTCACTTAAAACTTCGATATCTCTTCTAGAAGCAGAAGGGACTGAAGAATTAGTAAATTCTTCAATAATAAAAGGTCTTTTAGTACACTCGAAACTGACTCGAACAGTACCATCAGAAAATTATTTAATATTATCTAAATTTAATAAATTATTATTAATAGGTTTTTGTGGAATTTCTTAGGGAAGAATCCATTGACTAGGTAACGTAACGTATTTCCAAAGAATACTCTTTTTGTGTTTGAATATTAGCGTTATTAGTACTACTTTGAATTAATACAGTATGATCCTTAGGACTTTTATTGAGTGCGTGAATATTTAAATTGGTTTTCATAACCTTATAATAAATTCTGTAAATCAAGGCTAAAGGTTGAGAACCCTCAATCATTTGAGTTATCTCGCCAGCAGTTTTAATATTCAGAGTTAAAGCTTTTAATAAATTAATATCAGATAAACTCAAAGGAAGATCTGGAAAGCAATTAAAATGAATAGGACCATCATGCAGACTAGATTCCATGATTCCAATAATACTAGGAGCATAATTGAGATAACGAGCATCTCTTAAACATAAAAAGACACTTGAGTTAATTCCTTTAATAGTTAATGATTTAACTGCAACCTGAACTAAGCCAATATGAATAAAATTATATCCTTTCTTGCGATGTTTATTAATAACCTCAGGAGAAAGAAGACTACAATTTTCATATTCTTTATTAATAGCATAAACACGTTCTACAGTTTTAATATTATAATCTGTTCTAAAATTATTAATAAAAGTTGATTGGTAAATCTCCTTAGGAGACACACTAGGTATGTTCCAGTTATTAAGGGTTTGATTAATGTTTGTCATAACTATGTTCTTCTTGGTTAACTATGTTTGGAGCAGAAGGAAGAGAAGATCTATTACTAACCGATGAACTAGACCTGAATAATCTACTCATGTTTAAAAATAAAAGGTTTTAATATTTCTGGGTTCTTCCATACATACCCCTTTCTTTGCTTAATATAAACACATACCCTATCATCTAGTGATTCCCAGAAAGCCAAAATTGCTCACACACTCGAGACTTACAAAGGCTGGACAGGGACCTATGGCGATGGAGGGTGGTTTAAACAAAGAGACTATGTGACTTCTTGAACCAAGAGAGATCAAAACTTTTGATTTTTAAAAATGACTAAGATTAAACAGATGAAGAACTACGCTTAGAGAATAGACAACACATGGCTCTGATACCAAAAGGCGGAAGAAGACGTGAGATAAAAAGAGGCGCATATAAGCTGAATTACAACTATAACAAAACTATAAGAAATAATAACAGCAGTTCATAAATAGAAACAAGAGTTTAAATATAAACAAAACTTTATTGAATAATGAAATAATTACAAAATCCTGCCTCAACCAAATGACCAAGCCTCTCTTATATAGGAAGAGAAAAGGCGTTACTAATACAACTCAATGATTACAAAACATGAATGACTATTTCAAAACAGTAATGCTTTATCAAAAGATGAAAGCATTATTACAACTTTTGACTATTACAATCAGCTTTTCACTATTACAGACGCGTTTTGAATAAAATACAAACTCAAAAATACAGAACAGAATAACTTTTGACCAATCGACCACAGATGGCCGACAAACAGGACATGACTAATACAAGACGACAAATGACTCATCACATGCTTTCAGCTGCTTTGGACAAAGGAGCACGGGCTACGCGGGCAGGAGCATCTTGCAACAAGGTTGACCAATGTAACTGTAAGAATTCTAAGCAAATGGGTCCTGAGCATCTTGAAGGGAGATGCTTCCGTACGGATCATTATGACTAGAATGATGACTGGAATGGGACAAAGAGAATGAACAGACAGAGGGAACTGAGTCCTCACTGAGTTTATCCATTCATTTTTTAATAAGACGAGACAACTGTTTTAACTCATTATCAGTACAATGTTCAATATCCGCAAAATCTAACTTTGAAGCAGAAGATTTTTTGGATTTTGATTTACTAGAGGATGATTCCTTTAGAGGAGGAACTGTCTGAATAGGAGAAGGATTAGGAAATTCCTTCTGGACTTGACCAACAATGCGATAAGGATCAAACTTATCCCACCATTTTACTGAAAATTCACGAGTAACATGAGTAATTTGACTAAGGTTATTACTGGAAACCTCTTTCTCGGAAGAAACAACAGAAGAAAGAGCAACATTAGCAGCGGGAGAATAGAATCCATAATTTCATTTAAGAATTCATGGAATTTTGTATTTACTAGCGAAATGAAGAATAACTGGAATGCAGCAATTAGACTGCACAGCAGGAACTCTAGCACTGAAAACATTAAGGACTGACTGAAGCTCAATTGGAAGAATTTTATAGATGAGACCAAAGCATTCCCACCATAAAACGAACCAATGAGGGATTTGACTTTTAAATTTGTGGTCGAATTGAATGAACCAAGAATGACTAAACGATGGAGTTTGAAACAGAAAAACCCTGTTCCAAGCTTCCATGTAATCATAATAGCAGAACTGGCTATCATGACCATCTAACTATCTCAAATCTGACGGATGATTACCCCAGTTTGGCATGGTGATAATCTATTTAATATATAGAGAATGATAGATGATTTTTGAGGAATCATTTCTATCATAAATTGGTTTAATAAGGATTGACTGAGTTTGAAGCAAGACATTCTTATAATACATAAGAGATTTATAAGGAGCCAGAGGAATAAAATGCCAACCAGTTGGAAAGAACTGGGCAGCTAGTTTAATAGGATCATCAATTGATTTCATATATCTTTCAATATGAAATAAATTGGTGGAATAAACAGGAATGTACTCGGTTGGAGTACGTTGTCCAGCAGAAGGATTACTGGACGAAGCAAAAGGATCAATCATACGAGGAGGCTGGACCAGAGCCGAAGTGTATGGCTTTGTTCCAGAAATAAGAGGGGTAAACCTATTAACTACAGTAAGAGGTGTAACTGGATGAGGGATTACAGCTCCCATGGGCTTCTGACTAGACTGGTCTGGGCCAGGAGGGCCAGGGGCCCGAACATTCTTACTGGATCCTCTCACACTCATTTTGAATTTGAGGGGTACCTGAATTAATAAATTCCCGAGTCAAAAAATCAGGAACTGAATTATCACTGCCTTTAATGTAATCAATATCAAAATCAAAAATACTTAAAATAGATTGCCATCCGGCAAAAATGTGTTTAGCAGCAATATTTTTAACATTCTTTTCCAAAATATATTTTGCTGACTTACAGTCAATGCGAACCAAATTTTTTTGATTTAATAAGTCACTTTGAAATTTACTGATACATAAAACCAAAGCTAAAATTTCTTTTTTAATCGTGCTATAATTTAATTGGGCTTGATTCCACGCGCCAGAGTGGAATTGAACAATTTGCTCAGATGAAGCAGGAGTCAATTTCTGCTTCAAGATACCATCGAAGCCAATTTCGGAGGCGTCAGTTTCAACATATTTGAAGGCAGATTCATTAGATATTCCAAGGCAGGAAGGACCTTAACATATTTCTTAACTTGTTGGACGATGGCAGTATGCTCATCAGTCCAAGGAGGAGGATTCTTCTGTAAACGGAGAAACAAAGGTTTACAAATTTTCCTTAGATTTTGATAAAACTTGCCGACGTAATTAAAGACTCTAAAAAACGCTGGAGTTGAGTTTTATCAGTAATTTTATCAGGAAATTTATCAGCAAATTGAATGACTCTTTGGATTGGACGGACCAAACCATGATGAATATCATGACCAAGAAAATTAACCCTAACTTGGAAGGGACTGCACTTGGTCGGTGAAAGAACCAAACCATTGGCTTTGAAGAACGAATTCAAGTGTTTGAAATGTTCATCAATTGAATTGGAAAAAACCAGAATGTCATCAATATAAACTATGATAAAATGACTGAAAGGATTCAAAATTTCATTGAGAATATTTTGAAATTCACTGGGGGCATTCTTTAAGCCAAACGCTTGAACAACCCATTCATAATGACCAAAGGGGGTGGTGAAGGCAGTTTTATATCTATCACTGGGATGAATACTGACTTGCCAAAAACCCGACTTAAGATCGAACTTACTAAAAATAGTAGCATTACTAAGTCGACTCAGAAGGTCTTCTTTATTGGGAAGGGGATACCTAATCCATTCAAGAACCTTGTTAAGAGGTTTATAATTAATAACTAGGCGAGGGACTCCTCTTTCTTTTTCAGCTTCATTATTAACGTAAAAGGATGGACAAGACCAAGGAGACTTACTATGTTTTATTAGGCCTTTAGCAAGCAAATCATTAATCTCTTGCTTACATAATTCCATTTGTTGATGACTCATCTGGATAGGTCTAGCCTTAGTAGGAATTAAATGCTCCTTAAATTCCTTAGCATAAGGAAGTTTAACAACATGCTTCCTTCAATGCCAAAAGGCATTGGGAGAGTCAGCACATAAATTTTTAACCATAAATAGACGAAGTTCTTCTATTTTATCCTGAATCTTATCAAGTAGAAGAAGATCCTCAACATGTTTATACTTAATCTCTTGTTTTAAGTATTTTAACTAAGAAGTTTTACAATTTAACAAATTGAGGGACTTTGAAATAGACTCATTCTGAATGAATTTTAAGTCTTTTTCCTTAGGTTGAGTGATGAATTCAAATATCACCTTCTGTCCTAGGTGTTCAGTAGTCAAACCATTGTTACTAATAGTGAAAGGATATAGTAAATATATAAACGGTAAACCTAAAATTATTTTATCAGTCAAGTTTCGAATTAGAACAACGGAAGTTTTGAAACACATATTATCTTGACAAATATGAACTCTAGGAAGTTTATATTTTATTTCCATACAGCTACCATTAGCAGAGTTTAATCGTTCACTGGTTTTAACATAGAACTGGGTAGGGATTAAACCTTCTTGAATGCAATTAAGGTCTGCACCTGTATCCACAAGAGCAGGAAGTTGAATAGCAAAAGTTCCATTAATCATTAAACGGACCATGATGTACCATTTTTGAATAGTTATATATTTCAATCTTTTTAAAGAAATACCTTGAACTATAAGCAAGGACTCTTCATCCTTGGCTCCTGAAGATTCAGGTTGATCCTCACTATCAGAAGAATCAGAAATATGAAAATCTGACCTTTTAGGGGCCAAATTGGTCATATCTTTTCTTAACTCAGAGATATCAGACTTAAGACCAGAAATTTCCTTTTTAAGTTTATTAACTTCTTAATTTAATTCTGGAAGAGTTATCTCTTTCTCAGCCGTCTTAAATCTTTCAAAGGTTTTATTAAGGCTAATTACCGGTTTGTCTTTTCCTTTAATAACCTTACTCTTTTCAGAATTGTTTTTAGTAAATAATTCTTTTAACTGTTTCATGTACTGTAATTTTAAATTTTCATCAGTAAGCTTACTAATTAATTCGATTAACAAAGAGCTTTCTTGATTTTCTTTGTTAAGAACATTAATAGTTTTACAACAATCAGATCTACAATTGTCAGTACAAAGAGTAACTTCATTATCTTCACTATGGGTCTGATTATCATCATCATCATTATTAGAAGAAAAAGGAATATCAGAGTGATTATTATCAACATCCGACTGAATTCTTATTAGCTCTAAAAAAATTTCAGTATCTTCATTAGAGATATTTAACTTACTTAACTTTTGTTTTACCTTACACTCATTTTTATAATGTCCCTTTTTACCACAATTGTAACAGGTTATTTTACTCTTTTCACTAGATTTTAAGGCAGGTTTTTTATTATGAGTTTTTCTTTTAGACTTAGGTTTATCATAATGGCTATCTTTATTATTATTTTGACTAGAACGCCTCTTATGATGCTTACGTTTTTTGTGGCTTTCCATTTGCTTCTTCTTATATTTTCGTCTAGAAGGGGCAATAGGAGGCAAACCATATTGTTCACAAAAGGTACCAAGCTCATATTTAGCTTTCTTCTTATCTTTAGCGGCTTGTTTAGCAATTTTAAAGTCAATACACATTTTTAGTCCAATTTTTTGAATATAGCTGATTATATCACCATAAGTCAGATTATCATAATCAATATACCCTAAAGTTTTACTAAGTTCTTCACGGACTTTATGAGCAAATAAAGAAGGAAGACCATTAACAAATTTTTCTTTCCAAAAATGATTGTTACTATCATTACGAAGCATAACACGTGAAATAAAAGCATCCTTATACCACCTAAAATCACTTAAGGTAGGACAAGTGAGATTACTTAACTGGTCATAGATCCTCTCAGTGATATTGCTAGGGGTTCCAATGAAATGTTTTATTATTGTAAAAATTAGCGTGTCAGCCAATATCTTCTCTGAAGATAGGCTGACCATTGTCATCTAACTGGTAGGCATGAATAATAGAATTCCTAGCGTCCTCATCTAGGTGTTTTTCCCACCAAGAACGATGAACACCCATAAAACCATTAGTTAATATTTCAACGATATCAGGCTGGGTAAGATTGTTAAATGTTGTGATATAACTATTGGCTACCATAGACAAATGGTTCATCTTAGTGATAATTTGATGCTCACTAAAACCATCAATATTCCATTCATAAATTTTATTAGACGAAACAGAAAATTGATTATCAAGGTTTTTTTCTTCAAACTGAAGATCGGGGTGAGTAGGTCTAGTATACCAATTTTTAGTAACACTTGTGTTATTAAAAGTTAACTTATTTAATTGTTCAGTAAGGTCAGGAACAGAAGCGACTTCAGAAATCTCTTCTGAATCACTATTGTATTCATCGTCAGATTCCTGAATCTGATCAATGATGGCAACAGTTCCACTAGCTTCGCCAATACTAGAACCAATCTTTTTAATAAGCTTATCTATACTTTTAACTAGGTCAGAATCTTTGCTGGGCAATCCCTTTCCATCCTGTTATCAGGGAGAGTTAATAAAGGTTGATCAAGTTTCTTATTAGGATTTTTAATAAGAGTATTATCAAATTTTTCTTCAATTTTATCAAGTTGTTTACCTATGGTGGCTAAATACTGATTAGTTAAATTATTTTGTTCAATGATTTTTTTATCATCAGTTTTACCGTCAGCGACCTTAAAAGGACAAGCAACCACATAGGCATTTTTAACTTGTAGAAGAATAGTTTCTAAGGGAGGATGAGAAGCTAAAGTTTTAGACTTATCCTCTTTTAACCATTGGGATTTAGTAAGAACTTTACACTGAGAATGTTGTTTATCATACCAATCATAAAATGTGAGGTTCTTTCCACTAAGCTTAATATATTTCTTCTAATTATGGATAATTTTATCTCTATCATGTTTATCGTACATATTTCTGAAAACATGACGTTTTTGTTGATTTGCTTTGGAATTAAAATCAGTAACAAGACTGTCCCAATCCAATTTAGAGACTTTAGTAATGACTCTTAACTGGTGATTAATAGGGGCTTCAAAATCAGAGGGAGAAGGACTTACAGAAACTATAGGAGACACATCATCTTGTTCTCCTTCAGCATGAAAAGCAGGAGTGTAACAAGGATGACTTGTCTGTCCCTGATTCAACACACCTTTCATTTTAACATCAGGAATAGAAAAGTCACTTAAAACTTCGGTATCTCTTCTAGAAGCAGAAGGGACTGAAGAATTAGTAAATTCTTCAATAATAAAAGGTCTTTTAGTACGCTCTAAACTGACTTGAACAGTACCATCAGAAAATTATTTAATATTATCTAAATTTAATAAATTATTATTAATAGGTTTTTGTGGAATTTCTTGGGGAAGAATCCATTGACTAGGTAACGTAACGTCTTTCCAAAGAATAGTCTTTGGTGTTTGAATATTAGCGTTATTAGTACTACTTTGAATTAATACAGTATGATCCTTAGGACTTTTATTGAGTGCGTGAATATTTAAATTGGTTTTCATAACCTTATAATAAATTCTATAAATCAAGGCTAAAGGTTGAGAACCCTCAATCATTTGAGTTATCTCGCCAGCAGTTTTAATATTCAGAGTTAAAGCTTTTAATAAATTAATATCAGATAAACTTAAAGGAAGATCTGGAAAGCAATTAAAATGAATAGGACCATCATGCAGACTAGATTCCATGATTCCAATAATACTAGGAGCATAATTGAGATAACGAGCATCTCTTAAACATAAAAAGACACTTGAGTTAATTCATTTAATAGTTAATGGTTTAACTGCAACCTAAACTAAGCTAATATGAATAAAATTATTTCCTTTCTTGCGATGTTTATTAATAACCTCAGGAGAAAGAAGACTACAATTTTCATATTCTTTATTAATAGCATAAACACGTTCTACAGTTTTAACATTATAATCAGTTCTAAAATTATCAATAAAAGTTGATTGGTAAATCTCCTTAGGAGACACACTAGGTATGTTCCAGTTATTAAGGGTTTGATTAATGTTTTCATAACTATGTTCTTCTTGGTTAACTATGTTTGGAACAGAAGGAAGAGAAGATCTATTACTAACCGATGAACTAGACCTTAATAATCTACTCATGTTTAAAGACAAAAGGTTTTAATATTTCTGGGTTCTTCCATACATACCCCTTACTTTGCTTAACATAAACACATACCCTATCATCTAGTGATTCCCAGAAAGCCACACACTCGAGACTTACTAAGGCTGGACAGGGACCTATGGCGATGGAGGGTGGTTTAAACAAAGAGACTAGGTGACTTCTTGAACCAAGAGAGATCAAAACTTTTGATTTTTAAAAATGACTAAGATTAAAAAGATGAAGAACTACGCTTAGAGAATAGACAACACATGGCTCTGATACCAAAGGCGGAAGAAGATGAGTGATAAAAAGAGGCGCATATAAGCTGAATTACAACTATAGCAAAACTATAAGAAATAATAACAGCAGTTCATAAATAGAAACAAGAGTTTAAATATAAACAAAACTTTATTGAATAATGAAATAATTACAAACAAATAACTAGGGTTTACTTACAAACAGACTCGATTATAGAAACTTAACATGACTAAGGAAGAAGGCAAGAGTGCTGAAGATTTGTTAGATAGGAATCTAAGTCTTCACAAGCTCTCTATTGGATTACTAAATCCTGCCTCAACCAACTAACCAAGCCTCTCTTATATAGGAAGAGAAAATGCGTTACTAATACAACTCAATGATTACAAAACATGAATGACTATTTCAAAACAGTAATGCTTTATCAAAAGATGAAAGCATTATTACAACTTTTGACTATTACAATCAGCTTTTCACTATTACAGACGCGTTTTGAATAAAATACAAACTCAAAATACAGAACAGAATAACTTTTGACCAATCGACCACAGATGGCCGACAAACAGGACATGACTAATACAAGACGACAAATGACTCATCACATGCTTTCAGCTGCTTTGGACAAAGGAGCACGGGCTACGCGGGCAGGAGCATCTTGCAACAAGGTTGACCAATGTAACTGTAAGAATTCTAAGGCAAATGGGTCCTGAGCATCTTGAAGGGAGATGCTTCCGTACGGATCATTATGACTAGAATGATGACTGGAATGGGACAAAGAGAATGAACAGACAGAGGGAACTGAGTCCTCACTGAGTTTATCCATTCATTTTTTAATAAGACGAGACAACTGTTTTAACTCATTATCAGTACAATGTTCAATATCCGCAAAATCTAACTTTGAAGCAGAAGATTTTTTGGATTTTGATTTACTAGAGGATGATTCCTTTAGAGGAGGAACTGTCTGAATAGGAGAAGGATTAGGAAATTCCTTCTGGACTTGACCAATAATGCGATAATGATCAAACTTATCCCACCATTTTACTGAAAATTCACGAGTAACATGAGTAATTTGACTAAGGTTATTACTGGAAACCTCTTTCTCGGAAGAAACAACAGAAGAAATAGCAACATTAGCAGCGGGAGAATAGAATCCATAATTTCATTTAAGAATTCATGGAATTTTGTATTTACTAGCGAAATGAAGAATAACTGGAATGCAGCAATTAGACTGCACAGCAGGAACTCTAGCACTGAAAACATTAAGGACTGACTGAAGCTCAATTGGAAGAATTTTATAGATAAGACCAAAGCATTCCCACCATAAAACGAACCAATGAGGGATTTGACTTTTAAATTTGTGGTCGAATTGAAAGAACCACGAATGACTAAACGATGGAGTTTGAAACAGAAAAACCATGTTCCAAGCTTCCATGTAATCATAATAGCAGAACTGGCTATCATGACCATCTAACTATCTTAAATCTGAAGGATGATTACCCCAGTTTGGCATGGTGATAATCTGTTTAATATATAGAGAATGATAGATGATTTTTGGGGAAGCATTTCTATCATAAATTGGTTTAATAAGGATTGACTGAGTTTGAAGCAAGACATCCTTATAATACATAAGAGATTTATAAGGAGCCAGAGGAATAAAATGCCAACCAGTTGGAAAGAACTGGGCAGCCTAGTTTAATAGGATTATCAATTGATTTAAAATGTCTTTTAATATGAAATAAATTGATGGAATAAACAGGAATGTACTCGGTTGGAGTACGTTGTCCAGCAGAAGGATTACTGGACGAAGCAAAAGGATGAATCATACGAGGAGGCTGGACCAGAGCCGAAGTGTATGGCTTTGTTCTAGAAACAAGAGGGGTAAATCTATTAACTACAGTAAGAGGTGTAACTGGATGAGGGATTACAGCTCCCATGGGCTTCTGACTAGACTGGTCTGGGCCAGGAGGGCCAGGGGCCCGAACATTCTTACTGGATCCTCTCACACTCATTTTGAATTTGAGGGGTACCTGAATTAATAAATTCCCGAGTCAAAAAATGAGGAACTGAATTATCACTACCTTTAATGTAATCAATATCAAAATCAAAAATACTTAAAATAGATTGCCATCTGGTAAAAATGTTTTTAGCAGCAATATTTTTAACATCCTTTTCCAAAATATATTTTGCTGACTTACAGTCAATGCGAACCAAAATTTTTGATTTAATAAGTCATTTTGAAATTTACTGATACATAAAACCAAAGCTAAAATTTCTTTTTTAATCGTGCTATAATTTAATTGGGCTTGATTCCACGCGCCAGAGTGGAATCGAACAATTTGCTCAGATGAAGCTGGAGTCAATTTCTGCTTCAAGATACCATCGAAGCCAATTTCGGAGGCGTCAGTTTTAACAATTTTGAAGGCGGATTCATTAGATATGCCAAGGCAAGGAAGGACCTTAACATATTTCTTAACTTGTTGGACGATGGCAGTATGCTCATCAGTCCAAGGACGAGGATTCTTCTGTAAACGGAGAAACAAAGGTTTACAGATTTTCCTTAGATTTTGATAAAACTTGCCGACGTAATTAAGAGACTCTAAAAAACGCTGGAGTTGAGTTTTATCAGTAATTTTATCAGGAAATTTATCAGCAAATTGAATGACTCTTTGGATTGGACGGACCAAACCATGATGAATATCATGACCAAGAAACTTAACCCTAACTTGGAAGAGACTGCACTTGGTCGGTGAAAGAACCAAACCATTGATTTTAATGGCTTTGAAGAACGAATTCAAGTGTTTGAAATGTTCATCAATTGACTTGGAAAAAACCAGAATGTCATCAATATAAACAATGATAAAATGACTGAAAGGATTCAAAATTTCATTGAGAATATTTTGAAATTCACTGGGGGCATTATTTAAGCCAAACGCTTGAACAACCCATTCATAATGACTAAAGGGGGTAGTGAAGGCAGTTTTATATCTATCACTGGGATGAATACTTACTTGCCAAAAACCCGACTTAAGATCGAACTTACTAAAAATAGTAGCATTACTAAGTCGACTCAGAAGGTCTTCTTTATTGGGAAGGGGATACCTAATCCATTCAAGAACCTTGTTAAGAGGTTTATAATTAATAACTAGGCGAGGGACTCCTCTTTCTTTTTCAGCTTCATTATTAACGTAAAAGGATGGACAAGACCAAGGAGACTTACTATGTTTTATTAGGCCTTTAGCAAACAAATCATTAATCTCTTACTTACATAATTCCATTTGTTGATGACTCATCTGGATAGGTCTGGCCTTAGTAGGAATTAAATGCTCCTTAAATTCCTTAGCATAAGGAAGTTTAACAACATGCTTCCTTCGATGCCAAAAGGCATTGGGAGAGTCAGCACATAAATTTTTAACCATAAATAGACGAAGTTCTTCTATTTTATCCTGAATCTTATCAAGTAGAAGAAGATCCTCAACATGTTTATACTTAATCTCTTGTTTTAAGTATTTTAACTGAGAAGTTTTACAATTTAACAAATTGAGGGACTTTGAAATAGACTCATTCTGAATGAATTTTAAGTCTCTTTCCTTAGGTTGAGTGATGAATTCAAATATCACCTTCTGTCCTAGGTGTTCAGTAGTCAAACCATTGTTACTAGTAGTGAAAGGATATAGTAAATATATAAACGGTGAACCTAAAATTATTTTATCAGTCAAGTTTTGAATTAGAACAAAGGAAGTTTTGAAACACATATTATATTGACAAATATGAACTCTAGGAAGTTTATATTTTATTTCCATACAGCTACCATTAGCAGAGTTTAATCGTTCACTGGTTTTAACATAGAACTGGGTAGGGATTAAACCTTTTTGAATGCAATTAAGGTCTGCACCTGTATCCACAAGAGCAGGAAGTTGAATAGCAAAAGTTCCATTAATCATTAAACGGACCATGATGTACCATTTTTGAATAGTTATATCTTTCAATCTTTTTAAAGAATTACCTTGAACTATAAGCAAGGACTCTTCATCCTTGGCTCCTGAAGATTTAGGTTGATCCTCACTATCAGAAGAATCAGAAATATGAAGATCTGACCTTTTAGGGGCCAAATTGGTCATATCTTTTCTTAACTCAGAGATATCAGACTTAAGACCAGAAATTTCCTTTTTAAGTTTATTAACTTCTTGATTTAATTCTGGAAGAGTTATCTCTTTCTCAGCCGTTTAAAATCTTTCAATGGTTTTATTAAGGCTAATTATCGGTTTGTCTTTTCCTTTAATAACCTTACTCTTTTCAGAATTGTTTTTAGTAAATAATTCTTTTAACTGTTTCATGTACTGTAATTTTAAATTTTCATCAGTAAGCTTACTAATTAATTCGATTAACAAAGAGCTTTCTTGATCTTCTTTGTTAAGAACATTAATAGTTTTACAACAATCAGATCTACAATTGTCAGTACAAAGGTTAACTTCATTATCTTCTCTAAGGGTCTGATTACCATCATCATCATTATTAGAAGAAAAAGGAATATCAGAGTGATTATTATCAACATCCGACTGAATTCTTATTAGCTCTAAAAAAATTTCAGTATCTTCATTAGAGATATTTAACTGACTTAACTTTTGTTTTACCTTACATTCGTTTTTATAATGTCCCTTTTTACCACAATTGTAACAGGTTATTTTACTCTTTTCACTAGATTTTAAGGCAGGTTTTTTATTATGAGTTTTTCTTTTAGACTTAGGTTTATCATAATAGCTATCTTTATTATTATTTTGACTAGAATGCCTCTTATGATGCTTACGTTTTTTGTGGCTTTCCATTTACTTCTTCTTATATTTTCTTCTTGAAGGGGCAATAAGAGGCAAACCATATTGTTCACAAAAGGTACCAAGCTCATATTTAGCTTTCTTCTTATCTTTAGCGGCTTGTTTAGCAATTTTAAAGTCAATACACATTTTTAGTCCAATTTTTTGAATATAGCTGATTATATCACCATAAGTCAGATTATCATAATCAATATACCCTAAAGTTTTACTAAGTTCTTCACTGACTTTATGAGCAAATAAAGAAGGAAGACCATTAACAAATTTTTCTTACCAAAAGTGTTTGTTACTATCATTACGAAGCATACCACGTGAAATAAAAACATCCTTATACCACCTAAAATCACATAAGGTAGGACAAGTGAGATTACTTAACTGGTCATGGATCTTCTCAGTGATATTGCTAGGGGTTCCAATGAAATGTTTATTATTGTGAAAATTAGCGTGTTAATACCATCAGGAACACCAAAGCCAATATCTTCTCTGAAGATAGGCTGACCATTGTCATCTAACTGGTAGGCATGAATAATAGAATTCCTAGCGTCCTCATCTAGGTTTTTTTCCCAACAAGAACGAAGAACACCCGTAAAACCATTAGTTAATATTTCAACGATATCAGGCTGGGTAAGATTGTTAAATGCTGTGATATAACTATTGGTTACCATAGACAAATGGTTCATCTTAGTGAGAATTTGATGCTCACTAAAACCATCAATATTCCATTCATAAATTTTATTAGACGAAACAGAAAATTGATTATTAAGGTTTTTTTCTTCAAACTGAAGATCGGGGGGAGTAGGTCTAGTATACCAATTTTTAGTAACACTTGTGTTATTAAAAGTTAACTTATTTAATTGTTCAGTAAGGTCAGGAACAGAAGCGACTTCAGAAATCACTATTGTATTCATCGTCAGATTCCTGAATCTGATCAATGATGGCAACAGTTCCACTAGCTTTGCCAGTACTAGAACCAATCTTTTTAATAAGCTTATCTATACTTTTAACTAGGTCAGAATCTTTGCTGGGCAATCCCTTTCCATCTCTGTTATCAAGGAGAGTTAATAAAGGTTGATCAAGTTTCTTAACAGGATTTTTAATAAGTGTATTATCATATTTTTCTTCAATTTTATCAAGTTGTTTACCTATGGTGGCTAAATACTGATTAGTGAAATTATTTTGTTCAATGATTTTTTTATCATCAGTTTTACCGTCAGCGACCTTAAAAGGACTAGCAACCACAGAGGCATTTTTAACTTCTAAAAGAATAGTTTCTAAGGGAGGATGAGAAGCTAAAGTTTTAGACTTATCCTCTTTTAACCATTGGGATTTAGTAAGAACTTTACACTGAGAATGATGTTTATCATACCAATCATAAAATGTAAGGTTCTCTCCGGTAAGCTTAATATATTTCTTCCAATTATGGACAATTTTATCTCTATCATGTTTATCGTACATATTTCTGAAAACATGACGTTTTTGTTGATTTGCTTTGGAATTAAAATCAGTAACAAGACTGTCCCAATCCAATTTAGAGACTTTAGTAATGACTCTTAACTGGTGATTAATAGGGGCTTCAAAATCAGAGGGAGAAGGTCCTACAGAAACTGTAGGAGACACATCATCTTGTTCTCCTTCAGCATAAAAGGCAGGAGTGTAACAAGGATGACTTGTCTATCCCTGATTCAGCACACCTTTCATTTTAACATCAGGAATAGAAAAGTCACTTAAAACTTCGGTATCTCTTCTGGAAGCAGAAGGGACTGAAGAATTAGTAAATTCTTCAATAATAAAAGGTCTTTTAGTACGCTCGAAACTGACTCGAACAGTACCATCAGAAAATTATTTAATATTATCTAAATTTAATAAATTATTATTAATAGATTTTTGTGGAATTTCTTGGGAAAGAATCCATTGACTAGATAACGTAACGTCTTTCCAAAGAATAGTCTTTGGTGTTTGAATATTAGCGTTATTAGTACTACTTTGAATTAATACAGTATGATCCTTAGGACTTTTATTGAGTGCGTGAATATTTAAATTGGTTTTCATAACCTTATAATAAATTCTATAAATCAAGGCTAAAGGTTGAGAACCCTCAATCATTTGAGTTATCTCGCCAGCAGTTTTAATATTCAGAGTTAAAGCTTTTAATAAATTAATATCAGATAAACTCAAAGGAAGATCTGGAGAGCAATTAAAATCAATAGGACCATCATGCAGACTAGATTCCATGATTCCAATAATAATAGGAGCATAATTGAGATAACGAGCATCTCTTAAACATAAAAAGACACTTGAGTTAATTCCTTTAATAGTTAATGGTTTAACTGCAACCTGAACTAAGCCAATATTAATAAAATTATATCCTTTCTTGCGATGTTTATTAATAACCTCAAGAGAAAGAAGACTACAATTTTCATATTCTTTATTAATAGCATAAACACGTTCTACAGTTTTAATATTATAATCAGTTCTAAAATTATCAATAAAAGTTGATTGGTAAATCTCCTTAGGAGACACACTAGGTATGTTCCAGTTATTAAGGGTTTGATTAATGTTTTCATAACTATGTTCTTCTTGGTTAACTATGTTTGGAACAGAAGGAAGAAAAGATCTATTACTAACCGATGAACTAGACCTGAATAATCTACTCATGTTTAAAAATAAAAGGTTTTAATATTTCTGGGTTCTTCCGTACATACCCCTTTCTTTGCTTAACATAAACACATACCCTATCATCTAGAGATTCCCAGAAAGCCAAAATTGCTCACACACTCGAGACTTACAAAGGCTGCACAGGGACCTATGGCGATGGAGGGTGGTTTAAACAAAGAGACTAGGTGACTTCTTGAACCAAGAGAGATCAAAACTTTTGATTTTTAAAAATGACTAAGATTAAACAGATGAAGAACTACGCTTAGAGAATAGACAACACATGGCTCTGATACCAAAAGGCGGAAGAAGATGAGAGATAAAAAGAGGCGCATATAAGCTGAATTACAACTATAGCAAAACTATAAGAAATAATAACAGCAGTTCACAAATAGAAACAAGAGTTTAAATATAAACAAAACTTTATTGAGTAATGAAATAATTACAAACAAATAACTAGGGTTTACTTACGAACAGACTCGATTATAGAAACTTAACATGACTAAGGAAGAAGGCAAGAGTGCTGAAGATTTGTTAGATAGGAATCTAAGTCTTCACAAGCTCTCTATTGGATTACTAAATCATGCCTCAACCAAATGACCAAGCCTCTCTTATATAGGAAGAGAAAAGGCATTACTAATACAACTCAATGATTACAAAACATGAATGACTATTTCAAAACAGTAATGCTTTATCAAAAGATGAAAGCATTATTACAACTTTTGACTATTACAATTAGCTTTTCACTACTACAGACGCGTTTTGAATAAAATACAGACTCAATAATACAGAACAGAATAACTTTTGACCAATCGACCACAGATGGCCGACAAACAGGACATGACTAATACAAGACGACAAATGACTCATCACATGCTTTCGGCTGCTTTGGACAAAGGAGCATGGGCTGCGCGGGCAGGAGCATCTTGCAATAAGGCTGACCAATGTAATTGTAGGAATTCTAGACAAATGGGTCCTGAGCATCTTGAAGGGAGATGCTTCCGTACGGATCATTATGACTAGAATGATGACTGGAATGGGACGAAGGGGATGAACAGACAAAGGGAACTAAGTCCTCACTGAGTTTATCCATTCATTTTTTAATAAGACGAGACAACTGTTTTAACTCATTATCAGTACAATGTTCAATATCCGCAAAATCTAACTTTGAAGCAGAAGATTTTTTGGATTTTGATTTACTAGAGGATGATTCCTTTAGAGGAGGAACTGTGTGAATAGGAGAAGGATTAGGAAATTCCATCTGGACTTGACCAACAATGCGATAAGGATCAAACTTATCCCACCATTTTACTGAAAATTCACGAGTAACATGAGTAATTTGACTAAGGTTATTACTGGAAACCTCTTTTTCGGAAGAAACAACAGAAGAAAGAGCAACATTAGCAACGGGAGAATAGAATCCATAATTCCATTTAAGAATCCATGGAATTTTGTATTTACTAGAGAAATGAAGAATAACTGGAATGCAGCAATTAGACTACACAGCAGGAACTCTAGCACTGAAAACATGAAGGACTGACTGAAGCTCAATTGGAAGAATTTTATAGATGAGACCAAAGCGTTCCCACCATAAAACGAACCAATGAGGGATTTGACTTTTAAATTTGTGGTCGAATTGAAAGAACCACGAATGACTAAACGATGGAGTTTGAAACAGAAAAACCATGTTCCAAGCTTCCATGTAATCATAATAGCAGAACTGGCTATCATGACCATCTAACTATCTTAAATCTGAAGGATGATTACCCCAGTTTGGCATGGTGATAATCTGTTTAATATATAGAGAATGATAGATGCTTTTTAAGAAATTATTTCTATCATAAATTGGTTTAATAAGGATTGACTGAGTTTGAAGCAAGACATCCTTATAATACATAAGAGATTTATAAGGACCCAACTGGGCAGATAGTTTAATAGGATCATCAATTGATTTCATATATCTTTCAATATGAAATAAATTGGTGCAATAAACAGGAATGTACTCGGTTGGAGTACGTTGTCCAGCAGAAGGATTACTGGACGAGGCAAAAGGATCAATCATATGAGGAGGCTGGACCAGAGCCGAAGTGTATGGCTTTGTTCTAGAAACAAGAGGGGTAAACCTATTAACTACAGTAAGAGGTGTAACTTGATGAGGGATTATAGCTCCCATGGGCTTCTGACTAGACTGGTCTGGGCCAGGAGGGCCAGGGGCCCGAACATTCTTACTGGATCCTCTCACACACATTTTGAATTTGAGGGGTACCTGAATTAATAAATTCCCGAGTCAAAAAATCAGGAACTGAATTATCACTGCCTTTAATGTAATCAATATCAAAATCAAAAATACTTAAAATAGATTGCCATCTGGCAAAAATGTGTTTAACAGCAATATTTTTAACATCCTTTTCCAAAATATATTTTGCTGACTTACAGTCAATGCGAACCAAAATTTTTTGATTTAATAAGTCATTTTGAAATTTACTGATACATAAAACCAAAGCTAAAATTTCTTTTTTAATCGTGCTATAATTTAAATTGGCTTGATTCCACGCGCCAGAGTGGAATCGAACAATTTGCTCAGATGAAGCAGGAGTTAATTTTTTCTTCAAGATACCACCGAAGCCAATTTCGGAGGCATCAGTTTCAACAATTTTGAAGGCGGATTCATTAGATATGCCAAGGCAAGGAAGGACCTTAACATATTTCTTAACTTGTTGGACGATGGCAGTATGCTCATCAGTCCAAGGAGGAGGATTCTTCTGTAAACGGAGAAACAAAGGTTTACAGATTTTCCTTAGATTTTGATAAAACTTGCCGACGTAATTAAGAGACCCTAAAAAATGCTGGAGTTGAGTTTTATCAGTAATTTTATCAGGAAATTTATCAGCAAATTGAATGACTCTTTGGATTGGACGGACGAAACCATGATGAATATCATGACCAAGAAACTTAACCCTAACTTGGAAGAGACTGCACTTGGTCGGTGAAAGGACCAAACCATTGATTTTAATGGCTTTGAAGAACGAATTCAAGTGTTTGAAATGTTCATCAATTGAATTGGAAAAAACCAGAATGTCATCAATATAAACAATGATAAAATGACTGAAAGGATTCAAAATTTCATTGAGAATATTTTGAAATTCACTGGGGGCATTCTTTAAGCCAAACGCTAGAACAACCCATTCATAATGACCAAAGGGGGTAGTGAAGGCAGTTTTATATCTATCACTGGGATGAATACTGACTTGCCAAAAACCCGACTTAAGATCGAACTTACTAAAAATAGTAGCATTACTAAGTCGACTCAGAAGGTCTTCTTTATTGGGAAGGGGATACCTAATCCATTCAAGAACCTTGTTAAGAGGTTTATAATTAATAACTAGGCGAGGGACTCCTCTTTCTTTTTCAGCTTCATTATTAACGTAAAAGGATGGACAAGACCAAGGAGACTTACTATGTTTTATTAGGCCTTTAGCAAGCAAATCATTAATCTCTTGCTTACATAATTCCATTTGTTGATGACTCATCTGGATAGGTCTGGCCTTAGTATGAATTAAATGCTCCTTAAATTCCTTAGCATAAGGAAGTTTAACAACATGCTTCCTTCGATGCCAAAAGGCATTGGGAGAGTCAGCACATAAATTTTTAACCATAAATAGACGAAGTTCTTCTATTTTATCCTGAATCTTATCAAGTAGAAGAAGATGCTCAACATGTTTATACTTAATCTCTTGTTTTATGTATTTTAACTGAGAAGTTTTACAATTTAACAAATTGAGGGACTTTGAAATAGTCTCATTCTGAATGAATTTTAAGTCTCTTTCCTTAGGTTGAGTGATGAATTCAAATATCTCCTTCTGTCCTAGGTGTTCAGTAGTCAAACCATTGTTACTAGTAGTGAAAGGATATAGTAAATATATAAACGGTAAACCTAAAATTATTTTATCAGTCAAGTTTCGAATTAGAACAAAGGAAGTTTTGAAACACATATTATCTTGACAAATATGAACTCTAGGAAGTTTATATTTTATTTCTATACAGCTACCATTAGCAGAGTTTAATCGTTCACTAGTTTTAATATAGAACTGGGTAGGGATTAAACCTTTTTGAATGCAATTAAGGTCTGCACCTGTATCCACAAGAGCAGGAAGTTGAATAGCAAAAGTTCCATTAATCATTAAACGGACCATGATGTGCCATTTTTGAATAGTTATATCTTTCAATCTTTTTAAAGAATTACCTTGAACTATAAGCAAGGACTCTTCATCCTTGGCTCCTGAAGATTCAGGTTGATCCTCACTATCAGAAGAATCAGAAATATAAAGATCTGACCTTTTAGGGGCCAAATTGGTCATATCTTTTCTTAACTCAGAGATATCAGACTTAAGACCAGAAATTTCCTTTTTAAGTTTATTAACTTCTTGATTTAATTCTGGAAGAGTTATCTCTTTCTCAGCCGTCTTAAATCTTTCAATGGTTTTATTAAGGCTAATTATCGGTTTGTCTTTTCCTTTAATAACCTTACTCTTTTCAGAATTGTTTTTAGTAAATAATTCTTTTAACTGTTTCATGTACTGTAATTTTAAATTTTCATCAGTAAGCTTACTAATTAATTCGATTAACAAAGAGCTTTCTTGATCTTCTTTGTTAAGAACATTAATAGTTTTACAACAATCAGATCTACAATTGTCAGTATAAAGAGTAACTTCATTATCTTCACTAAGGGTCTGATTACCATCATCATCATTATTAGAAGAAAAAGGAATATGAGAGTGATTATTATCAACATCCGACTGAATTCTTATTAGGTCTAAAAAAATTTCAGTATCTTCATTAAAGATATTTAACTGACTTAACTTTTGTTTTACCTTACACTCATTTTTATAATGTCCCTTTTTTTTAATATAGCTAATTATATCACCATAAGTCAGATTATCATAATCAATATACCCTAAAGTTTTACTAAGTTCTTCACGGACTTTATGAGCAAATAAAGAAGGAAGACCATTAACAAATTTTTCTTTCCAAAAGGGTTTGTTACTATCATTACGAAGCATAACACGTGAAATAAAAACATCCTTATACTACCTAAAATCACTTAAGGTAGGACAAGTGAGATTACTTAACTGGTCATGGATCCTCTCAGTGATATTGCTAGGGGTTCCAATGAAATGTTTTATTATTGTGAAAATTAGCGTGTTAATACCATCAGGAACACCAAAGCCAATATCTTCTCTGAAGATAGGCTGACCATTGTCATCTAACTGGTAGGCATGAATAATAGAATTCATAGCGTCCTCATCTAGGTGTTTTTTCCACCAAGAACGAAGAACACCCGTAAAACCATTAGTTAATATTTCAATGATATCAGGCTGGGTAAGATTGTTAAATGCTGTGATATAACTATTGGCTACCATAGACAAATGGTTCATCTTAGTGAGAATTTGATGCTCACTAAAACCATCAATATTCCATTCATAAATTTTATTAGACGAAACAGAAAATTGATTGGTTCTAGTACTGGCGAAGCAAGGACTCTTCATCCTTGGCTCCTGAAGATTCAGGTTGATCCTCACTATCAGAAGACTCAGAAATATGAAGATCTGACCTTTTAGGGGCCAAATTGGTCATATCTTTTCTTAACTCAGAGATATCAGACTTAAGACCAGAAATTTCCTTTATATATATATATTTACATTCAAGTTTGGCCTGGATCATTCTGTGGCCTTTTTACTATTTTTGCACCATTCACCATACTGGGTTATCTTCCCAGTTTTGGTTGACTACGTTTCTGTATGTATTTATATTTCAGTTCGGGCTCAGGCATGAAAACCTATCGCCCTTTTTATTGTTTTTTCTATATATATTTCAATTATGTCCAGCCTGGATCATTATGTGGCTTTTATACAGCTTTTATACATATATATATATATATATTTCAATTCCTGTCCGGGCACCGGTGTGAAAACTCATCGCCTTTACAGTGTGAAAACTCATCGCCTTTACAGTTTCTATATATATAATTATATATATATATATATATATATATATATATATATTGCTCTACTCATTTTTTATTAAATTATTGCTTTAAATATTCATTTGATTTGAATTGGCATTGACAATTTTACAGGTGATCTAGATTTATTTAAATCTCGCCAACTCTAGCTTTCAAACGGTTCAAAATAGGTCCAGACAGAACTGGGAAGCTAGAATGGCTGAGATTTATTTAAATCTAGTTTTTTTCTAGTTTCAGTTATAAAAGCTTCCTCACGGCCCTTAGATCGCTATCTAGTGGTAACGAGATGCTTCGGCTATTTATGAGCCAAGATATACTAATGAATCCTTGGTTCTTGCGATATTTGGATATATTTCTATATAAATTTGAGCTGTGCAGGTTTATCGGCCTCCTTATGTGAGCCTAGGAATCGTGGAATTCATGATCCAACTAATCAGAATCTGATTTCCACTATGGACAAACTCCACTTTACAAATGTACCCTTCCATTTTTTCTATAAAAATGTACATACAAAAGACCTTAAAACGGTTATCCGGATTTAAGGTCTCAACATAGTGAAAATATGATTTGTCGTGTCAGAGTTCCTCCGATGGCTATCATGCTCATGAGGAGACCGACACTTGTATATATGTTGTGGTCGAGGATGCTTCACAGCCCGACAATCGCCATTCAAATTGAGCCTTAAGGCTGAAAAGATAAAACTGAAGTATCGATATGCTTTAATTTCTATGTTAGCGTAAGGGTTTGAAAACCTTCTTTCAAAACATCAATTCAATAATCTTATCGAAAAGAAAAGCTTTTGCAAAATCAAATCAAACACTTTTGCAAATCAAATCAAAGACTTTTTGCAAATGAAATTAAACCCTTTGTATATAGGTTCAACGATGCATAAACATACTTTCAATTAAACATAGGCCCAATTTTCAAACAACATTCACACACACATTTCAGTTTTTTAAGGGAAATATTAAAAAGATGCGGTACCATATTTACACGGGAGTTGTGGGGTGCCTAACACCTTCCCCACACTTAACCAAGCCCCCGAACTCAAAACTTTGTTTTCAAAGATCAAGTTTCGACAATGTCCAGCAATTGTGCCTCTTTCAAACAAAACTCGATTGAGTTGGTACAACCATTTTAAATCTACCTACAGGCAACTCTATAAAACGTTCAAATCGTCGACATGATACATGTTGGCATTTTCCTAAAAAACCCTTCAAAATATTTTTCACAAATAAAAAGAGTAAGGGTAGAGATAACTTAGGAAGAGAGAAAGATCCGGGTTGTGACCCGACCCGAGGATTCTTTCTCGATGTTGACACCGTGGTTGAACTGATAGCCCGATATTGAAATTGGGGTTGTGTTGATGGCACGGTATTGAGATCGGGGTTGAACTGATGGCCCGGTTTTAATATCGGGGTTGATTTGATGGCTCGATATTGAGACCGGGGTTGAACTGATGGCCCTGTATTGAGACCGAGGTTGAACTGATGGCCCAGTATTGAGACCGGAGTTGAGTTGATGGCTCGGTATTGAGACCGGGGTTGGGCTGATGGCCCGATATTAAGACCGGGGTTGAGTTGATGGCCCGGTATTGAGATCGGGGATGAACTGATGGCCTGGTATTAAGACCGGGGTTGATTTGATGGCCCGGTATTGAGACCGGGGTTGAACTGATGGCCCGGTATTGAGACCGAGGTTGAGTTGATGGCCCGATATTGAGAACGGGGTTGAACTAATGGCCCGGTATTAAGACCGGGGTTGAGTTGATGGCCCGATATTGAGACCGGAGTTGATTTGACGGCCCTGTATGAAGATCGGGGTTTCGTTGATGGCCCAGTATTGAGACCGGGGTTAAACTGATGGCCGGTATTGAGACCGGGGTTGAGTTGATGGCCCGGTATTAAGACCGGAGTTGAGTTAATGGCCCGATATTGAGACCGGGGTTGATTTAATGGCCTGATATTGAGATCGGGGTTGATTTGATGGCCCAATATTGAGACCGGGGTTGAACTAATGGCCCGATATTGAAGTCGAGGTTGAGTTGACTGTCCAGTATTGAGATCGGGGTTGATTTGATGGCCCGATATTGAGACCGGGGTTGATTTGATGCCTAGTATTAAGACCGGGGTTGATTTGAAAAGACAATCTTGCCCTCCTACAGTGTTAGTAACAGAAAAACAAAATTTTGAGTGTCTATAGTATTAATGTGTTATGTGGTGAATTAAAGTAGCAGAGATTAATATGTTATAATTTCGAGCACAAAATTCTTAGAAGATGGGGTGAATGTGACAACCCGAAAATTTATAAGATCTTGATCGATTAAAATAAAGGTTAAAGAATAAAAAATAGATTTGAAAATAGATGATTTATTTAAAAAATTTAAGAAAAACCTATATGGTTAATTTTTGAAAAAATATAAAGATTTTTTTTTTGCAATGAGATATGTGAAAAATTTATTAAGGAAATAAATTTTAATCGAAGAAACATTATAAGGGTAAAGAGTATGTGTATATGATTAAATGAATATATATTATAAATATGTGTATATTTATTTATCTTATATTGTGGGATAAAAAGAAAGTATTGTAACCTAATTATATATTAGGTATGAGAATTAAATAACCTAAGAGTTATAGTTATTTGAGATTTCTAGTATTTAAATAACGTATTAGTAAATTAACTTGAGAGATTTGTTTTTAATATCTCAACCTATTATTATTTTAAACTAATTAAAGCAAGTCTAATTAGGTTATACAATTAAATCAAGAAGAGTAATTATTTAAAGTCCAATGTAAATGGACTAGTAACCCTAATTAAATAACTAGGGTAATATAGAATTAATGTTTTGAACACATGCTAGCAAATGTGGCTCAATTTAATTTAATTGAAAATCCAAATAAATAAAAGGAATGGCTCAAAACCTAGCCCATTTTGGAATGGATTTTTCTAAAAACTAAAATAAGCTATTAAAGTAATTAAAGAAAATCAAAAATGGAAGATATTGGAAGATTTGCTAGGATTTGCAAATATTTGAGCACATGTTATTTTTAAATATTTGTTAAGATGTGGGAAGAGAAAGGAAAGATTTTGCAAGATCTAAGAAGATATATGGAGAGAGAATATGGAAGATATGTTAGGAGATATATATATATATATATATATATATATATATATATATAAATGTTATATGTATACATTCTACTATCTATAAATATCCTCATCTCATTTGTAACAAATAATTTCCACACTTTTCATTTCCTAAAAGAGAGAAAGCAAAATAGAAAGAGAGATAGGGAGGTTCAACCGCGGGTTAGAGGGAGAGAAGAGGAGAGAATTTTCTCTATACATCAAACTTCATTAAATTGTTTTGAAAGAAGAAGATCCAAAATGTTTAAAAGTCTCCCTAACCTAAAATCTATTTTAGATCTATGTTTACTCTCACGGTTGTTTTAGATCTAGTGATGAACTTATGTTGTGACACCCCCAAATCCGGGTACTTCGTTTCCACATGATTTGGTGTTCACTTTCTAATATAACATATATCTACCCAATGAATAATACAAAATAAACTACAACTTAAATTAAAATAACTAAATCTCCCTTAAAACAAGGGTTACAACCTTCTCAAAATCAATCCCAAGGTTACTCTAACCTTGACATGAATATAATAAAGTGCGGAAATAAAACATAACATTCAATTATTACAATCATTCTCAATTAAATAAAAAAAAATAAGTCTTCACTTGCTTTGCTTTCCCTTGCCCTTACTTGTAGACGGAGCATCAGCGTTATCAACCTTAACTGAAATTGTTATTTAATGTAAGAGTGAGCAAACCACAGCTCACTGGAGTTTAACAATAATATAGGCATGAAAGAATATCTTTAAGAAAATCTGAACAACTTAGCTTGCTTCAATAATAAAGAATTGAATAATAATTCTCTATCAATATTAAAATTTGGATATAGAATTTATCTGAGGGTCATAAGACCTTTAAACTCTTGTCCTAGGTTATAAATATTTCTATTTAAACCTTTAACAGTCAATAAGACTATGGACCTTAACTCGTACTTAGGGGGATCAGCCCTTCGTACCATGTATTGTGCACAACCATCTTAACGCTATGCGTAGTAACCTCCCCTAGTAAATAGGGTTGTTCAACTCAGTAATTTGAATTCAAGTCCGCACCAAAGAAAGTTTGGTTTGGATAAGCTTACAAGGTTAATTTAGAATTCACGTTCATCAACTAAGGATTAGTTGAATCTACTTCCAATAATTCAAAATAAAAGAATTATGAATTAACATATGCTTTAGAAGTAAACCTAAAGCATTTAAAATAATAATTGGATCTTACTTGAACAATAAGTTAAGACCATTTCAATTAAATAAATAATTGTCCAATACTGAAATGGAAAGGACATTCTCAACAATGAATATATGAATTCAAGAGATCATATAAAATCAATACAAGATTAGGGTTTAGAAAACTTACGTAAAATTAACGAGTTTAGGGGTTAGAAGACTTGCCTCAAGCGCAAGCTACTTAACACAATTCACGTACTTTAATACTTCCTACACATATATATTCAATCACAATAACCTAAATTAGTTAACACGTAACTAATTCACATAAGTGGTTAACCCTCATGGTTAACTCACATTCTGATTAAATAGTAATAATAATCAACCATCACATAGTTAATTAAATTACCTACATATTCACATAATTAAATTAATTAAGTATTTAACTCAATTATAATTAAACAATTATAATTCAAACACTTAATCAAATTATAATTACTTAAATTATCATTACCTTTTAAATTATAAACAATTTATAATTTAAAATCAATTAAACCACATTCATGCATTTATAATTACACAATTTATAATTAATCATGTATTTATCAATTATAATCAATAATTAATTAAACTATAACATGCACTATAATTACACAATTTATAATTAATTATGTAATTATCAATTAAAAATTCACAATTAAACATGCATTTATTAAATTATAATTACATAAATTATAATTTAAATTAAAATAATTAAAATTCTATACCTTATAATTTCACAAAATTTATAATTTAAATTACACATTTACTCTTAATTATAATTAATAAAATTATAATTAAGTAACTTATTAAACAATTATAGTTTTAAATACCATATTAGGTTTTCAAAATTTCTTTTATTTTCCAAACATGAAATTATCATAATCATATAACAACATGTTATATCATTCAAAATATATATCCCCTTATCCATGAAAAATTAAACTAAGGTCTTTAAAATAAACTGTACAAGCAAGCAAAACTCACTGCCCAAGCACTGTGCCCGGCGCAGCTGCGCAGCCAGCTGCCTTTAAACCGGCGCAGCTGTGCAGGGAAGGAATCTGGGAAAGACAAGCGACGCAGCTGCGCTGCTCCTGGCCTTGCTGCCGATGCAGCTGCGCAGTAACTCGGCCAGACGCAGACTGCCACGTTACTCTGCTTCACCGATTAACCCATACAAGCCAACAACGCCAAAAATACAGTACTATAGACTCTGTAAAACATATATACGCTATTACACATATATAAAGCATGCTTCCAAAATACAAAATCATTTAAACAATGATAATCATAAGTTTTGAAAATCTATTTTGGCCATTTTTATGAAAACTCATATTTTCATAAAATAATTCTCTATAATAAAATTTTCTTACCAATTCCACTTATAAAACATGCATTATGTTTGAAATTGAAGATATTATCACAACAATTCTAAATAGGCATATCAACACACAATCAAATCATAACTTTTACTTTAAAATTAGCCAATAACATACAAAATCATAAGAACATCAATTTCTCCATTAAAACATGTTCTGACAAAATTTTAATTTCTGAAAAGCCTTGATCATGACATACAATTCATAAATAACCATTATAAACACAATTTATATATGTACATCATATTTGTATAACTTTCATGCTAAATCATAAACACAGAGAACTCATATTCATGAATATTATAAAGAAAACACATAGAAATATAATTTAATTGAAATAATACGCTTTTTGCTTAGATGATTGAAGAAGAAGATGATAGTGATTCCCTTCAAGCTTCTCAAGCTATACCTTTTCCTTCTCAAGCTATACCTTTTCTTTCTCTTCCTCTTCTCTCTATCTTCTTCTCTGTTATTTTCTCTGCTCTTTTTTCTTAGCTTTAGACTAACTTTTAGAAAAACTAACGTACTGATAGTATATATATATAATATATAACACAAATAATATATAATATATGTAACTCCCATATAATAAGTATATGCACTAACTACTAATTATAACGTAAGTTACAAAATTCAAAAGCCAACTTGGCTTGTTTGGCTACAAGAAAAATTAGAAACTAGTTTTTATTAACTCCAAACATAGTTTAGGTAATTTAGGTTTAGCTAGTGTAAGGGCCCTGTTTGGCAACAGTCTTTTAAAACAAAAGCAAGGGCCTTGTTTGGTAAAAATCATTTTAAAAAAAATCCTTTTCTTTTTATTTTAATAAATCATTTGACGCAAACTTTAATGTCACATTTTAATTAATTAAATATTAATCATCTAATTTAATCAATTAAAATCTAACATCAATAAATCACATAAAATTGCCACATAATTATAATTACTCGCTAATTATAATTCATGTAACACTTCATCACATAATTCATCTAATTTAATTATCTCAATTAAATTAGAATTATAATATAAAATTAATATACATTAATTAAATAAGCATTACACATTCAATTAATTAATATATACACTTAATTAAATCACTCCATAAATCACATAATTTATTTATTTAACTCAATAAATAAATCACATAAAATATTTATTTAATTCAATAAATATTTAAAATTAAATATAAAATCACAATCATCACAATCTTCCCTCTTTAAAAGGATTCTGTCCCCAGAATCACAAAAAAAAATAATAATAATCTCGTCTATTACATTCTTCCCCCCTTAAAAGGATTCTGTCCCCAGAATCAGTATATAAGGGGTTACACAAAACTAATCAAATAAATACGGATAAGATTTCATCATAACATATTCGAGTTCTCACGTAGCTTCTTCAGCACTATGGTTTCTCCAAATTACCTTAACAGAAGGTATCACTTTATTCCTAAGTACTTGTTCCTTTCTATCAACTATTTGAACAGGCACTTCTTCATACGTTAAGTCTTTATCAAATAGCAAAGGATCATATTCTATTACATGTTTGTAATCGTGCTTGTAAGGTCTTAATACAGAAATATGAAAGACATTATGTATATTCTCGAGCTCAGGAGGTAATGCAATCTCGTAAGCAACCTCGCCCACCTTTCGTAATACCTCAAAAGGTCCAATGAATCGGGGACTCAGCTTCCCCTTCTTACCGAATCGAATTTTCCCCTTCCAGGGAGATACTTTCAAGAAAACGAAACTTCCTGGCAAGAATTCTCGGTTCTGTCGATTAAGATCGGCATACTTGTTTTGTCTGTCTTGAGCAGCAACTAATCTCGTTCTGATCAGCTTCACAATTTCTGCGGTTTGTTGTACCAATTCTGGTCCCAACAATTGACGTTCACCGACTTCATCCCAGCACAAAGGTGTTCTGCTTTTTCTGCCGTATAATGCTTCGTAAGGCGGCATGCCAATACTCGCATGATAACTATTGTTGTAGGCGAACTCCACCAATGGTAGATGATCCTCCCAGCTTCCTTTGAAGTCCATCACACAACCTCTTAGCATATCCTCAAGTGTCTGAATCGTTCTTTCGCTTTGTCCATCAGTCTGAGGATGATACGCTGTACTCATTCGCAATTGCGTTCCCATACCTTCTTGCAAACGCTTCCAGAAATTCGACGTAAAACGCGGATCTCTGTCGGACACAATCGACACCGGAACACCATGTAGAGAAATAATTTCCTTCACGTATAGCTTCGCTAGCTTATCCAGGTTGTACTTAACCCTGATTGGCAGAAAGTGGGCTGACTTCGTCAGTCGATCCACTATAACCCATATCGCATCAAATCCTTTATGAGTCATTGGAAGACCTACCACGAAATCCATCGTGATATGCTCCCACTTCCACTCTGGAATTTCTAACGGTTGCAGCAGTCCACTTGGTCTCTGGTGTTCTGCTTTGACTTTCCGGCACGTTAAGCACTTCGCAACGCATTCCGCAACGTCCCTCTTCATATTCGGCCACCAGAAATGATGCCTGAGATCCTGGTACATCTTCGTACTCCCAGGGTGAATAGAATATCTAGAACTATGAGCTTCGCTTAGAATCTCCTCTTTGACCTCTGGTACTGGCGATACCCATATTCTACCTTCAAACCGCAACAGTCCTTCGTTACCGATCTTGAATTTGAACTCTTCGCCTTCGGTTATCCTCTTCTGAATCTTTTCACATTCTTCATCATTGAATTGTGCTTCTTTCACCTTATCTACTAGAGTAGAACCATTGGTTACTTGAAACAACAACTAATCCGATTCCTTCGAAAACTTCACTTCTAATTCTAATCTAGCCATTTGTTCTATCAACCGATCCTGATCAGTTAATACGTTCAGCTTCTCCTGACCTTTCCTGCTTAAAGCGTCAGCGACAACGTTAGCTTTACCCGGATGGTAAAGTATCTCGCAATCGTAGTCTTTAATCAGCTCCAACCATCTTCTTTGGCTCATGTTCAAATCCTTCTGGGTAAATATATACTTCAGACTCTTGTGATCTGTGTATATTTCACACTTCTCTCTCTATATAAGTAGTGCCTCCAAATCTTCAGGGCAAACACTACTGCCGCCAATTCTAGATCATGGGTCGGATACCCCTTCTCGTAATCCTTCAGCTGACGTGACGCATAGGCAATGACTTTGCCGCTCTGTATCAATACACAGCCTAATCCTTTATGTGAGGCAGCGCTATATACTACGAAATTTCCAAAACTATCTGGGAAAGACAATACAGGCGCAGTACTCAGCCTCTTCTTCAGCTCTTGAAAACTCTCCTCACACTTCTCCGTCCAAACAAACTTAACTGTTTTACGAATCAAATTCGTCAACGGAGTTGCGATTCTAGAAAAGTCTTGGATAAATCTCCGGTAATAACCTGCCAATCCCAAGAAACTCCTCACTTCGGACGGCGTCTTCGGCTGTTCCCAATTTATAACAGCTTCAACCTTCGACGGATCTACCGAAATACCATCCTTGTCGATCACGTGGCCAAGAAATTGCACACGTTCCAACCAAAATTCGCATTTCGAGAATTTAGCGTAAAGCCTCTCTCGTCTCAGGGCTTCTAAGGTTAGTCGTAAGTGTTCAGCATGCTCCTCCTCGGTCTTGGAATAAACCAGGATGTCATCTATGAACACTACCATGAACTTGTCTAGAAATGGCTTGAACACCCTATTCATTAGGTCCATAAATGCAGCTGGGGCATTCGTGAGACCAAATGACATCACCAAGAACTCGTAATGACCATACCGAGTTCTAAAAGCCATTTTCGGTATATCTTCCTTTCTCACCTTCAACTGATGATACCCGCTTCTCAAATTAATTTTTGAGAAGTACCTCGCACCCTTCAGTTGATCAAACAAGTCATCGATCCTAGGTAAAGGATACCTATTCTTGATCGTAACTTTATTCAACTCTCTATAATCAATGCAAAGACGCATCGACCCATCCTTCTTCTTCACGAATAAGACAGGCGCTCCCCACGGCGAAACGCTTGGTTGAATATACTTCTTGTCCAGTAATTCTTGCAGTTGAATCATCAGTTCTTTCATCTCGACTGGAGCCATCCCGGCGCTAGATCGATCACGAACTCTGTCTCCCTATCTGGCGGAAGTCCTGGTAAATCACTCGGAGAAAACGTCGATAAATTCCTTAACTACCGATATCTCCTCCACCTACGGGCTTTCCTTATACGAATCTACTATGTAGGCTAGATATCCTACACAGCCTTGCGTCAGAAGTTTCTTGGCTTGCATAATCGTCAGAAAACTCGCTTGCCTAGGCGATTTGCTACCATAGAACACCAACTTCGACGGAGTCGTAAGGTTCACCGACTTCTTCTGATAGTCGATTACCGCCCCATGGCTTGAACAACCAATCCATACCCAGTATAACGTCGAATTCCCCAAGTTTAATCGGAATCAAATCTACTCTAAGTTCCTGACCCTTAATGTCCAATCCACAGTTCTTATAAACGCTCCTAACAGGAATAACCTCCCTATTCGCAATCTCTATGATCAAAGGGTAACCTAATTCCTCTACAGGTAAGTCTAAGGTTTTAGTAAAATCATCAAATATGAATGAACAAGTAGCACCCGAATCAAATAATACATATGCATTTATACTATTGATCGGAAAAATACCTGACACCACGTCTTTTGATTGCACAGCATCCTGCACCGTCATGTTGAATGTCCGTGCAGTGGGTCGAACAGCTTGCAATGGTGCAGCAATAGTAACGGTACTGCCGCTTCCATTCCCTCCACTCCCTGTTGACCCTGCCGTCAGCTTCTTCGGGCAGTTGCGAGCTATGTGATCTTTGGATCCATATGTAAAGCAAGCTCCCTTCTTCGGTTTAGGGCAATTTGGCACGATGTGGCCTTCCTGACCACAGTTGAAGCACACCCGCTTCCCCTTCATGCACACGCCAGTGTGATTCTTACCGCATGTAGCACATGCTTTGAACTTCCTCTTCTGCTGACTTCCTTGCTGACTCCCAGCAGAGATATTATCAGACCACTTCCTCTTCTGGTTCACATCGCTGCCTGTGAGACCCCCAGTCTTGGTTTCTACCTCATTCTTCTTCTTCTTATCTTGGTTGAACTTCGTTACCGCTTCGCTTCCTCCTTTAGCAAGTATGGCTTTCTCCAGCACCGCTGCAAATGTGTTCAGCTGGAACATGGAAACCTTGCTGTAGAGCCAGGGCTTTAGTCCCCGCTCAAACCTTCTTGCTTTCCTAGCGTCAGTGCTGACCTGGTATGTAGCGAACCTGGCCAACTCGTTAAACTTATCAGCATACTCGGACACCGTCATCCCTCCTGCTTAAGTTCTAGGAACTGGACCTCCATCTGGTCCTGCGAACTCACTGGAAAGTACATCTCGTAGAACATTTCCTTGAAACGTTCCCACGTGATGACTCCCTCTCCCTCTCGAGTCTTGTTAGCCTGCCACCAAAAACTTGCATCCGACTTCAACATGAAAGCCGCGAACGTTGTCTTTTGGTCTTCTCCTACTCTAGCCACGTCAAATACCTTCTCCATTTCCATAACCCATGTCTGAGCTTCGATAGGGTTAGTCGATCCTTTGAACTCAGGCAGTCCTACTGCCTTGAATTCCTTGAAAGTAGTACCCTGCATCTGCGGTTGATTCGCAAGAGCTCCGGTCAACAGGTTCACCAACTGCTGAACCGAATTGGGATTCGTCCCATCGTTATTGTTGTTGTTCGTCGAACCCTCGGGATTTTGACGCGTTACTCTTCTTCTAGGAGGCATTTTTTGTTAAGAAAATATTATTATTAGACCCTTTATTCAATTATTAAGTATCCAAGTTCATACTTAAACGTTTAAATAATTCAATTCACATAGAACACCAAGCACGTCCATAAACTTCTTTTATTCATCAGTCGTAGTTTTAAAAACATCAAACAGATAGCATTTCTGCCATTTACATCATCCTTCCTGAACTGGAAAAGTTGCAGGATTACATTATTAACTCATCCCATTCTTATCTCAAATTATGGGATTTTCGTTACTTATTACAAAACATGCAATACATAACAAACTCTACCACTACTGTTACTACTACCACTGCCTTGGCATATTAATGCGTCTCACAGCCTCTCTGCGTTCCTCTTCCATTACCCGAAATGTCGTTCTTCGGTCCACCACATACCACGGTAAACCTTGGAACTGAGCTGGGTAGTAGAAAATACGATCCTGAGCTCTCTCTATCGCCGTATGAAAAGCATATTTCGTTTCCCTCAGCTTGGCCCTCTTGGCTTCAGCTTCACCTTCAGCTCGATCGGCTCGTTGATTAGCCCTCAAGCTTGACTCTTCAGCTCTGGCACGCTTCCTCGACTCCTCCTGGATGTATTGCTTCAGCTTTGCCAGTTCAAATCGAGCAGCATCTCTTTTGACCTCCATATGTATCAGGGTCCACTGTGCATCTCCTAGTTCACTATCCATCTCTTCGATAGTCTCGTCCCGCTGCTGAATAGTCTCCTCGAGATCTCCTACTCGTCCCTGAAGTTTCACATTGCTATCGTAGACTGCCTCGTACATCTTAGCACTAGTAGAGTGAGGTGGGAATTCCTCCTCGAGATCCTCTTCCTCCTCTTCAGACTCGTCCTCGTCCTCATCCTCTGGAATAGGTGTCAGCTCACGCTCTCGACCAGCTACGGTGATCATTGGAGATGGCTCTCTCCTAACCAGCTGCTCCAAGACAATATGTATGTCACGGGGCTCTTCCTCTCTAGGCACCTGAGGTACATCCTCTCTAGCCTGACTAGGTTCTCCAACGTTCGACATCCTAACAAAAGAATTTTAAAGTTCATTATTACGTGATAACGAATCGTCACTCTTCGAATACTAAAATGTAAACACATAGACACATACGGTAGTTTATTATCTTTTTCCTATCACATCTATCTTTTTGATCTTACCATAAGGCTACTACCTAAGGTTTTTCTCCACCAAAGGTTTCATAACCTACAGCTTTGATACCAACCTGTGACACCCCCAAATCCGGGTACTTCGTTTCCACATGATTTGGTGTTCACTTTCTAATATAACATATATCTACCCAATGAATAATGCAAAATAAACTACAACTTAAATTAAAATAACTAAATCTCCCTTAAAACAAGGGTTACAACCTTCTCAAAATCAATTCCAGGGTTACTCTAACCTTGACATGAATATAATAAAGTGCGGAAATAAAACATAACATTCAATTATTACAATCATTCTCAATTAAATAAAAAAAAAACAAGTCTTCACTTGCTTTGCTTTCCCTTGCCCTTACTTGTAGACGGAGCATCAGCGTTATCAACCTTAACTGAAATTGTTATTTAATGCAAGAGTGAGCAAACCACAGCTCACTGGAGTTTAACAATAATATAGACATGAAAGAATATCTTTAAGAAAATCTGAACAACTTAGCTTGCTTCAATAATAAAGAATTGAATAATAATTCTCTATCAATATTAAAATTTGGATATAGAATTTATCTGAGGGTCATAAGACCTTTGAACTCTTGTCCTAGGTTATAAATATTTATATTTAAACCTTTAACAGTCAATAAGACTATGGACCTTAACTCGTACTTAGGGGGATCAGCCCTTCGTACCATGTATTGTGCACAACCATCTTAACGCTATGCGTAGTAACCTCCCCTAGTAAATAGGATTATTCAACTCAGTAATTTGAATTCAAGTCCGCACCAAAGAAAGTTTGGTTCGGATAAGCTTACAAGGGTAATTTAGAATTCACGTTCATCAACTAAAGATTAGTTGAATCGACTTCCAATAATTCAAAATAAAAGAAATATGAATTAACATATGCTTTAGAAGTAAACCTAAAGCATTTAAAATAATAATTGGATCTTACTTGAACAATAAGTTAAGACCATTTCAATTAAATAAACAATTGTCCAATACTGAAATGGAAAGGACATTCTCAACAATGAATATATGAATTCAAGAGATCATATAAAATCAATACAAGATTAGGGTTTAGAAAACTTGCGTAAAATTAACGAGTTTAGGGTTTAGAAGACTTGCCTCAAGCGCAAGCTACTTAACACAATTCACGTACTTTAATACTTCCTACACATATATATTCAATCACAATAACCTAAATTAGTTAACACGTAACTAATTCACATAAGTGGTTAACCCTCATGATTAACTCACATTCTGATTAAATAGTAATAATAATCAACCATCACATAGTTAATTACATCACCTACATATTCACATAATTAAATTAATTATGTATTTAACTCAATTATAATTAAACAATTATAATTCAAACAGTTAATCAAATTATAATTACTTAAATTATCATTACCTTTTAAATTATAAATAATTTATAATTTAAAATCAATTAAACCACATTCATGCATTTATAATTACACAATTTATAATTAATCATATATTTATCAATTATAATCAATAATTAATTAAACTATAACATGCATTATAATTACACAATTTATAATTAATTATGTAATTATCAATTAAAAATTCACAATTAAACATGCATTTATTAAATTATAATTACATAAATTATAATTTAAATTAAAATAATAAAACTTCTATACCTTATAATTTAACAAAATTTATAATTTAAATTACACATTTACTCTTAATTATAATTAATAAAATTATAATTAAGTAACTTATTAAACAATTATAGTTTTAAATACCATATTAGGTTTTCAAAATTTCTTTTATTTTCCAAACATGAAATTATCATAATCATATAACAACATGTTATATCATTCAAAATATATATCCCCTTATCCATGAAAAATTAAACTAAGGTCTTTAAAATAAACTGTACAAGCAAGCAAAACTCACTGCCCAAGCACTGTGCCCGGCGCAGCTGCCTTTAAACCGGCGCAGCTGCGCAGGGAAGGAATCTGGGAAGGACAAGCGGCGCAGCTGCGCTGCTCCTGGCCTTGCTGCCGGCGCAGCTGCGCAGCAACTCGGCCAGACGCAGACAGCCACGTTACTCTGCTTCACCGATTAACCCATACAAGCCAACAACGCCAAAAATACAGTACTATAGACTCTGTAAAACATATATACGCTATTACACATATATAAAGCATGCTTCCAAAATACAAAATCATTTAAACAATGATAATCATAAGTTTTGAAAATCTATTTTGGCCATTTTTATGAAAACTCATATTTTCATAAAATAATTCTCTGTAATAAAATTTTCTTACCAATTCCACTTATAAAACATGCATTATGTTTGAAATTGAAGATATTATCACAACAATTCTAAATAGGCATATGAACACACAATCAAATCATAACTTTTACTCTAAAATTGGCCAATAACATACAAAATCATAAGAACATCAATTTCTCCATTAAAACATGTTCTGACAAAATTTTAATTTCTGAAAATCCTTGATCATGACATACAATTCATATAATAACCATTATAAACACAATTTATATATGTACATCATATTTGTATAACTTTCATGCTAAATCATAAACACAGAGAACTCATATTCATGAATATTATAAAGAAAACACATAGAAATATAATTTAATTGAAATAATACCCTTTTTGCTTAGATGATTGAAGAAGAAGATGATAGTGATTCCCTTCACGCTTCTCAAGCTATACCTTTTCCTTCTCAAGCTATACCTTTTCTTTCTCTTCCTCTTCTCTCTATCTTCTTCTCTGTTATTTTCTCTGCTCTTTTTTCTTAGCTTTAGACTAACTTTTAGAAAAACTAACGTACTGATAGTATATATATAATATATAACACAAATAATATATAATATATGTAACTCCCATATAATAAGTATATGCACTAACTACTAATTATAACGTAAGTTACAAAATTCAAAAGCCAACTTGGCTTGTTTGGCTACAAGAAAAATTAGAAACTAGTTTTTATTAACTCCAAATATGGTTTAGGTAATTTAGATTTAGCTAGTGTAAGGGCCCTGTTTGGCAACAGTCTTTTAAAACAAAAGCAAGGGCCTTGTTTGGTAAAAATCATTTTAAAAAAAAATCCTTTTCTTTTTATTTTAATAAATCATTTGACGCATACTTTAATGTCACATTTTAATTAATTAAATATTAATCATCTAATTTAATCAATTAAAATCTAACATCAATAAATCACATAAAATTGCCACATAATTATAATTACTCGCTAATTATAATTCATGTAACACTTCATCACATAATTCATCTAATTTAATTATCTCAATTAAATTAGAATTATAATATAAAATTAATATACATTAATTAAATAAGCATTACACATTCAATTAATTAATATATACACTTAATTAAATCACTCCATAAATCACATAATTTATTTATTTAACTCAATAAATAAATCACATAAAATATTTATTTAATTCAATAAATATTTAAAATTAAATATAAAATCACAATCGTTACAATCTTTCCTCTTTAAAAGGATTCTGTCCCCAGAATCACAAAAAAAAATAATAATAATCTCGTCTATTACATTCTTCCCCCCTTAAAAGGATTCTGTCCCCAGAATCAGTATATAAGGGGTTACACAAAACTAATCAAATAAATGCGGATAAGATTTCATCATAATATCTTCGAGTTCCCACTTAGCTTCTTCAGCACTATGGTTTCTCCAAATTACCTTAACAGAAGGTATCACTTTATTCCTAAGTACTTGTTCCTTTCTATCAACTATTTGAACAGGCACTTCTTCATACGTTAAGTCTTTATCAAATAGCAAAGGTTCATATTCTATTACATGTTTGTAATCGTGCTTATAAGGTCTTAATACAGAAATATGAAAGACATTATGTATATTCTCGAGCTCCGGAGGTAATGCAATCTCGTAAGCAACCTCGCCCACCTTTCGTAATACCTCAAAAGGTCCAATGAATCGGGGACTCAGCTTCCCCTTCTTACCGAATCGAATTTTCCCCTTCCAGGGAGATACTTTCAGGAAAACGAAACTTCCTGGCAAGAATTCTCGGTTCTGTCGATTAAGATCGGCATACTTGTTTTGTCTGTCTTGAGCAGCAACTAATCTCGTTCTGATCAGCTTCACAATTTCGGCGGTTTGTTGTACCAATTCTGGTCCCAACAATTGACGTTCACCGACTTCATCCCAGCACAAAGGTGTTCTGCTTTTTCTGCCGTATAATGCTTCGTAAGGCGGCATGCCAATACTTGCATGATAACTATTGTTGTAGGCGAACTCCACCAATGGTAGATGATCCTCCCAGCTTCCTTTGAAGTCCATCACACAAGCTCTTAGCATATCCTCAAGTGTCTGAATCGTTCTTTCGCTTTGTCCATCAGTCTGAGGATGATACGCTGTACTCATTCGCAATTGCGTTCCCATACCTTCTTGCAAACGCTTCCAGAAATTCGACGTAAAACGCGGATCTCTGTCGGACACAATCGACACCAGAACACCATGTAGAGAAATAATTTCCTTCACGTATAGCTTCGCTAGCTTATCCAGGTTGTACTTAACCCTGATTGGCAGAAAGTGGGCCGACTTCGTCAGTCGATCCACTATAACCCATATCGCATCAAATCCTTTTTGAGTCATTGGAAGACCTACCACGAAATCCATCGTGATATGCTCCCACTTCCACTCTGGAATTTCTAACGGTTGCAGCAGTCCACTTGGTCTCTGATGTTCTGCTTTGACTTTCCGGCACGTTAAGCACTTCGCAACGCATTCCGCAACGTCCCTCTTCATATTCGGCCACCAGAAATGATGCCTGAGATCCTGGTACATCTTCGTACTCCCAGGGTGAATAGAATATCTAGAACTATGAGCTTCGCTTAGAATCTCCTCTTTGACCTCTGGTACTGGCGGTACCCATATTCTACCTTCAAACCGCAACAGTCCTTCGTTACCGATCTTGAATTTGAACTCTTCGCCTTCGGTTATCCTCTTCTGAATCTTTTCACATTCTTCATCATTGAATTGTGCTTCTTTCACCTTATCTACTAGAGTAGAACCATTGGTTACTTGAAACAACAACTCATCCGATTCCTTCGAAAACTTCACTTCCAATTCTAATCTAGCCATTTGTTCTATCAACCGATCCTGATCAGTTAATACGTTCAGCTTCTCCTGACCTTTCCTGCTTAAAGCGTCAGCGACAACGTTAGCTTTACCCGGATGGTAAAGTATCTCGCAATCGTAGTCTTTAATCAGCTCCAACCATCTTCTTTGGCGCATGTTCAAATCCTTCTGGGTAAATATATACTTCAGACTCTTGTGATCTGTGTATATTTCACACTTCTCTCTATATAAGTAGTGCCTCCAAATCTTCAGAGCAAACACTACTGCCGCCAATTCTAGATCATGGGTCGGATACCCCTTCTCGTAATCCTTCAGCTGACGTGACGCATAGGCAATGACTTTGCCGCTCTGCATCAATACACAGCCTAATCCTTTATGTGAGGCATCGCAATATACTACGAAATTTCTGAAACTATCTGGTAAAGACAATACAGGCGCAGTACTCAGCCTCTTCTTCAGCTCTTGAAAACTCTCCTCACACTTCTCCGTCCAAACAAACTTAACTGTTTTACGAGTCAAATTCGTCAACGAAGTTGCGATTCTAGAAAAGTCTTGGATAAATCTCCGGTAATAACCTGCCAATCCCAAGAAACTCCTCACTTCGGACGGCGTCTTCGGCTGTTCCCAATTTATAACAGCTTCAACCTTCGACAGATCTACCGAAATACCATCCTTGTCGATCACGTGGCCAAGAAATTGCACACGTTCCAACCAAAATTTGCATTTCGAGAATTTAGCGTAAAGCCTCTCTCGTCTCAGGGCTTCTAAGGTTAGTCGTAAGTGTTCAGCATGCTCCTCCTCGGTCTTGGAATAAACCAGGATGTCATCTATGAACACTACCATGAACTTGTCTAGAAATGGCTTGAACACCCTATTCATTAGGTCCATAAATGCAGCTGGGGCATTCGTGAGACCAAATGACATCACCAAGAACTCGTAATAACCATACCGAGTTCTAAAAGCCGTTTTCGGTATATCTTCCTTTCTCACCTTCAACTGATGATACCCGCTTCTCAAATCAATTTTTGAGAAGTACCTCGCACCCTTCAGTTGATCAAACAAGCCATCGATCCTAGGTAAAGGATACCTATTCTTGATCGTAACTTTATTCAACTCTCTATAATCAATGCAAAGACGCATCGATCCATCCTTCTTCTTCACGAATAAGACAGGCGCTCCCCACGGGGAAACGCTTGGTTGAATATACTTCTTGTCCAGTAATTCTTGCTGTTGAATTATCAGTTCTTTCATCTCGACTAGAGCCATTCGGTACGGAGCCTTCGAAATCGGAGCAGTTCCCAGCGCTAGATCGATCACGAACTCTGTCTCCCTATCTGGCGGAAGTCCTGGTAAATCGCTCGGAAAAACGTCGACAAATTCCTTAACTACCGATATCTCCTCCCATTCGGGCTTTCCTTATACGAATCTACTATGTAGGCTAGATATCCTACACAGCCTTGCGTCAGAAGTTTCTTGGCTTGCATAATCGTCAGAAAACTCGCTTGCCTAGGCGATTTGCTACCATAGAACACCAACTTCGACGGAGTCGTAAGGTTCACCGACTTCTTCTGATAGTCGATTACCGCCCCATGGTTGAACAACCAATCCATACCCAGTATAACGTCGAATTCCCCAAGTTTAATCAGAATCAAATCTACTCTAAGTTCCTGACCCTTAATGTCCAATCTACAGTTCTTATAAACGCTCCTAACAGGAATAACCTCCCTATTCGCAATCTCTATGATCAAAGGGTAACCTAATTCCTCTACAGGTAAGTCTAAGGTTTTAGTAAAATCATCAGATATGAATGAACAAGTTGCACCCGAATCAAATAATACATATGCATTTATACTATTGACCGAAATAATACCTGACACCACGTCTTTTGATTGCACAGCATCCTGCACCGTCATGTTGAATGTCCGTGCAGTGGGTCGAACAGCTTGCAATGGTGCAGCAATAGTAACGGTACTGCCGCTTCCATTCCCTCCACTCCCTGTTGACCCTGCCGTCAGCTTCTTCGGGCAGTTGCGAGCTATGTGATCTTTGGATCCACATGTAAAGCAAGCTCCCTTCTTCGGTTTTGGGCAATTTGGCGCAATGTGGCCTTCCTGACCACAGTTGAAGCACACCCGCTTCCCCTTCATGCACACGCCAGTGTGATTCTTACCGCATGTAGCACATGCTTTGAACTTCCTCTTCTGCTGACTTCCTTGCTGACTCCCAGCAGAGATAATATCAGACCACTTCCTCTTCTGGTTCACAGCGCTGCCTTTGAAACCCCCAGTCTTGGTTTCTACCTCATTCTTCTTCTTCTTATCTTGGTTGAACTTCATTACCGCTTCGCTTCCTCCTTTAGCAAGTATGGCTTTCTCCAGCTCCGCTGCAAATGTGTTCAGCTGGAACATGGAAACCTTGTTGTAGAGCCAGGGCTTTAGTCCCCGCTCAAACCTTCTTGCTTTCCTAGCGTCAGTGCTGACCTGGTATGTAGCGAACCTGGCCAACTCGTTAAACTTATCAGCATACTCGGACACCGTCATCCCTCCTGCTTAAGTTCTAGGAACTGGACCTCCATCTGGTCCTGCGAACTCACTGGAAAGTACATCTCGTAGAACATTTCCTTGAAACGTTCCCACGTGATGACTCCCTCTCCCTCTCGAGTCTTGTTAGCCTGCCACCAAAAACTTGCATCCGACTTCAACATGAAAGCCGCGAACGTTGTCTTTTGGTCTTCTCCTACTCTAGCCACGTCAAATACCTTCTCCATTTCCATAACCCATGTCTGAGCTTCGATAGGGTTAGTCGATCCTTTGAACTCAGGCAGTCCTACTGCCTTGAATTCCTTGAAAGTAGTACCCTGCATCTGCGGTTGATTCGCAAGAGCTCCAGTCAACAGGTTCACCAACTGCTGAACCGAATTGGGATTCGTCCCATCGTTATTGTTGTTGTTCGTCGAACCCTCGGGATTTTGACGCGTTACTCTTCTTCTAGGAGGCATTTTTTGTTAAGAAAATATTATTATTAGACCCTTTATTCAATTATTAAGTATCCAAGTTCATACTTAAACGTTTAAATAATTCAATTCACATAGAACACCAAGCACGTCCATAAACTTCTTTTATTCATCAGTCGTAGTTTTAAAAACATCAAACAGATAGCATTTCTGCCATTTACATCATCCTTCCTGAACTGGAAAAGTTGCAGGATTACATTATTAACTCATCCCATTCTTATCTCAAATTATGGGATTTTCGTTACTTATTACAAAACATGCAATACATAACAAACTCTACCACTACTGTTACTACTACCACTGCCTTGGCATATTAATGCGTCTCACAGCCTCTCTGCGTTCCTCTTCCATTACCCGAAATGTCGTTCTTCGGTCCACCACATACCACGGTAAACCTTGGAACTGAGCTGGGTAGTAGAAAATACGATCCTGAGCTCTCTCTATCGCCGTATGAAAAGCATATTTCGTTTCCCTCAGCTTGGCCCTCTTGGCTTCAGCTTCACCTTCAGCTCGATCGGCTCGTTGATTAGCCCTCAAGCTTGACTCTTCAGCTCTGGCACGCTTCCTCGACTCCTCCTGGATGTATTGCTTCAGCTTTGCCAGTTCAAATCGAGCAGCATCTCTTTTGACCTCCATATGTATCAGGGTCCACTGTGCATCTCCTAGTTCACTATCCATCTCTTCGATAGTCTCGTCCCGCTGCTGAATAGTCTCCTCGAGATCTCCTACTCGTCCCTGAAGTTTCACATTGCTATCGTAGACTGCCTCGTACATCTTAGCACTAGTAGAGTGAGGTGGGAATTCCTCCTCGAGATCCTCTTCCTCCTCTTCAGACTCGTCCTCGTCCTCATCCTCTGGAATAGGTGTCAGCTCACGCTCCCGACCAGCTACGGTGATCATTGGAGATGGCTCTCTCCTAACCAGCTGCTCCAAGACAATATGTATGTCACGGGGCTCTTCCTCTCTAGGCACCTGAGGTACATCCTCTCTAGCCTGACTAGGTTCTCCAACGTTCGACATCCTAACAAAAGAATTTTAAAGTTCATTATTACGTGATAACGAATCGTCACTCTTCGAATACTAAAATGTAAACACATAGACACATACGGTAGTTTATTATCTTTTTCCTATCACATCTATCTTTTCGATCTTACCATAAGGCTACTACCTAAGGTTTTTCTCCACCTAAGGTTTCATAACCTACAGCTTTGATACCAACCTGTGACACCCCCAAATCCGGGTACTTCGTTTCCATATGATTTGGTGTTCACTTTCTAATATAACATATATCTACCCAATGAATAATGCAAAATAAACTACAACTTAAATTAAAATAACTAAATCTCCCTTAAAACAAGGGTTACAACCTTCTCAAAATCAATTCCAGGGTTACTCTAACCTTGACATGAATATAATAAAGTGCGAAAATAAAACATAACATTCAATTATTACAATCATTCTCAATTAAATAAAAAAAAACAAGTCTTCACTTGCTTTGCTTTCCCTTGCCCTTACTTGTAGACGGAGTATCAGCGTTATCAACCTTAACTGAAATTGTTATTTAATGCAAGAGTGAGCAAACCATAGCTCACTAGAGTTTAACAATAATATAGACATGAAAGAATATCTTTAAGAAAATCTGAACAACTTAGCTTGCTTCAATAATAAAGAATTGAATAATAATTCTCTATCAATATTAAAATTTGGATATAGAATTTATCTGAGGGTCATAAGACCTTTGAACTCTTGTCCTAGGTTATAAATATTTCTATTTAAACCTTTAACAGTCAATAAGACTATGGACCTTAACTCGTACTTAGGGGGATCAGCCCTTCGTACCATGTATTGTGCACAACCATCTTAACGCTATGCGTAGTAACCTCCCCTAGTAAATAGGGTCGTTCAACTCAGTAATTTGAATTCAAGTCCGCACCAAAGAAAGTTTGGTTTGGATAAGCTTACAAGGGTAATTTAGAATTCACGTTCATCAACTAAGGATTAGTTGAATCGACTTCTAATAATTCAAAATAAAAGAATTATGAATTAACATATGCTTTAGAAGTAAACCTAAAGCATTTAAAATAATAATTGGATCTTACTTGAACAATAAGTTAATACCATTTCAATTAAATAAACAATTGTCCAATACTGAAATGGAAAGGACATTCTCAACAATGAATATATGAATTCAAGAGATCATATAAAATCAATACAAGATTAGGGTTTAGAAAACTTGCGTAAAATTAACGAGTTTAGGGTTTAGAAGACTTGCTTCAAGCGCAAGCTACTTAACACAATTCACGTACTTTAATACTTCCTACACATATATATTCAATTACAATAACCTAAATTAGTTAACACGTAACTAATTCACATAAGTGGTTAACCCTCATGGTTAACTCACATTCTGATTAAATAGTAATAATAATCAACCATCACATAGTTAATTACATCACCTACATATTCACATAATTAAATTAATTATGTATTTAACTCAATTATAATTAAGCAATTATAATTCAAACAGTTAATCAAATTATAATTACTTAAATTATCATTACCTTTTAAATTATAAATAATATAAAATTTAAAATCAATTAAACCACATTCATGCATTTATAATTACACAATTTATAATTAATCATGTATTTATCAATTATAATCAATAATTAATTAAACTATAACATGCATTATAATTACATAATTTATAATTAATTATGTAATTATCAATTAAAAATTCACAATTAAACATGCATTTATTAAATTATAATTACATAAATTATAATTTAAATTAAAATTCTATACCTTATAATTTCACAAAATTTATAATTTAAATTACACATTTACTCTTAATTATAATTAATAAAATTATAATTAAGTAACTTATTAAACAATTATAGTTTTAAATACCATATTAGGTTTTCAAAATTTCTTTTATTTTCCAAACATGAAATTATCATAATCATATAACAACATGTTATATCATTCAAAATATATATCCCCTTATCCATGAAAAATTAAACTAAGGTCTTTAAAATAAACTGTACAAGCAAGCAAAACTCACTGCCCAAGCACTGTGCCCGGCACAGCTGCGCAGCTAGCTGCCTTTAAACCGGCGCAGCTGCGCAGGGAAGGAATCTGGGAAGGACAAGCGGCGCAGCTGCGCTGCTCCTGGCCTTGCTGCCGGGGCAGTTGCGTAGCAACTCGGCCAGACGCAGACAGCCACGTTACTCTGCTTCACCGATTAACCCATACAAGCCAACAACGCCAAAAATACTGTACTATAGACTCTGTAAAACATATATACGCTATTACACATATATAAAGCATGCTTCCAAAATACAAAATCATTTAATCAATGATAATCATAAGTTTTGAAAATCTATTTTGGCCATTTTTATGAAAACTCATATTTTCATAAAATAATTCTCTGTAATAAAATTTTCTTACCAATTCCACTTATAAAACATGCATTATGTTTGAAATTGAAGATATTATCACAACAATTCTAAATAGGCATATTAACACACAATCAAATCATAACTTTTACTCTAAAATTGGCCAATAACATACAAAATCATAAGAACATCAATTTCTCCATTAAAACATGTTCTGACAAAATTTTAATTTCTGAAAATCCTTGATCATGACATACAATTCATATTATAACCATTATAAACACAATTTATATATGTACATCATATTTGTATAACTTTCATGCTAAATCATAAACACAGAGAACTCATATTCATGAATATTATAAAGAAAACACATAGAAATATAATTTAATTGAAATAATACCCTTTTTGCTTAGTTGATTGAAGAAGAAGATGATAGTGATTCCCTTCAAACTTCTCAAGCTATACCTTTTCCTTCTCAAGCTATACCTTTTCTTTCTCTTCCTCTTCTGTCTATCTTCTTCTCTATTATTTTCTCTGCTCTTTTTTCTTAGCTTTAGACTAACTTTTAGAAAAACTAACGTACTGATAGTATATACATATAATATATAACACAAATAATATATAATATATGTAACTCCCATATAATAAGTATATGCACTAACTACTAATTATAACGTAAGTTACAAAATTCAAAAGCCAACTTGGCTTGTTTGGCTACAAGAAAAATTAGAAACTAGTTTTTATTAACTCCAAACATGGTTTAGGTAATTTAGATTTAGCTAGTATAAGGGCCCTGTTTGGCAACAGTCTTTTAAAACAAAAGCAAGGGCCTTGTTTGGTAAAAATCATTTTTAAAAAAAATCCTTTTCTTTTTATTTTAATAAATCATTTGACGTATACTTTAATGTCACATTTTAATTAATTAAATATTAATCATCTAATTTAATCAATTAAAATCTAACATCAATAAATCACATAAAATTGCCACATAATTATAATTACTCGCTAATTATAATTCATGTAACACTTCATCACATAATTCATCTAATTTAATTATCTCAATTAAATTAGAATTATAATATAAAATTAATATACATTAATTAAATAAGCATTACACATTCAATTAATTAATATATACACTTAATTAAATCACTCCATAAATCACATAATTTATTTATTTAACTCAATAAATAAATCACATAAAATATTTATTTAATTCAATAAATATTTAAAATTAAATATAAAATCACAATCGTTACATATGTTCTTAAACACTAGATACTAGATCTACATATTTTACGAAGTTTCATGCTCGAATCATACTATTTTATGTGTTGATGAACTTTAAAAAGGAAGAAGATGAAAAACTATTTTTAGGTATAAAAAACCCCAAAAATTAGTCCACTTTGAGGCTTTATCATTTAAAATCTACAAATTATTTTTGTGATCCGTCAAAGAGGTGTGTTAGATCTATGAGTTATCTGCTAAACCCAAGTGGTATCACTTAAAAATATTAAATGAGCAAGCGATGGCATCAGTTTTTGCAAAATAGTCCCTACCCACCAAAAATCTGGAAAAACTAGAAAAGTTTCTGGCATGTTTTGGCGTGACCTATTTGGACCACTTTGGTTAATCTAAAAATTCTGGTATTTTGTGGTATGTTAGTATATCAAGTTATCTAACTCCTGTCCAAAGATGGGAATATTTGGATGATCAGAAGTTGAGTTATGGCTTTTACAAAATAATGAAATTTTAAAAGTAAACTGTTAGAACTCGAGATATACAACTCAGAAAAATCTGATATTTTTACAAGATCTAGATATTGATAATGGTAGTCTACTGTAACAATTTCAAAAGTTTTGGACCAAAGGATGATTTATGAAAAATGATGCAATATTCTAATGTTTTGGCCATTTTAAAAATAGTAAATAAAATTTAAAAATTTCAGAACAAATATATGTTCATAATGATACCATATACTGATATTTCCCAGAATAAAAAAATTTTCAGAAGTGTGTTGGTATTTTTCATATAAATGGTTGAGTTATGAATAAATTGATAAAATATGTTATGTGATGTTGAAAATTATGAAAATATGATTTTATGGCTTAAAGTCCCTAAATATGTGGTATTCATATTTTTGGAGGGTATTTTGGTTATTTTTTTTATAAAAGGTTATATTTATGGCATTTTAGGTTGTTAAATAAATTGAAATAGTAAATATTAAATAATTAAATTAAATTGTTTATAAGTTTAATAAATGATTAAAATATTATTAAAAAATTAATAATATTAGATTAAGATATTATTAAGTAATTAATAATATTTGGAATAAAATTAAATTAAAATATTATTAAATGATTAATAATATTAGATTCAAGTTAAATTAAAATATTATTAAATGATTAATAATATTAGATTAAAGTTAAATTAAAATATTATTAAATGATTAATAATATTAGATTAAAGTTCAATTAAAATATTATTAAATAATTAATAATATTAGGAGTTAATTAGGATATTATTAAATAATTAATAATATTGTTAAGTGATTAAAATATTATTAAAAGATTAATAATATTTGTAAATGATTAAAATATTATTACATGATTAATAATATTAAAGTATGATTTGAATATTATTAAATGATTAATAATATTAAAGTGTGATTAAAATATTATTGAATAATTAATAATATTAGTAAATAATTTGAATATTATTAGAATATTATTAAATGATTAATAATATTAATCTGTGAATAAAATATTATTAAAGGATTAATAATATTTGTAAATGATTAAGATATTATAAGAGATTAAGAAGTGAATAAAATATTATTAAATGATTAATAATATTAGACGAGAGTTTAAGATGATGGTTGTGTGATAATAATATTATCAAAGGACAATAATATTACTAATGGTTTAAGGTGTTATATAAAGTTTGATTATGTGTCTAAATGTTAGCTAATTTAATTATTCGAGTAATAGTATTGTGAGATAAAATGTATTATGCTAATCGAAAAATCGATCTTATTAATGACAGGTCTTTCATAAGAGATTAAATTAGATTGCTTAACGATAATCAGCGGTACATGCAAGTTTCCTAACTCAAACTCGAGTTATTATGTTTCAAGCATGCTAGTGGTTTAATTATTTTCCATTATTCCACATCCATGATAATTTATTCGCACTTAGTACAAGTCTCACATGTTTATCGAGTATAAAAGAATGATCACCTTCATTACCAAAGTATTTGTTCATGACCATTGTTGCCCACTCAACGCTATTGATGCAATTATTCATTTATTGAAATTTGATTCTCAATCTTTCACAATTGGTATATATTGTTGAAAATTCAGAAAGCTATATTTTTTTCTTCAATCATGATATATCATTATTATATTTAAACTTGCTAAGCAAAATAGTTGCTCACCCTTGCTGTATCATGATAATATTTTAGTTAAGCCGAGTGTTCAAAGAAGGATAAAGTCAAGAGCAAAGTTGGAGAATATTTCCATATGAACATTTAACTATTTCATTATCATATGAAAATGATTTTATAAACCTTTTAAGTTATTGAAGGTATGTATTAAGTTAAGGTTTTAAACCTTGGGTAATGTTGTAGAATCCTTTGAAATAAAAAATATATGTTTATATATTCCGCATTAGTTTATAGAATGTGTATAAAGATGATGTATCGTGACACACTAGGTCCGAGGTTCAAGAGGCCCGCATTTGGGGGCGCTACATTAGATACCCTAATGGGACAAAATTGAATCTCCATAAAGAAAATGAGTCAGATTTTATCTTGACTCTTCCCTTAGGAGTTAGAAATTAAATGTGTTTAGGAATCCTAGATTCCTTAACATTCTCACATTGCCCAAACCAAATTCCTACGTGAGGAGACTTCCTCCATGTGGATTACGCCCCACCGAATCAACCGGGTCCAAACTATGATGCCCAACATTGCCCCCAATCTTTTATTATAATGGGACATTTAATGAAAGACATATCATTTGAAGCCCAATAATTGAAAATTAAATGAAGAAGCCCAAAGGCCAAAGTCTGCAGGCTTCCGTGTCATACACTCCCTATAGGCATCATCATTTCGACTCATTTAATGCGCCGTACTCTGAAAACCTTGCGAAGCCCAAAGGTCAATCATTTAAAAAAAAAACCCTCTCTCCCAAAAACAACCACCACATTTCTAGGTTTGATTTTTCAAAAATCAACTAAAACCCCTTTCCCCTCTCACTGTAATCCCTATTTTTTCGGCAAAAATCATCTCCAACCATCATTCTTCCTTGTCTTCCAATACCTACCTCAAATACTCCATCTTCTACTGTCCCAATAACCCCTTCAACCTCTATTGCCACTACTGAAAACACCATCCTCAATTTTACCGCGAACTCCATCGTCCCTATCATTACCTCCTCCATTTTTGCCACTGTAACCACTACCTCTACCACCAGCACCGCCATCACTACCGATTCCATCATAGTCACTACTACCACCTCCTTAGCCCCTAAGTTTCAGGCCCATCCAAAGTCGATCTTGAAATCCTAAAAATGCGGGAAGAATATTCCAATGAAGAACAATTTGCCCACATCAACACTGTCTCCACAATTGACAACCACAACCTAGCCGAAATACGAGAGCAATATCGTATTCCTTCCACCTACGAGCTTCATGCCGCACTACCCATCGATCGGATGTACCACCTGTTGGGTTTGTACGTAACGCAATCATGCAATCAAATCACATAAATAGGGCGGAAGCATAAGAAACTAGGTTTTCAAAAATTTATACAAACCCATTACCATGATCATTCTTGTGCATCAATTATCAGTGAATGAAGAAGGAGAAAAATAGAATTATACCTTTGAAGATCCAAGCTTCCTCAGGTACAAGTTCTACTCCTTTGATTCCTTTGATTCCTCTGTAGTGGCTCATTCCCTTGATCAATGTCAGCCACCCAAATGTTTGGCCTCTAACGGTGATCCACCAAGGAAGATGAAGAACTCAGTAAGATGGGTTATTGGCTTAACCCTTGTTTCTATCTCTATAGAATATGTGTACTCCCAACTCTTGAAAAATTCACGGACCTTATTTCTGATATAAGACTCTCTTATATAGATATTAGGTTAACCCTCCTAATCCAATTAGAATAGGGTTTTATTTAATTAATTAATTAAATACTTTTAATTAATTTATATCCTAATCTTTATTAGGATTGAGAAAGAGTACTGATATTATATTAATTCCTAAACTCCTTTAGAATTAAAATAATAATAATAATAATATTAATAAGACTCCTCTTATTAATTTATATTTAATATTTCTAAAATATTAAATAATAAACATTAAGCTATTTAATTTATTCTATCATCATAGATTAAATTAATTATACTTAATGCATTATTACTATCATGCCATTTTCTTCTTAAATAATTTTTCTTCCTTTTATGATGTGACCCTTTAGGTTCTCCATATTAAACCGGTTGTGAATAAATCAATTAGAACAATTCTAATCTTATTTAAATAAATAAATTAAACTAATAATCTATTTAAATAAATAACATTTATTCTATAATAGGGATAAGCCTCCCTAGCGATCAACGACTTTCCAAATAATATAGATTTCAACATTAATCATAAAAGAACCTGTGAGTTAATAGTTACCGTACAATTCAATCCTTCCACCATACAATGTCCCAATTAAATATAAGACATGGATTTACTGTCAATTTTTAATTTATTTAATCATATGTATTTCGATTAGAAAATGCACAACTCCAAATAATGCAAATTAGAAACCTCTTTCTAATTTCATTCTACCTTGGCCAAGGATTCCTGGGTTGTCATTTGACGAATCACATAGGACATATCTCCTCTTTTACTAGAGGTGGTAGATTCTTTATTGATCATTCATTATCTCCATATGTAACTCATTACACCCAAGCATACCCTATATATGCCTTAAAAAGGCCTTAAGGAATTAGTCAAAGTATAATTTGTTACATACAAGATACTATGATGATCTCAAGTCCAAGGATCACATGTACTACTATCACATTAGGAATTCCTATTGACAGGCGAGTAAAACTCCATTAGGTATTCCATAGCGAGTCACGTTCAGTGAACTTATTCTCCAATAAGAACCTACATACTTGCTTTAGTGTCTCCACACAAATGACCATGAGATCAGTCATCCTCATCCAATAAGCAAGCAACATATGTACCAATCTATCCGAATTTACTAATCCCCATTTTAGTAATCCCACAATTGGGAACTATTTTAGTTTTTAAGCTTTCTAAGAATTTAGATCTCATTATCATGATCTCATCATGATTCTAAAAGCATTGCTTAAAACTATGGGTTATTTACATATTATAAAAACAGCACCATGTAGATAATTATATGCCTTAAATGAATATTTTATTAATAAATAAATAAGATTGTTTACAAAGTATGTGCTTTGTCATCATACATGATTGGCTTGTATGCACACTACTATCACCACCACCCTGATGGGTGGACCGCCATTTCTCTCACGGCCCTCATGTCGACGTCGAGAAAAAAATCCGCAGGTCGGGTCACAACCCGGATCTTTCTCTCTTCCTAAGTTTTGTCTACCCTTATTCTTTTTATTGTGAAAAAAGATTTTTAAGGGTTTTTTAGGAAAAGGCCAACATGTATCATGTCGACGATTTGAACGTTTTATAGAGTCGCCAGTTGATAGTTTTGAAATGGTTGTACCAACTCAACCGAGTTTGTTTGAAAGGAGGCCCAATTGCTGGACACTGTTGAAACTTGATCTTTGAAACCAAAGTTTTGAGTTCGGGGGATTGGTTAAGTGTTGGGAAGGTGTTAGGCAGCCCACATCTGCCGTGTAAATATGGTACCACATCTTTTTAATATTTCCCTTTTAAATCTGTAATGTGTGTGAATGCTGGAAAAAAAATGGGCCTATGCTTTGATTGGAAGTATGGTTATGCATCGTTGAACCTATATACGAAGGGTTTGACTTGATTTGCAAAAAGTCTTTGATTTGATTTGCAAAAGTGTTTGATTTGATTTGCAAAAGCTTCTCTTTTCGATAAGATTATTGAAGTGATGTTTTGGAAAAAGGTTTTCAAACCCTTACGCTACCATAGGAATTGAAGCATATCGATACTTAAGTTTTATCTTTTCTGTCTTTTGGCTCAATTTGAATGGTGATTGTCGGGATGCGAAGCATCCCCGATCACAAAATATATACAAGTGTCGGTCTTCTCATGGGCATGACAGCCATCGGAGTGACTCTGACACGACAAACCATATTTTCACTATGTTGATACCTTAAATCTTGATAACCGTTTTAAGGTCTTTTATATGTACATTTTTATAGAAAAACTGGTAGGGTACATTTGTAAAGTGGAGTTTTGTCCATTGTGGTAATCAGATTCTGATCAGTTAGATCATGAATCCCACGATCCCTAGGTTCACAGAGGAAAGCCAATAAACCTGCACAACTCAAATATGCATAGAAAATATATATCTACATTCAGATGTCGCCAGAACCAAGGATTCATCAGTAAATCCTGGTTCACACATGGCCGAAGCCTCTCGTTCCCACTAGATAACGATCTAAGGGCCGCTAGGTAGCTTTTATAACTGAAACTAGAAAAATACTAGATTTAAATAAATCTCAGCCATTCTAGCTTCCCGGTTCCGTCTGGACCTATTTTGAACCATTTGAAAGCTAGAGTTGGCGAGATTTAAACAAATCTAGTTCACCTACAGAAATGTCAACGCCGATTCATATCAAATGAATATTTAAAGCAACAATTTAATAAAATGAGTAAAGTAATATATATATATATATATATACAAAAACTGTAAAGGGCGATGAGTTTTCACTTTGATGCCCAAACTGAAATGTAAATATATATATATTTATAAAAGCTGTAAAAAGCTACGAAGTAATCCAAGCTTGACTGAATGGATATATATATATATATATATATATATATATATATATATATATGTATATATATATATGTATAAAAGCGATAAAGGGCGGTGGATTTTCACTCCGATGCCTAGACTGGAATGGAAATATATATATATATATATATATATATATATATATATATATATATATATTTATAAAAGATGAATAAAAGCCACGGAATGATCCAGGATGGACATAATAGAAATATATATATATATATATATATATATGTATAAAAGCGTTAAAGGGCGGTGGGTTTTCACTTCGAGTCCCGGACGGAAATATAAATATATATATATATATATATATAAGCAGTAAAAAGGCCACAGAATGATCCAGGCCGAACTGGAATGTAAATAAATATTTATAGTTAAATATAGACAAACAATAGTCAAATCGGGACTGGAAAGATAACCCAGTCCAGTGAAAGGTGCATATATATATGCAAGCAGTAAACTACCGCGGATTTGACATCTGAGCTTGACAGAATTGAAAAGTTAGTATATATACAGTTAAATATTTACAAAAAAGCCAAACCTAGACTAGGAAGATAACCCAGTCTGGCGAAGTTGCTAAACGAAGATGAGAGTATGTAAAAGTCGCTAGAAGCGATGCATCGTCAATCCAAGTTGGAGAAATGCCAGAAAATGCATTTAGGTACTAAAATATACCAAAAGTTAACAAAAACGGCCACGGAACTGAGTTCCGAGCATATTTAGAAAGTAAAACTTGATATGTAAGTGTATAACAACGTAATGAAGTAATATAAACTTGCTGATTGTAAAAATACTCACAATGGACTGCTACACGGGCTTTTTGCCAAATCGTAAGCTTTAAACGTCCAAATCTACTGGTTAATTTTTGATATGTGGTAGTATGTGGGTATATCTACGTGTTATAGTGAAAAAAATTGGGTTTGGAAGACAAGAAAATGGCTGGAAAACCAAACGGGCAGGGGTTCAGAGCGTTTTTGAATTAACAAATGAGCTGGGGGTGAGCTCATATTTATAGACCCAGGAGAAGTGGGTCAACCCGCGGCTCCATGTGGCAGGGATCCCGTGGCGGGTCCAGTTGTGTCAAAGTACGTGCACTCCAAGCGATGTGAAGTCTGATTCGAAACTTTTTAACTTTTGATCGGAGCGTCCGTTTGAGGCGTGCTGTACCTTTCCGAAAAACCCTCGTCGAGACTGTCGCAATTACATGGAAGAAAACCTTTTTCGAGTCCAAAAAGACGGGTTCATAATTGGGTCTTTGATTCCTCGCAGTTTGTCCATTGAGTTGTCTTGCGCTGTTTCCACTCGGGATCATTGTTATGGTTCGTTCTGACCTTAGTGGTATCAATTCGGCTTGAGTTTGACCTAATTAGATTTTAGTTGGTAAAATGACAGTTTTGCCCCTCCTGGGGTTGCCTTCAATGTTGGCATCGCCTTTGGCTGACTTCTTGGGGTTGTTTCCAAGGTTTGGATCCCATTCGAGTCTGTTTATCCTCAGTGTTGTCTCCGAGGCTGACTTGGTCCTATCAGGTTTTTCTCTGGAAAAGTTGTGATGTTTCAGTATTATTTCTGAAGTTGACCTGACCTCCCGAGTTGAGACCGGGGCTAACCTGTACCTCCCAGGTTGAGACCAGGGCTGACCTGTACCTCCCGAGTTAAAACCGAGGCTGATATGTACCTCACGGATTAAGAGCGGGGCTGATCTGTACCTTCCAGGTTAAGACCGGGGCTGACCTGTACCTCCTGGGCTGAGACTGAGGATGACCTATACATCTTGGGTTGAGACCGGGGCTGACCTGCACCTCCTGGGTTGAGACCGGGGCTGACCTATACCTCCCGGGTTAAGACTGAGGTTGACCTGTACCTCTTGAGTTGAGACCGGGGCTGACCTACACCTCCTGGGTTGAGACCGAGGCTTACCTGTACCTCCCAGGTTGAGATCGGGGCCGACCTATACCTCCCGGGTTGAGACCGGGGCTGACCTGTACCTCCCGGGTTGACACTGGGGCTGACCTGTACCTCTTGGGTTTAGACCGGGCTGACCTGTACCTCCTGGGTTGAGATAGAGGCAGACCTGTACCTCTCGAGTTGAGACCGGGGCTGACCTGTACCTCCCGGGTTGAGACCGGGGCTGACCTGTACCTCCTGGGTTGAGACCGAGGCTGACTTTTACCTCCTGGGTTGAAACTGGGGCCGACCTGTACCTCCCGGGTTGAGACCTAGGCTGACCTGTACCTCCCGGGTTGAGACCGGGGCTGACCTGTACCTTTCGGGTTGAGACTGGGGCTGACCTGTACCTCCTGGGTTGAGACCGGGGCTAACCTTTACCTTCTGGGTTGAGACCAAGGCTGACCTATACCTCCTAGATTGAGACAAGGGCTGACCTGTACCTCTTGGGTTGAGACCGGGGCTGACCTGTACCTCCCGGATTGAGATCGGGGCTGATCTGTACCTCCCGGGTTGTGATCGGGGCTGACCTGTTGACCCGGTATTGAGATCGGGGTTGAGTTGATGGCCCGGTATTGAGACTGGGGTTGATTTAAAAAGGCAGTCTTGCCCTAATAAAGTGTTAGTAACAGGGAAACAAAATTTTGAGTGTATACAGATGCCCCTCTACCGATGCATATCTTGATGATAATTTACATCGGTAGTAGGCAACAGGGGGTTGAATAACCAATCCTTGTTGGTACTCCCTCCGAGGATGTGTATAACAGATTCCATCATCGGGGATGGATTATTATATTACTTCCGTCACCAAATCACTTCCGATGCTTCGCGAAGGTTACGCCAACGGTTGAGACGTCACTGGGGTTGAGTTAACGACTGATACTTTGTTTGGGTTGTGCCAACGACTGGACTGCAACTAGTCTGTACCGGACGCTTCGCTGGGGTTGTGCCAACGGCTGAACTGTCATCGGTCAGTACCCGACGCTTTGTTGGGGTTGTGCCAACGGCTGATTCTTTGTTGGGGTTGAGCATACGACTGAACTGTCACCAGTCTATACTCAACATTTTGCTGGGGTTGTGCTAATGGCTTAGACGTCGATGGGGTTGTGCCAATGACTGATACTTTATTGGTGTTGAGCCAATGACTGAACTGCCACCGGTTTGTGCCCGACGCTTCACTGGGGTTGTGCCAATGGCTGAACTGTCATCGGTCTGTACCCGGCGCTTTGCTGGGGTTGTGCTAATAACTGAACTGTCATCGATCAGTACCCGACGCTTTGCTAGGGTTGTGCTAACGGCTGATACTTCGTTGGGCTTGAGCCAACGACTGAACTGTCATCGGTTTATGCCCGACGCTTCACTAGGGTTGTGCCAACGGCTCCACTGTCACCGGTCTGTACCCGACGTTTCACTGGGGTTGTGCTAATAGCTGAACTGTCACCGGTCTGTACCCGACGCTTCGCTGGGGTTGAGCCAACTGCTAAACTATCATCGATCAGTACCCGACGCTTCGCAAGGGTTGTGCCAACGACTGAACTATCATCGGTCAGTACCTAACGCTTCGCTAGGGTTGTGCCAACGGCTGAGCTGTCACCGGTCTGTACCCGATGCTTCACTGAGGTTGTGCCAACTGCTGAACTGTCATAGGTCTGTACCTAATGCTTCGCTGGGGTTGTGCCAACGACTGAACTGTCATCGGTCAGTACCCGACGCTTCACTGGGGTTGAGCCAACAGCTGAACTATCCTCGGTCTATACCCGACGCTTTGCTGGGGTTGAGCCAACGGCTGAATTTTCCTCGGTCTGTACTCGACGCCTCGCTGGGGTTGAGCCAATGGCTGAACTGTCCTCAGTCTATACCTTGACGCTTTGCTGTGGTTGAGCCAACGACTGAACTGTCCTCGATCTATAATCGACGCTTCGCTGGGGTTGAGCAAATGGCTAAACTGTCACTGGTGTGTACTCGACGCTTCACAGGGGTTGTGCTAACGGCTGAACTGTCATCAGTCTGTACCTGACGTTTCTCTTGGGTTGTGCCAACGACTGAACTGTCATCGGTCAGTACCCGACGCTTCGCTGGGGTTGAGCCAACGGCTGAACTATCCTCGGTCTATACCCGACCCCTCGCTGGGGTTGAGCCAATGGTTGAACTGTCCTCGGTCTGTACCCGACGCGATGGGGTTGAGCCAACTGCTGAACTGTACTCGATCTGTACCCGACGCTTTGATAGTGTTGATTTTCGGCAGTTTTATGCTATTTTTTGGCATTTTTTCAGCTTTCTTCATCATCGGTCCCCGGACATTGCTTTGGGATGAATACAAATGGCTTTCAGGAAGTTCCCCTTTCTGTCAGGATTCCACTACTTAAACGCAGGATTTCAGGACAAACCGGTCAATCGCTTAGCGATTTTTTCTCAGATTTGACTTTTTAGCTCATATAAACTCTGTTTCAACTCGAATCAAACCGAGTCGGAGGGGGCGGGTCCCACCCTGAGGAGCCACATGTAGAGGTACAGCAGCCGTAGGTGGGCCCGCTTCTACCTGAATTTTTAAAATGGGCAGTAACGGGCTCATAAACTCATTTTCATTTCGAGTTTCAAACGGAATCCGATTTTCTATTTCAGATCTATCGAGTTTGGGCAGTTTTTTTCATATTCCGTCAGCGGCTGCGTGTTCTTCACATGTCAGGTAACGTTTTAAATCCTTTTTTCACAACTTTTGACCGTTAAAAGTATGTAAACCACATAAGGTGTATTTAGACGCAATGTATGAAAAATGTATGCCTATATGACCTGCTAATTTTTTTTTGATTTCATAAGTATGCATATTTTACTATAATGCACGTTTTGACGTAAGAAAAATCAAATTCTGAGACAGTCATATTGTGCTCTTTTTGATTAGTTTACTTATCCTTTTTGGGGCCTAGTGAGCCTGGATTTTCAACTAAAAACGTCCATGGTAATTTGGCTACCATGTGAAGTTTACTTTGATTTTATTTCATAAATATGAACTGTTCCTATTTTTGGAAAGGTGTGCTACTAAATGGCCACCTAGACATGCTTGTGTGTATTCGGAGAGTCCATTTCACAAAGAAGACTTTGGCGAATTTTTTTTAAAAGCCCGAACATTTAATAAACATGAAATTTTAACTCTACTGAGGATTTTTGACTGACCCATGCACATTTTTAGGATTTAGAAATGAATAAAATACTGATTTAAATTAATAAGCCACAGGTTTTAGGCTTACCACACCCTTTCTGAGGTGATTTAGAGACTTTGTTTAGGTGATGGACCGAGACAGACCCGGCAGTGCTAGCAGGATAGTTTTAGGAGTTAGACGGAGATGAGCTTCTGATGTTCCTCAACCACGTCCAGCTCGACCGCCCCGCAGATTAGTAGAGTCTGTGATTCGTCCAGCCCAGGACGAGCCGCCGATTGATATAGATGATGAGGAGGTTCGTTTTGTTGCTCCCGTCCCAGGTCAGGTCCCACGTGCGGAGCTTCTGGGCATTTTTGTGCCAAACCCAGGAGTTACTGGGAGACTTAAGTCGTCATCCATCGCGATTTCTTCATGCCAATGAGGTGACTTGAAATTTTATTCTCTTTGGATTATCTTTCTTTCTTTTGCCATTCTCGGGGCACAGGTTTTTTGAGATGGGTTGGCTTTCAATGCAGGTTCCTGGCTTTACGCAGCCCAGAGGAAACTGGTTCAACGTGCACTCCCTCTACCATACTTTGCACCAAGAGTATAGGGATATCGTTGAAGGCTGGGGGTTTCAGACCTTCTTCTCTATTCTTCCCCGCCATTGCCCCTGGGGTTATATGAGGGCTTTGTCTGAGCGCTGGTTCCACCAGACTCAGTCTCTTCACTTTGTTAGACTGGGAGGTGATGATGACGCCTATAGATTAGAGGTTCATCACTGGCATAGAGTTCGAGGGTGAGCCCTTGCCTGTTGTGGCCAACATTACGCCCACTGCCGTTAGATCCCTGTTGGGAGTTCCTTTATCGGCGCTCAAGGGTCAGACGGTCCGATCTGGTCCCTTGAGCATAGATGCCCAGAGTGGGGCTTTACTTGAGCCTCCGCCTGATGATTAGAGGGTTAGGGATCGCATCCTGAGACGATTGTTTCTAGTGATCATTAGGTATTATTTTCTGGCGGACAACTTATCGACTGTGTCTTTTGCCCTGGTCAGTGCTACCCGACATGTAGAGCACCTCAGTGACTTTGATTGTGGTTCCTACACCTTTGCATATTTTCTCCAGGGCATGCGCATGCTCTCGGAGGGTTTGACGGAGGCTTGGTTAGGGTTCTACCCATTTCTACTGGTGAGCACATCTTTCTTGTACCTTTTTAATTTTTGCATTTACATTTGTCAGTCTTGGTCATTGAGGACTTTTGATATTTATATGGCCAGTTCTGGGCGTATGAGAGGCTTCCTTTCCTACGACCTGCCACTGCTTTAGGTTTGGAGACCTATCCCCGAGGATGACATTGGCATCATTCCAATCTGACGGAGGTCTCTGTTGCTGAGGGCTTTACTCATTCCCGCATGCAGTTGGAGCTTTTGACAGCCGAAGCGATCTCATCGATCCCATATACCTCTGAGTTTTTTACCATTGGATTTGAGGGAGGCTTCCCCACTGGTCGGGAGTTTGCATTGTCGACCAGCAGAGTCCTATCTTTGATAGAGGGAGGCTGGGAGCTCTATTTAGGAGAGCTTGCTATCCGAAGTATCACGGGTTAGATCCGTATTCCCTTTGTTCCTCCGGCTTGGCATCATTGGCCATTGGTCCAACCACTGACAGATATCCCTATGGAGGGCGTAGACAGTTTTACTCTGTCAGAGGGTCCATAAAGCCAGGATGCATTTAGCAGCTGGTGGAGTCCTCGTACTTTTGGAGCTCAGACTCGTGCTACCCAATTTATGGTGAACATGGTGCCTGGGTCTGTGATGATGACAGACTGGATAGCTTACCTTAGGGAGTCTACTCACTTGGACCAGATTATAGCGCTGACCTAGGAGTTGGAGAGAGCTCACTTATTTATCAGGCATCCTGGTCGAGATCTGTCAGAGGCATCTTCTTTTAACCCTTCCAGCTCAGGAGGGGGCCCTTCATCAGGTCCATTTTCCAGTAGTTTTGCAGGGGCTAATCCTCCCTTGTACCGCCCAAACATGCCTGATGACCGTGACTTTGTTTCCACAGAGGAGATGGAGCAGGTTAACTACCTGAGTGTAGATATTTTGGATCTTTTTGGATAGCTATTGTAGCTATATCTTTTGGTTGGCCACTATTTTGGCTGTTGGGCGGCTGTGCCCCATTTTGATAGACCACTGTTAGTAGTTGGGTGGTGGTGCCCCATGTTCATGTACTTTTTATTTTTCTTTGTATTATCAAACAGGGATGATGCTTGCAGTAGATAGTTTATTATAGATATGCATGATATTTCCTATCTATCGCATCATGTTTATCATTGTCATTATGCATGTATTATGTCATGTGTATGCATTCAGACAGATGAGTTCAGATTTGACCCCTGGATGGTCTTATGATACGGTGATACATATGTCGTCGTCCACCGTCAGTCATATTGGGCTCTTACCACCATCTGTGGTGGCATCATCCTTGAGATCATTGTATGAGAGCCTGCCCTTCCCAGCTAGAGGGACAGTGGATCAGATGCTAGGGCATTCATTGGCCCTCGTAGACTTTCAGGTTCCGTACGGGTTCGTAGGTGGCCTTTTACCCTTTTGGATACCCGAGAGATAGGTTTTTTTCTTTGGGTGGCACGAGCTGATTCCGACTTTAGAGGAGTATGAGCGGTTCACTAGTTTGGCTTTAGACTTGCCCTGCACTCGTACTGCGATCAGTGATATGAGGAGACCATTTCTTCGGATGTTTGGTCTACGTCAGAGTGTAGTTTTAAATGAGATCGTTTATGGACATGTGATCTCTATAGACTTCTTGATCGATCATTTTGGTCGGCTGGACAGCTACGATTATCATACTAGAGATTTTATTGTCTCGGCAGAGGCATGATATTTGGCCTGGATAGACGTTTTGTTGATGTGCATAGTAGCCTACGTGTATATGCCACTTTACTTGGACCACCTGAATATCGGATTCATAGACGTGGTTCGGGCCCTTAGATAGGGTATCACTATTCTTTCGATGATATTGACCGAGACGGTGAGGGCAGCCACCCACTGCAGTAACCACCCGGAGGGGTTTTTTAGAGGCAGTTTAGTCTTGCTGTACGTATGGCACATTTCCCATTTACGAACGATTGGATTGTTTAGACACCAGGGGTACTGTTTCACCTGTGAGATAGCCATGTCTTACTCCTTTCAGCCGGCAGAGTGTACCGACGCAGAGACATGGTCAGCATTTTTGTCTGATATTGCACATCCATTCTCGATTCTTCCATGCTCAGGGCTAGTCTCCTCCTATAGCTTCATCACCCATGCATCAGGCATAGACTATTTGCCCCTAGCGGGATTGAGGGGAGTGACTAGTTACCATCCTCTGGTTGTTATGGGCTAGTTCAATCAGTTTCAGAGCCTGCATTAGTTTGAGGGGGCTATTAATCAGAGGATGTCAGCTTTGCCTATGTCATCCGCAGATATAATTAGAGTGTACGAGTGTTGGACTCATAGGGAGAGGGTTGATTTCTCTAGTAGCCATCTGGATCGTTCTCCAGAGTACTCAGCATGGTTGGAGGTAGATATATTATTAGCTGTATTCATTTAGTCAGCTCCGATAGTGGATTCGAACGAGGATGAGCCTATGGAGGATCCTGATTCTCCTACTGAGGATGAGTTATTCATGGGTCTGACAGCAGCTTTAGTTAGTGATCCGCCGATAATTCCTGTCGGGATAGATCCAGCTTTGGCAAACTCACTAGCTAGGATGACCTTTGAGAGAGATCAGGCTAGAGCGCTGATGTTGACTGCCTTGTCTGGCAGAGATATAGCTTTTGCGGAGAGAGGTGAGGCTCGAGCCACTCGAGATATGACATTGGTTGAGAGAGATGAGGCTCGATCTTCTCGAGATGTTGCTTTTGTCATATTGGGGAGACTTTGATTTCCAGGATTGAAGCTTTTGCAGAGAGGGATGAGATTCGATTTGCTAGAGATGCAGCATATGGGGAGATTGAGGAGGTTTTGATTGCCAGGGATGCTGCTTTTGCAGAAAGGGATGAACCCATAGCTTCCCGGGATTTCCACATTGCCGACAGTACTGCTCTCAGATCTTATACTCATGGCCTGGTTGTTGAGATGAGTGTTTACATTGATGATTATATCGAGACTGTGTAGATGGCTATGGATGTTCTGACTCGTATAGAGGCAGAGGGTATTACACTTGCAACGACTCCTCTATCTTCAGAGAGAGAAGCCATGTTGGCATTGCTATCCCACTTATCCGTGGGTTCATAGACTAGCTTTGTTTTTCCTACATATATTAGATTAGCTATTTTGTCATGTACAAGATACAGTGTATATATCAAATAGTATTATATATCAGAGAAATATATTTTGATTCACTTCCCTGTTTGGATATGTATTGTCATTGCTGGGTGATTACCACTTCTTTCATGACTTGCCGTTGTTGATGTATCGTGAACTTCTCCTTGATGGATGGACAATGAGATGTCAGAGAATATCTCAGACGGATCTATTGATCAGGGAGGCTTGATAGGATTTATGTTTCATATGGTTTCGGTGTCTTGGAACTGGTTTTTATTAGTATTTATTTTTTCTTGAAGGTCAAACCACACCATGAATGGGTGCCTACGTACTCCCGGGTGTACGGAGATCAGGTCATTCGTAGTTCTTTTTGAGTGAGAGAGGCTTGAGAGGTGTCTCTTTTGAGTTTAGTTTGATGAGTTTTTTGAATTTTTTTTATTTGGTTTGATCACACCAAGAATGGCTGCCTACGTACTCCCAGGTTGAGGGAGATCAGGTCATTCGTAGTTCCGGCTTCTAGTGAAAACTGAACCTGATTTGATTTGTTGGACTAGGATGAGGGTATGCATGCGTTTCAGACATAGTACATTTTTATGATGTCTAAGTTGATGAGTTGGGGAATTTCGGTTCCATCCATTTCTTACAATCTGATAGCTCCTCCCATCAACACCTCCTTGACAATGAAAGGGCCTTCCCAATTAGGGGCAAACTTTCCTTTGGCATCGTCTTGTTTGGCCAAAACTTTCTTCAGCACCAAGTTATTTTCTTTGAATTACCGTATTCGGACTTTCTTGATGTTGGATTGAGCAATCCTTTACTGATATAGCTACCCGTGGAAAATGGTTGTAGCCCTTTTTTCATCTATCAGGGACAGTTGGTGATACCGGTCTTGCAACCACTGATCTTCGTCCATCTGAGCGTCGATTAACACTCGCAAGGACTCAATCTCTACTTCTATGGGAAGGACTGCTTCCATGCCATAGACTAATGAATAAGGGGCAGCCCCAGTAGAGGTATGCATTGATGTCCTATATGCTAACAGTGTTAGAGGCAACAGGCCAGGTCATTCTTTATGATTGGCGGACATTTTATGCATGATCTTTTTGATGTTCTTGTTGGCCGCTTCGGCAGCACCATTCATCTTGGGCCGATAGATGAAGGAATTAAGATGTTTGATGTGGAACTTACTGCATAGTTCTCTCATCATCTGATTGTTCAAGTTTTTAGCATTGTTTGATACGATCACCTCCAGTTGTCCATATCGACAGAAGACATTATTTCTGATGAAACCAATGATGACCTCTTTCGTGACTTTAGGAAAAGAGGCAGCTTCAACCCATTTGGTGAAGTAACCGATCATGGTGAAGATGAAGTGATGTCCGTTACTGGATTTGGGTTCTACTGAGCCTATCATATCCATTCCCCACATGGACAAAGGCCATGGTGAAATCATGTTATGTAGCTCATTTGGAGGAGCGTGTATGACATTTCTATGTACTTGGCATTGAAAGCATCTCCTGACATGATCATCACAGTCAGCTTTGAGAGAGATCTAATAATGCCCTGTTCTCAATATTTTCTTGGCCAGCAGATGACCGCTCATATGTGGACCGCAGATTCCACCGTGGACTTCATCCATTAATCTCTGGGTTTGCTCTTTATCAAGGCATCTTAACAAGCCTATTCCAGTATCCCTTTTGTACAGTGCATCTCTGCTCAGATAGAATTTCATAGCCATTTTGTGAATCTGCTTCCGCTCAGATTGGCTTGCCCCAGCGGGTGTAGATCCATCTCAGAGATATTCCTTGATGTCTTGATACCAAGGCTGTTTGATAGGAGGTATTTCATCTGATATATCTCCAATGTAATTCCTGTATGTCGGGGTCTTATGTCTGGTGAATTTGATATCGGGAATCCCACTCTTATCGGATATGCGGATCAAGGAAGCTAATGTTGCCAACGCGTTAGCAAAGTTATTCCTACCGCGAGGAATATGGATAAAGGTTATGTCTTCAAACTCAATGGATATTTTAATGACATGCCAATGATAAGGAAGCAAATGCAGTTCTTTGGTGTGATATGCCCAGTGGTTTATCTGATAACCAATTCAGAGTTTCGAAAGACCAGTAGATGTTCGATACCCATAGATTGGGCTAATTTCAACCCCATTATGCAGCCTTTGTAATACCCGTGAATTTTTATATATTATTAAATAAATATATTAATGGAAATGAGAATTTATTTGAATATAAATGATTTTGTGTTATGAGAATGATTAATTCAATTATATAAAATTGAATAATTATAATAATTGAGAAATTGATGGGGTTTGCGATAAACTCATTGATAGCCTTGTGTGGCACAATATAAGAATGATTATATTAATTTAGGCGAATAATTAATCTATATTATTTGTTAATTGCTATTGTAGAATATTAATTAATTGTTATCATAGAATATTAATTAATTGTTGTGGAATATTAACTGTGATTGATTTATCATATATGATTATTATTATTGCAATAAATATAATAATAATAATGAGCAACGTGTTTATAAATATAATAAAATTTATATTAAAGTGATAATTAATCATATAAGGGTTAATTAAATTGTTATGGAAATTAACAATTATATTGATTGATGAAGGATGTGTGTATATTATTAATTAATATTTAATAAGATGAGTGATTCTATATGCAAGCATGCGAATTAAATGTGTAACATATATTAGCTAACTATGTATTATGTGAAGTGTAATATGACGCTATTATATGGTAAGGCTTATTGAATTATGGGAGTTACATGATAATAGCCTATGTGACAATATGTATGTAAGTATACATTAAAATAATGTATTATGAATATAAATAATAATTGATGATTATTTATATATGTAATGGAATATATGTGTCAATTTACACTTACTACATTATGTGAATAACATGATTATTGGGATTACATTATAATTCTAATTGTAATCTAAATATATAGTATGAATATAGATATAATAGCCTAAGTGTATGATATATGTATATATGGCCTTAGTATTAATACACTTCATGTTGCAAATGCTGAGATATATGGCTTGTCCATTCCTCATCCTCTCCTACACGTGAAAGCCTATGCCTACTCTCTTCTCTCGAACTCAGCATTCTAGCAAATCATGATATGGGGAGTGGGCACAACAGTGTTCTTCAACCACTCTACCAACTCTTCCTTAGCTGATATACAAAGCTTCAATCTATTGGTTCAAATTAATGGACAATTACATTGTCTGTGTAAGGATTCTTCTATAAATAGCAGCCATGTTTCTTCGTTTTCAATTTGCTGAGAGTTTGCATAAGTAGTGAGTGAAAGCAATATACATATATCAGTAGGGGAAGTTGGATTAGCAGCAAACTCTATTTGAATCCTAGCAGAGGTATAATCCCTTTTTCTTTGTTCTTCATTTTCGTTTTCTGTTTCTGAAGTTTCCTTCAAATTCTTGATTATGCCAAATTGGTTCATGATTGGGTTGTAGAACCCTTATATTGTTGTTATATGAACATACATACATGATGAAACCACTATATAGCTTTCTTGACTTTCATTTTCATTTTTGCTCTGCAATTTCTGTAAAACATCAAATTCGTGAAATTGGTTGGAGTTCATGAAATTGGGAATTGATAAATGGTGATTGACTGTTATATAAGCATATATATATATATATATGTGTGTGTGTGTGTTAGTAAGTTAAAGAAGTCTAATAGCATCTGGGTATGTTGAAATCGATGAAATGGGAAGTTTGGGGACGGTTTTGGCTGCAGCGAACTGAGTCTGCAATGTCGCGCCGCAGCGCCGATGCACAGCGTTAGCTGTGCGCTGCAGCGCCACAACGCGGCAGTACCAGGCGTCTCCCATGCCGCAGCGCCAATCCCAGGGCATTATGCCCGCGCCGCAGCGCCAGATTGTGGCTGCTGTTGCCGCGCCGCAGCGCCGGCCTCTGTGTTCAGTTTTCTGCATTCTGCAACAAAACTGTTATGTACTAATTGGTTGATTTTTGTTTAAATAAGCATGGAAGCATGATTAATACATATATATAAACCTAATGAGACAATGCAAGCATGTTTTAGTGTATTAGCATGCATGGTTAACAAAACGACATGAAGCCTGGAAACGAACTTAAAATTTTATAAACAATCATTAACATTATAAAGCATGTTTACATACTGACCTTGCAAGCACGTTAGTACCACCTAGAGACACATGAAGTGCATGTTAGCTTATCTATATTGGTTTTGTAATAAAATATGAACATGTGAACCTAACTAGTGCTCATTCCTAACAAAAATGTAAGTTTGAAGGTGGATATGATCATGTAAATGCTATATAGTCGCTTTGATGTTATGAGCATGTTTAGATAACTTTCAAATATATGAATGAACCCTTAACTTGTGTTTATATAGTTCGTAAGGAAGCATGAACATGTTAGGCCCTATTAGTAAGACTCACTAATAGAAATACAAGCCTTGCACGTGAGCATTAACACGATACGTGGAGATTTAAATTCTGATACTTATGGACACATGTGATAGTACTCTTAGACTCATTCATGTGTCATGCATATATATATACCATGATTGGTTGCCGTGATTAAAGTTTAGCATAAACGAAGCATGTTTTCAAGATAACAACAATGCTAGCTACATATATGCAATACGAGTACTCATGAGCACGTTTAATACAAGTTATGTGAATATCTTATGGGTTTAAAAAGCGAGCATGTTAGACCATATGAGTTCGTGTCCTTGAATGGCTTTAAGTATTAACTTAAGAACCTATACCATGTACGATTGGATTTGGAAAAGTTATACAAGCATGAAAGTATCCTTTAAATATGAATACATGCTACGTGATATTATAGGATGTTACTTGAACCCGATTTTGACGGTTAACTTAAGGGGATGCCGTAACTTGCTAAAATGAAATATATTTAGCATTGATTGCGATCTTATAAGATATGAGAATGTGTTTAAACTCTAAAGGAGGAACGTTAAGGATAGAAATTATATTCTATATAACTGTGTAGCTAGGTAAAACCAAGCTTATGTGTTGATCGTATATTCGAAGATAAAATGTGAAGTTTAATTATATGACTAATGAATATCATATATACGTAACTGTATTACGATAGGAATTCGAAAGTGTTGATTTTCTTTCGTGGATAAACTACGCTAAAGGCAAGTTCTCTTACTTACACTCTTTTAAAGTGCAAGTATCCTAACCGACGCATTTACTTTATGCAAGGAAATCTATGATTGTGCAAGTTTCCTAACTTACACTCTTTTACTGTGCAAGTATTCTATCCTTGTATATTGCGAACTAGTTTTCTACTTAATCGGTTGAATTGAATTAGCATACTTGAACTCTTATTTCATTAAAGCTATTATTCATGTTGAACTTAGTATTGTTCTTGAATATTGTGAAAGTGTCTATGTCATTTGATTCGGCTAGACTTATATTATTGGAAAGCAACCCAAACTAATTGATTGGTGCGGGATCTTGTATTTGACTGAGAAGAACAACCTTCTTTGAAGGGAATATATAATTGTCGGAGGACCGACGTGCACACTTGAGTATGATTGATTGTTATGCATAACGATGGTACTTTAGGCTGATCACCTGTTGTACCTGTTTTTGTTGGATTTTCAGTTTATTACTGTCAATTCTAGTAGAAGTTCATAGTCCTTAGTGACTGCTCAGTATTTAATTATTTAAAACCTTGAATTGACGTATTATTGAATCATATTGATATTATTCTGTCCTTAGCGACTGTTATTGAGAACTGTTGATATTCTTGTTATCCTTGAACTATCAAACCTTGTTATACCTTTTCGAGAATTGGGAATCTTATTACTCACCCTTATTATATATTACTTGCTGGGCAATTTGTGCTCATTCTTGTTTTCCCTAAAACATTTCAGTTAAGGCAGAGCATGGCGAACTTTCGGGCGTTGATAAGGCCAAGGGCAAGGCTACCAATTAGCTTGTCTCTTATATGTTTTAAATATTTTAATGTTGTATTAAGATGATGTAGTAAGACTTGTTTTGATTATGTTTAAGCTTAAGTTAGGTTATGTAATAAGTCGTTAATTGATATTATTATGTAATCTATTAAGTACTGTAGGTTGCGAGACTTGGGGGAATAATTATAATAAATCATTGTAAATTATTCTAGAATAGATTTTCCGCTGTGATCGTGTGATATTTAGTTATTATTATCGTAATGTATTACCATGAGTACGTGATGAACCGAATTCAAGAGACCCCGTGACGGTCCTGGAATTTGGGGGCGTCACAGCCTTCATACTCGGCTATGTTGTTGGTGTTGCCAAATTATAGTTTGGTAGCCATGGGATATTGTTCTTCTGTACCAGAAATAAGGACTGCCCCAACTCGGCACCTTCCATGTTTATCGATCCATCAAAATAAATTTTCCATGGTTGGACTGTATTCTCTTGTTGGAGTTATTGATTTGTCATGATACCATTATCCGGGAAATAAGTTTCCAGGGGTTCAAACCCACCTGATCGTGCTTCGGCTAGTTAATGTGCAATGACTTAAACTTTGATGGACTTCTGAGTTACGTAGACAATGTCAAACTGTTGTAGGATCAACTGCCATTTGGACAGTCGACAATTCAACATTAGCTTGTTGAATATATATTTCAACGGATCCATGCGGGATATGAGGTAGGTCGTGTGCCCATGGAGGTAGTGTTGTAACCTCATTGCGGCCCATGCTAACGCATAACACGTTTTTTAGATCAGGGTGTACTTCTGTTCACCTCTGCTGAACCTTTTGTTGATGTAGTAGATGGCTCTCTCCTTCCTACTATCATCTTTCTTTCCCAGCATACAGCCCATTGCATTGGCATTGACGGACAAGTACATAAATACGGGAACTCCATCCCTTGGTGGTACCAATACTGGTGCTTCTATCAGCTGCTTTTTGATAGCAAGGAAGGCTTTCTGACATTCCTCATTCCATTTGGTGGAGGAATTCTTACTTAGTAGCTTGAAGATGGGTTCACAGGTTGCTGTGAGCTGGGAAATAAACCTGCTTATGAAATTGATCCTTCCTAGGAACCAGCGTATCTCCTTCTCTGTTTGAGGTACTAGCATCTCAGTGATGGCTTTGATCTTGGCAGGGTCTAGCTCGATGCCTCGATTACTCACTAGGAATCCCAACAACTTGCATAATTTGATGCCAAAAGCACACTTGGCGGGATTTAGCTTGAGGTTGTACTTACGCAACCTATTGAACAGCTTCCTGATATGGTCAAGGTGATCATCCTCCCTCCGGGATTTGATGATGATGTCATCCACATAAACCTCTATCTGCTTGTGCATAATGTCATGAAACAGGGCCATCATGGCTCGCTGATATATAGCACCGGCATTGATGAGGCCGAAGTATAGTCATCTATAGCAGAAGGTTCCCCAGGGAGTGATGAAAACTATTTTATCCCTGTCCTCTTCAACAACCATGATCTGATGGTAACCAGAAAAGTAGTCCACAAAAGAATACATGTCGTACTGCGCTGTGTTGTCTATCATGATGTGGATAAAAGGTACTGGGAAATTATCCTTGAGGCAGGCTTTGTTCAAATCCCGATAATTCGCATATACTCGTACCTTCCCTCCAGGTTTAGGTACGGGAACTATGTTTGATAGCCACTCTGGGTATGTTGATACCATGATGATATCGATTTTGAATTATTTAACGACACGTTCTTTGACTTTTAGACTCCATTTAGGTTTCAAATGTCTGAGCTTCTGCTTGACTCGCTTGAATCCATCTTTGATGGGCATTCGATGGATGACAATATCAGTAGATAGGCCAATCATGTCATCATGTGACCATGCAAACACATTCTGGAACTGAATTAGGAGTTTGATCAGGTCAATTTTTTAATCTTGTGTATGGTCTAAGCCTATCTAGATTTCTTTGATGTTTTTATAGGTTCCTATGTTGATAGTGGTTATTTAGTCGAGGTTCGGTTTGGGTTTGTCTTCAACCCATTCTTTGATCTCCTCGGGCACCTCATAGTCATCTTCCTCCTCTTGATCAATATCCATCAAGTCGAAGTTCAGTTCTACGTCAAAGTTGTAGTCACTGTGACAGGTTGTCATCTCATCAGCAGTGATAAACAAATCCAATTCTGGAGTCTCTCTGCCCCTTTACCCTTTTTAACTGAGGCAAGGTATGCTGCTCCAGTTATCCAGGGTTAGATCCTCATGAACAGGGAGGATTAAGGAATTGTTCTCGTCCTCCTTGTGTCGGATAATGATTGAGACATCCTTTACAATAGGGTCGGGGTTTTTCTTTGAACTGCCCCCTTTTCCCTTCTTGATGCAAGGAATTTGAATCTGACCCTCGTCGTCACTGTCTAGGATCTCATCATTCATACCCTCGTAGTTTACGATAACCCGCATGTTAGCAAATGAGTCTCGTCCTTCATACAGGATATTTTCTTTTCCCTTTTTACTATCACCCTCAGGTTTTGGGGATTTTCTTTCCCCGACCGGTATGATTGGAGGAAATAGCATGGCTGATATCACAGTAAGAATCTTCCTCATTAGCTTTACGAAACCAGTATCAGTGAGGTTTGGCAGCAGTATGGTGGAAGCATGAGCCTTAGGGTGCTTATGTGGATTCCGGTAACTTGACCGGGATGAATATCCAAATTCGTCTCTCCCTGTCTGGTTCGGGATTTAGACTGGACTTACAATACCTTGTTGGTTCTTTCCTAACCCTTTTCTAAGTTGGAAACCCAAAGATACCATCTCTTGGCGTACTGTCATCACTTCAGGGGAGACTTTAGGCTTCAAGGCTGGTGCCCTAACTTGTAGATATTGAATATCACTCACCTCCAAGGCTTGAAAATTAGCAGGTTCAATTTCTGCATCCAGGCTGATCACCGACATGTCTCCCTGTATACAGACAGGGTATTCTGGTTCGGCATTAACCGTGATTAGGTTGCCGTTGATAATGTATTTGAGTCGTTGATGGAGGGTAGCTGGCACTACCCCTGCCATGTGGATCTATGGCCTGCCCAGCAACAAGTTGTATCTAGTGGCGATGTTGAGCACCTAAAAAGACATATAGAAATTATGCGGACCAATCTCCAGAGGAAGCTTTATTTCTCCCATAGTTTGTCGGCGAGATCCATCAAAAGCTCGGTTGACCACATGACTAGTTTTAATCCGGTTCGGGTTAATCTTCATTCTCTCCAAGGTATCGTAGGGATAGATGTTGAGGAATGATCCTCCATCTATAAGCACACCTCCGATCACATACCTGGAAGACATCACTGCTGTGTGTAATGACTTGCGATGACCCGTCTTCTCTGCAGGTATATCATCGTCAGTGAAAGATATCACATTGCTGTTAAAAATGTGTTCTACCACATGATGGAATTTCTCGGCATCCACGGTATCTGGCAGATGGGCTTCTTCCAGTACTTTCACTAGAATGTCACGATGCTCCACCGATGATAAGACCAAATCTAGGACGGACATTTTCTTGAGTGCATCCTTCAAACTTTGTACCACCCGGATTTTATTGTGTCCCATTTTATTGAGGAACTCTTCGATTCTCTCTTCAACCACATTTTCTTTGGCTTTAACGACTGATTTGATCACCCGCTGAGGCAGGTACAATGGATTATCATTTGGTACAATGGCAATGTTGTTTGAGGTGGAACCTTCGTCATTCTCGTAGTTCTATGGGACCCTCTTTAAACTGATAACTGGATACTGAGGTCTGAAGGGCAAGATTAAAGGCTCGGGTGCGGCCACCTTCACAGGATTTTGTGTTTCTTGGACCCCTTTCCCTGGCAGTACTAAGGGTGTGAGAGATGACTCCTTATCACAGAAAATAACAGCCACGGTATCCTGATTCCACGCAGTGGGAATAAAGAGAGTTTCTTCATCTGGGAGGCCATAATCCTGATTTCCTCTTATCAATTGACCGCTTTCAATCATATTCTAAATCAGGTTACGAAGTGCACAGCAATCCTCAGTATCTTGGTCACGTGTGTTGGAGTGATACTGACAAGTTTGGTCAGGCTTGAATTTCCTGGATCGCGGGTTTAATGGAGGTAATAAATCTGCAACCATTCCCTCGTTGATTAACATCTGGAGGATTTCCTTCATCGGCTGGTTCAGGTTAGTGAAATTCCTTTTAAAGGCGAATTTCCTACCAGCTTGGAAATTCTCCTCTTTGGCCATTTTATCGGCCCAGGGTTCATGCTCATGAGACCGGTAGTGATCTCTCATGGGGATGGGACTGATCTCCAATGTGGGAGGATTTGCATCAGATTGGTTGGTCTGGTTTATCATCTGTCTGGTGATCTAATGTTGGTATACGACCAGTTCTGCTAACTGTTCAATTTGTTCCTTGATATACCTAATCTCCTGCTTGATCAGGAATCGCCTTTCTGAGACTTCCCAACTGTCTGGGCTATTGTTGCTGGATTGAGTTGACTCTCCTATATAACGGAGGTATTTGGATCCTTCTCCATTTCCTGTGTTGATTATGTTGACATTTTCCTCTTTGTGCTGAGGGAGAGGATTATCCTACACGTGCGGTTGTTCAGGGTTTTTTTTACCACAATCTCTCCGTTGTCAATCAAGTCTTGAATTTTGTGCTTAAGAGACCAATAGTCTTGTGTGTCATGGTCCGAAGATCCAGAATGGTAGGCACACTTCTTGCTTGGGTCAAAATTCTACCCCCTAGTGTTGGTTGCTAGAAGGAGTTGCACAATCTTTTTCTGTACGGTTAACAATTTCAGCACATTCTCGAGTGAATCCCCTAATGGGGTGAATGTGCTCCGACGTCTGGCCTCTATAGTCTTTTGAAATGCAGGGTTTGAAGGCTGTGCAGGAGCTTGAAAAGGGGTATAATTCCTCCTTTGAATGGGCATACTGCTTGAATCATCCCTTGGATTTTGTCCTTGAAATACTAAGGATACTTCTTCCTCTTTCTTCTTATGTACCCTCCAGGGATTACTCCCTTAATTTTCGGACTGAATATGCTCAGCAACGACTTCCAAGGCAGTCAGGTCCTTTATCTTCCTAGACTTTAGCCCCATTTCGGCAATCTCTCCGTGCTTGATCATCTCAGAGAATGGTTTTCCTATGCTTGCTAGGACCCTCTCGTAATATGGAGCGTCTTGAATATAGATGAAGGTCATGACTATCTCAGACTCAATCATGGATGGGGTGACTTGTGCTGCCACCCATCTCCATCGTTGAGCATATTCTCTGAATGACTCAGTACTTTATTTCTTGATTTTGGTTATCTGGTATCTGTCTGGAGCTAGCTGAGACTGAAATCTATATTGGCTGAGGAAAGCATGGGCCAACTCTTCCCAACTGTAAATTTTGGAGTTGTTTAGAAGGGCGTACCAGGCTCTAGCCTCTCCGGTCAAACTCTTCTGAAATAACTGCATTCGAAGTTTCTCATCCTCTACATAGGATTCGAGTTCTCCAATGAATACTTTCAAGTGACTGTAGGGGTCTCCCAATCCACCATATTTTTCAAAATTAGGAGTTCTAAATTTTTCAGGATAACGAGCCCCAGGGAAAATACCGAGATCTGAATAATTGACACTGCTAAATGCCCCAGTCCCTTTGATAGACCGGATGGTTTCTTCCATCTGTTGTACTTTCTTCAGAATGTCACCAGCTTCCTGTTCTTTGTTGAGGGTGGTAATTTCAGGGGTTTTGTTGGTTGTGTCCTAGTTTTGTGGTCCAGGAATCTGAGTATCTGTCTTTTCGATCTCTTGATTGCCACCACTACCAACAGGTGTTCCTAATTCTGTGTGAGTTTGGGCTTGCTTCCCTTTAAGAGCCTTACTTTGTTCTCTCAGGAAATTGACCAATTCGGCTATCTGATTCTTTAGTCCTTCAAACTCTTCCCTAGAGACAGGGGTGGATTCTGTTTGAGCACTTGAAGTCATGTCCGTGGATGGACGTAGTGCTTTCTTAGCCTTAAATCTAGTAACAGGATAATTTTTTCACCTATAATAAAACGTATGCGTGTCAATTTCCTGAAATAGATAGGGATAGGATGCATGTATTGATGAGTTTTTGTGGTTTTTTAATCTTATTTTGCAAAACAGGGGTCAGTTGTTTTGATGATAGGATGACAAGATGTATATAACAAGGAATGCAAAATTTTATTATGATATTTACATTGTGCTCCTTTACATTGGAATTGAAAACTTGACATTGAATTGAAAGAGGAAGGCATGAAGAAGCTTCCCATCGGATTTGGTTAATCAGAGGCTGACCTATCTTAGGCTACTTTGACGGCTTTTTGGCAAGAAGGTCCTCAGATCATCGTAATCTACTAAAGGGAAAATTAATCCGATCTTTCAACTGGAGCGAATCTGAGTGGTGCTTTTTTATGAGCCTTGAAGACTTAGTCGCCCTCGAAGACATTACTTATCACCGATGGGTTTGCCTCCTGGTGGAGGAATCACACAACATACATTCACATACATCGTGCCTCACTGTTATGCATATGATGATATGGGTGTGAAGCACTAATATGGGTGCGAAGCACTAAAAAGCAGGAAAACATTCATTCACATTTATTCAATGTAAAGACGCATCATTCACGCATTCATTCAATGTAAAGACGCAGCATTCACATATATGTAGACATGAAAGGAAATTTTTGAAAAGATTTGAATGCGGCCTAAGCCCTCTACTGTCCCCAGCAGAGTTGCCACCTATCGATGTCGGGAAAAAATCCGCGGGTCGGGTCACAACCCGGATCTTTCTCACTTCCTAAGTTTTGTCTACCCGTATTCTTTTTATTATGAAATAAGGTTTTCAAGGGTTTTTTAGGAAAATGCCAACATGTATCATGTTGACGATTTGAACATTTTATAGAGTCGCCAGTTGGTAGTTTTGAAATGGTTGTACCAACTCAACCGAGTTTATTTGAAAGGAGGCCCAATTGCTGGACACTATCGAAACTTGATCTTTAAAACCAAAGTTTTGAGTTCGGGGGCTTGGTTAAGTGTGGGGAAGGTGTTAGGCACCCCACATCTCCCGTGTAAACATGTTACCGCATCTTTTCAATATTTTCCTTTTAAATCTGTAATGTGTGTGAATGCTGGAAGAAAATTGGGCCTATGCTTTGATTGGAAGTATGTTTATGCATCGTTGAACGGTGCTTTTTAGTCCGATCGGATTTGGTTAATTAGAGGCTGACCTATCTAGGCTACTTTGACGGCTTTTTGGCAAAAAAGTCCTCAGATCATCGTAATCTACTAAAGGGAAAATTAATCCGATCTTTCAACTGGAGCGAATCTGAGTGGTGCTTTTTTAAGAGCCTTGAAGACTTAGTCGCCCTCGAAGACATTACTTCGAAACCTGTATAGGGCGATGGATTTTCAGTCCGATGCCCAGACTGGAATGTAAATATATATATATTTATAAAAGTTATAAAAAGCTATGGAGTAATCCAGGCTTAATAGAATGGAAATATATATATATATATATATATATATATATATGTATAAAAGAGGTAAAAGGCGGTGGGTTTTCACTCCGATGCCCGGATTGGAATGGAAATATATATATATATATATATATTTGTAAAAGCTGTATAAAAGCCACGAAATGATCCAGGCTGGACAGAATAGAAATAAATAAATAAATAAATATATATGTATAAAAGCGGTAAAGGGCGGTGGGTTTTCACTCCGAGGCCTGACGGAAATATAAATATATATATATATATATATATATATATATATATATATATATAAGTAGTAAAAAGGCCACAGAATGATCCAGGCCAAATTGGAATGTAAATATATATTTATAGTTAAATATAGAAAAAAATAGTTAAATCTGGACTGGGAAGATAACCCAGTTCAGTGAAAGGTGCATATATATGTATATATATATAAAAGCAGTAAACTACCACGGATTTGACATCCGGGCTTGACAGAATTGAAAAGTTAGTATATATACAGTTAAATATATACAAAAAAAGCCAAACCTGGACAGGGAAGAAAATCCAGTATGACAAAGTTGCTAATAACGAAGATGCAAGTATATAAAAGCTGTTAGAAGCGACGGATCGTCAATCCGAGTTGTAGAAATGCCAGAAAATGCGTTTAGGTACTAAAATGTACCAAAAGTTAACAAAAACGGCAACAGAACTGAGTTTCGGGCATATTTAGAAAACAAAACTTGATATGCAAGTGTATAACAGTATAATGAAGTAATATAAACTTGCTGATCGTAAAAATACTCATAATGGACTGCTACACGTACCTTTTTGCCAAATTATAGGCTTTAAACGTCCAAATCTACCGGTTAATTTTTGATATGTGGTAGTATGTGGGTATATCTACGTGTTAGAGTGAAATTTTTTTGATTTGGAAGACAAAAAAATGGCTGAAAAACCAAACAGGTAGGGGTTCAGAGCATTTTCAAATTATCAAATGAGATGGGGGTGAGCTCATATTTATAGACCAGGGAAAAGCGGGTCAACCTGCGGCTGCCGCTCGTCCACCTGCGGCTCCACGTGGCAGTGATCCCGTGGCAAGTCCAGTTGTCCCGAAGTACGTTCACTCTGAGCGATGTGAAGTCCGATTCAAAAATTTTCAACTTTTGATCGTAGTGTCCGTTTGAGGTGTGTTGTACCTTTCTGGAAAGCCCTCGCCGAGAGTGTCGTAATGATATGGGAGAAAACCTTTTCTGAGTCCAAAAAGACGGGTTCATAACCAAGTCTTTGATTTCTCGCAGTTTGTCCGTTGAGCTGTCTTGAGCTGTTTCCACTCAAGATCATTGTTATGGTTCGTTCTGACCTTAGTGGCATCAATTCAGCGTGAGTTAGATCGAATCAGCTTTAAGTTGGTAAAATGACCATTTTACACCACCTGGGGTTGCCTTCAACGTCGACATGGCCTTTAGCTGACTTCCTGGGGTAGTTTCCAAGGTTTTGATCCCATTCGAGTCTGTTTGTCCTCAGTGTTGTCATCGAGGCTGACTTAGTCCTTCCATGTTTTCCTCAGGAGATGTTGTGATGCTTCAGGATTGTTTCTGAAATTGACCTCACCTCCCGGGTTAAACCGGGGCTGATCTGTACCTTCCGGGTTGAGATCAGGGCTGACCTGTACCTCCCGGGTTGAGATCGGGGATTACCTATACCTCTCGAGTTGAGACCGGGGCTGACCTGTACCTCCTGGGTAGAGACTGGGCCTGACCTGTACCTCCCAGATTGAGATCGGGGCTGACCTGTACCTCCCGAGTTGAGACCGAGACTGACCTGTATTTCCCGGGTTGAGACCGGGGCTGACCTGTACCTCCCGGGTTGAGACCGGGGCTGACCTGTACCTCCCGGGTTGAGACTGGGGCTGACCTGTACCTCCTAGCTTGAGACCGGGGCTGACCTGTACCTCCCGGGTTGAGACCTGGGCTAGCCTGTACCTCCCGGATTGAGATCAGGGCTGACCTGCACCTCCCGGGTTGAGACCGGGGCTGACCTGTTGACCCGGTATTGAGATCGGGGTTGAGTTGATGGCCCGGTATTGAGACTGAGGTTAATTTGAACAGACAGTCTTGCCTTTATACAATATTAGTAACAGGAAAACAAAATTTTGAGTGTCTATACCTCAAATATGGGGCTCGCCTTCCCCTCCATACCATCATCATCACCCATCTAGGGTTCATAAAAGTCGACTTCACGCAACTGGTACCGAACTCCTATATCTATATCATCTCCTTTATTTTTTTCTAGCATAAATGTGGTATCCCCCCACCATTGACATCTTTTTCACTTTATTCTCCATGAGCCGATCCAAAAAGTAGGGATTTCGACAAATAAACAAACCAACAAAGCAAACAAATCGAGAAACGTCCCTTGATGAAGACCCCTTCAAGCAACAAGGGGTGGCACTCCTTGTGGTTTTTCGTCTGAGGCCTTGACACCCATCAAATTCTAGATTGGGCCAAAGCGTCCCGTCCCAACATTCAATTCGACAAGCTTCCCCGAACCCGACTCAAGGAGTTCATAAAATTTATTGACAAATTGCCGACGAAGGAATGAGATTTTGGAGCTCTTGGTCGACCAAGCTTGGTTGTATGAACATAAATATAAGTTTTGAACACTCTTTCCTTCCCATATGAACTGACTATCTGATACTAACTTGACCATTTAATTTTGCAGTGTCTCTTATCAAACCAACTCCAATCCTTGATGCCAGTCGACCCACTTCTTTTCCCTCAATCACTGAAACCACCCCCTCTTCATCTCAACAACTGTCAAATCCCTATATCTGGTCCCCCATAAACATCTACCTCCATTTTGACTCCCTCTTTTAGTGAAAAAAACCCACTGAATATGTCTATTTTTGAAAGGAACACAATCCTTCGGGTGAAGAGGAGGCGTCAAGTAAAGAATATCGTCCAAAATCCCCCTCACGAAACACAACAAAATAACCCATCTGGTCTCCCAGCTTCTAAACCCCTTCAAATCATCATCCTCAATCCAACCCCAACCACCGAACTAACCCTTTCCATTGATTTAACTGAAACCCAAAAAAGAAAAGAACTATAAGACCTTTCCACTGATCCCCCAACTAAAAGAGCCCATACCAAAGCCTCCCCGAAACGCTTTCTTCCCCAACCTCCACAACAACCTTCAATTACCTACGACCAAATCTGAGAAGCTCAGGTTTTGATGACAGTATGAACCGAACTAAAAGTAGTATGCACACAATCCAATCATATTTGATATGATGAAGCATATACTTTGTAATAATCTTACTCATTTATTAATAAAAGAAATTTATTTATTAAAGACTTTAACTTTATCTACATGGTGCTGTTATATAATATGTGACAAACCCATAGTTTTAAGCAATGCTTTTAGAATCATGATGATGATCATGCTAATAAAATCTAAATTCTTAAATAGCTTAAAACTAAAATAGTTTCCAATCGTTGGATTACTAAAATGGAGATTAATGAATCCGGATAAATTGGTACATATGTTGCTTGCTCTTAAGAAGAGGATGATTGATCTCATAATCATTTGTGTGGAGACACTAAAGCAAGTATGTAGGTGCTTATTAGAGAATAAGTTCACTGAACGTGACTCACTAAGGAATACCTAATAGAGTTTTAATTATTTGTCAATAGGAATTCCTCTAGTGATAGTAGTACAAGTGATCCTTAGACTTGGGATCATCATAGTATCTTGTGTATGATGAGTTATACTTTGACATTTCCCTTAAGACCCTTAAGGTATATCAAAGGGTATAATTGTGTATAATAAGTTGTACATGGAGATAATGAATGATCAACAAAGAATCTACCACTTATAGTAAAAGGAGAGAATGTCCTATGTGATTCGATAAATAATAACTCAGAAATCCTTGGCCAAGGTAGAATGAAATTACAAAGGAGTTTCTAATTTGCATTATTTGGATGTGTGCATTTGAGAATCGAAATACATAGAATTAAATAAAATAAGACTTGACAGTAATTCCATGTCTTATATTTAATTGGGACATTGTATGGTAAAAGGATTGAATTGTACGGTAACTATTCACTGAAAGGTTCTTTTGTGATTAATGTTGAAATCTATATTATCTAGAAAGTCGTTAATCGGTAAGGAGGCTTAGCTTTATTGTAGACTAAATATCTTTTATTTAAATAAATTAGATAATTTAATTTATTTATTTAAAAAAGATTAGAATTGTTCTAATTGATTTATTCACAACTGGTTTAATATGGAAAACCTAAAGGGTCACACCATAAAAGAAAAGTATTTATTTAAAAAATAAATGGAATGATCGTAATAATAAGTTAAGTATATTTAATTTAATCTATGGTGATAAAATAAATTAAATAGTTTAATATTTATTATTTAATATTTTGAAAATATTAAATATAAATTAATAAGAGGAGTCTTATTATTATTATTATTATTATTATTATTATTATTATTATTATTATTATTATTATTATTATTATTATTATTATTCTAAAGGGGTTCGAGAATTAATTATTAAAGTATTCTCATTAATTTCTAATTGGAATAGGAATAAATTTAATTAAAGGAGTTTAATTAATTAAAACAAAATCCTATTCTTAAATAGTTTAGGAGAGTTGCCTACATCTATAAATAAGAGAAGTCTTATTATTACACACTATTCTAAGAGTTGGGAGAGTACGTATAATTCTAAAGAGATAGAAACTAGAGTTTTGCCAAACACCCATCTTCTTTAATACATATTCTTCCTTGATGGATAACCTCTAAAGGCCAAATACTTGGGTTGCTAACTTTGATCAAAGGGTTGAATCTAACCCGGTGAATTCAAGGAGAGCACGAAGGAATTAGAGTTGAACTCGTACCCAAGGAAGCACGGTTCTGCAAGGGTATTAATATGATTCATCTTCTTTTTTGTTTAAATTGATAATTGAGCATAATGTATAATCATGGTGATGGTTTGTATTAAAACTTTAAAATCCATTTTTTCACGCTTCCGCTACTTTCATGTTATTTGATTGCATGATCGTGCTATATACAAACTTAACAGTGGTACCAGAGCCTAACTTTGTGCTAATTGTCGATTTTTATGATTCCATGTATAAATTGGTATGTGATTCGATTAATTTATGGGCAACATGAAAAAAGTTTTGAATCTACGATGCAGCGCGGCTGCGCCGCTTCTAGTTCATTCTTGAGCGCGGCCGAGAACAACCTAAAAAACATTTTAGGGGTTACAGCACGACCGCGCCTGTTCCCAGTTCATTTTGTGCTTGGTCGCGCCAGTCTGCAGAAACTGAATTTTTTTATTTTCATCAATTAATGTAAATGGTTTATTTAATTGATAAAAATTTAAAATAAAGATGTTTATTTTATCTGGAATATGATTTCATAGTGCTAAATATTAAAGGTGTTTAATTTTGATTTGGTTTTGATTAAAATAAAAGAGTTCATTTTGTTTCAAAACTAAAATTTAGCAAACTTTTGCCCATTAAATGATATCGATGCATATATGGAATGAATTTATTATTCATGAGATGAATGTTGTTTATTGATGCATATGGTGATATGTATGATAATAAATGAGGTTGATTATGGACTATTGACCAATGTGATTAGATTTTATTTTTGTTGGATGCATGAATGATTGAATTTTATAAATGGGGTCTACGTATCTCGTCTTCTCTAGTTTTTCTTGATGTAATTTCTATCTCCCTCCTATGTACTTCCCCTTGACTGCTGATTAAGGTTTTTATTTATCGTAAATAGTTTATGTACTAGGATTAGTTAGAATTACTTGAAGAATTGGAGACAAATGGAGCAAGGAGCGCTTGAAGACCCGTTTGTAATGAAACTCGGGTTTAAACGTAATAGTTATGTTTAAATTCAGTTCTTGCACCCTAGGTTTGACCTATTGGTTCACTTTGTGGCTTCAGTGAATCAAATTAGAATAAAAGTCCATAATCAATCCGGGTATAATATAGTATTCTATATGTGCATGCTTACTATAAATATTTTATATATTATACAACATGCTTCGCATGTTAATTAATATGACGCCTATTTTATATATATATATATATACACATGCGCCCTAACTAAGATGAGACAAATAATAACAAACCCCTCAAAAGATATTATTTTAAGTCCTAAACGTTCAAAGATATTTGGAATATCGAACATCACCTTCTAGTGTGACGAACAAGATTTTTATAATTTAATTTAAATAATTATTGAATTAAATAAATTTTTTCGATCATTTAATTATTGAATTAAATAATTATGTGATGAAATTATGGTAGATTAATTTAATTATATGTGTTACATTAGTTAAATTAATGTGGAGAATTTTTATAATTCAAGTATGTATTTAATTGAGCTTATTTGATTAATTGAATTATTTAATAAGCATAACGTTATTCTAATTAATTTAATAAATAATTAGAGATCTAATTATTTGACATAATTAATAAATGAGAATTTTAATTATGTGACTATATGATTTAATGTGGATTTATGATATTTTATTTAATTGATTTAAATAAGATTATATGATTAATTAGGTGTGACATTATTAAACTATATTATAATCATGTAATTAAAATAAAGGAAAAGGAGTATAAAGGAATAGCCAAACAAGGCCCTAAGGGAAGTTGCACCAGTTAATCCATTACGGATTAACTGACGCTACTAACTCACCATTATGTACATGTTATATACATATATCTTATTAGCTTATATCTATATCAGACATATATCGTATATTCATATCAGAGTAATTTTAGAGAGATTAGAGAGAAAATTGAGAGAAAGTGTGAATTGAAGAAGGAGAGAAGTACTTCATCATCTTTGAATTATCTAAACACTAGTAAGAGTAATCTCTTCTTTTTAGTTTTCAATTTAGTTTTTCAGAGTTTTCCATTAACGTGCTTTAAAGTTCTCTATGAAGAACGATTTTATAATTAACTTAAGATATGATCATATACGTGTTATTATAGGTTAATAACATGTTTTATATCATGCATACACGAATTACAGTGATCAACACCATATAATTAAGTTTTAATTGGGTTTTGTGAAGTTATAGAGTATAAAAGTTGTATAGATGGCCCATACGTGCAAATTGTATGCTTTGAATTGATTGTTTAACTTAAATTTTACAATAGATTATGATTATACATGTTAAAACAAAGAAAACAAACTTTTAATCGACGGATTCGGAGTTATAACGAATCCGTGACGATGATTTTCATGTTTTTCTTCAAAACTTTCAAAAATACCAAGAACAGTGAAATTTTGTGATTTGATTTGAGTAATTATGTGATATTAATTGTTAAAAACATGTTAGTATCATTGTGTGATGTTTCTACAAAGACGGTACTTCATGAAAATCAATGTGTTAGTTTAATTTGAATTTAATTGGGCTAAGAACTATCAAAATCGTTAACTGTCGCTGAACTGCCAGAGCACACCCGCCCCGGCGGGCCCCATACCAGTCCCAGTGGGCCCCATGCAAATTTTACCTGCCCCAGCGGGTAAATAGTGTAAGGCGAGACTATTTTGACCTCTTGTAGTAAAATAAGCATAACTTCTTCATACAAACTCCGATTAAGGCGATTCAAGATGATTTGAAAAGATAGCGAGTAGACCTACAATTTTCATTCTTTAAGTTTTTTGATTTGAAGTCGTTAGCAGGGGCCAAAATGGCCATATTTGTGACTTATGCGTATTCGAAGGCAATCATAGGGCGTCGGACGTTCACGTACACAAGTGTAGTGCTCTCGACGATAAAAGATGTTGTTCTAAGTTATAAAATATGTAATGCTATGCTATAACATGTTATTAACACATATTATATGATTTGAAGTTCATGTTAATAAACTAAGTTATTGACATGTATAAGATAATGTGAAGGTTCAAGTTAACAAACTAAGTGCGAACTTAAATATTGTGATTGTAAAACTTGATTATAACTGTTTGAAGGATAATACCTATATGATACGCATATTGTGAATTCATACTCATGTTATGTGGTTAGTTAATAAGTTAACACTAGGAACCAAGTTGTAAGTTAAACTTAAATGAAAAGTTCAACAGTTGGACATGGAAGTTATGAAACTAATCGACATCGTATGCATAATGTAATGTGTAGGACGTTGAGGAACTGAATTGTAACTATATTTGTAGCTTGCGCACGAGGCAAGTTTTCTTACCCTAACTCGTTTACGATTATGCAAGTTTTGTTATTCGTACTCTTTAAATTGAGCAAGCTTTCTAACTTCAAAGTTATTTGTTGAGCAAGTTCTATACTTATGATTCTATATCAATCAAGTTCTTGTTCTTAATTATTCAAGTTCAAGATTTCATATGAGATATTATAATTCTTTTGAAGTATTACTTCAGTTATACAATATTTATTGAATTGTATACTCTTGAGATTTATTATTCGAATTGAATGTCATTTAATATTGAACCTTGTAAGACTAGCGAACCCTTATTGATTTGACTAGTCCATAGTTGATAAACGTTCTAAATTCTAGAACTATTGCTGAACTTATCTAAACCAAACTTCCTTTGGTGCGGACTCTGATGTCAAACTGAGATGAACAACCCTATTATAGGGGATTGATGATGCTTTAGCGTTGAGATATTGTGCACAGTATGGTACTAAGGGCTGATCCCCCTAAGTACAAGAAGTAAGATCCATAATCTAACGACTGTTAAAGGTTTAAGTAAAAACACTTGATAACCTCGGACATAGTTCACGGTCTTATGACCCTCAGATGTTCTTTTGATTCTTGTTATTCATTCTTGATTGAAAAGCTGAGTTTTCTTTATTAAGAAGTCTTTGATTCACTCGCATGTTATTATATTGTTATATTTGTATACTTGTGGGCAATCGTGCTCACTCTTGCGTAATAATAATATTGTAGTTAAGAACGAAAGATCTGACGAGCCTTCTACTAGCAAATACAAGGGAAAAGTCAACAAGTGATGAAGACTTGTTGTTTTATTGATAATATTTGTTTAAGACTTATGTGTAATGTTTAAGACTTATTATTTGTTTAAGTTTTCGCAACAGAGATTTAAAGTTAAGTATGACCTGGGATTGATTATGTATTATTATTCAGATGTTGTATAAGGGGAGATGAAGGATTTATTTCTATCTATTGTATGGTTTGCATTTATTATGGGTAGATAGATAGATGATATTTGTACAGTGAACACCAAATTCCGTGGAAATTGAAGTACCCAGATTTGGGGGTGTCACAGGTTAGTATCAGAGCTATAGGTTATGAACCGTAGGTGGGAGAAAACCTTAGGGTAGTAGCCTTTTAAGAGATCGATAACATAGTAATGATAACTCTTATCGAGTTCTTAGAAAGATAATAACTTACCTTATGTGCTATGTGTTTATACTTCAGTACTCGCTAGTATCGATTAGCATCACGTAATAACTAAGACTTAAAATTTGATTTGTCAGGATGTCGGATGTTGGAGGATCCAGTCAGCCTAAGGATGTTGTACCCCCAGTGGCTATCGAGGAGGAACCCCATTCATACAGTCTGCGAGCAGTTAGTTCGGCGAGAGCTGTCTCCTTTGATCACCGTTGTTGGTCAGGAGCATGAGCCAGTGTTCGATTTAGAGGAGGACTCTGATGAGATCGAGATTTAGGCTGAGGCAGCTAAAGAGGATGATGAAGACCCTGAAGAGTTCCCACCAAACTCTATCAGCGCTGAGATGTATGATGAGCTGTATAACCGTAACATAGAGTTACGGGATACTATTTAGGAGCTGAAAGAGTAGACGGTTACTCAACCATCTACCATCGAGCAGAAAGATGGTGAGTGTCAACACCAGGAAAAATTCTTTGATATTGTCTGTCTTTCCTAAGTTTATTTTGTTTGTTTTACCCTTTTTCGATTCGCTATATCTATGGAATTTATCAAATGGTGAGTTTTTAGGAAAGCGGTACCGATATAAGTGTCGACGACTTTGAAAAGATTGATTTTATTATTTTATGATTGGACCGAATGAGAGAGAGCCGTCAGTTGGTATGGTTTAAATGGATGTACCAACTCATCCGAGTTTTAATAGTTTTTGCAATATGGTCCAATATGTGACTCCATAAGATTGATCTGAAACCCGAGATTCGTGGAATTCGAAGGCTAGGTCAAGCGGGCGGAAAGTGTTAGGCACCCCCCGACTTTCGTGAAAACACGGTACCGCATCTTATTGATTTTCTGTGCATAAACTCTGTGTGTGTGTGTGTGAATGTGTGTGTGTGTGTGTTTTATTTGAAAAGGTTTATTCTAAGCCTTATTATGAGTTATTTGGAAGTAGTGTCGTTCCTCTTTTGCACGTATGTATGAAGGGTTTGATTTAGCAAAAGTTTATTTTTAGACAAAATATACATGTGATATTATATTTTGGGAAAACACAAGGTTTTCAAATCCTTCGCTCGAATAGTAATCAATGACTTTTGATACTTCCTTCTATTTATCTTTGCATTCATAAGGTGATCTACCCCAAATCACTTAATTATTATGAAAACTCTTTGTGATTTTATTGGAAATCATTTTAGTGAAAATGCATGCTAAAGCGCCAAAAAGGGTCGAATCATTATCGGGCATGTAAGCCATCTCGATGAATCCGAGCACCCACAATCCAAGTTTTCACTATCACGGGATCTTGAATCTAACTTCTCGGGACTAACCCCTCGAGTTCATCTTCAAGATCCAAATATTACATATACAATGATTTTTGTGTTATTTAAACATTACATCACAAAAACTGGTCCATCATGGGAATCAAGTCGGGATCCAATCGGGGATCTCAACACCGAGATTCCTAGGCTCACATTATTTATACGGGAATACATATTTACAATGTCTTAGACTTGATATTAGATGATTTCATCGGTTAAAATCACCGTTTCAAGCCATTTCGGACCCCTTTCGCCTCTAGATACAAATCTAGGGATATACGAGGTAACCGGGACCATTAAAAAGCCATAAATACATAGATATACCATGGATATAAACCGATCTAGCACAAGGGTTAAAGCTTCATGCTTACTAACCACCCAAAGGCTAGATTCGGCTTTGATCTAGGTAGATCTAGCATTCGTACTCGATTTATAATGCAATAAGCACAATATAACCAATAGAAATGCAATATCTATCAATTACTACACAATATGCTTAGAAAACAATAAGTTTAACAAGATTTAAACAATATATATCATCAATCTAGTATATTAAACAACTTTTACAAAGAACAAAGCCAAAAAGAGCAATTTTTCACCTTAGGGGACACATGAACAAGCATTTTATCACCCAAAATCAACTTAAAACACTCTCGGGACTCCAAGTAGATGCTAAACAATAGAAAATAACTCAAAGTGGGTATATATAAGTCCCACCTGAAGGCTTCTCTATCTAAAAGTGACTTTCTCTCTTTAAGTTCTTCCTCTTTTTTTTCTCAAATGAGCTGAATATTGCTCTTTTAATCTATATGAGCCAGCCTCACCGTACCTACGGCTAGCCTCATGTATGGATGAGGCTGGAGTAGATACATTTGAGGCTGGGACCCACGTGTACTATTGCCTCAAAATACGTGCCTTAAGTCTCGGTTTGGAGAAAGTCGACCTTTGCAGATCAAACTTTCTGAAAGTCTTTGCGAGATGCGACGGAGTAAGATTGAGTCTGACTGAATTAGGGTCCAGGAAGCTGATGCTGGTAGCTGAGATATATCTTCTGATTCCAGACGGTAGTTAGCTGGTTTATCTTCGATGGCAAGCAGTCCAATGTTTGCTGAGGAGGTTTCCGGCGGACATTGTCTCAGTTTGGCGATCCTCGTTCAGTTCGCGACATGTTCAGGCATCATTGGTCCTTTGAATCTTTCACGGGGTCATCTTCGGGATGACCTGGCTCTTTTGCCTTACCTCGAGGTTGTCTCCGAAGTAAAATTATAATTTTTCCCTTTTGCAAGGTTAGTACAAAGAAAGCAAAATTTCGAGTGTCTACAGATGCCCCTCTTTGTCATTTTTATGCAATGTAATGGAATGAACACGACAAAGATTACTAGACATAGAGAATGCATGACAAGGTATGTCTGATGATGTAATGTCATGTATAAAACATGTAATGATATATAAAATTATAAAAGGGTTACTCCCCCCCCCCTTGAGGAAGTTAAGGATTACGTCATCGAGGTTAAGTCGACGCCTTCACTGGGTTGTAGCCAACGGATTACCTTATTGGGGCTGAGCCGACCTGCTTTGGTATGTCTAGCAGATTATACAATCTGGAATATGCCGATGCCTTCACGGGGTTGTAGCCAACGGATTACATTATTAGGGTTGAGCCAACACCTTCACGGGGTTGTCGCCAATTGATTACATTATCGGGGTTGAGCCGACGCTTTCACTAGATTGTTGCCAATGGATTACACCATCGGGGTTTAGCCGATGCCTTCACTGCTTTGTTGTCAATGGATTACATCATCGGGGTTATGCAGATTGCCTTCATTGGTTTGTTGCCAATGGATTACCTCATCGTGGTCAAGCCAATGTCTTCACTGGGTTGTAGCCAATAGATTACATCATCGGGGATTTGCCGATCTGCATTAGGTTGTTGCCAACGGATTACATTATTAGGGATTTGCCGATCTGCATTAGGTTGTTGCCAACGGATTACATCATCGGGGATTTGTTGACCTGCATTGGGTTGTTGCCAACGAATTAGATCATCGAGGATTTACCGACCTGCTTTGGTTTTTTTCCAACGGATTACATCATCAGGGATTTGTCGATCAGCGCTGGGTTGTTGCCAACGGATTATAGCATCGGGGATTTGCCGATCTACGTTGGGTTGTTGCCAACGGAATACACCATCAGGGTTTTACCGATCTGCGTTGGGTTCTTGCCAACGGATTACACCATCGGGGTTTTGCCGATCTGCGTTGGGTTGTTGCAAACGGATTACACCATCGGGGTTTTGCCGACCTACGTTGGGTTATTGACAACGGATTACACCATCGGTGTTTTGCCAATCTGCGTTGGGTTGTTGCCAACGGATTACACCATCGGGGTTTTTCCGACCTGCGTTGGGTTGTTGCCAACGGATTACACCATCGGTGTTTTGCTAATCTGCGTTGGGTTACTGCCAATGGAATACACCATCGGGGTTTTGTCGACCTGCGTTGGGTTGTTGCCAACGGTTTACAACATCATGGATTTGCCGATCTGCGTTGGGTTGTTGCCAATGGATTACATCATCGGGGATTTGCCAATCTGCGTTGGGTTTTTGCCAACGGATTATAGCATCGGGGTTTTGCCGTTTGCATTGGGTTGTTGCCAACGAATTACACCATCAGGGTTTTGTCGACCTGCGTTGGGTTGTTGCTAACGGATTACATCATCTGGGATTTGCCGATCTGCGTTGGGTTGTTTCCAATGGATTACATCATCAGGGATTTGCAGATCTGCGTTGGTTTGTTGCCAACGGATTACACCATCGGGGTTTTGCCGACCTACGTTGGGTTATTGCCAACGGATTACATCATCAAGGTTTTGTCGACCTACATTGGGTTAATGCCAACGGATTACATCATCGGGGTTTTGCTGATCTGCATTGGGTTGTTTCTAACGGATTACACCATCGGGCTTTTGCCGACCTGCGTTGGGTTGTTGCCAATGGATTACAACATCGGGGATTTTCTGATCTGCGTTGGGTTGTTACGAATGAATTACATCATCGGGGATTTGTCGATCTGCGTTGGGTTATTGCCAACGAATTACATCATCGGGAATTTGCCGATCTGCGTTGGGTTGTTGCCAATGGATTACATCATCGTGGATTTGCCGATCTACGTTGTGTTGTTGCCAACGGTATACATCATCGGGGATTTGCCAATCTTCTTTGGGTTTTTGCCAACTGATTACAGCATCAGGGTTTTGCCATTTGCGTTGGGTTGTTTCAAATGGATTACACCATCGGGGTTTTGTTGACCTGCGTTGGGTTGTTGCCAACGGATTACATCATCTGAGATTTGTCGATCTACGTTGGGTTGTTGCCAACGAATTACATCATCGATTATAAAAAGGCGAGTTTTTTACTTGCGACCCCGCTGGATTAGATATTGGCTTGACTGATGACCAGGGTGCCGCTGACATCCCTGGAGGATGCGGCTCGTCCTTTCACTACTCAGATTTGAACTTCGGTGTAGAGGCCTCAACTTAGGAGGACTTGGCCCAGGTTGATATGTTTGATAATGCAGATTTCATTCGTTAGGCCTTTTGTTAGTCGTTAGGCACTTAAGCCCCATTTCCTTGTACTTTTTACTTTTATTTGTAGGACAGAGATGATAGTTGATGTATACAATTTTATGTATTTTGTAGAGATGTATATATAATGCTTTTCATTTACTGCATATATCATGATGCATGCATTATATGTCATGGATTCACATTTATAAATTGTGAGTTAGGATTGACCCCTGGGTGGTCTTTTGATACTATTTTACTGATGAGGCGTTGGTTTTTTCCTCTGGAAAAGATATTCAAGGAACTTTTCCTTTCTTTTGTCATCGCTAGCTCATATCATTGTAATTTCTTTCAAAAGTCCTCTCATTTCTTTTGATGAGAAGCTTGGTCTTGCCTTAGGCTCCTTCCCTTTCATTGAATCGCAAAATGCCCCAACCCTTTCATATGTTGTACCGGGGATTATAAGAAACTCGCTTTGTTGACCATGTCAAGAGTGAGCAATATCCTTCACATCAGACGAATATCAGAATGCAACAAAAGCTTGACGGCTCGGTCCGTCGGGGATAACTTTGAGAAAAATTAGTATAATCTCATCAATGAGGCATATGAAGTTAAAGTTCATAAAATTGAATGTTCATCGGGTCTGCCACTTAACTCGTAATCGTTGTATTTTTATATTATCGCTAAAGATCTTGAAATTGAGTATGAAAATAAATTTTTCTCTAAGAAAGTTGTGAGACACAAACCTCAAGGTTATTTTTTTATATCTTTTATCTTAAGGAATTTTTCTCATTTAACAAGTTATGAAATCGCAAGGAAACTTTTAAGCATCCATGGTCATTATTCATGAGTAAGATTTGATTGAAAAGACTTATCTCCCTTTATCAAAGATACTTCATCTTTGCTCTAGATATTATTCTTCGCAGAATTAACGTTATATGGCATGTGCACTATGATTGACGCAACCCTTAGCAGGGCTTTCCCTTCCATGACTTTAGATGATCTCGTTCTGATCTCACAAATTTTTTCTTAACTCTAAATTCTCTTTTTTTTCCTCGCTTAACTTGTCTTATTTTTTTAGGCTATTCAGAGTTACCCATTTAACGAGTTTTGGACCAATGACCCCCAAATCATACGACTTTAGGGCATTAGATGTAAAGGCACCCGTTCGGGTTTACTTGCTCGAGTAACAAAGGCCACACTTTGAGATAAGTCAGGCGGTTACCCTATTCGTTCTTCGCCTGATCAAAGGTAAGATTTATTTTCTTAGGCTTAAATTACCCATGTAGCGAGCGTTGGGCCGATGACTCCCGAACTAGATGGTTATAGGGCACCAGGTGTAAAGTCACCCCACAGGCTTAATTACTCGAGTAACCAAGGGCACGATTCAAATATTCTTAGGTCTCGCCTTCTTCCCCCTCGCAATGTTCATTTTCTTAGGCTCTAAATTACCCATTTAGCGAGCGTTAGGCCGGTGACTCCCAAACCAGATGGCTTTAGGGCACCAGGTGTAAAGACACCCCACAGGCTTAATTACTCGAGTAACCTAGGCCACGATTCGAGACATTAGGTTTTCCATCACTTATCTTCTATCTTCGTATTAATTGTCATCGATGTCGCCATAATTTCATACCCCATAACTAAGAGTTAGGGCAACTGCAAAGTGCAGATATGTACGTGAGGTCGATTTTGCTCCAAAACGCACTTTGAACTAGGATGTCGTGCCTAATCAAAAGGTTGAATAGTCTTTATTCTCTAATCGTTCTCGTGATTCTTGCTCCACGGATGCTTATTAGAATTAATCTATTCAAAACAAGTTAAACAAAATCTTCTCTTTTAAAATCTTTTTCTAAGATTCTAACGCAAGATTTATCTATACTTAAAACATATATCATCGCTAATGTATGGAGATAGAAAATAAATAAATAGATGAAAGAGTCGTACCTCGCATGTGGATCATTGTATTCTAAAAAAGTTATGACTGGAAGAGACCAAATGATCGTACCGGATTGCCAGTGAAATGATAGGAGAGAAACTCTGATGATGACGTCGCATGCTGATGGGATCGCAGTATGGGTGCCGACTTGCATTTTCCCTTTTGGGATGGTCGATAAATGCCCCAGTGTCGAGTTATCGTTGTCTCTGACATTGCCCTAGTCTCATTTGTTGTTATTGTCTCAGTATCAGGTTGTCGTCAATTCTGAAATTACCCCAGTCTTGCTTGTCTTCTGGAGTAGTCTCTTTGTTGTGTTTGACGCATGGGCTGAGAAAATGCCAAGATCTCAAGAATCTTCTACCTTATGACCCACATGGTGAACAGGTCGAGGTGAGCTTTGACGTTCGAGTGCCCCAATCATCGCTTTTTACTTGCTGGTGCACTTGTTGTAATCTTCTCTGTATTCATATTTTGCATCGCCTTATTTTGTACTCGCTGATGATCATGCTTGACATATCACTGTGTTTCTCAATTCATGTTTTCGCTTTGTCTTTGATAATTGATGTCGAGAGGCCTTCGAATTCCACTGAATTGGATCTAAGAGCTCGACTTGGTTTATGATGTATCAGTTTCAACCACGCTTGATTTGATCTGTAAGGCTTGATTTGTGGATTTTATCTTGGAGAGCAGGTTATTAGATATGAGATAGACTTTATCACGATGGCAACTTTCGTACTTCTATAGGTCAAAAGGAGATCAAGTCTTCTCGCACTTTCGGGGTTGATGAGTTGATGAAGAGTCTCATCTTAGGATCACTGAATTGAAAAGGGTTTTGAGACTTTTGAAAGGGTTAGACCGTGCCATCACTGGCTGCCTACGTACTCCCATAAAAGGAGATCAGGTCTTACGTAGTTCACTCCTGGCCTGAACAGTTGAAAAGGGTTTATTTGGGTTTGAGCTTGGTTTGATGGTGTTTTGATTTTTAATTTAATTTTTTGGGGTTTTGATTTTTTTGTTTTATTTGATGGGGTTTTGAATTTTTTTTGTTTGGTTTGACCGCACCATAAATGGCTGCCTACGTACTCCCGCAGATGGGAGATCAGGTCTTTCGTAGTTCAGGCCTAGACCTGAAAACCAGACTTGAGATACTTTACACTATTCTTGAGATACTTTACATTGCTCTCTTAACAGGGTGGTCATCTCAGCAATCTGTTTCTTAAACTCCTCGAATGTTTCTCGAGATACCGGGCTGGGTTCTGACGAACTTCCTTTAGCCATTTGGACTAATGGTGAACGGGCCTTCTTGGCTCGAAATTAATTTCTTGGACCAATTTGCACAAAACCGATATCTAGTTTAGACTGGATATTAGTGGACAAGGATGCATGATATGCTATGCATCAGTTTAATGGTTTTTTAATCTTTTCCTGCGAAACAAAAGGTTAGTCGATTTGATGGCAGGATAAGAAAGATGTACAAATGTCAGTTTCAAGATAATTGCCATTTATATACGCAGAATAGTAAATAAGGCATGAAGAGACACACCACACGTTTGGTTTATCAGAGGTTGACCTATCTTAGGGTTACTCTCATAGGGTTTTTGAAATTGGTTCCCAGATCTTCGCAATTTACTTGATGAAAACATCCATTTTTATATTGGAGCGGATCTGAGTGATGCCTTTCCTGAGCCTCACAATAGAAACAACCAGAGGAGTCCAGTAATAAACAACCGACGGGATAGCCTCTTAATGGAGGTACCACACAACATACATTCACATATATTCACGTCCTCACCGTATGCAATTATGATGACATTATGCGAAGCACTAATATATTTTGCGAGGCACTAATACAAAAATGCTTAAAGATCGAGACAATTATCACACACAAAGATCATTTACACAAGATGCACATGCAACATGAAAATCAAAAAGATTGAACGCGGCTTAAGCCCTCTTTAATCCCCAGCAGAGTCGCCACCTGTCGACGCCGGGAAAAATTCTTTGATATTGTCCGTCTTTCCTAAGTTTATTTTGTTTGTTTTACCCTTTTCCAATTTGCTATGTCAATGGATTTTATCAAAGGGTGAGTTTTTAGGAAAACAGTACAAACATAAGTGTTAACGACTTTGAAAAGATTGATTTTATTATTTTATGATTGGACCGAATGAGACAGAGCCGCCAGTTGGTATTGTTTAAATGGATGTACCAACTCATCCGAGTTTTAATAGTTTTCGCAATATGGTCTAATATGTGACTCTATAAGATTGATCTGAAACCCGAGATTCGTGGAATTGAGGGGCTAGGTTAAGCGGGGAGAAGGTGTTAGGCAACCCCCGACTCCCGTGAAAACACGGTACTACATCTTATTGATTTTTTGTGCATAAAGTTTTTGTGTGTGTGTGAGTATGTGTGTGTGTTTTATTTGAAAAGGTTTATTCTAAGCCTTATTGTGAGTTATTTGGAAGTAGTGTCGTTCCTCTTTTGCACCTATGTACGAAGGGTTTGATTTAGTAAAAGTTCATTTTTAGAAAAAATATACATGTGATATGATATTTTGGGGAAACACAAGGTTTTCAAATCCTTCGCTCGAATAGTAATCGAGGACTTTTGATACTTCCTTTTATTTATCTTTACATTCATAAGGTGATCTACCCCGAATCACTTTATTCTTTATGAAAGCTCTTTGTGATTTTATTGGAAATCATTTTACTGAAAATGCATGCTAAAGCGCCAAAAATGGTCGGATCATCATCGGGCATGTAAGCCATCTCGATGAATCCGAGCACCCACAATCCAAGTTTTCACTATTACGGGATCTTGAATCCGACTTCTCGGGACTAACCCCTCGAGTTCATCTTTAAGATCCAAATATTATATACACAATGACTTTTGCATTATTTAAACATTACATCACAAAAACTGGTCCATCATGGGAATAAAGTCGGGATCCAATCGGGGATCTCGACACTGGGATTCCTAGGCTCACATTATTTATACGGGAATACATATGTACAATGTCCTAGACTTGATATTAGATGATTTTATAGATTGAAATCACCGTTTCAAGCCATTTTGGACCCCTTTCGCCTCTAGATACAAATCTAGGGATATACGGGGTAACCGGGACCATTAAAAAGCCATAAATACATAGATCTACAATGGATCTAAACCAATCTAGCACAAGGGTTAAAGCTTCATGCTTAATAGCCACTCAAAGGCCAGATTCGGCTTAGATCTAGGTAGATCTAGCCTCCGTACTCGATTTACAACGCAATAAGCATAATATAACCACTAGAAATGCAATATCTATCAACTATTACACAATATACTTAGAAAACAAAAAAGTTTAACTATATTTAAACAATATATATCATCAATCTAGTATATTAAACAACTTTTACAAAGAAGGAAGCCGAAAAGAGCATTTTTTCACTTTGGGGGACACATGAACAAGCGTTTTATCACCCGGGATCAACTTAGAACACTCTCGGGACTCCAAGTAGATGCTAAACAAGAGAAAATAACTCAAAGTGGGTATATATAAGTTCCACCCGAAGGATTTTCTCTCTAAAAGTGACTTTCTCTCTCTAAGTTCTTCCTCTTTTTTTTCTCAAATGAGCTGAATATTGCTCTTTTAATCTCTTTGAGCCAGCCTCAACCATACCTGCGGATAGCCTCATGTATGGATGAGGCTGGAGCAGATACATTTGAGGTTGGGACCCACGTGTACGATTTCCTCAAAATACGTACCTTAGGTCTCAGTTTGGAGAAAGTCAACCTTCGCAGACCGAACTTTCGAAAAGTCTTTGCGGAATGTAACAGAGTAAAATTGAGTGTGCTTGAATCAGGGTCCTGGAAGATGATGCTGGTAGCTGAGATATATCTTTCGGTTCCAGACGACAGTTAGCTGGTTTATCTTTGAAGGCACGCAGTTCGATGTTTACTGAGGTGGTTTCCGGCGGACATTGTCTCAGCTTGGCAATCCTCGTTCGGTTCGCGACATGTTCAGGCGTCATTGGTCCTTTGAATCTTTCACGGGGTCGTCTTCGAGATGACCTTGCTCTTTTGCCCTAACTCAGGGTTGTCTTCGAAATAAAATTATGCTTTTGCCCTTCTACAAGGTTAGTACAAAGAAAGCAAAATTTTGAGTATCTACAGTGAGGTTGAGGCTCTTCACACACGTCTTGGAGACGTAGAGTGGGAGTTAGTTAATGAGAAGGGCCAAGTTGAGCAGAAGTTAGAGGAGATAGAGAAATTGAAGAATAATTTGAAAGAGAAATCAGCAAGGCTTGCCGTAGCAGAGGATGCTTGGGTGAGAGATTCACGACGTGCAGTTCTTGCAGAGGATAACGATCACGCAAACAAAGCAAAGATTGAAGAAACGGATTATACGTTTCAGAATGCAATTGAGAAGGCCTAGGATCGGGTGATGTACTATCCAGTTTAGTTCGAGGGTCTGCCTTGGTATATGCTAGATCGCAGGACTATGTTCCGCATTATGGAGGAAGAACGCAATAAAGCTGTTCAATGCCTTAGTAGGCAATGATAGGAACAGTTTGATTATGTGAATACTTCTTTGAGTAGTTAATAATGTAAATTCCGATGTGATTATAAACAAATGAATATTTTTATGATTTAAATCCTTAAGATTCTTTATCTCGGGATAGTTGATGTAAATAGCAGTGATGCTATCTTTTGTTATTTAAAACTTTTGATTAATAAAATGTCAGAGTTTATTTGAGATGTTATGTGTTAATTATTATCTTAAAGTATTTAAGTTAAACCTTAAATATTTAAAGGATTGGATAAGGATCTAATAAGTGTATATCTTAATAGAAATATGTCGCCGAGAAGAAGACCCAACCGTCAACCAGCCCAAGAAGGGTCAACGAACAACAACAACGACGCCAATGCTAACGCTAACCCCGTTCAGCAGTTGGTGAAGTTATTGGCTGGAGCGATTAACAATCAACCTCAAGCTCCACCGAATACAACGTTCAAGGACTTCAAGGCGGTAGGACCGCCAGAATTTAAGGGATCTATAAGCCCGATTGAAGCACAAACTTGGGTCATGGAAATGGAGAAGGTTTTTGACGTTGCTAGGGTCGGCTAGGACCAGAAGACTGCTTATGCTACATTTATGTTAAAATTTGAAGCCAACTATTGGTGGCAGGCAAACAAAGTCCGGGGAGGAGAAGGTGTAATCACCTGGGGGAGGTTCAAGGAGATGTTCTTCAAGATGTATTTCCCGACAAGCTCGCAGAACCAAATGGAGGTACAATTTCTGGAGCTCAAGCAAGGGAATATGTCTGTACTAGATTACGCTGCAAAGTTCAATGAGTTGGCTAGGTTTGCCACATACCAAGTACATATTGACGAGAGAAAGGCTAGGCGATTTGAGTAGGGACTGAAACCCTGGTTGTATAGCAAAGTGTCAATGTTTCAATTGAACACTGTTGCTGGGGTATTGGAGAAGGCCATCCTCACTGAAGGTGGAAGTGATGCGGTGACCAAGTACAACTAGGATCAGAAGAAGAAGAAGAATAAAAGTGAAGGAAATACCAAGGCTAGTGGCAGCAATATGGGAGGAAGCAACAATCAGAAGAGAAGAGGGACTGACAACACACCAACAGAAAATCACCAGGGAAACCAGAAAAAGAGGGTTGAAGCATGTCTGACCTGCAGGAAAGCTCACCTGGGGGTCTGTATGAAAGGAAAGAGAGTGTGCTATAATTGTGGTCAGGAAGGCCACATAGCACCTAACTGTCCTAACCCTAAGAAGGGCGCCTGCTTCACGTGTGGTTTGAAGGATCATTTGGTAATAGACTGTCCCAAAAAGGTATCTGGAGGGGCAGGAACAGGAGGGAACAGGGGAAACAGCGATGGCAATGCTCTGACTATCACGAGACCAACCGCAACTAAACCACCGATCGCCAGGACATTCAACATAATAGTGCAGGATGCTGTGCAGTCTAGCGATGTGGTGCCATGTATTATTTCGATCAATAAAGTTAATGCTTATGTATTATTTGATTCGAATGCTACTTGTTCATTCATACCAGATGATTTTGCCAAGAACTTAGGATTGCCTAAGGACGAGTTAGAATACCCTATGAACATAGAGATTGCGAATAGAGAAGTGATCCCTATAAAGTATGTATATAAGAACTGTAGGGTGGATATTAACGTTATGAACGTAGATCTTATCCCGATTAGACTTGGGGAATTCGACGTTATTTTGGGAATGCATTGGCTATTCAATTATGGGGCTATAATTGATTGCCAGAGGAAATGTATTAACCTTATGACTCCAGTCAAAGGTTGTGTTTAATGACAGCAAGTCACCTAGACAAGCGAGTTATCTGACGATGATGCAGGCCAGGAAGTTGTTAAGACAAGGCTGTGTAGGATATTTAGCCTACATAGTCGATAGTCGTAAAGAGAACCCGAAGTTGGAAGATATACCAGTCATAAAGGACTTCATAGACATATTTTTGGATGATCTTCCAAGACTTTCTCCAGATAGAGAGGTTGAGTTTGTGATCGATTTGGCGCCAGGAACGGCTCCAATATCGAAGGCATAGTACTGGATGGCTCCGATAGAGATGAAAGAATTGATGGTACAGCTGCAAGAGCTACTGGACAAGAAGTACATTCAACCGAGCTTATTGTCGTGGGGAACGTCGGGGTTATTTGTGAAGAAGAAGGATGGGACGATGCTTCTCTACATCGACTACAGAGAGTTGAATAAGGTCACAATTAAGAACAAGTATCCGTTGCCTAGGATCGATGACCTATTTGATCAGTTGAAGGGAGCGAGATATTTCTCGAAGATAGACCTGAGAAGTGGTTATCATCAACTGAAGGTGAGGCCAGAGGATGTTCCGAAGACAGCGTTCAGAACTCGATATGGTCACTATGAATTTTTGGTAATGTCATTTGGTCTAACGAATGCTCCTGCAGCATTTATGGGCCTAATGAATGGAGTGTTCAAGCCATTTTTGGACAAATTCATAGTGGTCTTTATCGACGATATTTTAGTGTATTCGAAGACCAAGGAGGAACATGTAGAGCACCTAAAGGTGACATTAGAGGCGTTGAGAAGTGAGAAGTTGTACGCTAAGTTTTTGAAATATAAATTTTGGATTGAGTGAGTACAGTATCTCGGGTATGTGATTGATAAGGATGGAATTTCGGTAGATCCCTCCAAAGTCGAAGCTGTAATGAACTGGGATCAGCCGACGACGCCGTCGAAAGTGAGAAGTTTTCTTGGATTGGCAGGTTATTATAGAAGATTCACTCAGGACTTTTCCAAGTCACAACTCCGTTGACGAATTTGACTAGGAAAGCTGTGAAATTCGTTTGGACGGAGAAGTGTGAGGAAAGCTTCCAAGAGCTTAAGAAAAAGTTGAGTATAGCACCTGTGTTATCTTTTCCAGATGACACAGGAAATTTTATGGTTTATAGTGATGCATCGCATAAAGGACTATGCTGTGTGGTCATGTAAAACGGTAGGGTCATTGCGTATGCGTCACGACAATTGAAAGACTACGAGAAAGGGTATCCGACCCATGATTTGGAATTGGCTGCGGTGGTATTTGCTTTGAAGATCTAGAGACACTATCTCTATGGGGAGAAGTGTGAGATATATATAGACCACAAAAGTCTAAAATATATTTTTACACAGAAGGATTTGAATATGCGCCAGAGAAGATGGTTGGAGTTAATTAAAGACTATGATTGCGAAATTTTATACCATCCGGGTAAAGCAAATGTGGTTGTCGACGCCTTAAGCAGAAAGGGTCGGGAGAAATTGATGATGTTGACCGCTCAGGAGGAGCTAATTTTAGCAATGGAGAAGCTAGAATTAGAAGTATAATGTTTGATGGAGATTAACAAAAAGCTAGTTTCAGATACAAACTGGTACAACTTTGTTGGATAAAGTTAAGGAAGCTCAATTTCAGGACGAAGAGTGTGAGAAGGTAAAGAAGAAGATATCCGAAAGGGATGAACTAAAATTCAAGGTGGATAGTGAGGGACTGTTGAGATTTGAGAGAAGATTTTGGGTACCGCTAGTGCCAGAGATTAAGGAGAAAATTTTGAGCGAGGCTCATAGTTCACGGTATTCGATTCACTCCAGTAGTACCAAGATGTACCAGGATCTCTGACAGCATTTCTGGTGGCCAAATTTGAAATGAGATGTTGCAGAGTGTGTTGCCAAGTGTCTGATATGTCAGAAAGTGAAAGCAAAACATCAGAGGCCGAGTGGTTTGCTACAACCTCCAGAGATCCCAGAATGGAAATGGGAACATATTATGATGGATTACGTGGTTGGTCTTCCGACAACTCAGAAAGGCTATGACACAGTATGGGTTATCGTTGACCGATTGATGAAATTCGCACACTTCCTTCCGATCAAGATTAGATTCAACCTAGATCAGTTGGCGAAGCTGTATGTGAAAGAAAATGTATCGAGGCACAGAGTTCTAGTGTCGATTATTTTCGATCGAGATCCGCGCTTCACATTGAATTTCTAGAAGCGATTACAAGAATGCATGGGAACACATTTGAGAATGAGTACGACATATCACCCTCAGACAGAAGGGCAGAGTGAAAGAACAATCTAGACATTGGAGGATATGTTGAGAGCGTGCATCATGGATTTCAAAGGAAATTGGGATTATCACCTACCACTTGTGGAATTCGGTTACAACAACAGTTACCACGCTAGTATTGGCATGCCACCTTACGAAGTGTTATACGGCAGAAAGTGCAGAACTCCACTGTATTGGAATGAAGTTGGCGAGAGATAATTGCTAGGTCTAGAGTTGGTACAGCAGACAGCAGAGATAGTCAAAGTGATCCGGACACGATTAGTAGCAGTGATGAGTGGGTTTTATACCTATGAATCGGTAGTCCTAATAGCTTGATTCTTAAGGTTTTCACATATATTTTCTATCATTTTGACTTGGGTTTACATTATTGTGTGCTGGAAATGGATTGGATGCAAAAGGAGCTTAAAAGGATAATTTTCAACACAATTAAAGGTGCCCAATTTGATGAGTACAATTAAAAAAGTCCGTGATGCAAATCAAGTGGGTTTAATAAAGTAACATATCCAAGTTAGCATATTTATGGGATGGATCAGCAGATTTGATAAGAGAATTTGGAGCTAAAATATTGAAACGGGACAAATTGGAACTCAATTTGGGACCAATTGGGCTGACCCAATTCAGCAATTAGTGGGCTAAAGGATCAGCTCATGCTAAGCAAGTAATCAAATTATAGGGGCCACGATTTGGTTGCCATGCAAGATAATTATCAACTCACGAATTCCTATTCCTAGTAGCCACGAAATTAGAAGCTAAATGCAAAATAGGGTCCACGGTTGTAGCAGCTAATTTTAGGAGAGATCAATAAAGAATTTTGGCTGGACAGTAGGTGGCTCCGCTGGGGCGGGACTTGAAGGCTGAAGACCCCCGCTGGGGCAGGGAGGCGCAAGCAGCTAGCAAGTTCTCCTTTTTTTAATCGGATTGTGGTGAAACAAGAGATGGGCTGCTAGTGGACGATATTAAAAGAGATATGAAGAAGTAATAAAGGGAGAGATATATTATATAGTTTAGTAGGCGGCAGGATATTTATATTATATTAGATATATTAGATTAGTTTGATAATTAGATTAGTTTAGTTTTAGTTTTTAATAAAATTCAAAAACCCTAGTTGTAATGGGATTTTGGAGATTGAAGCACATTGGAAACCATTGAAGATCAAGAGTAGGAGCAAGAGGAAGCTTGATGATTTGCTGACTGACCACATATTTTATTCTCTTCTCTAATTTTGTTCTTATCTTTTAATGATTATTCAATTGGGGATTCTTGGGTTTGATTCAATAATAATGAACTAAATCTTTTGTTTAAGATTACAATGGATCTTATTATGTAGTTTATTTTAATATGCTTCTCTATCAATTGTTATGATCTATCGTTGAGATTGTCTATTGTGATTTGGAATTAATTGCTTAATTTCCTAGCTAACAATTAATGTGATAATCCATATGAACTCGAGAGACGGATTATGGGTTTAGATCTGATCATAATAGCATATGATTGTGTTTGCTGCATGGCATTGGAATTCATAATTTATGTTTAGGATAGGGGTATACCTTTACACCATATGTAATCTAATAGAGAACTTGTGCGTGAAATACTTTTTAATTGTAGTTCGCATAGAGATATAGTGGATTAGTTATTTAGGGTGTCTTGCTTAATTCTATCATCTGTGGATGCAAGTGAGTTTGGGTATAATGCATCGGGAGGTGGTAATATCTGCTTTAGTGTTCTTGATTAATAATTCAAGATAGTGAACATAATTGATAAGAAGTGTATTAACTTAAATGAAGCGATAAGTGAAGTTGTGATCTTAAATCTCCGTAATCTTAATTTAAACTAGTGGTATTTAGTAGTAGTTTAATTATATATGGTTACATTCATTCGTTTAAATAAGATTGAGTTGGTTACGGGTTAGTACTTGGTGATTCTTATTAAATAATTTCTCGTGGGAACGATACTTTACTTTCACTTTATTACTTGTTGACCACGTATACTTGCGTGTTGTGTGTAACTAGATTTTACTCAACAAGCAGCTCAGGATAGGTAGAAGAAATATGTCGATCCACACCGCAAGAATGTTGTATTTGAATTGGGTAGCTTTCTATTTTTGAAAGTCTCTCCCTGGAAGGGAAATATCATATTCGAAAAGAAGGGAAAATTAAGCCCAAGGTTCATTGGACCTTTTGAGGTACTGCGAAGAATAGGAGAAGTTGCATATGAGGTAGCCTTACCTCCAGCACTAGAGAATGTCCACAACGTCTTCCATGTGTCAGTGTTACGACCATAAAAACCCGATTAAAAACATGTGATTGAATATGAACCCCTACAATTTGAGAAAGACTTATCCTATGAAGAAGTTCCTGTTCGGATTGTTGACAGGAAAGAACAAGTTCTCAGAAATAAAGTTATACCTTCTGTTAAGGTAATTTGGAGGAACCACAACGCTGAATAAGCTACGTGGGAACTCGAAGAACATATGATGAAGAATTACCCATATTTATTTACTTAATTTCTGTGTAAGCGATTCTAGGGACAGAATCTTTGTAAAGGGGGGGGGGGGAGAATGTAACAGGACGAATTTAATTAAAGCGTGATTATAGGGACAAAATCCTTTTAAGGGGGGAAAGATGTGACGAACGAGATTTTTGTAATTTAATTTAAATATTTATTGAATTAAATAAATATTTTCGATGATTTAATTATTGAATTAAATAATTATGTGATGGAATTGTGGTAGATTAATTAATTATATGTGTTACATTAGTTAAATTAATGTAGAGAATTTTTATAATTCAAGTATGTATTTAATTGAGATTGTTTGATTAAATAAAATATTTAATAAGCATAATATTATTCTAATTAATTTAATAATTAATTTGATATCTAATGATTTGACATAATTAATAAACGAGAATTTTAATTATGTGACTATATGATTTAATGTGGATTTATGATATTTTATTTAATTGATTTAAATAATATTATACGATTAATTGGGTGTGACATTATTAAATTATATTATAAGCATGTAATTAAAATAAAGGAAAAGGAGAATAAAGGAATAGCCAAACAAGGCCCTAAGGGGAGTTGCATCAATTAACCCATTACGGATTAACTGTGATGCCCCAAAATTCAGACCGCCACTAGAGTCTCGAATTCGGTTCGTCACGTTCTACAATCTAATACAATAATAATATATCGCACAGCGGAATAACACAATACTACAAATAGATTACATTTATTTAATATAATCATTCACGTCCCAAGGTCTCGCAACTTAAACATCAATTACATAGCTTAAACATCTCTTAAGCATATGTAAACTTAAATAATACATAATATAATAAGGTCTTATTACAATCATCATAAAGTTCTACATAAAATAAAGCTACTCCGTAGCTTTGCCTTTGCCCTTGTCGGTGCTCGAAGGTCCACCTTGCTCTGCCTTAACTGAAATATTTTTAGGGAAAGCAAAAATGAGTAACAAGTTTGCTCAACAAGTATATAGCAATAAGGGTGAGTAATATAGTTTTTGAATCCCAAAGGGTATAATAGGATATGATAATTTAAGGATAGCAAGAAATATCAACAGTTCTCAATAATAGTTGCTAAGGACAGAAAGATATCAACGCTAAATCAATTTAAGATTTCAAGATAATTGAATACTGAGCAGTCACTAAGGACTATGAACTTCTACTGGAATTAACAGAAATATATTGATAATCCAATAAAAATAAGTACAACAGGTGATCAGCTTAAAGTACCCTACGGTATGCATATCGTTCAATCATACTTCAAGTGCGCACGTCGGTCTCTCGACAATATATAGTTTCCCCTTCAAAAGATTTGTTCATCTCAGTCAAATACAAGATTCCGCACCAATCAATTGGTTTGGATCGCTTTTTCATATTCATAATATAGGTCTAGCCGAATCAAATGGAATATACCGCTCATTCAAGGTATATAAGAACAATCATAAGTTCAAAACTCAAGATTCAAAGTTCGAAAAATATAAATCGACTTTATATTTATTCACGAAGTATTTAAGTAATAAAACATGAATCACAATTCCAATAGCTTACTTGTAAATTAATAATAGCACAAGTTCAATAAATATTCATTGAGAATAGAGTTCGAGTACTTGCTTACAATATTCGTTGAATAAAGTAATGCAAGGGTTAGGATACTTGTCTTAAGCGTAGTTTACCAAGGTATAGCTTATCAACAGTTTTTGAATCCTATATTTACGTATATAGGATATTCATTAGTTGTGTACATTCGTTTCACCCACTCAAGATGTAAGTTAAATATTCACATTATGATTCTAACTTAGTCGTATAATCCTATACGTACGTCATTACGTACTTTACGTACACATAGCACCACATTCATTAATAAGACACTATGAAATCATATAACATAGTTTGTAATCGTTATCTTAACACTTGAAAGTTTACAAACACTTTAACAATTCAATATGGTTCCATCATAACATACTCATTGATACTTTAAATAATGTTCTGGACATGTATTACATATTAGGAGAATCATATAAATATATCTCAAGTTCATATTGTAATTAAACAAGCTCTGGCAATTCTGCACATTGGCGCGGCCGCGCTTTATTTGAACTAGGGAGTGGACGCGGTCGCGCTTCTCCTAGTTCAGATCAAAGCTGAGCTACACAATGCCTGGCCTAGCTTGCACACCTATGTATATATGATAACACATGCAAAAACTATACATGTTGTGATAAGTTTGATTCTTATGTCATGTTTTTCCGCATAGTCTTAACAATTTCCAATTAACGAGGCTTAATGTTTTCGATTACAATGTTCCTCACGTTTACTTATATACGCATGCAATGTGGTCCGTATGTCTCAACTACATATGCTCAGGTTACCTTAGTCATGTATTTCAAGTTATGAAGTTTCACCTCGTTCAAACTTGTCTTAATTCAGGCTCAAGTAGTTTACAATGCATATAACTAGCTATGCATTCATTTCTATCATGTCTAGAGGCATATGAGACCTTATCGAGATAGTCAAAGTTTTTAGAATACATGCAATGTAGTTATTAATAAAACTAGATTCCAAACTATTAAGGTTTCTTTTGCAATTCTTATGTTAAACCATTCCACATACAATATAACTTCACATATCATATGTTATGCTTTCATATACCTAAATAGATCACATAGGCATGCTCACAAGTTCATGACTCTAGTGTCTATAGTTTAACAAGTTCGTAATTGAAACTCTAAGTTTCCATTAGTAGGTCCTCAAAACTTATTCAAGCATGTAATGTAAGTTCACATATTCTATATCATGCTTTCATAACCACATATTAGATCACATAAGCATGATTTGAAGTTCAAAACTTAATGTATACATAGTTCATTTACACATAGCTAGTTTAGTCCTTTACTTGAAATTTCCTCTTTTAAATCATGCTGGAATAGTCTATACCATCTCTAACATATTGGTCACATGTCAAGACATATTAGAACATAATATGTTGATGCTTAAGGTCAGAATATACATTACTCCATGTTCACAAATTCTAGTTTTCAAATTGTTAAGTTTTCTTTGAATACTCATACTAAACCAAGCTAAAATGATTTACTATAACCAAGACAACATCAATCCACCTGTTAGGATCATTTTCATGCATACTCTATCTAACATAACATGCTCAGAGCAACACAAGACCAACAAGATCAATATTCAAGACTGGCAGGCCGGCGCGGCCGCGCCACTTAGAGCAAAAGCAAAAAAATTGGCTCTGCTTCTGCAGAGCCTCGACAAAACATTGCTAATTCCTGCAACTAAACCAACTACATTGCCCTTAAACATGCATACAAGCTCAGATAACTCATGAATAATAGTTACCAACCCAATTAGCAAGAATTTATACACATTCAAACATTAATCAAAATTGAATTAAGAATATAATATCATGTTATACCTTTGCTTTGAATTGAATAGAACTTCTTCTCAAAATCAAATTACTTCCTCACATTCTCTATAGCAACTAAGCAAGTAATTCTCAGCAATATAGAAAATAAAGGGGAGTACTCAATTTATAGAGTTTCAAGTTTCCAGACAATGCTAACTTCCACCAATTCAAACCAAGGGATTGATGAATTGTATGAAGGGTAATGGAGAGTTGGTGAGTAGTTGTTGGAGTTCATCATGAAGCCCACTCCCCATTGATCATGAGCTAGTTGTGGAGCTTGGGAGAAGAAGAAGGAATAGGCTCTTAGCCTTTTTGCTTACACGTGAGGAGAGAATGAGGGGTGACTCTCATAATGGGACAACAAATACAAAGCTCAGCATATAGCAAGTGTTGTAATATAATTACTTAGGTTATGCACTTATACCTAATATATATACTTTAGGTTATAATTTTATTAGAGGATACACATGGATAACATAATACATAATAGCAAGTTGGGTTATACACATCCATATATAATCTATGTACATTTTATCATACCGGTATAATTTAATCGGGTATTATCACATTACATTATCTCATCTATTATTCAATTATATTAAATATTAAAATATTCATTAATCAACAATTATTTACAATATAATCATGAGGTACTAATTTAACGTCCACACACTCACATTGTCACACAACCTCATGATGTATTCATATAACTTATTTAATCTTAATATATAGTTCTCGTTTATTTTATAGTCACACATAAGTGTTACATTGCATTATATAATATAATTGTAACCATTATATTTCATACGTTTAATTATTGCATACATTGCACATAACAATTAATATAATCTTGTTATATTAATAATTTACTCGTTGATTTTAATATTCTCAATAACAATTAATCAATATTAATTAATTACTTATCTGATCAATTAATCACTCATTGATAATCTATTAATCATAATGAAAATTAATTAACCATACATTATTAGTTAATCATTTTAATCATTAATCTCCCATCTTATTAATGTGGGCAAATAGCATATAATAATCTTGCTTATCTTGATTATAAACTTATCTCATCTCCTTGCCACACTAGACAATTCATATAAATATTATGTTAAACTTCCCATCGAATTCGTTCTCGTGCCACGAAGGACATTTTATGGGTTCATCAAAACTACATATACTCTTAATTACAAAAATTTAATTTGAATTCATTTGAATTAATCCCAACTCATAACACATAATCATTTATAGTCGAATAAATATTCATTTCCATTAATATATTCATTTAATAATATTCAAAAATTCTCGGGTATTACATCCTCCCCCCCTTATAAAAATTCCATCCTCGGAATTGCTACAAGGTTACATAAATAGATGGGGATAGTCCCTCATCATCCTATCTTCTAATTCTCACGTAGCCTCCTCGACATCGTGGTTACGCCAAAGTACTTTTACAGAGGAAATAACTTTATTCCTTAATGTCCTTTCTTTCCTATCTAGTATTTGGACAGGAATTTCTTCATACGCTAGGTTTTTCTCCACTTGAATGGGCTCATAAGAAATCACGTGCTTATAGTCGGCCTTGTGCGGACGCAACACGGAGATGTGAAGCACGTTGTGGATGTGCTCCAACTCAGGTGGTAATGCAACTTTGTATGCCACTTCGCCCACTCGCTTCAAAATCTCGAACGGTCCTATGAATCGTGAACTCAACTTTTCTTTTTTACCGAATCGTATTTTTTTCTTCCAAGGAGATACCTTCAAAAATACGAAACTGCTGACTTTAAAGTCCCAGTCTTGTCGATGCAAGTCTGCGTACTTTTTCTGGCGATCTTGAGCTGTTACCAGTCTGGCTCTTATTACTGTCACCACATCCGTGGTTTGTTGCACTAACTCAGGCCCCAACATTCGTCGTTCTTTGACTTCGTCCCAATATAATGGCGTTCTGCACTTTCTTCCATAAAGATCTTCGTACGATGGCATGCCGATACTCGCATGATAACTATTGTTATACGCAAATTCCACTAAGGGTAGGTGGTCGTCCCAATTTCCCTTAAAATCCATCACGCAAGTCCTACGCATGTCCTCCAACATTTGTATTGTTCGCTCACTCTGTCCGTCTGTCTGAGGATGATAAGCAGTACTCAACCTCAACTGCGTTCCCATTCTCTCTTGCAAGCTTTTCTAGAATTTTGACGTGAAGCGCGGATCTCGATCAGAGATAATTGATATCGGCACTCCATGTCGTGAAACAATCTCCGTTTATGTAAAGACTCGCTAACTAGTTCAAACTGTATCTGATCTTGATTGGTAGAAAGAGTGTGGTCTTCGTTAGTCGATCCACGATAACCCAAATGGCATCATATCCTTTCTGCATGACTGGAAGTCCCACCACGAAGTCCATCGTAATGTGCTCCCATTTGCACTCTGGTATTTCCAACGGTTATAGTAAACCACTCGGCCGCTGGTGCTCTGCTTTAACTGTGACATCCCCAAATCCGGGTACTTCGTTTCCACAAGATTTGGTGTTCACTTTCTAATTAAAATATACATCTATCCAATAATAAAGAATTGCAAAACAAATTATAACCTTCATAAATACTTCAACTAAATCTTCCTTGAAAAAGGATTACAACTTGTCCAAAATAAATCCTAGGGTTAACTCAACCTTAACATCAATTTCATAAGTGCGGAAATAAAATAACATAATCACTAAGGCTTATTACAATCAGATATTGAAGACAACAAGCCTTCACTTGCTCATCTTTCCTTTTCCTTTACTTGTTGACGGTACGTCAACATTCTTGGCTTCAACTACAAGGGGTGGTAAAATATGCAAGAGTGAGCAAACAAAAGCTCACTTGAAATACAACAGTGATATGACATAACTAAATAACTTTGAAAGGTTTGAATGACTTTACTTTCATCAAAATAAAGAATTGAATAATAATTATTTCATTATCTTTAAAATTTAATTATAGAATTTATCTGAGGGTCATACGACCTTGAACTATGTCCTAGGTTGTAATTATTTCTATTTAAAACCTTTAACAGTCATTAAGACTATGGACCTTCAACTCGTACTTGGGGGGATCAGCCCTTCGTACCATGTATTGTGCACAACCATCTTAACGCTTTCGCATAAATGTCCCCTAACAAATAGGGTTGTTCATTCTCAGTAATTGAATACAAGTCCGCCCCAAAGAAAGTTTGGTTTGGACAGATAAAGGAACTTTGGAATTTCAACTATCATCAACAAAGGAGTAGTTGAATTGACTCACCATGCTTTAACAGTTCGATAATATAAGAATTACGAATCAATGTAAGATACAACAATAGATTTCATGATAACTAGGCATGCTTTGGAGATAACTTAAAGCATTCGATAGATCACGTAGATCTTGCTTGAACAACTAAGTCAAGATCACATTACTTAAGTAATACTCCAATACTTATGCTTTACGAATATTTGAATACAGAATAACTTGTACAACACATAATAAGTTAATAAACGGAAGTAAACTTTCATGATACATTGAGCAAGGGTTAGAGAACTTGCACAATGAAAAGATACAATGATAAAGCTTGCATAGCGTACAAGAATGGTTTAGAAAGCTTGCACAAAATAAATAACAAGTTTAGAAATAGAAACTTGCTTAACGTAAAAGAATAAGGATTAGAGAACTTGCTCAAGTAAAAGATAAGGAGTAGAGAACTTGCCTCAACTGCAAGCTACACTTTAATAATTACAATCACTTTCACAATTACCCTACACATTACATTACGTTTAAAACGTCTATTAGTAATTAACTATAACGTTTAAACTGTTGAACTTCTTACTTAAGTTCAACTCACAATGTTGGTTACAACATAGGTTGCTAACTAGCCACATACGTGAGTCTATACTCAAGACATACATTTCATAAGCTTATAACGCTCTAAATTATGTTGTGTACCTTATGAAAGTAATACACCCATACACATGTAACACATTTATATAAAACTTCAATCTATCTTAAACACATCAAATACATGTTATCTTATTACCTATTACACTTATCAAGTCATAGAAATAAGTTAGCTAAACAAACGGGGCATGAAAACTCAATAAGCAAAAACCACATTTCTCCGGGCAGCATGTTGCCCCACTGGGGCGGGTCCATCAAGGCAATAAGCCCCGCTGGGGGTGTCCCACCTCTGGTGGAAGTGCCAGTTCGCGAATTGGCAGAGAAATAAGCCAATTTGGCTTATTTCTTCACACCGAATTCAATTTTTCTCAACATGATTAACATGAAACTTGATAACAACAAAATTTTGGACTCTTTTTCATCATCAATTTTCATAGAAACTACTTTAACAGAGAACTCATACTCATGAATAACATAAAGAAAACATATAAAAATATAAGGGAATTGAAATAATACCCTTTTTGCTTAGATGTTTGAAGAAGATGATGATGATTCCCTTAAGTTCTTCTTTTCTTTCTTTTCTTCCCTTCTCTTCTTCTCTAATTCTTCTCTGTTATTTCTTTTTTCTATCTCTCTTGTCTTTTCTTAGTTTAGTTAGGCTTAGAAAAACTAACGTAAGAATATAAAACTGATAATATAATACTCATACTAACTACACTTAATAATATAATTAAATTAGCAGTTACAAGGATTTCAAAAGCCACAAGGCTATGTTTGGCAAACCCTAAGTAAAAATTTAGATTTTAGTACTAAGGCATTGTTTGGTTAGAATAGGTTTAAAACAATGCAAGGGCCCTATTTGGCAAAAGCCTTTTTTAAACAAAAGTAAGGGCATTGTTTGGTTAAAACAATTTAAAAGCTCTTTTTTTATTTAAATAAATCCTTTTAACACATACTTTAATGATACACTTTAATTAATTAAATCTTTAATATTCCTATTTAATTAATTAAAATCCAACATCAATTAATCACATAAGAATTACCACAGAATTATAATTACTCGCTAATTATAATTCATGTAACACTCATCACATAATTCATCTAATTTAATTACCTCAATTAAATTAGAACTATACTATAAAATCAATACACATCAATTAAATTAGATATTAAGTATTCATTTACTTAATATATAACACTTAATTAAATCACTCCACAATCTCATAATTTATTTATTCAACTTAGTAAATAAATCACATAAAATATTTATTTACTCAATAAATATTTAAAATTTAATATATAAAATCTCAATCGTTACATTAACGCGTTGGCAAGTCAGACATCTATTAACGCACTCTACGACTTCCCGTTTCAGATTGGGCCACCAAAAATATTGCCTCAAATCTCAGTATATTTTTGTGCCTCCCGGATGAACGAAATACGTCGTATTATGTGCCTCGTGCAAAATCTCTTCTCTCAATTCGGTTATCGCTGGCACCCACACTCTCCCTTCGAATCTCAAGATACCGTCTTTATCTATTATGAATCTCTCTTCTCCATTTTCTGCGATACTCTTTCTAATTTTCTCGTACTCTTCATCATTTTCTTGTCATTCATTCACTCTATCCAACAATGTCGGACGAGCTTTCCATTATAGATAACTTTTTTTCAGACCTTTCCGGTCCCGTTACCGCTATTTCTAATTTCTCCATTTCTCTTATCAACTCCTCTTGAGTCGTCAAGTGAAACAATTTCTCCCTTCCTTTTCTGCTCAAAGTGTCGGCAACTACGTTTGCCTTTCCCGAGTGATAGAGAATATCACAGTCATAATCCTTGATCAATTCTAACCACCTCCTCTGAAGCATATTCAACTCCTTCCTGTGTGAAGATATATTTTAGACTTTTGTGGTTTGTGTATATCTCATATTTCTCTCTGTACAAATAATGCCTCCAAATCTTCAACACAAAAACTACTGCCGCTAACTCTAAGTCGTGAGTAGGGTATCATTTTTCATAGTCCTTTAATTGTAGTGATGCATATGCAATGACCTTGCCGTGTTGCATAAGCACATAGCCAAGTCCCTTGTGTGATGCATCACTATACACCACAAAACCTCCCGCATCATCTGGTAGTGACAACACAGACGCCTCGCTTAATCTCTTCTTCAACTCTTGAAAACTTTCCTCGCATTTGTCCGTCCAAACGAACTTTACCGTCTTCCTGATTAGATTGGTCAACGGGGTCGCTATCTTAGAAAAATCTTGGATAAATCTTCGATAGTACCCAGCTAATCCTAAGAAACTTCTTAACTCCGTTGGTGTTTTTGACTGCTCCCAATTACTTACTGCTTCTACCTTTGCGGGGTCTACCGAGATTCCATTCTTATCCACCACGTGACCTAAGAATTGAACCTTCTCCATCCAAAATTCACACTTTGAAAATTTTGCATACATCTTCTCCTTCCTTAGTGCCTCCAAAATAATTTTTAGATGTTCGGCGTACTCTTCCTCTATCTTCGAGTAGATCAAGATGTCGTCGATGAAAACCACCACAAACTTATCCAAGTAGGGCTTAAAAACTCTGTTCATCAAGTCCATGAATGATTCCAGAGCATTAGTCAATCTGAATGACATTACCAAAAACTCGTAATGTCCATAACGAGTTCGAAACGTAGTCTTTGGCATGTCTTCTTCCCGTACTTTCAGTTGGTGATAACCTGTCCGTAGGTTTATCTTCGAGAAACACTTCGCTCCCTTCAATTGATCAAATAAGTCATCTATCCTTGGTAACGAATATCTGTTCTTGATCGTTACTATGTTTAATTCTCTATAATCGATATAGAGCCTCATTGATCCGTCCTTTTTCTTAACGAACAACACTGGTGCTCCCCAAGGAGACACACTTGGTCGTACGTAATCTTTATCTAACAACTCTTGCAGTTGTATCATCAACTCTTTCATTTTTACTGGTGCTATACGATATGGAGCTTTTAAAATCAGTGTCGTTCCCGGTGCTAAGTCTATTACGAATTCGATTTCTCTGTTTGGCGGAAGACCAGGCAGATCATCCAGAAATACATCTTGGAATTCATTCACTACAGATATATCCTTAATCTCCACTCCCTTTCTCTTAGTATCTACAATATAAGCTAAATAACCTACACATCCTTTCCTTAACAATTTTTTGGCCTACATCATCGTAAGACAACACGATTGCTTAAGAGATGAGCTACCATAAAACACTACCTTAGACTTACTCAGAGCCTGAAGGTTCACACTTTTATTCTGACAGTCAATTATTGCAGCATGGTTATACAACCAATCCATTCCTAGTATTACGTCAAATTCTCCCAATCTAATTAGAATCAAGTCTACGCTCAGTTCATGATCTCTAATGTTTACGCGATAATCTCGGTAAATGTATCTTACACGGATTACTTCCTTATTCGCAACTTCTATGTTCAATGGATCTTCTAATCATTTTCGGGGTGTATTAAGTCTACTAGCAAATTCTTCAGATACAAAAGAACAGGTGGCACCCGAATCAAATAATACATATGCATTTATATCATTGATTAGGATTATACCTGACACCACGTCCTTCGCAGCTACTGCATCCTGGACGGTCATGTTAAAGGTCCTAGTAGTTGGGTTGTTGGATTGTGCCGGTTCGCTGACCATCAGTTTGTTTCCCCCTTGTTGGCTGCTACCTCCGCCACTTCCCTTCTACGTGCAATCCTTGATTCGGTGCTCCATCGAGCCACAAGAAAAATATCCTTGGATCTTCTTCGGTTTTGGGCAGTTGGGTGAAATGTGCCCCTCCTGAGCGCAGTTGTAGCAAGTGTCGCGTCCCTTCCAGCACTCACCTTGGTGATTCTTTCCACATTTTGGGCATCCCTCTGCCCTCTTCTTAAATCCTCCACGAAAGTTCCCCGACTGATTGTTGTTGTTTTTGTTGTTATTATTGTTCTCCCACTTCCTCTTTCCCAAATTACTTCCTCCACTGCTGCTACCTCCTCCCTAGTTTTCTCCTCCGGTATTCTTTCCTTTCTTCTCCTTGTTATACAGACTTCAGGCCTCACTGCCACCTTCCTCAATGATCTCCTTCTCCAGCAATGTTGCAAAGGAATTAATTTAAAGAACTGATATCTTATTAAACAGCCAAGGCTTTAGTCCTTGTTCAAAACGTCTCACCTTCCTCTCTTCGTCTCCCACTTGATGTTCTGCAAACCGCGCTAGTTCATTGAACTTAGTCGCGTACTGCGCCACCGTCATATCACCTTGTTTAAGTTCCAAAAACTTAACCTCCATTCTATTCTTCATGCTTTTCGGGAAGTAGTTCTCGAAAAATAGCGTCTTGAGTCCCTCCCATGCTCTTTGTTGAATATATCATTGATCCAAACCAGCTCTTTATTGATTAGCCTCCCACCAGTAGTTGGCTTCGCCTCTCATTATATACGTAGCAAATACCGTCTTCTAGTCTTCACCTACTCGAGTGATAGTGAAAGCCTTCTCTATATCCTTAACCCATGTCTGAGCTATGATCGGATCAATAGTACCCTCGAACTCTGGGGGTCCTACACTCCTAAAATCTTTAAAACTTGTGACTGGTACTGCTTGAGGATTGGGGCGAACGGGTTTTTTGTTCCATCCCCTAAGAGCTTTTCCTAACAAGTCTACTAGCTTCTAGATTAGGTGTACTTGTTCCCTCTCATTGTTAACTGATTCCTTAGCTGCAGTTAATCTACGTCCGGGCGGCATTTTCTGCATCATAAATTTTTCATTTTATTAATACTCAATTATATTACTTAAATATTTCTTTAATACTAAAAGAATAGAATTTACAACACATTTCTGAAATAAGATCACTTATATTCATATGCCAATTCCTTTCATTACATGATTTTCACTAGCATACTGCTATAAATGTCATCACATATATCCCCTAATATAACAAAATATGGGGAATTTACCAACCTACTACCCCTCTAACATATGCCTACTCGGGGTTTACATCACTATCCCATATCTTACACAAAAGATTGGGATTTCAACACAACATATACATCACAAAAGAAAACTACTAAGACTACTGCTAGTCTAGCTAAGGGTCTCATCCCATCATCCCGCGCTCCACAGCGCTCTTGTACTCGATCTATGTTATGTATGCTATCAGCTCTCGGCTCAAAGTATGTAGGGTCTATCCCTACTCCGCTGGGTAGTGGTATACACCATCGACCACCCTCTCGAAAGCTGAATGGAACACATACCCCATCTTGTTCATCTTCCTCTTCTTGCATCTGACCTCATCCTCTGGTCGTCAGCTCTCTCGTTAGCCGCTTCCCACTTCTCCTCGAAGTGGAGCCTATCCATAACCTCCAACTCTAGTTGAGTACGAAGTGCTTTCTTCTCGGTCTTTTCACTTAACTCTCTCTGCTCAACCTCTTTCAACTTTCCTGCCAAGTCTACATTTTTGGATACTGATCTGTGGAATAAGGTTCCCATCAGGATCCCTGCCTCCCTGCGGTAAGCAATCTCTACCTTGAACTCTTGCATCTCTAGCTTCCTCTGATGGTCCTAATCCCTCAGCTTCTGGAACTCAGACTCTCTCTCCTGGGCCTCGACCTCCAGCTCCTGAACTCTGTAGTCCAACTATAGAATACGCTCCTCGTACTCTCCCAGTATATGCTCCTCCAGGTTAGGCTCGTAAGAGTCCTCCATGGGCTCCTCCTCTGTAAGCTCATCCTCAACAGGATCGTCCTCCATAGGCTCCTCCTGTGGATTAAACTTGTAACGACCATGAATTTTAAACTCCTTATTAATTAAATATGTGATTTAATTTTAACAGGTTAGTTTTGTGAGTTTATTTAAACCTTATGTGGTTATGTGAATTGGTGAAATGGTTAAGGGGAGTCACTAATAGTTTATTTAAATTAGTGGACTAGCCCTGAGACTTTAATATCAGAAAATTGATAGGATTATTAATAATTAAATATTCAAATTATTTGGATATAGTGGCAAGAGTTGATCATATTGATTAGTTGCAATTATGAGTAAATATTTGATAATGTAACAATTATTATGAATAAATAATAATTAATGAATGAGAGATTAATAAATATAATAATATTATATTTACTTGATTAATTATTTCATACAAGCATGTGATAAGTAAACCTTACAATATATGGTAGTTAACTATATATTGTATATATAGTACAAGGTGACGTATTAATACGTCTACATATTATATGTGTAGACTATATAGTATGATTAATTACATTATGTGAGTTACATATTATTTCTTATGTAACATGATAGACATTAATATATAACCTTATTACCTTATATTAATATCAATAACCAATTGTTAACTGATAATTATTCCATTAAGTTATTATGATAATAACGGTTATGGTAATAAATAATGAACAATACACAATTGTATTATATTTAGTGTTAATAGAAAATGTACATGGATTATATGTATGTATACTACTTGATATATTATATCAACATTTGCTCATTAGAAGTAACATTATAATATACTATGTGTATATATATTATACTATCTAGTGTATTTATTATGTAACAAGTATGGGACATATATGATATATACCCATTTGCAAGATTACTGAGTTTACATTGTCCCATAATAAGAGCCATTTCCTCTTCACGTGAGAAGCTAGGTAGCCTACACTATGTCTACTCCTTCTCTCAAATTCATCAATTGTAGCCATAATCATGAGATGGGGAGTGGGATTCATGAGTGGAATCACCAACCTTCACCAACTCTTTCTTGTCCATTGTACATTCTTGCAATCCTTTGATTTATTTTGAAGGAGAATTGCATTGATTGGTTATTGAATTATCTATATAATGAGCTCCCTCCTTCTCATTTACATTTGCTGAGGTTTTCATGTAAGTGTAGAGTTGATAGTGAGTGAGATATCAGTAAGGGAGATTTGTTAGTTCAAGCAAACCAATTACAGAGGTATATCATGTTCTTCATTTTCTGATAAATTTCTAATCTTTGATTCTTGGAATTAAGCATGTAATTGTTGATAATTGATTTGGAATATGTTGTTTAGTGTTATACAAGATGTTAAGCATGTTCGAATTGCAATGTGTTATGTTAGAATCAATTTTCGTAGAAAAATTTCTGAGTTGGGCTAAGTTCTGCCGTTGCAGGGCAGCTACTGTCACTGGCCAACAGCCTGCGCAGCTGCGCCAGTTATGTACTGGCAAGCGGCGCAGTTGCGCCAGTACCAGCTTCCAGATTCTATTTTTTGTTAAGTGTTGTGACATACTAACATGTGATATACCATTGAAACAAGCTTGTGAACAAGATTTGAATGTAGATATTAGTACAATGACACGATATAAGTATGTAATCGTTGATGCTATACGTATATGTCATGACCATGTTAGTACAAAAAGCATATGTTTTAAAAGGAAACTTGTAGTTTCGAAAGAGAACTTGTTACGAACATATCGTGTATGCATTCTAAAATTATGAACATGATAGTATGGTTTATATTTACTTGAAATGCATGTTTAAAGTGTGTTCACACACTAGCATACGTGATTGCAAGATTCTAGTGATTTCAAAAGAGAAACTTAAGACTTTTGAAAACAAACCTGACCAAGACTTGAGTCTCTTAGATTCTGACCATATGAGAACACTTATGTGGCTTTGATGTGTGTTTCAAATACATATGAGTTATATGTCAAGGTGCCTTGCATGTACTTAGTGGGCTTAGTATATTTTTGAAAGAGAACTTAAGATGTGAAAGTAAATAACATCAAATACCATATGAATGATATTATGATCATGCGAGCATGTGTATTAAAGTTCATTAACATAGGCCTCGTTTGATCAAAGTGTAAATTTCGCATATACACGTATTTATAAGAAATGAATTTCTGAAGCATGAACTACGTGATTAAAGTATATATGTGTAGTATACTCGAGCATACATATTAAATACTGTTTAGCCTTGTTACGTGATAACATGACTTTAGTAATCAACTTTGAAGCATGCACTTGTATTAGTTAAGTATGTGAATTACCGGCATGAAAACATGACTTTAAATTGGATTAGGATGAGCATGCTAGGTTTTCAAACTTGAAATTATAATCATAAAGCATGTGTGTTGATTAAAAATAAGTAACTTGAAGTACTATGTGTTCAAGCCTATATTGATGCATAGAAACTAGATAATCTAAAGTTATTAAATCTATGACATGATTAGATTGACTTACGTGAATTATGGATAGATTTATATGATAAGTAGATTCTTGTAAGTATAGACTCGTATTAGTTTACACATGCTAATTGGAATATCGACTTATTAATGTTAGGTTATTTCAGCGAGATTTAATTAAAGTTAGAACTTAATTGTAGCTGAGCTATTAGGCAAGTTTTCTAACTTCATTTAATTATTATATTGAATGCAAGTTTTCTAACTTCATTTAATTGTTATATTGAATGCAAGTATTCTAAATTCTTGCACTACCTTATTCAATGAATCGTGTAAGCGAGTTTCTTAACTTCACTTAATTTGAATGCAAGTTCCCTAACTTTATTCAAATTTATATTGAGCAAGTCTCCGAACTTCACTCTTTGGTTGTGCAAGTTCTCTTACACTCTTTATTGTGCAAGTTCATATCCTTCTCATATTGTATTGAGCAGGTTACTATCGTATTGACAGTTAATTATTTAAAGCTTGAATTTTATTTTCAAGCATGCTATTAGGTGGTTTAATTACTTTAAAATTATTCCACATCGATATTATTGTTATTCGCACTTGGTACACTTAAGTTCGTACAGTTTTGGACTTGTACATCATTTAAAGTTCTATAATTCTTGAACTGTGTCAGATAGAGTCTGAACCCTTGTTCGGTCAGACAATTGAATAAAATTTTATAAAAGCTATCCAAACCAATTGATGGTAAGGATTCTTAGACTGAAAGAACACCCCTTATATGATAGGGGAGTACCCCATGTATCTAATATAAAGATACAAACAGCAGAGTTGAATGTTATGCATATACATGGCGTACGCGAGGCTGATCCCCCCAAGTACTTATTCTGTAGCCAGTAACCAAAGGGTCAATCAGCTATTGATTCCGTTGGAGTTTTATAGTTCAAAAGTCTACTTGACTATCAGTTATTCTAAAAGCAATCATTATCCTTGCTTTCGATATTCATATTGTTGAATTCATTATCAGACATTTTCTATTCATCATGATATATCCTTTATTGTTGTATTTCAACTTGCTGAGCAAACTTGTTGCTCATTCTTGCTATATCATGACTTATATTGCAGTTAAGCCCGAGACTTCAGGGAAGGACAAGGGTAAAGGGAAGATGTAGGATTAGTTTGCAAGGAGCAGACTTTATCTTTATGTTTAATTAATTTACTGTTATGTAATATGAACCCTATTGACTATTCTAGGGTATGTTTGTATGTTGTATTAAGGTTATCGAATCTTGGGACTAGTAACACCTTTTGAATGAACGACGTACGTTTATTATATTTCCGCATTTTAGATATCGTATGTTGCTTAGAGGTGGATGTTTATGTTAGATCGTGACGACCGGACCGGGGTCAGAGGACCCGGATTCGGGGCTGTCACAGGTTGGTATCAAAGCCTTAGGTTATAAACATTAGGAATGCGAAACCTAGGCTATAACCTTAGTAGAAACTCAAGTAGAGTATGTGAGTGATGGGTTGAGGAGATCCATCGGGTTTTATTGTGATACTGAAGTTGTTTATTTGAATCACATATGATTGATAGACGTCTTAAACTTCTTAATGCTAACATAAATAGCATATCACGTAAAGCCTAATGTTTTCTTCCTTTCCTCAGGATCATGCCGCCCAGGAGACTACCGTGAAACCAGAGGGAAGAAGGATCCGTTAATAATGGCGGAGGAGAAAATATCGACCCTATGCAAAACTTCGTTAACTTGTTAACTGAGGCAATGTAGAACAGACCCCAGCCAGCAGCAGGGCAGCCAGGACATCACTTGGCTAGTTTCAAAGATTTTAAATTGGTAGGACCGCCAGAGTTCCGGGGAACCTTGGACCCAATCGAAGCCCAAACCTGGATAGAAGAGATGGAGAAAGTGTTTGAGGTCGCACGAGTGGCCGAAGCACAGAAGACGAGTTTTGCCACTTTCATGATGAAGGGCGAAGCTAACTATTGGTGGAAAGCCAATAAGGGACGAGCAGGCGAAGGAGTTATTCCTTGGGATAAATTTAAGGAGCTATTTCTCGAGAATTACTTCTCAGAGAATACGCAACAGGATATGGAAGTTAAGTTTCTGGAACTGAAACAAGGTAGTATGTCTGTCGCAGAGTACGCGGCAAGATTTAATGAGTTGGCCCGATTCGCTTCACATCAGGTTGACACGGAAGCCAGGAAGGCAAGGAGGTTCGAATTAGGACTAAAACCTTGGGTGCAGAAAGCAGTCGCGGTATTGAAGATTAAGACTTACTCTGATCTACTAGAAAGGGCTATCATTGCCGAAGGAGGTAATGAAGCCATTGCTCGATTCAAGCAAGAAAAGAAGACTGGTCAGGAGGGACAGAAAGGGGGAAGTAGCGGAGGGAGCAACCCCAACAAGCGTAAATGGACAGAGAGCCAATCCTCTGGAGGCAACAAGTCCGGGGGAGAGGCCAAGAAAAGTGTAAAGTGCAACAACTGTGGGAAGAATCACTCGGGGGAGTGCATGAAGGGAAAGAACGCTTGTTACCGTTGTGGACAACCGGGGCACATGGCTCCTCAGTGTCCGAATAAGCAGAAAGGAGGGTGTTTCTCGTGTGGAGCCCTAGACCATCAAATTAAGGACTGCCCGAAGAGAAAGGGCGATGCAGCTAGCGGCAATCGCAACAACAACAACAACGGACTGAGCATCAGAGGGCCATCCAGTCAAGCCAACAGACCAACGGCACGCACGTTCAACATGACCGTTCAGGATGCGGTGGAGTCTAAGGATGTGGTGTCAGGTATCATCCCAATCAACAATATAGATGCATATGTGTTATTTGATTCGGGTGCTACCTGTTCTTTTGTTTCCGAAGAATTTGCTAAACGGTTAGACTTACCCCGTGAAAGATTAGAACACCCTATGAATGTAGAAGTAGCGAACAAGGAAATTATTCCCGTAGAATACATTCATAGGAACTGTTATACCGAATTACGAGGATTTAAGCTCAGAGTGGATTTGATACCAATTCGTTTGGGGGAGTTCGATGTAATCCTTGGAATGGATTGGTTATCGAATCACGGAGCAGTTATCGACTGTAAGAAGAAGTGCGTACACCTTAAGACTTCGAATAAGTCAAAGGAGGTATTTTATGGTAGTAAATCGCCGAGACAATCTCATTGTCTGACGATGATGCAAGCACAGAGATTGCTTAGGAAGGGTTGTGTAGGTTATTTGGCTCACGTGGTTGATACTCGACGAGTCGAGGGTGAACTTGGTCAGATACCTATTATAAGGGAATTCGCCGATGTCTTCCCAGACGAGATTCCTGGATTGCCACCGGATAGAGAAATTGAGTTTGTTATTGATTTGGCACCGGGGACAGCACCGGTATACAAAGCGCCGTACCGTATGGCACCAGTAGAGATGAAGGAACTGATGGCTCAATTACAATAGTTATTGGATAAGGGATACATTCGACCGAGCATATCACCGTGGGGAGCGCCAGTCTTATTCGTGAAGAAGAAAGATGGATCGCTCAGACTTTGTATCGACTACCGAGAGTTGAACAAGGTCACCATTAAGAACAAGTACCCATTGCCTAGGATCGACGATTTGTTTGATCAGTTGAAGGGGGCGAAGTACTTTTCAAAGATTGACTTGAGGACCGGTTATCATCAACTGAAAGTGAGGCCGGAGGATATTCCAAAGACGGCATTCAGAACTCGGTATGGACACTTTGAGTTTCTGGTAATGTCATTCGGATTGACGAACGCGCCGGCAGCATTTATGGACTTGATGAACAGAGTATTCAAACAGTATTTGGATAAGTTCGTTGTCGTATTCATCGATGACATTCTGGTGTATTCCGAGACGGAGGAAGAACACGCCGAGCATCTTCAAATAGTGTTGGAGACATTAAGGAAAGAGAAGTTGTATGCAAAATTCTCCAAGTGTGAGTTTTGGTTGCAGAGAGTGCAGTTTTTGGGGCACATTATCGACAAGAATGGTGTTTCGGTGGATCCAGCAAAGGTAGAAGCGATTATCAATTGGGAGCAGCCGAAGACGCCAACAAAAATCAGGAGTTTCTTAGGGTTAGCGGGATACTATCGGAGATTCATCCAGGATTTTTCAAAAATAGCATCGCCGTTGACCAATATTACTAGAAAGACAGTTAAGTTCGTTTGGACGGAGAAGTGTGAAGAGAGTTTCCTAGAGTTGAAGAAGAGGCTTAGTCAAGCACCTGTGTTAGCTTTACCAGATAACACAGGAGGGTTCGTAGTGTATAGTGATGCGTCCCACAAGGGTCTTGGCTGTGTACTGATGCAACACGGCAGGGTCATTGCGTACGCTTCACGTCAGCTAAAAGATTATGAGAAGGGTTATCCAACTCATGACCTGGAATTAGCAGCAGTAGTTTTTGCCTTGAAGATTTGGAGGCATTATTTGTATGGTGAGAAGTGTGAGATATATACGGACCACAAGAGTCTGAAGTATATCTTCACGCAGAAAGAATTAAACATGAGGCAGCGCCGATGGCTGGAATTGATCAAAGATTATGATTGTGAGATTCTGTACCATCCAGGCAAAGCAAATGTAGTGGCAGATGCCTTGAGCAGAAAAGGCAGAGAGAAGTTATCGAAGTTAACCGTTCAAGAAGAGTTAGTTAAAGATTTCGAACGACTAGGTTTGGAGGTTAAGTATCCGACGGAGACCATCGAGAAATTATTTTCAGTGACAGCGAGTCCGACTTTATTAGATAAGGTTAAGGAGGCACAAGAGAAGGACGAAGATTGTGATATTATCAAGAAGCGGATTGTTGAAGCTGATGATTTGAAATTCAAGATTGATAGCACTGGACTGCTAAGGTTTGAAGGACGAATTTGGGTACCATTAATACCAAAATTAAGAGAAAAATTTTACAAGAAGCGCATAGTACGAGATACTCGATACACCCAGGAGGCACGAAGATGTACCAAGATTTGCGTCATCACTTTTGGTGGCCAAACATGAAGAGGGAAGTTGCAGAATGCGTAAGTAGGTGTTTAACTTGTCAGAGAGTCAAGGCAGAGCACCAACGACCAAGCGGGTTATTACAACCGTTAGAGATTCCAGAATGGAAATGGGAACACATCACGATGGACTTTGTGGTAGGACTTCCGACAACGCAGAAAGGGCACGACGCCATATGGGTAATTGTAGATCGTCTTACGAAGTCAGCTCACTTTTTGCCGATTAAGATTAAGTATAGTTTGGATCAGCTAGCCAGATTATATGTCAAAGAGATTATCTCGAGACATGGGGTGCCGGTATCTATTGTATCAGATAGAGATCTGCGATTCACGTCGAATTTCTGGAAGAGTCTTCAAGAGAGATTGGGGACACAATTACGAATGAGTACCGCGTATCATCCGCAGACCGATGGGCAAAGCGAAAGAACAATTCAAACACTTGAAGACATGCTCCGAGCTTGTGTGATGGACTTCAAGGGTAGCTGGGAGGATCACCTTCCATTAGTAGAGTTCGCGTACAACAATAGTTATCACGCTAGTATCGGAATGCCACCGTACGAAGCGCTATATGGGAGAAAATGTCGAACACCGTTGTGTTGGGATGAAGTTGGTGAACGTCGACTGTTGGGACCAGAATTGGTACAACAGACTGTAGAGATTATCAAGGTGATAAGAGCACGGCTGGTAGCTGCTCAAGATCACCAGAAGAACTATGCGGACTTGCATCGCAAGAAGAAAGAATTTGAAGTAGGAAGCTATGCTTTTCTGAAAGTATCTCCCTGGAAGGGGAAGATTCGTTTTGGGAAGAAAGGCAAGTTGAGCCCTAGGTTCATAGGACCGTTTGAGATTCTGAGGAGAGTCGGTGAAGTGGCGTACGAGGTGGCGTTACCTCCTGAACTTGAGCACATTCACAACGTGTGTCATGTGTCAGTATTACGGCCGTATAAATCAAACTACAAGCACGTTATCTCCTATGAACCAATCCAAGTCGAGAAAGACTTATCATACGAGGAAGTTCCTGTCCAGATACTAGATAGGAAGGAACAGAAGCTGAGGAATAAGATAATTCATTCCATTAAGATTCTTTGGAGGAATCACGCAGTTGAAGAAGCTACATGGGAGCTAGAAGAGAAAATGAGAGCAAATTATCCGTTTTTATTTGAGTAACCTTATTTTTTTTACAATTCCGAGGTCGGAATTTTTATAAGGGGGGAGGGATGTAACGACCATGAATTTTAAACTCCTTATTTATTAAATATGTGATTTAATTTTAACAGGTTAGTTTTGTGAGTTTATTTAAACCTTATGTGGTTATGTGAATTGGTGAAATGGTTAAGGGGAGTCACTAATAGTTTATTTAAATTAGTGGACTAGCCCTGAGACTTTAATATCAGAAAATTGATAGGATTATTAATAATTAAATATTCAAATTATTTGGATATAGTGGCAAGAGTTGATCATATTGATTAGTTGCAATTATGAGTAAATATTTGATAATGTAACAATTATTATGAATAAATAATAATTAATGAATGAGAGATTAATAAATATAATAATATTATATTTACTTGATTAATTATTTTATACAAGCATGTGATAAGTAAACCTTACAATATATGGTAGTTAACTATATATTGTATATATAGTACAAGGTGACGTATTAATACGTCTACATATTATATGTGTAGACTATATAGTATGATTAATTACATTATGTGAGTTACATATTATTTCTTATGTAACATGATAGACATTAATATATAACCTTATTACCTTATATTAATATCAATAACCAATTGTTAACTGATAATTATTCTATTAAGTTATTATGATAATAACGGTTATGGTAATAAATAATGAACAATACACAATTGTATTATATTTAGTGTTAACAGAAAATGTACATGGATTATATGTATGTATACTACTTGATATATTATATCAACATTTGCTCATTAGAAGTAACATTATAATATACTATGTGTATATATATTATACTATCTAGTGTATTTATTATGTAACAAGTATGGGACATATATGATATATACCCATTTGCAAGATTACTGAGTTTACATTGTCCCATAATAAGAGCCATTTCCTCTTCACGTGAGAAGCTAGGTAGCCTACACTATGTCTACTCCTTCTCTCAAATTCATCAATTGTAGCCATAATCATGAGATGGGGAGTGGGATTCATGAGTGGAATCACCAACCCTCACCAACTCTTTCTTGTCCATTGTACATTCTTGCAATCCTTTGATTTATTTTGAAGGAGAATTGCATTGACTGGTTATTGAATTATCTATATAATGAGCTCCCTCCTTCTCATTTACACTTGCTGAGGTTTTCATGTAAGTGTAGAGTTGATAGTGAGTGAGATATCAGTAAGGGAGATTTGTTAGTTCAAGCAAACCAATTACAGAGGTATATCATGTTCTTCATTTTCTGATAAATTTCTAATCTTTGATTCTTGGAATTAAGCATGTAATTGTTGATAATTGATTTGGAATATGTTGTTTAGTGTTATACAAGATGTTAAGCATGTTCGAATTGCAATGTGTTATGTTAGAATCAATTTTCATAGAAAAATTTCTGAGTTGGGCTAAGTTCTGCCGTTGCAGGGCAGCTACTGTCACTGGCCAACAGCCTGCGCAGCTGCGCCAGTTATGTACTGGCAAGCGGCGCAGTTGCGCCAGTACCAGCTTCCAGATTCTATTTTTTGTTAAGTGCTGTGACATACTAACATGTGATATACCATTGAAACAAGCTTGTGAACAAGATTTGAATGTAGATATTAGTACAATGACACGATATAAGTATGTAATTGTTGATGCTATACGTATATGTCATGACCATGTTAGTACAAAAAGCATATGTTTTAAAAGGAAACTTGTAGTTTCGAAAGAGAACTTGTTACGAACATATCGTGTATGCATTCTAAAATTATGAACATGATAGTATGGTTTATATTTACTTGAAATGCATGTTTAAAGTGTGTTCACACACTAGCATACGTGATTGCAAGATTCTAGTGATTTCAAAAGAGAAACTTAAGACTTTTGAAAACAAACCTGACCAAGACTTGAGTCTCTTAGATTCTGACCATATGAGAACACTTATGTGGCTTTGATGTGTGTTTCAAATACATATGAGTTATATGTCAAGGTGCCTTGCATGTACTTAGTGGACTTAGTATATTTTTGAAAGAGAACTTAAGATGTGAAAGTAAATAACATCAAATACCATATGAATGATATTATGATCATGCGAGCATGTGTATTAAAGTTCATTAACATAGGCCTCGTTTGATCAAAGTGTAAATTTCGCATATACACGTATTTATAAGAAATGAATTTCTGAAGCATGAACTACGTGATTAAAGTATATATGTGTAGTATACTCGAGCATACATATTAAATACTGTTTAGCCTTGTTACGTGATAACATGACTTTAGTAATCAACTTTGAAGCATGCACTTGTATTAGTTAAGTATGTGAATTACCGGCATGAAAACATGACTTTAAATTGGATTAGGATGAGCATGCTAGGTTTTAAAACTTGAAATTATAATCATAAAGCATGTGTGTTGATTAAAAATAAGTAACTTGAAGTACTATGTGTTCAAGCCTATATTGATGCATAGAAACTAGATAATCTAAAGTTATTAAATCTATGACATGATTAGATTGACTTACGTGAATTATGGATAGATTTATATGATAAGTAGATTCTTGTAAGTATAGACTCGTATTAGTTTACACATGCTAATTGGAATATCGACTTATTAATGTTAGGTTATTTCAGCGAGATTTAATTAAAGCTAGAACTTAATTGTAGCTGAGCTATCAGGCAAGTTTTCTAACTTCATTTAATTGTTATATTGAATGCAAGTTTTCTAACTTCATTTAATTGTTATATTGAATGCAAGTATTCTAAATTCTTGCACTACCTTATTCAATGAATCGTGTAAGCGAGTTTCTTAACTTCACTTAATTTGAATGCAAGTTCCCTAACTTTATTCAAATTTATATTGAGCAAGTCTCCGAACTTCACTCTTTGGTTGTGCAAGTTCTCTTACATTCTTTATTGTGCAAGTTCATATCCTTCTCATATTGTATTGAGCAGGTTACTATCGTATTGACAGTTAATTATTTAAAGCTTGAATTTTATTTTCAAGCATGCTATTAGGTGGTTTAATTACTTTAAAATTATTCCACATCGATATTATTGTTATTCGTACTTGGTACACTTAAGTTCGTACAGTCTTGGACTTGTACATCATTTAAAGTTCTATAATTCTTGAACTGTGTCAGATAGAGTCTGAACCCTTGTTTGGTCAGACAATTGAATAAAATTTTATAAAAGCTATCCAAACCAATTGATGGTAAGGATTCTTAGACTGAAAGAACACCCCTTATATGATAGGGGAGTACCCCATGTATCTAATATAAAGATACAAACAGCAGAGTTGAATGTTATGCATATACATGGCGTACGCGAGGCTGATCCCCCCAAGTACTTATTCTGTAGCCAGTAACCAAAGGGTCAATCAGCTATTGATTCCGTTGGAGTTTTATAGTTCAAAAGTCTACTTGACTATCAGTTATTCTAAAAGCAATCATTATCCTTGCTTTCGATATTCATATTGTTGAATTCATTATCAGACATTTTCTATTCATCATGATATATCCTTTATTGTTGTATTTCAACTTGCTGAGCAAACTTGTTGCTCATTCTTGCTATATCATGACTTATATTGCAGTTAAGCCCGAGACTTCAGGGAAGGACAAGGGTAAAGGGAAGATGTAGGATTAGTTTGCAAGGAGCAGACTTTATCTTTATGTTTAATTAATTTACTGTTATGTAATATGAACCCTATTGACTATTCTAGGGTATGTTTGTATGTTGTATTAAGGTTATCGAATCTTGGGACTAGTAACACCTTTTGAATGAACGACGTACGTTTATTATATTTCCGCATTTTAGATATCGTATGTTGCTTAGAGGTGGATGTTTATGTTAGATCGTGACCACCGGACCGGGGTCAGAGGACCCGGATTCGGGGCTGTCACAAAACTCCACCTCGATCTCATCCTCGTCGACAGACTCGGATGGTGCAACAGCTTGCACTGGCACAACCTCTATAGGTGACTCATATACAACATGTATATCTCTAGGCTCCTCCTCTGCTACTCTACTAGGTACTCTTGTGTCTGCCATCCTACAATCACAAACACAAGATAAACAAATAGCAACTCCATTAGAATGTTAAATAAAATATAGGTTTCTTTTGTAATTCTTATGTTAAACCATTCCACATACAATATAGCTTCACATATCATATGTTATGCTTTCATATACCTAAATAGATCACATAGGCATGCTCACAAGTTCATGACTCTAGTGTCTATAGTTTAACAAGTTCGTAATTGAAACTCTAAGTTTCCATTAGTAGGTCCTCAAAACTTATTCAAGCATGCAATGTAAGTTCACATATTCTATATCATGCTTTCATAACCACATAATAGATCACATAAGCATGATTTGAAGTTCAAAACATAATGTATACATAGTTCATTTACACATAGCTAGTTTAGTCCTTTACTTGAAATTTCCCCTTTTAAATCATGCTTGAATAGTCTATACCATCTCTAATATATTGGTCACATGTCAAGACATATCAGAACTTAATATGTTGATGCTTAAGGTCATAATATACATTACTCCATGTTCACAAATTCTAGTTTTCAAATTGTTTTGTTTTCTTTGAATATTCATACTAAACCAAGCTAAAATAATTTACTATAACCAAGGCAACATCAATCCAGATGTTAGGGTCATTTTCATGTATACTCTATCTAACATAACATGCTCAGAGTAACACAAGACCAACAAGATTAGTATTCAAGACTGGTAGCCGGTGCGGCCGCTTGGTCATGTGCTATAGAAGTGGCGCGGCCGCGCCACTTGGTGCAGAAGAAAAAAATTTGGCTCTGCTTCTGCAGAGCCTCGACACAACATTACTAATTCCTGCAACTAGACCAACTACATTGCTCTTAAACATGCATACAAGCTCAGATAGCTCATGAATAACAGTTACCAACCCAATTAGCAAGAATTTATACACATTCAAACATTAATCAAAATTGAATTAAGAATACAATATCATGTTATACCTTTGCTTTGAATTGGACAGAACTTCTTCTCAAAATCAAATTACTTCCTCACACTCTCTATAGCAACTAAGCAAGTAATTCTTAGCAACATAGAAAATGAAGGGGAGTGCTCAATTTATAGAGTTTTAAGTTTCCAGAAAATGCTAACTTCCACCAATTCAAGCCAAGGGATTGATGAATTGTATGAAGGGTAATGGAGACTTGGTGAGTAGTTGTTGGAGTTCATCATAAAGCCCACTCCTCATTGATCATGAGCTAGTTGTGGAGCTTGGGAGAAGAAGAAGGAATAGGCTCTTAGCCTTTTTGCTTACACGTGAGGAGAGAATGAGGGGTGACTCTCATATTCGGACAACAAATACAAAGCTCAACATATAGCAAGTGTTGTAATATAATTACTTAGGTTATGCACTTATACCTAATATATATACTTTAGGTTATAATTTTATTAAAGGATACACATGGATAACATAATACATAATAGCAAGTTGGGTTATACACATCCATATATAATCCATGTACATTTTATCATACCGGTATAATTTAATCGGGTATTATCACATTACATTATCTCATCTATTATTCAGTTATATTAAATATTGAAATATTCATTAATCAACAATTGTTTACAATATAATCATGAGGTACTAATTTAACGTCCACACACTCACATTGTCACACAACCTCATGATGTATTCATATAACTTATTTAATCTTAATATATTGTTCTCGTATATTGTATAGTCACACATAAGTGTTACATTGCATTATATAATATAGTTGTAACCACTATATTTCATACGTTTAATTATCGCATACATTGCACATAACAATTAATATAATTTTGTTATATTAATAATTTACTCATTGATTTTAATATTCTCAATAAAATTTATTCAATATTAATTAATTACTTATCTTATCAATTAATCACTCATTGATAATCTATTAATCATAATGAAAATTAATGAACCATACATTATTAGTTAATCATTTTAATCATTAATCTCCCATCTTATTAATGTGGGCAAATAACATATAATAATCTTGCTTATCTTGATTATAAACTTATCTCATCTCCTTGCCACACTAGGCAATTCATATAAACATTATGTTAAACTTCCCATCAAATTCATTCTCGTGCCATGAAGCACATTTTATGGGTTCATCAAAACTCTATATCCTCTTAATTGCAGAAATTCAATTTGAATTCATTTGAATTAATCCCAACTCATAACACATAATCATTTATATTCGAATAAATATTCATTTCTGTTAATATATTCATTTAATAATATTCAAAAATTCTTGGGTATTACAATAACTGACGCCACTAACTCACCATTATGTACATGTTATTTACGTATATATTATTAGCCTATATCTATATCAGACATATATCGTATATTCATATCAGAGTAATTTCAGAGAGATTAGAGAGAAAATTAAGAGAAAATATGAATTGAAGAAGAAGTAGAGAAGAATTTCATCATCTTTGAATTATCTAAACACTAGCAAGGGTAATCTCTTCTCTTTAGTTTTCAATTTAGTTTTTCAGAGTTTTCCATTAACGTGCTTTAAAGTTCTCTGTGAAGAACAATTTTAAAATTAACTAAAGATATGATCATATACGTGTTATTATATGTTAATAACATGTCTTATATCATGCATACATGAATTACAATGATCAACACCATGTAATTAAGTTTTATTTGGATTTTGTGAAGTTATAGAGTATGAAAGTTGTATATATGGCCCATATGTACAAATTTTGTGCTTTGTTGATTGTTTAACTTAAATTTTACAATAGATTATTATTATACATGTTAAAAAAAAGAAAACAAATGTTGAATGGACGGATTCGGAGTTATAACGAATCTGTGATGATGATTTTCATATTTTTCTTCAAAACTTTAATAAATACCGAGAACAATGAAATTTTGTGATTTGATTTAAGTAATTATGTGATATTAAGTGTTAAAAACATGTTAGTATCATTGTGTGATGTTTCTACAAAGATGGTACTTCATGAAAATCACTGTTAGTTTAATTTGCATTTAATTGGGCTAATGATGAGTGGGTTTTATACCTACTCATCGGTATTCATTACAGCTTGATTCTTGTTGTTTTTAAGTAATTTTCCTATCATTTTTATGTTGTTTATACTCTTGTGTGCATGTAACGGAATGGGTGCGAAAATGGTATAAAAGGAGAATTTGGAGCTAAAATATTAAAACAGGACAAACTCAATTCAGGACCAAGTGGGTTGACCGAATTCAGAAATTAATGGATCAAGGGATCATGCAAGCAAGATAATTATCAAGTGGGCCACGGTTTGGTTTTTGAAATGAAGCAGCCCCGCATTCTACATGCAATCCTCATTTGCAAGTGGGCCACATATGCATCACAAATTGAAGCATTACAAATGAAGCAACTCCTAGTAGCTCACGAATTTGAGACAAGTAGTAGCTGCCATGAAATTAGCATGAACAAGCAAAATAGGATAGCACAAAGTGGGCATCATACAAATCAAGGGGCTGGACAGTAGTGGACCCCGCTGGAGTAGGGTCCTCAAGGCAGAATACCCAGACTAGGGCGGGGAGGCGGCAGTGGGCTGACTCCTTTTCTATTCTCGAGATGTAGCATGACATAAAGGGAGAAGGACTTGTGCATACACGTATATGATATATGTAAGGGTTGCTTTTCTTTTATTATTCGGATTGTGGTGTTGCAAAGGATTAAGGCTGCTAGTGGATGGAGAGATAAAAGGACATGAAACTAGTGGGCCGGTCACTTTTCCTTGTCCTATTCGGATGATGGTGCAACAAGAGATGGGCTAAAACATAATGATATTAGAAAGGGGAGACTTAACCGGATTCAAAAAGGCAAGCTTGGATAATATATATTATACTATATAGTTTAGTAGGCACCAGCTGCTACATTTTCCGCTTCCTATGCTGACTTGGATTCGGATGCTACAAAAAGGGGAAGGGATAGGGAGGCAACTAGAGAATAAGAGATGGGACTTGATACAAAGGGGATATATATATATCATTAGCTTAGTTTTATTAGAGAAGCTACGCAGCAGCTTATATAATATATTAGATAATATAGCTAAGTTTTATTATTAGCTTATTATTAGATTAGTTTTAATTCAGTTTTTAATTAGATACAAACCCTAGTTTAGAGGGGATTAGAGATTGAAGCACTTGGAGGCCATTGAAGATCAAGAGAAGGAGCAAGACGGAGAAAGAATTTGCTGACAACATATTCTTTTCTCTTCTCTAATTCTATTCTTATCTTTTAATGTGTATTCAATTATGAATTTTTAGTTTTAATTCAATATCAATGAACTAATTCTTTATTTGAGATTACAATGGATTTTATTGTGTAATTAATTTTAATATGCTTCTCTATCAATTATTGTGACCTATCGTTGAGATTGTCTATTGTGATTTGGAATTAATTGCTTAATTGTCTAATTATCAATTACCGTGATAATCCATATGAACTCGAGAGACGTATGATGGGTTTAGATCTGATCATAATAGCATATGTTTGTGATTTTTGCGTAGATAAAATTCATGATTCGTGTTTAGGATAGATATATACCATTACGCCATATATAATCTGGTAAAGAGCTTGTGCGTGAAATCCTTTTTAATTGTAATTCACATAGAGATATAGGGGATTAGTTAATTAGGGTGTCTTACTTAATTCTATCATCTGTGGATGCGAGTGAGTATGGGTATAATGCATCGAGAGGTGGTTATATCTGCTTTAGTGTTCTTGATTAACAATTTGGATAGTGAACATAATTGATAAGAAGTATATTAACTTAGATGAAGCAATAAGTGAAATTGTGATCTTAAATCTCCGTAATCTTAATTTAACTAGTGGTAATTAGAATTAGGTTAATTAAATATTATTGATTCACATTCGTTTAAATAAGATTGAGTTGATTACGGGTTAGTACTTGGTAATTCTTATTAAATAATTTCTCGTGGGAACGATACTTTACTTTCACTTTATTACTTGTTGACCACGTATATTTGCGTGTTGTGCGTAACTAGATTTTACCCAACGAGTTTTGGCGCCGTTGCCGGGTAATTAATTTAATAATTATTTGCCAATATTAATTTCAATCAAATTAGTCTTAATTTAAATATTTTTTTATTTATTTAATTCTCTTCCTATTTTACTCAATTCTCAGGTTCCATGGATGGATTCAATTATCAATGGCCATATTAGAACATAACTCAACCAAGGGAAACAAGGATTGATGGACTTAATACATTTTCTGTAGTGTCAGTACAAATTGAGGCAAATTCGAAGACGTTTGAGGTTATCGCAGCCCAACGTAGTCGAAATATAATTGTTACGTGTAATTATTGTGCTAGCAATCATCTGAGTCATCAATGCACCATTAGTTTTGAACCGATACAATATAGCGGTGATTACCTCAACAACAATGCTGATCATAACTATCACCAAGATTGGGGGTATCACCCGGATTATTCATGGAGCTACAATTATGATGACCAATACTACGCTCCAAATCCATCATACACACCGAAATTTTCATGTTCACCTCCATTGCCACAAGAAGAAAATTCAAGGATGTGGGAATCGTTGTCCAAGATCAGAGCGTGGCATGAGGAGTGGCGGATTAATCAAGAGATGGTAATGAAAAACCTAGCGAGGGAAATTCAAAATCTTGCGAATCTGGTGGAGCAAATGACCAAAGCCGTAAACAACCTTCCTCCAAACACTTGGCTTTATGACATGGATGACGAAACTGACAGAGAACCCGAACCAAATTTGCGATTGGATGAGCAACAAGATATCAAAAGAGAGGAGACAAATGGGGATAATGAAATAGAGGTCGACAAAGATCTAAATGGGTCTCCACCAAAGATGAAAGAGTCAGTCAGATTTGCAAAAGCATGCCCGCTTAGGTAGTTATGTCGTCGACGAAGCTCTTTATGACATAAGAGCGAGTACAATTTTGAAGCCATGGTGGGACAAGAAAGAGAAGATAGATGAAGAGCCCATTGTGTTTGACAAGCTTCCATCCCCTAAAGTGGTCACATACACAATGGAGAAAACACCTAGCTGTGGGACGTTCTTGATTGAGATCATACCGAATCAGAGCATGCTAGGTGACTTTGATGCATGGGCCATCTCTTGTGGGAACCTCCCAAAGGATTATTTGCTACTGATGGATGGAGGGTTCCTCAACTTCCGAAGAGGAATTGGCTAGCGTTGACCAGACAAAGTCCGGCTGAAGGACGATAAATCAAGCGCTTATTGGGAGGCAACCCAAGTTTAATTTTTATTTTTAGTTTTTTTCGGTTTCATATTATTTGATAGATTTTTCATTTTTTATAGGATTTATTAAACTTGCTTCTATCATGTTCACAGGTTAGTCAAGTCCAATTCAAGTGTGGTGCCCGATTCAATCCAATGTGCCTACCCTATTCTTCAGACTTAGCAAACAAGGAGGAACATTGCTATATTTTCAGGGAAGTCCTTTACTTTAATTTTTCCTATTTTAGCCATTGAGGACAATGTCTGTTTTAAGTTTGGGGGTATTTAGTATGGTATTTACTTGGGCAATGTTTTGATGAAAATTTGATTTTTGGCCAATGATAAGTGGGTAGTCAATGAGTTTTTAACTCTTGGAGAATTGATGAGCATGCTTAGTCTCTATTTCAACTCATTAGTTGGTTTCACACTACTTGTGAAAGTTTGAAAATTTTTACACATATCCATTTGTGTAGCCAGTTGGGATTGAATTTTTTTGGCTAAATGCTTATGAAAGATACCATTGCAACTTGAGAAATCTTATTTGAGCATCATTCAAAGTGAAAATTAGGCACTCACATAAGTTTGGGAGAAATCTTGGGGTATTTTTGAAAAAAATATTGGAACCTTCCCGAGTGAATAATTGAATCTTGTGGTGGGTCGAGATCGAGCGTAAAACGCACTCCTCATAAACACAGGCACGAGATGGAGCGCAAAACGCACTAGTTTAAATGGAAATGAAAAGTGAGATAGAGCGTAAAACGCACTCACTAAACAAATAGAAAAGATGTATTTTTGAAATACTTGGGAAGGGTTCATATGTGCTTAAATGTTTAAATATCCGTTTGATCCTCAAGAAAAAAATTTGTGTTTTGTCTTTATAGCGGCGATTGCTGTGATAAGAAGTTTTGAGAGTTGTTTTTGAAAATCTTTTATGAGTGTTGGTTGATCTTATCTCAATCATTACTAGTTTGAACAGTTGGATGCACACACGCACCTAAAGGATCATGAGTAGATGTGGAACTAATGAAAGTTGTTGAAATTTTTAGACATGGCATTGTTTTAAAATTTTCTTTGGGTTATCATTTGTTGTAACCTTTGAGGCCATTGTTCAAATTCATATTGATTCATTGCTTGAGTGGATCATTGCTAAAGAATGAAGTTGTTTAATTTGTGTGTTTACTTGAGGACAAGCAAAGTCTCAAGTTTGGGGGTATTTGATGAGTGGGTTTTATACCTACTCATCGATATTCGTTACAGCTTGATTCTTATTGTTTTGAAGTAATTTTCCTATCATTTTTATGTGATTTATACTCTTGTGTGCAGGTAACGGAATGGGTGCGAAAGTGGCGTAAAAGGAGAATTTGGAGCTAAAATATTAAAACATGACAAACTCAATTAGGGACCAAGTGGGTTGACCCAATTCAAAAATTAATGGACCAAGGGATCATGCAAGCAAGATAATTATCAAGTGGGCCACGGTTTGGTTTTTGAAATGAAGCAGCCCAGCATTCTACATGCATTCCTCATTTACAAGTGGGCCACGCATGCATCACAAATTGAAGCATTACAAATGAAGCAACCCCTAGCAGCTCACGGATTTAAGACAAGTAGTAGCTGCCACAAAATCAGCATGAATAAGCAAAATTGGATAGCACGAAGTGGGCAGCATGCAAATCAAAGGGCTGGATAGTAGTGGACCCCGCTGGAGCGAGGCCCCAAGACAGAATACCCTAGCTGGGGTGGGGAGGCAATAGTGGGCTGACTTCTTTTCCATTCTCGAGACATAGCATGATATAAAGGGAGAAGGACTTGTGCATACACGTATATGATATATGTAAGGGTTGCTTTTCTTTTATTATTCGAATTGTGGTGTGGCAAAGGATTAAGGCTGCTAGTGGAAGGAGAGATAAAAGAACCTGAAACTAGTGGGCCGGTCACTTTTCCTTGTCCTATTTGGATGATGGTGCAACAAGAGATGGGCTGCAACATAATGATATTAGAAAGGGGAGACTTAACCGGATTCAAAAAGGCAAGCTTGGCTAATATATATTATACTATATAGTTTAGTAGGCGCCAGCTGCTATATTTTCCTCTTCCTATGCTGACTTGGATTCGGATGCTACAAGAGGGGGAGGGATAGGGCGGCAGCTAGAGAATAAGAGATGGGACTTGATACAAAGGGGATATATATATCATTAGCTTAGTTTTATTGGAGAAGCCACGCAACAGCTTATATAATATATTAGATAATATAGCTTAGTTTTATTATTAGCTTATTATTATTATTATTATTATTATTAGATTAGTTTTAATTCAGTTTTTAATTAGATACAAACCCTAGTTTAGAGGGTATTGGAGATTGAAGCTCTTGGAGGCCATTGAAGATCAAGAGGAGAAGCAAAGACGGAGCAAGAATTTGCTGCTAACAGATTCTTTTCTCTTCTCTAATTCTATTCTATATGTTAATGTGTATTCAATTGTGGATTCTTAGTTTTAATTCAATATCAATGAACTAATTCTTTGTTTGAGATTACAATGGATTTTATTGCGTAATTTATTTTAATATGCTTCTCTATCAATTATTATGATCTGTCGTTGAGATTGTCTATTATGATTTGGAATTAATTGCCTAATTATCAATTACCGTGATAATCCATATGAACTCAAGAAACTAATTATGGGTTTAGATCTGATCATAATAGCATATGTTTGTGATTTCTGCATAGATAAAATTCATAATTCGTGTTTAGGATAGAGATATACCTTTACGCCATATGTAATCTGGTAAAAAACTTGTGCATGAAATATTTTTTAATTGTAATTCACCTAGAGATATAGGGAATTAGTTAATTAAGGTGTCTTACTTAATTCTATCAGTTGTGGATGCGAGTGAGTATGGGTATTGTGACACCCCCAAATCCGGGTACTTTGTTTCCACATGATTTGGTGTTCACTTTCTAAATAGAACATACATCTACCCATAACAAGGAATGTAAAATAAATTACAACCTTGAATAAATAATAAAATCTTCCTTAAAAAAGAATTACAACCGTATTCAAAATTATCTCAGGGTTTATCTAACCTTAACATAAATAATAATGCGGAAATAAAAATATAACATAAAGTCTTATTACAATCAAAATCAAAAGATAACAAGTCTTCACTTGTTCATCTTGCCTTTCCCTTTACTCGTTGACGGTATGTCAACGTTCTCGGCTTTAACTGCGAGGGATTATTAAATATGCAAGAGTGAGCAAACAAATGCTCACTGGAATATAACAATAATAAGGATATAATTGAATAGTTTCAATAGATCTGAATAACTTTACTTTCATCAATCATAAAGAATTGAATAATAATTCTTTCATTAATAACTAGAATTTTGAATATTGAAATCATGTGAGGGTCATAAGACCTTGAACTTTTGTCCTAGTTTATAAATATTTCTATTTAAAACCTTTAACAGTCATTTAGAATATGAACCTTAACTCGTACTCAGGGGGATCTGTGACGCCCCCAAATTCGGACCGCCACAGGGTCATTAGAATTCGGTTCGTCACGTTCTATAATCTGACACCATAATAATAATATTACAACTAAATGTCGCATCGCACAACGGAATAATACACAACTACTACCTAATAGATTACATTTAATTAATATAATTTATTCACGTCCCAAGGTCTCGTAACTTAAACATCGATTACATAGCTTAAACATACCTTAAGCATATATAAACCTATCTAATACATAATAGCATAAGTTCTTATTACAATCATAAAGTTCTACATAAATAAAGCTACTCTGTAGCCTTTCCCTTGCCCTTGTCGGTGCCCGAAGGTCCGCACTGCTCTAACTTAACTGAAATATTTTAGGAAAAGTAAGAATGAGCAACAAGTTTGCTCAGCAAGTAATATAACAATAAAGGTGAATAATATAGTTCTCGAATCTCAAAAAGGGTATAGCAAGGTATGATAGTTCAAGGATAGCAAGAATATCAACAGTTCTCAATAACAGTCGCTAAGGACAGAATAATATCAATATGATTCAATACTAAATCAATTTAAGATTTCAAGATAACTGAATACTGAGCAGTCACTAAGGACTATGAACACTTACTAGAATTAACAGTAATATACTGATAATCCAACAAAACAAGTACAACAGGTGATCAGCCTAAAGTACCTTAGGTATGCATATCGTTCAATCGTACTAAAGTGCGCACGTCGGTCTCCTGACAATTATAATTTCCCTTCAAAGAAGGTTGTTCATCACAGTTAAACACAAGATCCCGCACCAATCAATTGGTTTGGGTTGCCTTTCAACAATATAAGTCTAGCCGAATCAAATTGCATAGATCACAACAATTATAAGTTAAATCTCAAGATTTAATGTTCGAAGAAATATGAATCGACTTTTATCTTATACATGAAGTATATAGTTATAATATATGACTTACAAATCTCAAAAGTTTACTTGTACGACGATAATAGCACAAGCTTAATGAATGCTCAATAAAGAGTAAGGTTAGGAACTTGCTTACAACGTTCCTTGAATAAAGTAAACACAAGGATAGGATACTTGCACTTTAAAATAGTGTAAGTTAGGGAACTTGCATAATAAATGAGTGAAAGTCAGGAAACTTTCCTTATGCGTAGTTTATCCTCGTTAAGTAAATCAACACTTTTGAATCCCTATCGTAATATAGTTACGTATATGATATCCATTAGTCATATAGTTTAACATCATACTTTATCTCATATATACCATCCACACATAAGTTAAGTCTTTAACCTTACTATACAGTCATACCATATATAGTATCATATTTAATCCACAAAACTCGATTGATAAAACTTTCAACGCCTTTTATCCTTAACGTTTCTCTTCTTAAGTTAAACATATTCTCATATCATTACTATCACATAAGACCACAATCAATACTAAATATAAGTTATTTTAGTAAGTTATGGCATTTCAATAAGTTAACCGTCAAAAATCGGATTAAAGTATCAACATATGATATCACATAGTATGTATGCATATTAAAGGATACTTCCTTGTTTGTATAACCTTTCCAAGTTCAATCATACATAGTATATTTCTAAATCACGGTCTCTAACGTCTTAGGGTCATACAACGCCATGAATTCACATAAGTTATCATGCTTGCAATTTAGATATATAAGGTAATCATTTATTTTGTCGATAAGCATGCTCACATGTTTCTATATCATGAATGCGTAACTCTAGTATTCTTACTTGTTTAAAGACTCAATCGAACTTATGCGTGATTAACTTGCATCACATCTAACAAGTGTGTGTATATGTATGATGCCTTAAAATCACATTCAAACATGCTGAAAATATTAGAATTTAGAATCCTAATATAACATGTCAAAGTCCATGTTCAAAGCTTATACTTTTGTTAGTAACGTTCACTAATGAGTTCAGTATGCTCACGTTATATCACGAATCATATAAACACAAGTCAATAGGTTCTTCATGCATTTCTAAACCATACTACTATGCTTGCAAGATCAGAATATCAACATGGCATGTACGTATATCAAAGTTCATTTATAAACTCTAAGTTTGCTTCAACACAATAAGTCTTCACCAATCATGCATGCAACATAGTAAAACATGTTTGCGTTATCTCCATGTACTCCTATAAGCATGTTACTTATGTTCTCAAACTTGTTCTAAAGTGTTATCATAAGTTCGTATGTAACAGCCTAGATCAGAAGAAAAATCTGGAACCAGTGGCCGGCGCAGCGGCGTAGCTGCGCAGCGCTACAATATTAAATCGGCGCTGCTGCGCCATGCCTGGTTCGTCCCAGAGAGTTCCCTGCTTCGGCAGGTTCCAGGCCCAACATCAGAATTATTTCACGAATTTGATTGCAATCAGCCATATGGCAGTCTAAACATGTATATCAGCTAGTATAGCAACTAAGAAACAACTAATAAACATTACTTACCCACATAATCATGAATTCCATACTCAATTCAAGAATTAGAATCTTGACAGTAAACTTAAATGAAAAACAAGAAAAAGTCTTATACCTCTGTAATGCCAATTAAACTTACTGAAATTGAAGTCTCTCTGTAACTGTCCAACAACTCACAATACTCTCAACTCAACACTTAAGCGAAATTCTCAGCAAGTGAAATTTGTGAAGAAGGGAGCTACATTTATAGGAAAACCAATTTCCAGACAATGCCTTCCTCCATTGAATCAAACTAACGGGAATATGAATTGTATGAAGGTTATGGAGTGGTAGGTAATTAGTTGGTGAATCAAATCATTATTCCCACTCCTCTATTAATCATAAGCTAGAATTTGCTGAGTTTGAGGAAATAAGAATAGTATAGCCTCATGAGTGTTCACATGTGAGGAATGTGACTATCAATATGGTACAAGGCAAAGCAATCTCAGCATTCTAGCAACATTAATATATACAACACTTATGTTACTTTGTACATATCATATATATACCTAAGTTGTATTCATATAATACATGCTTAGGTTGTAATTTTAATGTCATAATGTAATTCACATAATGTAGTAAGTGTAATTTGCACACATATAATTTTTGTACATTTTATCTTACCGATATAATTTAACCGGATATTCTCACATTACATCATCTCCTTTATTAAAAACAATTGTTTACAATATATTCATGATGTATTATTTTAATGTATACTCATATACATATTGTCACACAGGCATAAATCATGTAGCTTATATAATTTAATCAATCTTAATACATGGTTTCTATATATAGTATAGTCACATAAATGTTGCACTACACTATATCATATAGTTGTATCCCATATACTTTATATGTTAAATTTTTGCATACTTGCACATAACAATTAATATAATCTTATTATATTAATAACTTACTTATTTGTTTTATTATTTATAATGGCAATTAATCAATTAATAAAATATTAATTAATTCATCACTCATAAATCAATGTAATAATTAATCTCCATAATAATTAACTAACATTAATATGATTAATTATCACGTTAAATAAATATAAATCTTATTATATTTATAAACAAGTTGCTTATTATTCTATTATTTGCAATAATAATAATCAACACATCATTAATTAATCGTCATTAATATTCTATTTCTCATGATAAAAATTAACAATTAATATAGATTAATTGTTCGCTTAATAATTTCTTCGTTGATTAATATAATCATTATTATTTCTCATCACTGTGCCACATAAGGCATTCAACGAGCTTATCGCAAACTCCATATTTTCTCAATTATTATAATTATTCAATTTAATATAATTGAGTTAACTCATCTCATAACACTTACATATTTATATTCAAATAAATATTCATTTCCATTAATATATTCATATAATAATATTCGAAAATTCTCGGATATTACAGGATCAGCCCTTCGTACCATGTATTGTGCACAAACATCTTAACGCTTTCGCATAGTAACCTCCCCTAATAAATAGGGTTGTTTATCTCAATATTTGAGTACAAGTCCGCACCAAAGAAAGTTTGGTTTGGATAAGCTTAAAGGGTAATTTAGGATTCAATGTTCATCAACTAAGGAATAGTTGAATCGACTTATAATAATAAAAAATAATTCAATAATAAAGAATTATGAAATAATTTATGCTTTAGAGGTAACTTAAAGCATTTGAAAGACTTAGTAGACCTTACTTGAACAATTAAGTCAAGGTCATATCAATTCATAAATGAACTTCGCTAAAATATTTATTTAATATATAAATTATAGAGAATACAATAATTGGCATAAACAAAATCAAGAAAGGATAGAACAACTTGCCTCGAGCGCAAGCTACAGTTACTATCACGTTCCTAAACAAATCCTACATATATATAATTAATCACAATAATTTAAATTAGTTAACACGTAACTAATTCACATAATTGGTTAACCCATATAGGTTAACTCTTTCTATTTTAATTAATAAGTTAATAATTAACCGTCACATAATTAATTACACCACATAGGCATGCTCACATAATTAAATCAATAATAATTATGTGTTTCATATTAAATAAATTATAATTTAAGCAATTAATCTATTTATAATTACTCAAATTATAATCACATCTTATATTAATTAAATTATAAATAATTTATAATTTATAATTAATTATACTACATTATGCATTTACTAAATTATAATTTCACAAATTATAATTAATCATGCAAATATTGAATTATAATATACAAATTATAACTTATAATTAATCATGTATTTATTAAATTACAATTTAAATTAACATTTACTTTATTAAAATAAATCAAATAATATTCATTATAATTTAACATAAATTATAATTTAAATTAATCCTTTACTCTAATTATAATTATTCAAAATTATAACCACACTATATATTTTATTAATATAATATATTAATATTCATTTTCATGTCATCAAATTATCACCTTTAATTAGCCTTTTATGATACAACAAAATACATAAAAGAAATAACCCATCTTGACTTTCAGCACCCCCCCCCCCACCTCCCCCCACCGGGGCGGGGGTTTTACTCTTGATAGGCCCGCCGGGGCAGGCCCCTTGCAGGGTCAACAGACATGCTCCCGAACTGTGCAGAGAAAAAGCCAATTTGGCTTATTTCTCCACACTAAATTTCAATTCCAGTCAATACAATTCATATCAAATTTATAGAAAACATAAACTTCAAGCTTCTAACATGATTTTTACATATATAAACATTACAACACATAATCAAAACAACCAATTTCATGATTTTTGAAGAAAAGTCATTGTTAAGTGTTCTTCATGAAATTGAACACTATATTTTTATTTTTAAACCAATTCACACAATTTCAAGCATAGTCAATAAATTTCTAAACATGCTATCATCACCTACCATTAATTTAAACACAATGAACAATCAAACATGAATTCCTTTGATTTTTAAGAGAAAACTATACATATATATAAAATTTTAAAATACTTTCACTATAACTCTTTGAAGAACATAAATTCCTCATGTTTATCACATGTATATGAATTAAACAATTAATTAGGCATACAATTCATATATGAGCATATATATAGCCTATAAAAATTATAATTACTCAAATTACATGAAAACATGTTTTACAAAGAACTAAAGTACGAAGAACATGAGAATAAAACTTCTAAAATTATAGATTATGATTATACCCTTTGGTTTAGTGATAGGAAGAAGATGAAGTTGCTTTGATTTCTCAAGATTTCCTTTCTTTCTCTTCTTCTTCTCTCTTTCTCTCTATCTTTTCTCTGTTTTGTTCTTCTAACTAACTCTTGTTTTAACACTAACTAACGTAAAATTATTGATATACATATATTATACATATATCATATATACATATAACTGACAAGTAATTAACCCATATAATAAATATATTTAATTATAATTATTACATGAGTTACACAATTTGAATTTAAAAAACCATAAGGCTTGTTTGGCAAAAGCTGTTTATTTTTAAAAACTAAGTTTTTGAGATTAACGCCCTGTTTGGTAAAACCTTTTAAAATACTTTTCTTTATTTTAATAAATCTTTTTAACACATACTTTTAATGTTACACTTTAATTAATTAAATCTTTAACATTCTTATTTAATTAATTAAAATCTAACATCAATTAATCACATAAAAAAATTATCACATAACAATTATAATTACTCGCTAATTATAATTCATGTAACACTCATCACATAACTAATCTAATTTAATTATCTCAATTAAATTAGAACTATACTATAAAATCAATACATATTAATTATTCATTTAATTAATATATAACACTAATTAACTTACTCTACAACAATCACATAATTTATTTATTTAAGTCAATAAATAAATCAAATCAAATATTTATTTAATTTAATACATATTTAAAATTAATATATAAAATCTCATTCGTTACAGGTATAATGCATCGAGAGGTGCTTATATCTGCTTTAGTGTTCTTGATTAACAATTCGGATAATGAACATAATTGATAAGAAGTGTATTAACTTAGATGAAGCAATAAGTGAAATTGTGATCTTAAATCTCCGTAATCTTAATTTAACTAGTGGTAATTAGAATTAGGTTAATTATATATTATTAATTCACATTCGTTTAAATAAGATTGAGTTGATTACGGGTTAGTACTTGGTAATTCTTATTAAATAATTCCTCGTGGGAACGATACTTTACTTTCACTTTATTACTTGGTGACCACGTATACTTTCGTGTTGTGCGTAACTAGATTTTACCCAACAGCTAAGAACTGCCAAAATCGTGAACTTTCGCTGAACTGCCAGGGCACACTCGCCCCAGCGGGCCCTCTACAGATTTGCTGGGTAAATAGTGTAAGGCGAGACTGTTTTGACCTCCTGTAGTAAAATAAGCATAAATTCTCCATACAAACTCCGATTAAGGAAATTCAGGATGATTCAGAAAGATAACGAGTAGACCTACAATTTTCATTCTCTAAGTTTTTTGATTTGAAGTCATTAGCAGGGGTCAAAATGGCCATCTTTGTGACTGAAGCGTATTCGGAGGCAATTGGAGGGCGTCGGACGTGCACGTACGCAAATGTATTGCTCTCGACGATAAAAGATGTTGTTCTAAGTTATAAAACATGTAATGCTATGCTATAACATGTTATTAACACATATTATATGATTTGAAGTTCATGTTAATAAACTAAGTTATTGACATGTATAAGATAATGTGAAGGTTCAAGTTAACAAACTAAGTGCGAACTTGAATATTGTAATTGTAAAACTTGATTATAATTGTTTGAAGGATTATACCTATATGATACGCATATTGTGAATTCATACTCATGTTATGTGGTTAGTTAATAAGTTAACACTAGGAACCAAGTTGTAAGTTGAACTTAAATGAAAAGTTCAACAGTTGGACATGAAAGTTATGAAACTAATCGACATCGTATACATAATGTAATGTGTAGGACGTTGAGGAATTGAATTGTAACTATATTTGTAGCTTGCGCACGAGACAAGTTTCCTTACCCTAACTTGTTTACGATTATGCAAGTCTTCTTATTCATACTCTTTAAATTGAGCAAGCTTTCTAACTTCAAAGTTATTCGTTCAGCAAGTTCTATACTTATGATTCTATATCAATCAAGTTCTTGTTCTTAATTATTCAAGTTCAAGATTTTATATAAGATATTATAATTATTTTGAAGTATTACTTTAGTTATACAATATTTATTCAATTGTATACTCTTGAGATTTATTATTCGAATTGAATATCATTTATTGTTGAACCTTGTAAGACTAGCGAACCCTTATTAATTCAACTAGTCCATAGTTGATGAACATTCTAAATTATAGAACTATTGCCTAGCTTATCCAAACCAAACTTCCTTTGGTGCGGACTCTAATGTTAAACTGAGATGAACAACCCTATTATAGGGGATTGATGATGCTTTAGCGTTGAGATATTGTGCATATTATGGTACTAAAGGCTGATCCCCTTAAGTATGAGAATTAAGGTCCATAGTCTAACGACTGTTAAAGGTTTAAGTAAAAACACTTGACAACCTCAGACATAGTTCAAGGTCTTATGACCCTCAGATGTTCTTTTGATTCTTGTTATTCATTCTTGATTCAAAAGCTGAGTTTTCTTTATTCAGAAGTCTTTGATTCACTCGCATGTTATTATATTTTTATATTTGTATACTTGTGGGCAATCGTGCTCACTCTTGCGTAATAATAACATTGTAGTTAAGAACGAAAGATCTGACAAGCCTTCCACTAGCAAAGGCAAGGAAAAAGTTAACAAGTGATGAAGACTTGTTGTTTAATTGATAATATTTGTTTAAGACTTATGTGTAATGTTTAAGACTTATTATTTGTTTACGTTTCTACAACAGAGATTTAAGGTTAAGTATGACCTGTGATTGATTATGTATTATTATTCAGATGTTGTAACCTCATAAGGGGAGATGATGGATTTATTTCTATCTATTGCATGGTTTGCATTTATTATGGGTAGATAGATATATGATATTTGTACAGTGAACACCAAATCTCGTGGAAATTGAAGTACCCGAATTTGGGGGTGTCACATCTAGCATGATAGAAATGATAGAGTATCAATTAATCATTATATGTTTGTTGCGTCACCACAAGGCTTATCTTAATTTTTTGAAATGTTGTTTTATCACATTTGATGCTTATAAATAAATTGAACGATGATGTTTTGTTGTGTCACTCCAAGGATAATATTTTTCTCTTTGAATATATGAAAATGCTAGGTTGGAATTAACTTGGATAATGTTGATTCAAATGTGTCACCACTTGATCAAAATAATCTTAGAGGCAATATAAAAGGAGTTACATGGTGATATAATTGACAATAGTTGTCTACCTATTTATTTATATATAGTTTGTTGTTTCACCACAAAGCTGTGACATCCCCAAATTCGGGTCTATCTTAAAAATCGAGTTCGGTGCATCACGGTGCTACTATTTTCGTACATACATTCATATATCCTTAAAATATAATTAAATCCTCAAAATATAACAATATATTTCATCAAATCCAATATTCTATTACCTTAAAATCTTCAATACATACAAATAATGATATTTACAATATTCTTTTCCTTATTACAAATGTGACTTTCATCTACCACAACAGATACATATAAAGGTTAACAAATTACACTTCAAGACTCAGCTTGATCTTCCTACAATCTTCACTTGATCCTTCTCTTCTTTCTATCTTCGCTGAAAAAATATTTTTATTTTAAGCAAGTGTGAGCATTCAATTACTCAGCAAGTTCTAGCAGTTGAATAACAACAAAGTCGGGAATCAAATATTCTTTTCCTTAAAAACTTCAATAACTGAACAAGAATTATGAAGTAGTTTGAATAACAGGAATAATTCTGATTCCTATCATTTTAAAACATCAATAACATCTAATTCTCATATATATTAACAACAATTTATCCTTTAACACTTCTACGACTTAACTTATCGCACACAACAATATATGCGAAAAGAATTACCTTTTCGACATACATTTGCAAAACACAATACATAGCACACATCGAGTTCTCAACAGTTATCAGTATAGTAAGCTAGTGGCTCCTCACCAAAAACTAATGAATTAGTTTTCCGTCTCATCTACACTGTGACGCCCCCAAATTCGGGTACCTTTAAACCCTGAATAAGGTGCTACACGGTGCTATAGTATTCAAAACATATTACTATATATTCGAATTAACATTAATGTAACTACTATATTATTACAATATTTCAATCATTCTCCCAGGTTATTTATAATCATTACATGTTCATTACATCGTAATAGAAATTATTACAAAAGTACTATTATACCTTAATACATCAAATGCGAAAAATAACATAATTAACATAAGTCTTATACATAAACATTATTCAAATAAATAAGCAAGTCTTCATCACTTGTTTGCTTTGCCTTTGCCTTTACTAGTGGAAGACTCATCAACTCTTTCAACCTTAGCTGCAATATTATTATACAAGAGTGAACAAACAATTGCTCACAAGTGTAACAATAACAATAATAATAATAACATGCGAGTAATCAATGAATACTAGGTAATAGAAAGTTCGACTTTTGAATCAAGATTAGAAAATAAGAATCAAAAGTACATCTGATGGTCATAAGACCATGAACTATGTCCTAGGTTATAAAGTATTTTTACTTTAAGCCTTTAACAGTCAAAAAACTATATGGGCCTTACTTCTCATGTGACGCCCCAAAATCCGGGTTCCCTAACCTCGGGTTTAGTGCTCACGATCCATCATATATATCACATCTAACTACCCATTCATTAATGGAAAACATCATAATATTACTTAATACAACTTATAACAATATCCCAGGTTAACTAACCTTGACATAACTTCATACCCTTATATAACCAAAAGGTTTACATATTTAATTTAACATAATAAAACATAACCATTAAAAGTTGCCACTAACTACTCCTGAGTCTTGCCTTTGCATTTATTCCTGTTAGATCCTTATGCTACCTCGGCATTAGCTGAAATATTTTATTCAAGCAAGAGTGAGCAACGAGTTTGCTCAGCAAGTTAAAGTATACAATAAATGATGTATATATCATGAATAGAAGAGTCTAGCTTCTATAGAACTTCAACAATAATCAAAGGATTTTGAAGCAGCTGAATAATAATTCAATCTTAATAATAAAACTTTCTCAAATTTCATACTGAATAACATATCAGGGATGAAAGAGTAAAATTCTTTCAAAGATTCAATAATGTTCAATTGAATAAGAAGAATTAACAATACTGCAACAATATTCAATAAAGTGGGATATACCCAGATTTCATGCTGAGTGATCACAAAAAGATCATGAACTATTAGAGGATTCATTAGTTATTAAAACTAAATTACCACAGGAATATAAGTTAGTTATAAAAACTAAACTATACTCCTCTGCAAGTACCTGGAGCGGCCAACTCCTTTGTACCCTATATTATGCATAATACTCAATAATAGCGCATAGGTCGATTTACGACAATAAAGTTTGTTCATCTCAGTCTTACATCACGAGTCTGTACCACAACAATATGGTTTGGATAGCTTTTAAAGAAATAATATGATTTCAATAAATAAAATCAATATTGATCTAGCCAAAATCAATGGCATAGATCTTCCAATAATAAATCATTTCATAAGATATAGAACGTTTTATGCTTTAACAAATATTAGTCTCGCCAAAATAATTAGCTGAGACATGACTTATAAACAGTTCAAATACTAGAACAAGAATCAATTGCACTATGTACTAACAACAATAATCATTATAGATGTGAATAACTAACAATAATTATTCACTACCATGCTTGAAAAATAATAACTCAAGTTGAGTTAGGAAACTTGCCTGATTCGTTGACTATTGCTACGCAATTTAAGTTAACTTCTTTTGTAAGACCTATCATTAATAAGATCGATCTCTTAATTAACATCATATATCTTACTCATAATAATTTATCTAACATGTAAACACATAATCATCATTAAAGAGTACAACTATACTATCTTAGACTTAACACTACTATATCGTACAACTTGTGAATTAACACTTAATCTTTTATTTTATAAGTCCTTTATAATTAAGTAAGTTGAATACCTAATCCAGCAACCTAGATTCAAATAACTTATTGCTTCAAAACTTACTTAACTAATCCAGCATCCTGGATTATCCAAACATCTCATCCAGCAACTTGATGGCCAATCCAGCAAACCAGATTGCAATCCAGCAAGCTGGATTCCCCCCTTTTTAACCAAATCATCTTATTATTTTTTTATCTTTTGTCCATACATAAATACACATATTTCATACACAAAAATAATTTTTTTGAAAATTTTCAATTTCTTTAAGTATTTTTCAAAAATTCATTTCTAGTTAATTCCTTAAGAAATTTGCTACATCATGCTTAACTCCAGAAATTCCCAACTCTTGGAAGAATCTTACACATATTATCATGAGCCTCCAGTTTAAATTTCGTGGCCATCGGAGTTATACAACTCCGGTTATAGCAATTTTTATCAGAAAAATACAAATATTGAAATAGTCATAACTTGTTCATTTTAAGTCGGAATGAGCTCATTTTTGACCAATATCTACTTTATCTCATATATTTTCATGTCCCAAAAGATTGGATTTTATTACATTAATTAAGTTGCAAAAATTGCCCTTACAATTTTTGGACAGCCTACTTTTTCGATTTTTTCAGATTTGGCTTCCTTTACTAAAATCAGTCCATACGAAAATCTACAACATATTTTTCAGTGATTCTACTTGGATCTATTAGAAGACTCATATATATAACTCTAAAAATTGACCACACTCAAAAATTCAAAATATATTGAGAGATATGCTTGCTTTAATTTCATGTATCGTTTTCTCAAAAATCTGATTTCTTAACCTTTGTGATTTCTACGAAATCTTTCTTGATCTCTCATATTCACCAACATAAACCATCACAACTCATAATATCACTTCATATACTCATGGATCTAACATTCTCCATGATCTAATTCACCAAATAATCATCAAACACTAGATCAAACACAAACAATGCTAAGAAAATAGGATTTTTTAACTTTTTGAAAACCTATTTTCCATTTCTTGCTTTAGATCTAACTTTTGACACTCAAAATAGTTAGATCTATACATAACACACTAGAAAACTTGTAGATCTAATGTTTTTGAGTTTAAGAAATATAACTCCTTTATTTTACAAAACAACACAAAACCATAAATCAAAAGCTCAAAGATAGTGTATTTATACCTTGATTTATGCTCTTCTTCTTCGTAGGTTTGTTTAAGGAACTAGATAGGTTGAAAAAAATCTCTCTTCTCTCCCTCTATGTGCTGCCCGAAATCCCTCCCTCTCTCACTTGGTTTCTTGGGTTTTCTCTCTCTTTCTTGGTTTAGCTTTTGTTAGCAAATAAGATATGAAAGAGAAATGATAAAGGTTTTGTTTGTTGGTAAAAATTATATACATATAACTAGTATATTTATATAATATCTTCCACCACATCTATCCTTCTCTCTCTTCCTTATCACTTTGATATGCCTTGCAAGCTTGGTAAAAGTTGGTGGCTGCATTCCAAGGTTGACAACTTGCATAGTTGGTGACCAAATAAAGTAAGGCAATCATTTCATCCATCCCCCCTTTTCTTCTCCTCTATAACCGGCCATGTGGCCCTTATCTCCTCCTTTTTGGTTTGTTTTTATTACTTTAATTAGTTTATTAAATGCCTAAAATGTCCACTCTCAAGTGGCTAAAAGTTGGGCCACTCATTTAATGTTTTGGGCTTGCTAAGCAATTATTTGGGCATGTAAATTAGGCTAGGTCCAATGCTTTTAATTTTATCTTTCCTTAATCATTTAATTAGGATTTCCTTACACACATTAGTAAGTTAATTCCTTACTCATATATCATTAATTTCATAACCCAATTAGACTTATCTTACTTAGGTTATAAAATTAAGTAATTGAGATGTATAAAATAAATCTCTTAGGGTTAGTATATATTTTTAAATACTATCATTCTCTTATATTATAACCCATTAGGTTATTTAATTTTCATACCTAATATATGTATTAGGTTACATAACTTTATGCTTAATTCTCTTTATATACAAAATAATTGTATAAACATTACATAATACACATTTATTCAATCACATACATAATTCACCTATGTCATAACATATCTCCTAGTGTATTAGCTTAATAGCCCTAATTGGCTTAATAAGTTATAAACACCACATATTCAAATTAATAATTAATTACTTAAAGATTGTAAATCCTTTTAATTAATAATCAAGGCTAACATTCAAGCTATGTTAATTTCTAACATAACTTATATTACTCTTCCTTGAAAATGATTAAGTATACTTCTTAGTTAATAAATTAACTATCTAGCTTAATTCACATATACACTTATATGATTCAAGTACTTCCTTAAAAAAAATTATTCGTAAAAATTACCCATATAATCATGTGAAATTCTTGGTCTTTACATCTCATACTTAGGGGGATTAACCCTTCGTACCATGTATGTGCACAACATCTTAACGCTATCGCATAAAATAATCCTCTATAATAGGGTTGTTCATCTCAGTTTTGACATAAGAGTCCGCACCAAATAAAATTTGGTTTGGATAAACTTCAACAGTAGTTCTAGAATTTAGAACGCTCATCAACTATGGACTAGTCGAATCAATAAGGGTTCGCTGGTCATTCAAAGGTCTCAATACAATAACGTAAACGATATTTAAATCGAAGATTGAATCTCAAATGTATACAACTGAATAAACATTGAATAACCGAAGTATTATTTCAAAAGAATTAGATCATCTTATTTGGAATCATGAACTTGAATAACAAGAGTACGAAACTTATTCGATATAAGAATAGGATTTAAGACTTGCGTAATTGTAATCAATATAGGGTAAGGAAACTTGCGTAACGATAACAAGTCAGGGTTAGAAAACTTGCCTTGTGCGTTGATTATACGTTTACTATTTACGTTCCTTAATTAATCCTACATACCATTTAAAGTCACAATACCAATTAATTATACTACAACTAGCATCATGAGTATATTCTTTTTTAACTTAACTTAACTCTGATTATGATTATATTAATCACATTCACAACCCTTAACTCTTAAACACATTCAATTCATCAATTAATCACGTAAAACCATCATTGACATGTTACTAATTTATTTCAACATCTCATTACATAATTATTACATTTTCATATTCATTAGATTAGGTTTAAATTATATTTTCTGGATTCGAACACTTTAATAAATAAATTTGGGCTGATTTTGCTAACTTGTGCTGCGGCGCGGCCCCAAAGCCTTGCAGCCGACGCTGCAGTGCGACCAAAAGGCTTGTAGTCGGCGCTGTGGCATGTCGAATAGCCTTCTAAGAGGCGCTACAGTGTTGCGTCATAGATTCAGTTTCTGCAGTTCGCGAAGAACATAGAACAGAGCCAAAATAGGCCAAAAACTTCGCTCAAACAACAAATTATTCATAACCATAAGTTCTGAACTTTACAGAAATATTTTACAACAATTATTGCATGATTTTAACAACATAAATCATATAATCAACTAAATTTAAACCCATAAATTCAATATTTTTGTGAAAAACTCCATTTTAGACATTCTGAACGAAATCAACTACCATGAAATCATTTTTCAACCAAATCAGTCCATACGAATTTCATTCTTTTCGTTTCTTAATGTATAAACATAATCAATCATCAATTTACAGATTAATATACATTTTAAACGTAAATTTTCATACATATAAGCCATATTCATATATTATTTCACTTTAATTTAATGTCTTCACTTATAAACATATTTCTATGAATTTGATCACTCTAAACCATGAATAAATGATATAAAACATGTTATAAACATCTATTAACACATACAAACTCATACTTTCAACAATCATCCATAGAACTCAGTTATAGAGAACTTTTTAGAAAATAAAAACAAAAACTTTAAAACTAAGAATTTTACCTTGAATCCTTGTTTAGATTAGCTAGAAGATGATTACAAGACTTTGATTGCTACTCCTTCTTGTTCTTACAAAATCTCTTCTCTCAATTTCTCAATTTCACTCTCAAACTCTCTCTAGAATTCTCTCTGACTTTGTTTCTAGACTTAACAATGAATTAATATAACTATACGTATATTATTATTAACTGACGTTCGTGGGTATCAATTAAGCGCACTAAGACCTTAACTGATCCCATGTTCTCAAGGCCATGTTTGGATAGGCTATAAAAGCTCTTTTTTAGTTTATTTTAATTAACTTGTTTATTATATAGTTTACTTGTCACACTTTAATTAATCAAATTATATTATTTAAATTTAATTAAATTAAAGCCAATATTAACTCATTAAATCAAATTATCACATAATAAAAATTCTTATTTATTAATTATAACAAATCAATAAATCTCTAATTAATTATTAAATTAATTAGAACAACATTATAATTAGTAAATCACTCATTTAATTTAATAATCTCAATTAAATTCAAACTTCAAACTATAAAATTATTTTACATTAATTTAATTAATGTCACACATTTAATTGAATTAATCTACCACAATTCCATCAAATATTTATTTAACTCAATAAATAAATCAACAAAAATATTTATTTAATTCAATAAATATTTAAAATAAATTACAAAAATCTCGTTCGTCACATACTTCCCTCCTTAAAAGGAATCTGTTCCCAGAATCACGATTCAATTAATTCGTATCGTTACATTCTCCCCCCTTACAAAGATTCTGTCCCCAGAATCGCTACACATAGATTAAGCAAATAAGTGACGGTAATTTTTTATCATCTGATCTTCGAGTTCCCACACAGCTTCTTCAGCGTTGTAGTTCCTCCAGATTACCTTAACAAAAGGTATTACATTATTTCTGACTACTTGCTCTTTCTTATCGACTATCTGAATAGGAACTTCTTCGTAAGATAAATCTTTTCCAAATTGCAGGGGTTTATATTCTATAACATACTTGTAATCGGGTTTATACGATCGTAACACTGAAATATGAAAAACATTATAGATGTGTTTTAATGCCAGAGGTAAGGCCACCTCATACGCGACTTCACCAATTCTCCGCAATACTTCAAAGGGTCCAATGAACCTCAGACTCAATTTTCCCTTTTTAACAAATCAAATTTTTCCCTTCCAGGGAGATACTCTTAAGAAAACAAAGCTACCAGATTCAAATTCTCAATTCTTGTGGTGTGGATCGACATATTTCTTCTGCCTATCCTAAGCAGCTATCAATTTTATCCTGATCTTCTTGACGATCTCGGTGGTCTGTTGTACCAATTCAGGTCCTAGCAATTGACGTTCGCCAACTTCATCCTAGCATAATGGAGTTCTGCACTTTCTGCCGTATAACGCTTCGTAAGGCGGCATGCCAATACTTGCGTGGTAACTGTTATTGTAGTCGAATTCCATCAACGGTAGATAATCATCCCAATTTAATTTAAAATCTATGATACAAGCTCTTAACATATCTTCCAATGTCTGGATTGTTCTTTCACTCTGTCCGTCAGTCTGAGGATGATATGTTGTACTCATTTTTAACTGCGTTCCCATGCGTTCTTGTAGTCGTTTCTAGAAGTTGTATGTGAAACGCGAATCTCTATATGATACAATAGATACTAGGACACCGTGCCTTCAAACAATCTCCTTCACATACAACTTCGCCAATTGATCTAAGTTAAATTTGATCTTGATCGGTAAGAAATGCACTAATTTTGTTAATCGATCCACGATAACCCAAACTACGTCAAAATCGTTCTGAGTCATCAGAAGACCTACTACGAATTCCACTGTGATATGTTCCCATTTCCATTCCGGTATTTCTAAAGGTTGTAATAATCCACTCGGTCTCTGATGTTCCTCTTTAACTTTCTGACAGGTCAAACACTTGGCGACACAATTGGCAATGTCTCTTTTCATATTCGGCGACCAGAAATGCCATCAGAGATCCTGGTATATCTTCGTACTCCCCAGATGAATAGAATACCTTAAACTATGAGCCACACTCAAAATTTTCTCCTTAACCTCTGGTACTGGCGGAACCCAAACTCTTCCCTTGAATCTCAATAACCCTTCCGTATCGACTTTGAATTTCACTTCATTACCTTCAGATATTCTTTTTTTGATTTTCTCACATTCCTCATTCTGAAGTTGTGCTTCCTTAACCTTATCCACCAAAGTTGTACTAGCCTTAATCTGGAAAAGTTTCTCGTCAGACTCCTTTGGATATGTCACCTCCAACTCCAACTTCGCCATCGCTGAGATTAGCTCCTCCTGAGTGGTTAACATAGACAGTTTCTCCCGACCCTTTCTGCTTAAGGCATCGGCAACAACATTCACTTTACTCGGATGGTATAAAATCTCGCGGTCATAGTCCTTTATCAATTCCAACCATCTCCTCTGATGCATGTTCAAATCCTTCTGTGTAAAAATATATTTCAGACTCTTATGGTCTGTATATATTTCACACTTCTCCCTGTAGAGATAGTGCCTCCATATCTTCAAAGTAAACACTACTGCAGCCAACTCCAAATTATGGGTCAGATACCCCTTCTCATAATCCTTCAATTGTCGTGAAGCATACGCATTGACCTTGTTATTTTACATAAGCACACAACCTAGTCCTTTATGCGATCCATCACTATATACCACAAAATTTCCTATTCTATCCGGAAGGGACAACACAAGTGTCGTACTCAACGTCTTTTTTAACTCTTGGAAACTTTCCTCACACTTTTTCGTCCAAACGAACTTCACTGCTTTCCTAGTCAAATTCGTCAATGGAGTTGCGATTTTGGAAAAGTCTTGAATGAATCTTTTGTAATAACATGCCAATCCTAGAAAACTCTTTACTTTCGACGGTGTCTTTGGATGATCCCAGTTTAGTACAGCTTCAACCTTTGATGGATCTACCAAAATTCCATCCTTGTCAATCACATGTCCAAAAATATTCACCCGCTCTATCCAGAATTCACAATTTAAAAACTTAACGTACAACTTCTCTTTTCTTAACGCTTCCAATGCTACCTTCAGATGTTCCACATGTTCCTCCTTGGTTTCGGAATACACCAGAATATCATTGATGAACACCACCATGAATTTGTACAAAAATGACTTAAACACCCTGTTCATTAGGTGCATAAATACTGCAGGAGCATTCGTTAGACCAAATGACATCACCAAAAACTCGTAGTGGCTATAACGAGTTTTGAACGCTTTCTTTGGTACATCTTCCTTCCTCACCTTCAATTGATGATACCCACTTCTCAAATCTATCTTCGAGAAATACCTAGCTCCCTTCAGCTGATCAAACAAATAATTAATTCTTGGCAATGGATACTTATTCTTAATTGTGACCTTGTTTAGCTCCCTATAATCAATGCAAAGCCGCATCGATCTGTCCTTCTTTTTAACGGACAATAGCGGCGCTCCCTATGGCGATATGCTCGGTTGTATACACTTCTTGTCTAAAAGTCCTTGCAATTGCACCATCAATTCTTTCAACTCCACCGGAGCCATACGGTATCGGGCCTTCGATATAAGGGCAGTTCATGGCGCTAGATCCATTATAAACTCCACTTCTCTATCTAGCGAAAGTCCTGGCAAGTCATCTAGAAATACAGTCTACAAAGTCTCTAACGACAGGTATCTCCTCTAGTTTTGCACTCTTCTTTCGAGTATTGACTATGTAGGCAAAATATCCTACACAACCTTCTCTCAACAACTTCTTGGCCTGCATCATCGTCAGACAACTAGCTTGTCTAGGCGACTTGCTGCCATAAAATACTACCTTTGATGGGGTTATAAGGTTAATACACTTCTTTTGGCAATCAATTATCGCCCCATAATTGAATAGCCAATCCATTCCCAAGATAACGTCGAATTCCCCAAGTTTAATTGAGATTAGGTCTATAATCATCACATTTCCCTTAATATCCACCCTATAATTCTTGTGTACAAACCTAACAGGAATTACTTCTTTATTCGTAATTTCTATGTTCAAAGGGTAATCTAGTTCCTCCTTAAGAAATTCTAAATTTTTAGCAAAGTCGTCAGATATAAATGAACAAGTAGCACCCGAATCAAATAACACATAAGCATTTATATTATTGATCGAAATGATACCTAACACCACATCCCGTGACTTAACAACATCCTGCACGGTCATGTTGAAAGTCCTGGCGGTGGGTCGGTTTGACGGCGTTGATCCAGTGATAGTCAGAGTGCTACAACCATTGTTTCCCCTACTTCCACTTGATCCTGCTCCTCCCGCTGACTTCTTGGGACAATCTCTAGCCAGATGGTCGCTTGACCTGCAAGTGAAGCAAGCACCCTTCTTAGGATTAGGGCAGTTTGGTGCTATGTGGCCTTCCTGACCACAATTATAGCAAACCCTCTTTCCCTTCATACATACCCCCACGTGGTTCTTTTTGCAGGTAGTAAAAGCTTCCCCTCATTTCTTCTGGTTTCCTTGCTGATTCCCAATAGACATACTATCATTCCATCTTCTCTTCTAACTGTTACCATCACCACTATTGCTGCCACTAGCCTTATTATTTTCACCTTCATTTTTCTTCTTCTTCTTTTGTTCCTAGTTATACTTTGTCAGAGCATCGCTTACACCTTCAGCGATAATTTACTTCTCCAAGACTACTTCAAAAGTGTTCAACTGGAACATTGAAACCTTGCTATACAACCATGGCTTCAACCCCTGTTCAAACCTTCTAGCCTTCCTTTCATCGGTATTCACCTGATATGTTGCAAACCTAATCAACTCGTTGAACTTAGCGGTGTACTCTGGCACAGACATGTTACCCTGCTTCAGCTCCAGAAATTAATCCTCCATCAGGTTCCGAGAGCTCGTCGGGAAATATATTTCGAAGAACATCTCCTTGAACCTATCCCATGTGATTATCCCATGTCCTCCTCTAACTTTATTCTTCTGCCACCAGTAGCTGGCCTCTTACTTCATCATAAATGTTGTGAAGGTAGTCTTTTGGTCATCTTTGACCCTCGCAACATCGAAGACTTTCTCCATCTCCATCACCAAAGTCTGGGCTTCGATTAGATTCATGGATCCCCTAAACTCTGGCGGTCCTACCGCCTTGAAGTTCTTAAACGAAGTAGCTTGTGGAGCTTGCGGCTGATTCGCAAGTGCACCCGTTAACAAGTTTAACAACTGTTGAGCAGGATTAGCATTGGCATCATTTTTGTTATTATTAGTTGATCCCTCTTGAGCTTGCTGATGGGTTTGGCGTCTTCTTGGCGGAATTTTCTGTTTAAGATACATGCTTATTAGATCATTACTCAATTTCTTAAGTATTTAAGACTTAGCTTAAATATTTTAAGATTATCACTAAACACATAACATCTCAAATAAACTCTGATATTTTATTCATTCAAAATTTTAAACATAGAAAAGATAGCATCACTGCTATTTACATCAACTTTCCCGAGATAAAATAATCTTCAGGATTAAATTCTCATATTCCATTGTTTATAACCATACTAGAATTTACATTATTAACTACCATATATATTCACATAATTTGTTACTCTTCTTATCACGGCCTACTAAGACGTCGAACAGCTTCTCTACGCTCTTCTTTTATGATACAAAACATCGCCCTATGATCCAGAATGTACCAAGGTAAGTCCTCAAACTAGACTGGATAGTAGACAACTTGATCCTGAGCGCTATCAATCGTTGTCTGAAAAGTGTAGTCTGTCTCCTCAATCCTAGCCTTCTTTATCTGATCATTGTCTTCAGTAAGATCTGCATATCGAGAAGCATTCATCCAAGCGTCCTCTGCTCAAGCACGCTTTGTTGACTCCTCCCTCAGGTCACTCTTCAGTTTCTCTATCTTAGCTGACATCTCTTACTTTTGGCTCTCTGTCTGAACTAGCTTCCACTCCACGTCTCTAAGACGTTCATCAAGATTCTCAATCTTATCATCGTTCTGTTCTATAGCAATTTGACGTATATCTGCCAGCTCCTTCAATTCTTTAATGTTATCCTATAACTCTATGTTACGGTCATATAGCTCGTCATACATCTTAGCACTGATAGAGTTTGGTGGAAACTCATCAGGATCCTCATCCTCCTCCTCAGCCTTTACCTCTATCTCTTCAGAGTCCTCATATGGATCAAACTCAGGCGCATGCTCCTGACCCACAACTGTGATCAACGGAGATGGCTCTCTCTGTACCAACTGCTCCCAGACGGTATGAATGTCTCGAGGCTCCTCCTCTCTAGCTACTTAATGCTCAACCTCCCTTGGCTGACTGAATCCTCTAACATCCGACATCTTAACAATCAAAATTTTAAGTTTTGGTTACTACGTGATGCTATTCGATACTCACGAGCACATAAGTTATAACACATAAGCACATAAAGTCTTTTATTATCTTCAATGAATTCCTAAATTCATTCCTTAGAACTCAATAAGAGTTTATCACCACTATATTTTTAATCTCTTAAAAGGCTACTACCCTAAGGTTTCCCTACCTAAGGTTCATAACTTGAAGCTCTGACACCAACTTGTGACACCCCTAAATTCAGGTACTTCATTTCCACATGATATGTTATTTACTGTCCAATTAAAGTATATCTAACTATCCATAAATAAGGAAATAACTGAAACTTATAATTAAAATAGAAATCCTCCCCTTAAGTGTTACAACATCTTAAACAAATCAATCCCATGTAATCTAACCTTAATACATCAAATGTGAAAATATAACATAATCAACATAAGTCTTATACATAAACATCACTCAAATAAATAAGCAAGTCTTCATCACTTGTTTGCCTTGCCTTTGCCTTTACTAGTGGAAGGCTCATCAACTCTTTTAAATTTAGCTGCAATGTTATTATGCAAGAGTGAGCAAAAAATTACCCACAAGTATAACAATAACAATAATAATAATAATAACATACGTGTAATCAATGGATACTGGATAATAGAAAGTTCGGCTTTTGAATCAAGATTAGAAAACAAGAATCAAAAGTACATCTGAGGGTCATAAGACCATGAAATATGTCCTAGGTTATCAAGTATTTCTACTTTAAACCTTGAATAGTCAAAAGACTATATGGACCTTACTTCTCGTACTTATAGGGATCAACCCTTCGTACCATGTATGTGCACAACATCTTAACGCTATCACGTAATATAATCCTCGATAATAGGGTTGTTCATCTCATTTTTGGCATAAGTTTCGGCACCAAAGAAAGTTTGGTTTGGATAAGCTTCAACAGTAGTTCTAGAATTTAAAACTCTCATCAACAATGGACTAGTCGTCAATAAGGGTTCGCTAGTTATTCAAAGGTCTCAATACAATAATGTAAACAATATTTAAATCGAAGATTGAATCTCAAATGTATACAATTGAATAAATATTGAATAATCGAAGTATTACTTCAAAAGAATTAGATCATCTCATTTGGAATCATGAACTTGAATAATAAGAGTACGAAACTTGTTCGATATAAGAATATGATTTAAGACTTGCGTAATTGTAATCAAGATAGGGTAAGGAAACATGCGTAACAATAACAAGTCAGGGTTAGTGTGACGCCCCCAAATCCGGGTCCCTAGAACCTCGGACCTGGTACGTTACGCTACATCATTATCATACATATCCTATCATCTAATGCGAAATATATAAACATAAATTATTTATTTCTCATGATTCTATAACATTTCTCAAGGTCTGTTAACCTTAACTGAATATATACCTTAAGTAATTAATAAGGTTTACAACATTACTTGCATCAGATAACTAATAGTTATAAATGTATATAATCTACTCTTAGAGTTTGCCTTTACGACTGTCTTTCTTTGAGCCTTCGTCTTAATCTGAAATTTGTTATCATGATATAGCAAGGATGAGCAACTACTTCGCTCAACAAGTTTAAATACAATGAAGATATATCATGATTGAAAGAAAGAATGAGCTTTCGAATTTTCAACAATATAATAATTGTGAAAGAGCATAATTCAGAATTTCAATAGATGAATGACTGAACCAATAATGTTTAATGTCAATAAGGATCATGAACAACTTTAACTGAACCTTAGGGTAATGAAGGTGATCAACCTTTCATACTTGATGAACATATGCAAAATACACCAAGTACGAATCAATAATCAGTATTGATGTGAATAATCAACAATAATTATTCACTAACATGCTTGTGAAAAAATAACTCAAGTTTGAGTTAGGGAACTTGCATGTACCGTCGATTACTACTACGCAATTTAATTTAATTGCTTTATTGAAAAGACCTATCAATTATAAGATTGATCTTTCAATTAGCATAACATACTTTATCTCACAATACTATTACTTTATAATTAAACTATCTAACATTTAACCACATAGTCAAATATTAGATAATACATAACACCATCCGTATTTACAAGTCTAAACCTAGCACACATCGAGTCTTTAATAGTATTTGTCGACGTTGGTGGAAAAATTCGGGTCGGGTCAAACCCGGATCGTTCTCTCTTCCTAAGTTTTGTCTACCCTTATTCTTTTTATTATGAAAAAGGTTTTGAAGGGTTCTTTAGGAAAAGGCCAACATGTATCATGTCGATGATTTGAACGTTTTACAAAGTCGCCAGTTAGTAGTTTTGAAATGGTTCTACTAACTCAACCCAATTTGTTTGAAATGAGGCCCAATTTCTGGACACTATCAAAACTTGATCTTTGAAACTGAAGTTTTGAGTTCGGGGGCTTGGTTAAGTGTGGGAAAGGTGTTAGGCACCCCCATAACTCCCGTGTAAACATGGTACCGCATCTTTTCAATTTTCCCTTTTAAATCTGCAATGTGTGAATGCTGGAAGAAATTGGGCCTATGCTTGATTGATTGAAAGCATGGACAAGATTCGTTGAACCTATATACGAAGGGTTTGATTTGGTTTACAAAAGTCACTTTTTTAGACAAGATTATTATTAAAATGATGTTTTGAAAGGTTGATTTTCAACCCCTTATGCTAACATAGAAATTGAAGCATGTTTGATACTTCCATTTTTATCTTTCTAGCCTTTTGGCTCAATTTGAATTGTGATTGTCGGACTGCGAAGCATCCTCGACCACAAATATATATACAAGTTTTGGTCTCCTCATGGGCATGATAGCCATCGTAAGGACTCTGATATGACAAACCATTATTCTCATTATATTGAAACCTTAAACCCGAATAACCGTTTTAAGGTCTTTCGGATGTACATTTTATAAAAAAAACTGGAAGGGATTCATCAGTAAATCCTGGCTCGCACATGGCCGAAGCATCTCGTTCCCACTAGATAGCGATCTAAGGGCCGCGAGGTAGCTTTCATAACTGAAACTAGAAAAATGCTAGATTTAAGTAAATCTCAACCATTCTAGCTTTCCGGTTCTGTCTGGACCTATTTTGAACCATTTGAAAGCTAGAGTTGGCGAGATTTAAAGAAATCTAGTTCGCCCACAGAAATGTTAGTGCCGATTCATATCAAATAAATATTTAAAGCAACAATTTAATCAAAATAAGTAAAGCAATATATATATATATATATATATATATATATATGAAAGCTGTAAAGGGCGATGAGTTTTCACTCCGGTGCTTGGATTGGAATGTAAATATATATATATATATATATATATATATATATATATATATTTAAAAGATGTAAAAAACCACGGAATAATCCAGGCTTAACATAATGAAAATATATATATAAAAAAACTGTAAAAAGCCACGGAATAATCCAAGCTGGACAGAATTAAAATATATATATATATAAAAGCAGTAAAGGGCGGTGGGTTTTCACTCCGAGGCCCGAACAGGAATGAAAAAATATATATATATTTATAAAAGCTGTATAAATACCATGGAATGATCCAAGCTGAACAGAATGTAAATATATATATATAGATAAAAGCGGTAAAGGGCGACAAACATTCTATCCTTTGTCCGGACAGAAATATAAATATATATATATATATATATATATATATGTATAAAAGTAGTAAAAAGTCCACAGAATGATCCAGGCCAAACTGGAGTGTAAATAATAATATATATAGTTAATATATATATATATATTAAAGCAATAACAAGGCCACGAAGTATAAATCCAGGCCCAAATAAGTCAAAAGAATTATATATATATATATATATATATATATATAAAAACAGTAAACTACCTCGGATTTGACATCCGGGCTTGACAGAATTGAAAATTTAGTATATATATAGTTAAATATACACAATAAAAAGTCAAACCCGAACTTGGAAGATAACCCAGTCCGGCGAAGTTACTTAAAACAAAGATATATGTATATAAAAGCTATTAGAAGCGACGGATCGATGATCCGAGTTGTAGAAATGCCAGAAAATGCGTTTATGTACTAAAATGTACAAAATGTATGCAAAAACGGCAACGAAACTGAGTTTCGGACATATTCAGAAAGTGAAACTTAACGTGCAAGTGTATAAAATTACAATGAAGTAATAGAAACTTTCTGATCGTAAAAAAACTCACAATGGACTGTTACACGAGCTTTTTGCCATATTGTAGGCTTTAAACGTCTATTTTTACTAGTTAATTTTTGATATGTGGTAGTATTTGGGTGTATCTACATGTTAGAGTGAAAAATTTTGACTTTGGAGGACAAAAGTGGGGCTAAGAAACGAAACGGGCAGAGGTTCAAATCATTTTCGATTATGAAATGAGCTGGGGGTCACCTCATATATATAGACCCGGGAGAAGCAGCTCTACCTACGGCAACCGCAGGTAGAGGTGCGGCTCCACGTGGTGGGTCTCGTTGCATCAAAGTACGTGCACTCTAAGCAACGCGAGGTCAGATTTAAAACTTTCTAACTTTTAATTGGAGCGTCCTTTTGAGGCGTGCTGTACCTTTTCAGAAAACCCTCACCGAGAGCGTCGAAATGACACGGGATAGAACATTTTTCGAGTCCAAACAGATAGGTTCATAACCAAGTCTTTGATTCCTCACAATTTATCCGTTGAGCTATCTTGCACTGTTTTAACTTGGGATCATTGTTATGGTTCGTTCTAACATTAGTGGCATCAATTCAGCTTGAGTTTGACCGAATCTACTTCAAGTTGGTAAAATAACCGTTTTTCCTTTTCCGGGGTTGCCTTCAATGCTGGCATGGCCTTAGGCTGACTTCCTGGGGTTGTTTCCAAAGTTTGGATCCCAGTTGATTCTATTTGTCCTCAGGGTTATCTCTCAGGCTGACTTGGTCCTTCCAGGTTTTTCTCTGAGATGTTATGAGGTTCCAGGATTGTTTCCAAGGTTGACCTGACCTCCCGTGTTGAGACTGGGGCTGACCTGTACCTCCCGGGTTGAGACCGGGACTGACCTGTGTATCCCGGGTTAAGATCGGGGCTGACCTGTACATCCCGGGTTGAGATCGGGGCTAACCTATACCTCCCGGGTTGAGACCGGGGCTGACCTGTACAACTCAGATTAAGACCGGGACTGACCTGTACTTCTCAGGTTAAGATCGAGGCTGACCTGTACGTCCCAGGTTGAGACCGGGGCTGTCCTGTACCTCCAGGGTTGAGACCGGGGCTGACCTATACTTCCTGGGTTGAGATCGGGGCTGACCTATACTTCACGGGTTGAGACCAGGGCTGACCTGTACCTCTCGGGTTGAGATTGTTGCTGATTTGATGGCCCGGTATTGAGACCGGGGTTGATTTGATGGCTCGGTATTGAGATCGGGGTTGAGTTAATGGCCCGATATTGAGATCGGGGTTGATTTGATGGCCCGGTATTGAGATCGGGGTTGAGTTGATGGCCCGATATTAATACCGAGGTTGAGTTGATGGCACGGTATTGAGATCAGGATTAATTTGTGGGCCTGGTATTAAGATGGGGGTTAATTTGATGGCCCGGTATTGAGACCAGGGTTGATTTGGTGGCCCGATATTGAGACCGGGGTTAAGTTGATGGCCCGATATTGAGACCGGGGTTGATTTGATGGCCCGATATTGAGACCGGAGATAATTTGATGGCCCGGTATTGAGCCGGGGTTGATTTGATGGCCTGGTATTGAGGTCGGTTGATTTGGTGGCCCGGTATTGAGGCCGGGGTTGATTTGGTGGCCCGGTATTAAGATCGGGGTAGATTTGATGGCCTGATATTGAGACCGGGGTTGAGTTTATGGCCCTTTATTGAGACCGAGGTTGATTTGATGGCCCGGTATTAAGACCGGGGTTAATTTGATAAGACAGTTTTGCCCTCCTACAATGTTAGTAACAGGGACATGAAATTTTGAGTGTCTACAGCTGCCCTTCTTTATCATGTTCATTCAATGCAATGGAATGAACAAGATAAAGATTGCTTGACACTAAAAATGCAAATGCAAAGGTAAGGCAATGCTTGGGATGATATGTGATGAATGTTAGATACCTGTGAGTGGTTAGGATTATCATTGAATGTTCACGTCACTCCCTGCTAGGGATACCGTCATTCATGATAACCCTTGGGGCAGCACTGTCAGGCGATTACTGGTAGGATATCCGATTTAAGCTATCACATAATGTTTTTGTCACTTTCTGCTGGGGATGACATTATTCGTGATAACTTTTTCAATTCTGATGCAGATGACCTTATTGATGCTACCTTGGTTTGAGACTAATGGTTTGCTACGTCTGTTAATATTATCCCTAAGGCATTTTCCCTTCGGCTGATGCCGTTGTACATTTCTAAAGGCTCGTCAGCTGGGGATATCTCTGCCGCCGAGTTACTTCAACTGGTGCTCCCGATGCATATCTCGACGATAATTTGCACCGGTAATTAGCCACAGGAGGTTGAATCATCAATCCTTCTTGGTGCTCCTTCTGAGGATGTGTATAATAGATTCCATCATCTGTCCCTTGTGGGGATAGATTGATATACTATTTTCACCACTGAATCATTCTCGATGCTTCACTGGAGTTGTTGTCAAAGGCTGATGTCACCGGACCGTACCCGACGCTTTGCTGGGGTTGAGCAAATGGCTGAACTGTCACCGGTCCGTACCCGAGGCTTTGATTGGGTTGAGCCAATGGCTGAACTATCATCGGTCAGTACTTGATGCTTCGTTGAGGTTGTGCCAATGGCTGAACTGTCACCGGTCTGTACCCGACGCTTCGTTGGGGTTGAGCCAACGGCTGAACTGTCATCAGTCTGTACCCGACGCTTCACTGGGGTTAAGCCAACGGCTTAACTATAATCGATTTGTACCCGACGCTTCGCTGGGGTTGTGCCAACGGCTGAACTGTCATCGGTCAATACCTGACGCTTCGCTGGGGTTGTGCCAACGACTGAACTTTCACCGGTCTATACCCGACGCTTTGCTGGGGTTGAGCCAACGGCTGAACTTGTCACCGGTCTATACCCGACGCTTCGCTGGGGTTGTGCCAACGGCTGAACTATCATTGTTCAGTACATGACGCTTCGCTTGGGTTGTGCCAACGGCTGAACTGTAATCGGTTAGTACCAGACGCTTCGTTGGGGTTGAGCCAATGGATGAACTATCACCGGTATGTACCCGACGCTTCGCTGGGGTTGAGCCAACGGCTGAACTGTCATCAGTCAGTACCCGATGCTTCGCTGGGGCTGTGCCAACGGTTGTCACCAGTCTGTACCCGACGCTTCGTTGGGGTTGAGCCAACGGCAGAACTGTCATCGGTCAGTACCCGATGCTTCGCTGGGGTTATGCCAACGGCTGAACTGTCACCGGTCAGTACCTGATGCTTCGCTGGGGTTGAGCTAAAGGCTAAGCTATCATCAGTCAGTACCCAACGCTTTGAAAGTGGCAGTTTTCGGCAGTTTTGCGCAGTTTTTAGGTAGTTTTTTAGTAGTTTTAACCATTGGTCCCCGGATATTGCTTCGGGATGAATACCAATGGCTTACATGAAGTTCTTCTGTCTGTAAGTATATCGCTGCTTAAAAGCGAGATTTCAGGACAAACCGCTCAATCGCGTAGCGATTTTTTCTCAGATTTGACTTTTCAGCTCATATTAACTCTGTTTCAACTCAAACCAAACCGAACCAGAGGGAGTGGGGCCCACCCTAGGGAGCCGTAGGTAGAGGTGAGGCTGTTGCAGGTGGGGCCGCTCCTTGCATTTTTAAAATGGGCAGTGGGGAGCTCATATGTTCATTTTTAGTGTTGAGTTTCAAACGGAATCCGATTTTCTTTTTCAGAGCTACGGAGTTCAGGCAGCTTTTTTCAGATTTCGTCAGCGTCTACGTGTTCTGTACATCTCTGGTAATATTTCTATCTTTTCTTTTCAAGTTTTGACCGTTAGAAGTTTGTAAACCACGTAGGGTGCTTTTGAATGCAATGTATCAAAAATGTATACCTATATGTCCTGCTAAAAATTTTCTGACTTCATAAATATGATTATTTTACTTCAATGCAGGTTTTGATGTAAGAAAATTTAGATTCTGAGACAAGTAAATTTCAACTCTTTTTGATCAATTTACTCATCCTTTTGAGGCCTAGTGATCCTGGATTTTCAACTAAAAAATTTCCATGGTAATTTGGCTACCATGTGAAGTTTATTTTTGATTTTTTTTTTCATAAATATGAACTATTTCTATTTTTGGAAAGGTGTGCTACTAAATGGCCACCTAGACATGCCTGTGTACATGTGGACAGTCCATTTTGCAAAGGAGACTCTGGCAAAAAAATTTCAAAAGCCTGAGCATTTAATAAATATTTAATTTTGACTCTACTAGGGATTTTTGATTGACCCATGCATTTTTTAGGATTTAGCTTTTGAAAAACATGTAGTTTTGAATACTGGGGATTTTTAAATGACCCATGCATATTTTAGGACTTAGAAAATGCATCACGTACTGATTTAAATTAATAAGCCACAGGTTTTAGGCTTACCACACCCTTTCTGAGGTGATTTGGAGACTTTATTCCGGTGATGGACCAAGATAGACCCGAGAGTGCCAGCAGGGTCGTTTCATGAGTTAGACGGAGGAGAGCCTCCGATGTCCCTCAGCCATGGCCAGCCCGGCTGCCTCGCACGTTAGCTGAGTCAGTGATATGTCTGGCCCAGGATGAGCCGCTGGTAGATATAGATGATGAGGATGCTCTATTTTCCGCTCCTGCCCCATCTCAGGATCCACATGCGGAGCTTCCAGGCATTGTTGTGCTAGTCCAGGATCTTTTGGGAGATTTGAGTCGTCATCCCTCGACGATCCTCCATGCCAACGAGGTGACTGAAGCTTTTGCTATTTCTGGATTTTTTTTGTTTCTTTTGCCATTCTCAGGGCATCAATTTTTGACATGAGTTGGCTTTCGATGCAGGTTTCGGGCTTTACGCAGCCTCGAGGGAACTGGTTTAACGTGCACTCCCTGTACCATACTCTGCACCAGGACTACAGGGACATTGTTGACACTTGGGGGTTTTAGGCGTTCTTTTTTATTCTTCCCCGCCGTTGCCCTTGGGGTTTTATGAAGGCTTTAGCTGAGCGCTGGTTCCACCAGACTCAGTCTCTCCACTTGTTGGACTGTGAGGTGATGATGACCCCGATGGACTGGAGGTTCATCACCGGGATAGAGTTTGAGGGTGAGCCAGTGTGACGCCCCCAAATCCGGGTCCCTTCGAACCTCTGATCCGGTTCGCCACAATACTACTATCATCAAACTATTACATCTTTTATTCATAACTTAAAAAATAAAACTTGCTTTATTACAATTTAGAATATAAATTCTTTCATTTCCAGGATTTGTATAATGACCCCGAACTTTAATGAGTTCCGATCTTGGTCATTTAACATTCTTGTCTTACATCATATTCGATGTTATAAAAATACGGAATAATTTAAACTTTTTCAATCTCCTTTGAATAAAATCTTTTTATCGATTTCATAACTTTAAATCAATTACAAATCCTTGAATCAACTATATGATATGATTCATTCTATTTGAGTTACTGTATAAATTTTTACATCTCAATTCGATATCCTCTATGTATTAACTAATACATTTTTACAACTTAACATGTATTAAACATCGTAAACAATTATCAAGTACATCTCCTAGAACCTAATAATGGTTCAAGATCATATATTTTAATAAATAAATCAATCTCCTTCGATACTATTGATCTCTATCAATCAAGTAGCACGTAATCTTTACTGTGAGTCCTTAACCTGCAAAAATGGTTATTTGCAAGAGTGAGCTCGATAGCTCAGCAATTCTAACAGTTTTCATGCATCACATAGCATATAATATTATACTCAGTTCATGCATTCATAATCAATTAATATTTTCTACGCATGTTACTTCTCACATAACAGGAATAGAGATTTACTTCACAATTATATCATCAAAGATCAACTTTCAATCTCATACATATCTCATATACATTTCACAGATATACATCAACATTCTCATAACATAATATAACTCAAATAACAGTTATAGAATTCATATATCAAATAAGAACTGAAAGACTTGTGTTGCGCCGTTTACGTGTTAACAAAAATGGACACAAAAACACGTGCAAGTGTACACGGTCGGCAAGTAATAACTCGATAAGTCGAGATCGTCCCACAGAGAACGGAGTCAGGCCTAATCTATTATGCAACAGTCCATTAATTATCTTTGTCTGCTTAAACGGTTGTCACAATGTTCTTCAAATAATTATACTAATTTTAAACTAAACTTAACCAATTAATAAACGAGGGGTTCAAATTAGAGGGATATGGGATCCTAACTTCATCTAAAGCATCATCTAGGTTAACCACACCTCAAATCTTACACGGATAATCATATAAGAATGCTAGTCGAGAGCACGAATGTGAGACTTGGCTATCTTTCAATACACCAAGTCCAAATCATATAATGTCCACAATTATGATAGAAACCACATGAACGTCAGTAAAGCCCAAACCACTATATCTCTATGTGATTTACAAGCTAAACCAATTTACGCACAAGCTCCCATTATACTACATACAAGCCATACAGTATACTTCTATCCGGCTAGCTAATCATAAAACTTAGCCAGTGCAAGTTTCAGAAACGTATGCTAACTTGGAAAAATCTAAGTTTACACTTCATTGTTTCAAGTTCATATAAAGTATTAGAGTAGATGTTGATCAAGCATCTAGGCATACAAGCAACCATGTTAGGCAAACCATATATTATCATTCATTTATATCAAAGAGATATAAACCCTAGATTGAGCAAATAGAATCCATTAGAATCCCATAATGGAAGTTAGTTCATCACTAAACCTCCCACCATTATGGGATTCAAACCAAGCATTGAGCAACTATGAAATGAGAGAAAATAGAGAAAGAAAGTGCAAATCTTGTGGTTTCCCCCTTTCAATAGAAGATAGAAAACTCGAGTCTGGACCACAAATGAGTTCCGAGATGAACCCTAGAAATGTAATACTACTAGAGCAAGAAGGAAGAAGAAGAGAAGCCTCTAAAACCTTCACACTCTCTAACCCTAGAATATAGGAACCCAAACTTGAAAGTTCATATGATAAGTCTAATAAATGCTAAGTGATATCTGTTCAAAAGCAAACCCAAGCCCTATAATTACTACATTCAGTCGAAGCAAACAAAATAAAAGGTCAACTCTTCAGTCAAGTCCCGGCGCGGCCGCGCGACCTCACTACTCTTCTCTGGCGCGGGCGCGCCATTGCCCAGAAAATGCCCCTCTGGCCTGCCAACCGGCGCGGGCTCGCCGGCTTCCTATGTGTTTTGGGCTCGGCCGCACGTGCTACTTCCTGCTGCAGCTTGACTTTCTGGTGCTTGCTTTCTTGCATAATCCTTTACTCCTTTCTTAGTTGCTTCTTGCTCCAACACAATGCTACGTTGAGGCCATCATCATATGTTCCTCACCTCAAACCATCTTCATGCCAAGCCCCATCTGCTTCACATAGGTTCTCCACCAACTCCACAAGCCTGCTTTTGCCCATACCATGCCACTTTGTCCGTCTCCATGCCAATCCACCAGCTTTGTTGTCGAGTTCATACTATATGCTCATTTTCATGCCATATCATGCCATTTCCTGCCTTTTGGAGTTTCCTACCTAAAACATGCAAAACAAAGATAAACGCATTAAAAGACACTAAAGTGCTTGAGTTTAAGCCATAATCAGAGTAAGTTGGCGTCCAATAAGTAGGTATAAAACCTACTTATCAAATACCCCCAAACTTGAACTATTGCTTGCCCTCAAGCAAAAACACAAATGCAACTATATGGTATGAAACTAACTACATGAAAATGCATCCCAAAGTAACAGCCATCATATGAATTCCAATCAGATTCGTCTCAGAGAGATAATAAGAGCAATGATCAATGTATCGGCTCAAGCTACAGTTATATAGACATACAATCTGCAAATCACAACCTGTTACTCAGACGCAGTGTATGAGTGCAATGTCATGGACAAGCTTGATAAAAGCAAAGATTTCACATGCTATACTTCTAAGGAAGGAAAAATTTAGGCTTTAAGCTAAGAATTTATTATGAAGACCAAACAATGACCAAACCAACACAAAGATACAAGCTAAAGCGCAACAAGGGCTTATTATGCTTTTATTCACCCGACTGTGCAATGCTAGGCCTTCTTAGGCTTTTCAATGATACCCATTTAACGAGCTTTCGACCAACGACTCCCAGACCAGACGGCCTTAGGGCGTTGGGTACAGAGACAATCCCCTAGGGCGTACTTGCTCGAGTATCAAAGGCCACAAGACTTCGCTAGCCAAGGCATTTATTCTATATTTGCATTCTTTTTCATAATTTATTTTCTTTTCTTTTTCTTTTTCTTTTTCTAAGGAGAGTGCGTCTTACGCTCCATCTCTCCTTACAACATGCATACCCAAAGTTTTTCATCAGACTTGTATTCTAGCGTTGTTAAGGTCATTATTGCTTTTATTACACCATTCTAGCAATTAAAAACAAAAAATTTCCTCTTAGAAGACAAGCATGTATTAATCTAGCCAACAAGCAATAAAAGACACACTGAGCTATCCGGTAACATCTAAGCAACAGAATTAGATTACATCATGTATAAAATATAACTAAGCCTAAACTACTAACAGAGCTCAATAATCTACCATATCTCGATGTCATCACTGGCCAGATCGGAATTCAACAAACTAAAACAAGGAATTATGCAATGCAATGCAATTAAACACTTACTAATGCAACAAACTGAAATAAAACTGAAATAAATAAACTAAAAAATCTTATGAAACATTTAACTAAAACTATACCGGAATGCAATGCAACTACTATATACAACTTAAATGAAAACTTACATGTAATCACAAAGCAAATTAACTAAAAGCAATAAAAACTAGATGCAGATATTTAACTATATGCAATAAACTACCTAACTACACCCAATACCCCCAAACTAGAAATATTCAATGTCACCATTGAAGGTAAAGGGCTAGAAAACTCCCTTACTGCTCGGCATGGCCACCCTCCTCGGGTGGTGTATCTGGCGAAGGGTATGGCATCTCGAAAGCAAACACGGGCCACTCTATCATGGTGCCCTGATGTACAAAGGCCTCGGCAAGCGCACACATAAACCCATCAGTGAACCCAACAAAATTTTCATGCAGGGCGTCGATCTTCCTCTCAATACGCCGTATTTGGCGACCATGATCTGCGGGAGGAGGGGCTGCTGCCTCGTGTGGCTGCTGCTATGAGGGTGGGACTGGCGGAGGAACTGATATAATAAATCCTTTTCCCCTCGAATGTGCTGTGCCCCCTACCCAATCCTGAAAATGCTTGATTGTGTTATGAGTGACATCCCCACTGGGCATCTGAATCTGCTCATCAGGCCATTCAAGCCCTGCCTCCCCACAAAGATGGGCTACAATGGATGCGTACGGGATAGCGCCTGTGGTACTGCCTCTCATAAATCGTAGCATGTTCTGATTAACCAAATGGCCCACATCAATGTATTTGCCCGTGATAATGCCTCATAAGATGATGGCTCGCTAGACAGTAACTTCATGCTGATGAGTGGATGGCATCAGATTGGCACAAAGGAACAAGTTCCATGCCTTAGCGTAGCGGTTCAGTCGAGAGGCGGGAAAGGTGGTATATTCATCAGTGGTGTCCTTTTTGGTCTTCCACACTGTGCCAGGCGCACATAAGTCCCGAATCACTTGATCCAAATCAGTCTCGAATCATGCGGCCTCGACCCAATTTACTTGCTCCACAGGCACTGATGGCAGACTCAGAACCTCCCGAATTACAGCTGGGAGGTAATCGACTATTTGGCCTCTAACAAAGGACCGGCCGCTTTTCGTGATGCTTGCATTCGCGTAGAATTCACGGACCAACGCCAACGGCACCGGTGGTGGCGTGGCACAAACACCTTGCCAGCCCATTTCACGAATCATAGCCCTCATGTCTCCGTCCTCCTTCTTCGACTTTAACCCTCTTTCCTTAACAACTAACTTTGCCGCAATCCTATAGTATGTTATTTGGGCTTCAATGCTAATGAACTTGGTCAAATCGACGGGGATGTCATCGTCAAAGGCACTGCGATCGGGCGAAGTAGTCGAAGAGGAAGCGGTAGTGCGTGATCGTTTTGGACCCATGGCTAATTGGTCAGAACCTGGCTAGAAACCTTGATGAAGAATATCGAAGAACAATAACCCCCAAACTTGTATGGTGGCCACTACTTTTGTAATACCCGAGAATTTTCATATATTATTAAATAAATATATTAATGGAAATGAGAATTTATTTGAATATAAATGATTTTGTGTTATAAGATGAATTAATTCAACTATATATAATTGAATAATTATAATAATTGAGAAATTGGTGGAGTTTGTGATAAACTCGTTGATTGCCTTGTGTGGCACAGTGACGTAATATAAGAATGATTATATTAATTTAAGCGAACAATTAATCTATATTCATTGTTAATCGAAGAATATTAATTAACTGTTATAAAATACTAATGAGGATTGATTAATAATATGTGATTATTATTATTGCAAGAAACATAATAATAATGAGCAACGTGTTTATAAATATAATAAGATTTATATCAAAGTGATGATTAATCATATAAGGGTTAATTAAATTGTTATGGAGGTTAACAATTATATTGATTGATGTAGGATATGTGTATATTATTAATTAATATTCAATTTATAAGATGAGAAATTATATGTGCAAGCATGCGAATTAAATGTGTAGCATATATTAGCTGACTATGTATTATGTGAAGTGTAATATGACACTATTATATGGTAAGGCTTATTAAACCATGTGAGCTACTTGATTAATAACTTGTGTGACAATAAATATGTGGGTATACATTGTATAATATATCATGAACATATTGTAAACAATTAGTTTTAATAAAGGAGACAGTGTAATGTGTTAACATCTGATTAGATTATATCCGGTATTAACAAAATGTACATGGATTATACGTGTCAATTTACACTTACTACAGTATATGAATTATTGTGACATTTCAATTAAAGACCTAAGTGTCTAAATATGTGTGTGTATATAACCTAAGTATTAACACTAGTTTGTTTACAAATTGGAAATGCTGAGATTTTTATGCCTTGTCCCATATTAATAAGACACAAACCTTGTACACGTAAAACACTCATGAAGCTAGCCTACTCCTACCTTCTCAAACTCAGCATTCTAGCCATCATGATCATGAAGGGAGTGGGTGGAATAGTGGAGATCACCAACTAATTACCAACTCCCTCTTATCTAGCAAACATTCCTATAATCTGTTAGTTTGATTTTGGATGTAATTGCATTGCCTGGTTATGAAATTCTTCTATAAATATAACCCATCCTCTTCCTAATTCATTTGCTGAGAATTTTGGCTAAGTAAGTTAAGAGTTATATATATATTTATCAGTGTTCTTGAGTAGCAGCAAGTTCAGAATCTAACAGAAGGTATAATACAGTTTCTTTGTTCTTCATTTTCGTTTTCTGTTTCCGAAGTTTCCTTCAAATTTTTGATTATGCCAAATTGGTTCATGATTGGTTTGTAGAACCCTTATATTGTTGTTATATGAACATACATACGTGATGGAACCACTATATAGCTTTCTTGACTTTCATTTCCATTGTTGCTCTGTAATTTCTGTAAAGCATCGAATTCGTGAAATTAGTTGGAGTTCATCAAATTGGGAATCGTTTGGGCGATTGACTGTTATATAAGCATATATATGTGTTAGTAAGTTAAAAAGGTTAGTCTAATAGCATATGGGTATGTCGAGATCGATAAAATGGGAGGTTTTGGGTCGGTTTCGCTGCAGTCTGAACTGCAGGAACTGTCCCCACGCCACAGCGCCGCAACCAGCGCCGCAGCACCGCAGCCCGCGCCGCAGCGCCGAAGCCCGCGTCGCAGCCCCACCCACGCCGCAGCCCGCGTTGCAGCTCCACCCGCGCCGCAGCGCTAGAATATGGCTGCTGTTGCCGTGCTGCAGCGCCGGCCTCTGTGTTCAGTTTTCTGCATTCTGCAACAAAACTGTTATGTAATTGGTTGATTTTTGTTTAAACAAGCATGGAAGCATGATTAATACATATATATAAACCTAATGAGGAAATGTAAGCATGTTTTAGTGTATTAGCATGCATGGTTAACAAAACGACATGAAGCTTGGAAACGAACTTAAAATTTCATAAACACTCATTAAAATTATAAAGCATGTTACATACTGACCTTGCAAGCACGTTAGTACCACCTAGAGACACATGAAGTGCATGTTAGCTTATCTATATTGGTTCCGTAATAAAATATGAACATGTGAACCTAACTAGTGCACATTCCTAACAAAAATATAAGTTTGAAGGTGGATATGATCATGTAAATGCTATATAATCATTTTGATGTTATGAGCATGTTTAGATAACTTTGAAATATATGAATGAAGCCTTAACTTGTGTTTATATAGTTCGTAAGGAAGCATGAACATGTTAGGCTCTGTTAGTAAGATTCACTAATAGAAATACAAGCCTTGCACATGAGCATTAACACGATACGTGGAGATTTAAATTCTGATATTTATGGACACATGTGATAGTACTCTTAGACTCATTCATGTGTCATGCATATATATATACCATGATTGGTTGCCGTGATTAAAGTTTAGCATAAACAAAGCATGTTTTCAAGATAATAACAATGCTAGCTACATATATGCAATACGAGTACTCATGAGCATGACTAATACAAGTTATATGAATATCTTATGTGTTTAAAAACGACCATGTTAGACCATATGAGTTCGTGTCCTTGAATGGCTTTAAGTATTAACTTAAGAACCTATACCATGTACGATTGGATTTGGAAAAGTTATACAAGCATGTAAAGTATCCTTTAAATATGAATACATGCTACGTGATATTATATGATGTTACTTGAACCCGATTTTGACAGTTAACTTAAGGAGATGCCGTAACTTGCTAAAATGAAATATATTTAGTATCGATTGTGGTCTTATGTGATATTAATAATATGCAAGCATGCTTGCTAATTGTTGAGATCTTATATAATATGAGAATGCGTTTAAACTCTAAAGAAGGAACGTTAAGGATAGAAATTATATTCTATATAACTGTGTAGCTAGGTAAAACTTACCTTATGTGTTGATCGTATATTCAAAGAGAAAATGTGAAGTTAAATTATATGACTAATGAATATCATATATATACGTAACTGTATTACGATAGGAATTCGAAAGTGTTGATTGCTTTTCGTGGATAAACTACGCTAAAGGCAAGTTCTCTTACTTACACTCTTTTAAAGTGCAAGTATCCTAACCGACGCATTTACTTTATGCAAGGAAAGCTATGATTGTGAAAGTTTCCTAACTTATACTCTTTTACTATGCAAGTATCCTATCTTGTGTATTGCGAACTAGTTTCCTATTTAATCGGTTGAATTGAATTAGCATACTTGAACTCTTATTTCATTAAAGCTATTATTCATGTTGAACTTAGTATTGTTCTTGAATATTGTGAAAGTGTCTATGCCATTTGATTCGGCTGGACTTATGTTATTGAAAAGCAACCCAAACTAATTGATTGGTGCGGGATCTTGAATTTGACTGAGAAGAACAACCTTCTTTGAAGGGAATATATAATTGTCGGAGAACCGACGTGTACACTTGAGTATGATTGATTGTTATGCATAACAAGGGTACTTTAGGCTGATCACCTGTTGTACCTGTTTTTGTTGGATTTTCAGTTTATTACTGTCAATTCTAGTAGAAGTTCATAGTCTGTAGTGACTACTCAGTATTCAATTATTTGAAATCTTGAATTGACTTATTATTGAATCATATTGATATTATCCTGTCCTTAGCGACTGTTATTGAGAATTGTTGATATTCTTGTTATTCTTGAACTATCAAATCTTGCTACACCCTTTCGAGAATTGAGAATCTTATTATTCACCCTTATTGTATATTACTTGCTGGGCAATTTGTGCTCATTCTTGCTTTCCCTAAAACATTTCAGTTAAGGCAGAGCATGGCGAACCTTCGGGCATTGATAAGGGCAAGGGCAAGGCTACCAACTAGCTTATGTCTGTTATGTTTCAAATATATTAATATTGTGTGAAGATGATGTAGTAAGACTGGATTTGTTTATGTTTAAGCTTAAGTTAGATTATATAACAAGTCGTTAATTGATATTGCTATGTAATCTATTAAGTACTGTAGGTTGCGAGACTTGGGGGAATAATTATAATAAATCATTGTAAATTATTCTAGAATAGATTTTCCGCTGTGGTTGTGTGATATTTAGTTATCATTATTGCGATGTATTACCATGAGCACGTGATGAACCGAATTCGAGAGACCAAGTGGCGGTCCTGGAATTTGGGGGCGTCACAACTTTCACAAAACTTAGTTTACCCACTTTGAAGAACAAACCCTTGGTTAATGAAACTTCCCCCAAACTGGTGATGGTAATCTCTACAACACTACCCAAACCCTAACTTGGTTGATGACAAGGGGACAAAAATCGGACAGGGGATAGAGATGATTGAGGAATGGGAACAGGAATTAGGGTGTGGAGAGGGAGGGGAATATAACGTCGTATGATATGATAGTGGAGGGGGAGGTTATAAGATATAAGGTATAAAAGGCTTGAAAGATTGGAACTGCTGTTTTAAATTGAAACTGCCGAAAGGCTTCGAGCGCGGGTGCGCCAGGTTAGACATGGAAAACCGAGCGGCCGCGCGGGTCAGGGCTGTTCTCTGGCTTGCTGAATGTTGGCGCAGGCGCGCCTGTATACAGCCTGAGGTTGGCACGGGTGCGCCACCCCTTAACCTGGCCAAAATTTTTTGCTTTATGTACCTTTTCTGCAGCAACTTAGTGAAGAAAGAAGAAGCAACTTGTACCCATTATCGTACCTACACATAAAACAACCACAGTTAAATATTGCTTGATTCCCGAATCCAATGTGCATGAGTAAGATGAATGAACTGCTATTTCTTAGCAATGCTATGTATGAATCATTTTTATGTAATTTCCCAAAAAAAATTGCTATAAGCTTCTATGCAGAATATTAACATGTCCAAAATATGTTCAAAGAGCTTCCAACTCTAAAATTCTGTGCAACTATGGCTGATTGCGTATGTAATGAATCATGTAAATCCTATAGAGGTATGTACAGAACGTATCTAACTCCCAAAAATTTCATGCTACATGCCTAAAGTGCAAAAATATAGGCGATGAGCATTCTAACCCCTACAATGTTCAAAAATAGGCAAACCTTTTCCACATGCTTAGAATTAAACGGGGAAAGAGAGATTGAAGAGATAAGTAACCAGAATTAAACAGGGGAGAAATGTATAGAAAAATAAATGCAAGAATTAACAAGAGGAAGAGATAGAGATGATGGGGTGGCTCCCATCTAGCGCTTGTTTATAGTCCATAAGCTAGACTCTGTCGAATTCGGTCAAGTTGTCAAAAGGATTGAGGCAATCTCCTGCCTGGAAACCTCTCCACCATAGTAATGCTTCAGCCTTTGTCCATTAACTTTGAAGGGGTTATCTGGGTCCTTATCAAAAATCTCTATTGCACCGTGTGGATATACAGTCTTGACAGTGAAAGGCCCTGACCACCTTGACTTGAGCTTTCCTGGGAAGAGTCTAAGTCTAAAGTTGAATAATAGCACTGCTTGCCCTGGCTCGAATGTTCTTTCCATAATCTTGCGATCATGCCACCTTTTCACCTTTTCCTTGTACAATTGGGAATTTTCATAAGCCTGCAATCGAAATTCATCCAATTCATTAACTTGGAGTAGACGTTTCTCCCCTGCAGCCTTTAAGTTAAAGTTGAACTTATGGATTGCCCAATAGGCTCTATGCTCAAGCTCCAAAGGAAGATGACATGCCTTTCCATACACAAGCTAAAACGGCGACATTCCCAGTGGTGTTTTATAGGCAGTCCTGTAAGCCCATACTGCATCATCCAACTTCAGTGACCAATCTTTCCTCGTGGGGTTCACAATCTTTTCCAGTATTCTTTTTACCTCATAATTTGACACTTTGGCTTGGCCATTGGTTTGGGGATGATAAGCTGTAGCTACTCGATGATTTACCCCATACTTAGCTAACAAAGATGTAAACTGGCGATTTCAAAAGTGGGTGCCCTCGTTGCTAATGATAGCCCTGGGAGTTCCAAACCTCGTGAAAATGCTCTTTTGTAGAAACCTCAGAACCACCCTAGCATCATTCGTTGGTAGAGCTGCCACTTCCACCCATTTAGATACGTAATCAACTGCCAGAAGGATGTACACGTTCCCACATGATGAAACGAACGGTCCAATAAAGTCTATCCCCCAGACATCGAAGATCTCCACCTCGAGGATTGTACTTAGGGGCATTTCATTTCTCGTCGATATATTTCTTACCCTCTAGCATCTATCACATCTTTGAACAAAGTTGTAAGCATTCTTAAAGATAGTAGGCCAATAAAAACCTGCTTGCAAAACATTGGCCGCTGTCTTTTCACCTCCATAATGGCCTCCATACAAAGATGCATGGAAATCCTGCAGCACACTATCCGTCTCGCTAAATGGAATGCACCTTCAAATCATCTGACCAGCACACTGCTTGAACAAGTACGGTTCATCCCAAATAAACCATTTCACATCATGCCGAAACTTCTTCCTTTGATGCCTAGTCAAGTCAGAAGGAATGATATTGCCCACTAGGAAGTTTGCAAAATCTGCGAACCATGGCACTTCGCCTTTCACCACAAACAATTGCTCATCTGGGAAGGATTCATTTATCATCACTTTGTCATTTGCATCGCTTCCCGGATTTTCCAATCGTGACAAGTGGTCAGCCACTTGGTTCTCAGTCCCTTTTCTATCCTTGATTTCTAGATTAAATTCTTGCAAAAGAAGGATCCACCTGATCAGACGGGGTTTTGCATCTTTCTTTGCTATCGAATATTGGATCGCTGCATAGTCGGTGTACATAATCACTCTAGTCCCAATCAAATAAGCACGAAATTTGTCGAATGCGTACACCACCGCCAAAAGCTCTTTTTCTGTAGTAGTGTAGTTTAACTGGGCATCAGTAAGGGTCTTGCTAGCATAGTATATAACATGAAAGACCTTGTCCCTTCGCTGGCTTAATACAGCTCCCACAGCAAAATCGCTGGCATCACATATTAGCTCAAAAGGAAGGTCCCAATTCGGGGATGTGATCACTGGTGCCGTAGTTAACTTCTTCTTCAAGTGCTCGAATGCAGTCAGGCATTCCTCATCAAATTTAAAGAGGACATCTCTTTCTAATAAACTACAAAGTGGTTTTTTAATCTTCGAGAAGTCCTTTATAAACCGATGATAAAAGTCTGCATGTCCCAAGAAGCTACGAACACCTTTTACAGAAATAGGTGGAGGTACGTTCTCAATAGTCTCCAACTTACCCCCGTCCACCTATAATCCTTTCTTCGAAACATTATGTCCCAAAATGATACCCTCTTGTACCATAAAATGGCACTTCTCCCAATTTAGTACAAGATTCGTCTCGACACATCGTTTTAACACCATCACCAAATTCTCCAAACATAGGTCAAAGGAGTCTCCAAAAATAGAAAAATCATCCATGAAGACTTCAACATTTTGCTCAACCATATCGGAGAAAATGGCCATCATACACCTCTGAAAGGTAGCCGTGGCATTGCACAAACTGAAAGACATCCTTCTACATGCAAATGTACCATATGGACAAGTGAAGGTAGTCTTTTCTTGATCTTCTGGGGCTATCATTATTTGATTGTATCGTGAGTACCCATCCAGAAGGCAGTAATATTCACGACCGGCCAGCCTGTCTAGCATCTGATCATTGAACGGGAGGGGAAAATGATCTTTACTGGTAGCCTTATTTAGTCTGCGATAGTCCATACAGACTCTCCACCCCGTCACTGTTCTGGTAGGAATTAGTTCGTTATGTTTATTGGATACCCCGGTCACACCCCCTTTCTTTGGCACACACTGCACCGGGCTCACCCAAGAGCTGTCTGATATTGGATAGATAATCCATGCATCTAACCACTTTAAAATCTCTTTCTTAACCACTTCCTTCATGATAGGATTTAATCTGCGTTGTTGCTCCACTGATGGTTTGCTATCATCTTCCAGCAGGATTTTATGTATACAAAATGCTGGGCTGATCCCCTTTATATCTGCTATGGTCCATCCAATTGCCGATTTAAACTCTCTGAGTACCCGTAGCAGTTGTTCTTCCTGACAAGATGTTAGTGCAGCAGAAATAATAACAGGTAACTTAGAAAATTCACTTAAAAATGCATACCTTAAATGATCTGGAAGAGGTTTAAGATCAAGATATGGAGGCATCTCAAGAGAAGGCTTGAGTCATTTTGATGTCTCCCCAGCAAGTTTTAGTGGCTTGATAGGCATCTTAAACTTTCTCATCTTTGGTGCTGTGTCAAGAATTTACACGTATTCAGCAACTTCAGTATCCTCAATATCTGAATCTCCCAATATAGCACTCTCCAAAGGCTCAGTACCCACCAGATTTCTAACTCCTTCATTCATCACCCTATCTATCAAATCAATCCGGAAGCACTCTTCCTCGTCGGTGGGAAACTTCATAGCTTTAAAAACGTTGAAAGTGACTTCTTGATCATGCACTATCATTGTTAACTCTCCCTTCTGGACATCTATAAGAGTTCGCCCCGTGGCAAGGAAAGGTCTCCCAAGAATGATTGGGATATTTATGTCTCTTCATAACCAAGAATGATGAAGTCAGCTGGGAAGATAATTTTGTCCACTTTAACCATAACATCTTCAACAATACCCTTAGGATAAGTGATGGATCTGTCAGCAAGTTGTAGTGATACAATTGTCGGCTTGGGGCCGACATTCCCAATTGATTGAATACGGACAGAGGCATCAAATTTATGCTAGCTCCTAAGTCACAGAGGCATTTGCTGAAAGACAAATTTCCAATGGAGCAAGGTATTGTGAAACTGCCCAGGTCCTTAAACTTTGGAGGTAATTTACGCTGTAATACCGCACTGCACTCTTCTGTTAAGGCCACTATCTCAAAGTCCTCTAATCGTTTCTTCCTTGAAAGAATACCCTTCATGAACTTTGCTTAACTTGGCATTTGTTCTAATGCCTCTGCGAAGGGTATGCTTATCTGCAGTTTCTTAAACACCTCTAAAAACTTAGCGAACTGTCTGCCGTCCCTTTGCTTGTGCAATCTCTGTGGGTAAGGAACAGTAGGGTACACAGGTGATGGTTTGGTAATGATTTTCTCAGTGGCTTCCTCCTTATCTTCTGCAATAATCTTTCCTCCATCATTTCCATCAACCAACACTGTCTCAGGGTTATCTGCATCTTGGAGCGCCCGCGCCAGGTTTTGGCCATCCTGGGGCGCGGCCGCGCCAGCCTCCAAGTCTGAAGTCTGCCTCCCAGACCTTAGGGTGATGGCTTGGCATTGCTCCTTCCCCTCCCTTTTCCCTGGATTCGTCTCTGTATTACTGGGAAGAGTCCCTTAAGGTCGATTGAGAACCGCATTGGCAATTTGACCAATTTGAGTCTCCATCATCTTGAGAGATATAGCTTGGCTCTTCACGATTAACTTAAGTTCATCGATTTCCACTCTCTCCTCTGAATTCTTTTCTAGCTGAGGTACAGGTGGGGGATGATGTTGTTGTTGAAAACTAGGAGGGTAGGGGGGTTTTGGTGCATACTGGTGATGAGCTTGCTGTGGTTGATATTGTTGTTGAGATTGAAATTGTTGTGGTTATGGTTGAGCCGATTGATATTGGTGTTGTTGGTTTGATGTATGGTATTGTGGCTGAGATGTTTGAGGATGGGAGTGTTGGACATTCTGAGTATTACTCCAATTAAAGTTAGAATGGTTCCTATTGTTGGGACTGTAAGAATTTTGAAATTGACTGTGGGGGTTTTTGGTAGTTGCTCACAAACTGTACTGATTCTGTACTAATAGCACATTGGTCTGTTTGATGTGACCCAGCACAAATCTCGCAGATACAAGCAACTATGACTTAACTGCTTAAAGATATCTGTGCTTCGTGTATTCCTACACAATCATACAATTATGGATTCATACATATCAGTTATACGCATCCATACATTCTTAATATAATAACAACTGATTATATTGTTGTCCAACTTGGTTCTTAGAACCTTCGTTTTACTTTCTCATTGTATTCTTAGAATAACTATGTACGTATAGGTATACCTTAACCATACATACTTACTATCATCCATCATATACATGTACCACACACTTACCTAAAGGTGTTCGACATATATTTAAAACTCATAGATACATGATCTATAATACTCTTACATTCCTCAAACCTTATCGAAATTATAATTCCCGGGTTTTATATAACCATTACATTTAAACTTTCTAAGTTTACCTTTTAAAATCCTTGTCACACTTAAACTAGTCATACAAGGCTACTATGTTCATCATGTATACATGTGAGGTATCAAAATAATGTTAAGACACATGCTCATAAATACTTTTATCATATACGCATAACTAGCATTGTTAATTGATTTAAACAAGCTTAACTCATACCTCATTCATGCTCACTAACTTTCATGATTTCTAACACAGTATGAATACATGTAGTCCAACTAAGGAATGCTAAAGACATTATCACATATATCTAGAAATATCAGAATGTTATTCTACCATATTCATGCACTTTAGTTTTCCAAAACGTCTAAGTTTGGCCTTCGAATTAGTTTAAACGTAAACCATGTGTTCTAGTGTATGCTCAATACTTTACACTAACATTACATGCATATCTAAACCATACAATCATGCTCAAAAGTCAGCATATACACGTCACACGTATATGTCGAAGTTCATTTTTGAAGCTATACGTTTACTTTAAAAACTATAAGTTTTTCTTCCATAATACATACTAACATGGTTATACATGCATCATGCTACGCGAAGATATTCATATATACATATTATCATGTCCTCATTATTGCTCTAAGTGGTAATAACCAAGCTATAATGAACAGACTACAACAGAAAACAAAACCCAGAAACTGGGCCTGGCACAGCTGCGCCGCTGGCCAGTACAAAATTGGCGCAGCTGCGCAGGTGTGCGGCCAGAGATAGAGCTGAACTGCTTCGGCAGTTTAACAACCCAACTCAAAATTTTCATACGAATTCATTTCTGTATCAGCCATATAATAGTTTAATCAAGCTTACTAACTTACATACCACTTAACAATCTAACAAACATGTTCCATAATTCAATTAACACTAATTCACATAATCAAGAACTTGGAATTTCATAAATGAAGAACATATGTATGGAAATATACCTCTGCTAAAGAAACAGTTTGCTGCTAAACCAAACTTATAATGCTGTTATACTAACTCACTCTCAATTCACTTGATAGAATTCTCAGCAATCAAATGAAGGAGAGGGAAAGCTCTATTTATAGACAATTGGTTACACAGATAATACAATTACCTCCCAAATCAAACCAATGGTTAGAATGAGAATTTGATGGTTAACAAGGAGTTGGTGAAGAGTTGGTGGAACTCATCATGAAGCCCACACCCTCACCATCATTAGCTAAACATTACTGAGTTTGATGCACATAGGAGTAGACTTAGGCTTCACGTGAAGAAGAGATGAAGATGGGCACTCATTATGGGACAAATAATCTAACTCAGCAATAGCAACTTGCAAATGTAGTTCCACACTTGGGTTATCAAACCTCTACATATAATATATACACTTAGGTTATATACTTTATTTATACATTTCATCCCATATAACTTAGGTTATAAATAAATTACAAATGTAATTTCTAATTACAATGTATCAAGTAGGGGTACTCATAGATATATCAACATATAATTCATGTACATTTTCTTAATACCAAATATAATTCAATTGGGCATTATTATTACTTCATATAACATATAGGTAGTTACTATACATTATACATTTAATTATCGCATGCTTGCACATAGGATTTAATTGAACAAATATAATCTACTCGTTTATATATTATTATCATTCTCAATGGTAATTAATTAATTACTCATCTTATCAATTAATTAATAGTAATTAATCCATCCCTCATCAATCAATGTAATTATTAATCTCCATAACAATTAATTAACATTTATATGATTAATTATCACATTAAATAATTATAAATCTTATTATATTTATAAACAAGTCGCTTATTATTATTCTATTATTATTATACGATAACTAATCACATTCCTCAATAGTTTAATAAATATAAATCTTATTATATTTATAAACTATTTTCTTATTATTATACTATTACTTGCAATAATAATAAATCAACAGACCATTATTATATCAATTAACAATTAATATTGATTAATTATTTAATTAATAATTCCTCCATCCTTGAATTAGTTAATTCATCATCGAATCCATTATTGTGCCACACAAGGCATTTCTCACAAGCTCAATCTCAAGCTTATTATCACTTCCACCACACTTAAACATTTTTAATATAAGGTTTGTGTGACACATGCATTTTAAATGCTAAGTTACCTCAATTAATTATACTTATAATAAGTATAACCTTTACGCATATAATAATTAATATTTACTGTATTAATTATTTATAAAGTCTATGGTAAAATAATAACTTAAGTTATTTAATACATTAAAATAACTCAGCTTTCTTTTATTAATTAACTCCCTTGGAAATACATTACTATTATAACAATTATGTATTCCACCATAACATGACATAAAATATTATGTTTTCTCCAATTAAAGGCATTAATTATTAGAAAATAATTTACTTATTGTCTCAAGATATTATTCTTAATATAATATAAAATAATTACATGTACGAGACATGTACATATATTATACATAGAAAATAGATAATAAGTTTATTTTCTATTATAATAAATTATTTCCATCAATTTATTTATATATAGCAAATATGTTTTAATATATTTATCATATTAATTAATCATACATATTACCTCATACAAAAACATATAAGGTAATATTATAACATTTCCCCCTTTGATTAAAATAATTATATTTTAGAAATTATTTTAATATCCTTTATTAGAAATATATAATAATTATTTCTCTTTCTTTTTTATAAATTGTCCCCAAAATAATTTCTTCAAATATTAAATATTCATTTAAAGATATAATGATATCTATCTCCCTTTAATAACATATATATATTTATTAACGTTATTCGTACATTAGACTTTCTCACATATTACCATTCTAAGTAATATATATAAAAAGTACCAACTATAATTATATATTCAACACATATATTAATTCACTCCTTTACTTAAGTAAATTAAACCCTGTACTATATTATCATAGTTAATTAAGGTTCAATATTCACATTATATTATTCCATAATATAAATCTCAACTTAAATTAATCAATATTTATTCTTATTAGTTAATTCCCTTAATTAACTCATGCTTCACTATCCAAACCCATCCATGGATAGTTTAAGTACTAACAATAACTCATATCATAAATATACTAGTTATTAGTATATATATACAAGAAAATGGTGATTATGCATTAAAAAAATTTAATATCACCAATCTTACTATGATAAATTAATTTAATATCGATAGAAAATTTTATCCACCTCCTTTATCTCAACTAAATTGTCTCTACGATAAATAACAAATATATATTAATAATATTTTTATTAATCACAAAATCACATATTACATAGTTCATATTACCCTATGTAACATAATACATCCTACCTCATAACACACATATATATATTTGAACCCAATACATGCCTTAAGTATTTTATTTATTAAATTCCCATTTTAATAATTCTTCAAAATTCGGGTTCTTACATCCTCTCCCCCTTATAAGGATTCCGTCCTCGGAATCACCGACTCTTCCTATTCTCGGCGCTATTCCGAATAAAAAATATTCTATTGAATAATTTTATTCATTCTCTTTTCGGAAGTTTTATTATTATAAACTTCTTAATCGCATTCTACCATTTTCTCCTTTCTAAGGAACATTCTACTTACTACATTCATCTTTTAGAAGAATAAGAATCTTCCACGATTTTTTAATAATGGGAAAGTAGTATGAATAACTCAAATTCCAAATTATGCTAAGGGGTCACAAGTCCGTGAACTTTTCTTCACGTTTACAATGCCTCAACATGAGTCTCCACACTGTAAACAGAGTGTTTATCAATCACAAAGGCTGAAAACACCCTCCACGCGTACTCTAGGTGGCTAGCCTATTGTACCACTACGTTGAGCCACAACGTAGTGTTTTGTAACGACCATATGCATTACGTTCGAAACCATTGTCCCTGAAAACATGTCCCCTTTATAGGGTTGTTTACCTTAGCTTTTCAACATCTAAACCCGCACCAGAGCAATCTGGTTTGGCATAAATACATAAGAATGCTTGAATTCTATAATCACTTTTCAACAATCGCCTTTCCGAATCAAATAGCTTAGACTCTTATCAATAATTCGGACATCAATCGAAATAATTTAGTCAACTTTCATTATTCGAAAGAAAACCAAAAATCATTTTATGACGTCAAAATGCCGCACCAATTTAGTAGTACGTTGAAGATTCCGTCATTTTGTGACTTTGCCATATTACATCATACCATAATGGGCTGACGATCTTGCGATCACTTCCGACACTAGGTTCAATTGCATTGATGACTCCATCGTTTACCATCCTACACCATATCAAATGATGCACATAGTCAAAATACATTTTGAAAGATTTTCAAATCATTTTTGTCTTAGCCGAAACAAATAGCTTAGACATACGAATAACGGTGTTGTTTTTAAAACCCATTGGTTAAGTCACCCGACCCAATGTTTTCTCAAGAAAATCGAAGTGTAAACACTAGCACGAAGTCAATAAATTTTAAAAATCTAGCATAGCTAGAATATTTAGAAAAATCCAAATTTCTCCATCAACTACCATCTCTTACTCCATTGCTTCATCATTCTATCAATCTTTTATACCATCAATGCTTACTATATCAAAACTCTTAATTCTAGATATATAATATATCTATTCCCAGTATAGTTCATCGAACGTACCACACCATGGAAGTTCAGGAACTTACCACAATAATACGATTTTAGGAACTTGTCCTCGCAATACGTAGTCCAAGAACCAATCAGGGACTGCCCATATGCTTAGGGGCTCAAAAATTCATATGATTATGAGTCACAAACTTGTCATAGGCATGAGTCTTAAGAACTCGCACCTAATCTTAATATTATCTAATTGAAATCTCTATTTATCAAAATAAACATGAGAAAAGAATCACCTTTTCGCCATATGTATAATGATAGCGCGACACCAACATTCCAATGATTATCAATGTGATGCACTTAGCGTAAGCACAAAACCTCTGCCCATACAAAAGTTTGTATAACTAAGCCATCACATGAGTCCTCAATGAAAATCCAACACTTAACTCTATCTTACCCTTAACTTTCTCCTTGCTTATTATGAACTTTCTATGTTTCATCACATACAACTCCTCATGCGTTCATCTCGTACTATTTCAAAGTACATTCTCTCATAGCACCAAGCTATAACCACTTAGTCGTTACAGACTATCTATCATTTCATAGTTCAATCCGATCACGTCGTGATCATAGATTTTCCTTAGGGTTCTTTCCCTATTATCAACTAAACTCCATTCGAGTTCATTCTCATTATCTTTGTCATATTCATATTATAGATATCGTCTTAACATTTTTATTACCGGAGTTAGGTAACTCCTGATTCTCATTCTCTAGATACTTCAAGATTCGTCTTTGAATCTTCACGTATATATTTAAATCTTTATCTTTCCTTCTCTCAGGTTATAGTCTAAGGTACACTTACCTAAGGTTTATAACCTACAGCTCGAATACCAACCTGTGAAGCCCCCAAATCCAGGGTCCCTTCGAACCTCGGATCCGGTTCGCCACGATACTACTATCGTCAAACTATTACATCTTTTATTCATAACTTAAAGAATAAAACTTGCTTTATTACAATTTAGAATATAAATTATTTCATTTCCAGGATATGTATAATGACCCCGAACTTTAATGAGTTCCGATCTTGGTCATTTAACATTCTTGTCTTACATCATATTCGATGTTCTAAAAATACGGAATAATTTAAACATTTTTCAATCTCCTTTGAATAAAATCTTTTTATTGATTTCTTAACTTTAAATCAATTACAAATCCCTGAATCAACTATGTGATATGATTCATTCTGTTTGAGTTACCGTATAAACTTTTACATCTCAATTCGATATCCTCTATGTATTAACTAATACATTTTTACAACTTAACATGTATTAAACATCATAAACAATTATCAAGTACATCTCCTAGAACCTAAACATGGTTCAAGATCATATATTTTAATAAACAAATCAATCTCCTTCGATACTATTGATCTCTATCAATCAAGTAGCACGTAATCTTTATCGTGAGTCCTTAACTTGTAAAAATGGTTATTTGCAAAAGTGAGCTCGACAGTTTAGCAATTCTAACAGTTTTCATACATCACATAGCATATAATATCATACTCAGTTCATGCATTCATAATCAATTAATATTTTCTACGCATGTTACTTCTCACACAACAGGCATACAGATTCACTTCACAAGTATATCATCAAAGATCAACTTTCAATCTCATACATATCTCATATACATTTCACATATATACATCAACATTCTCATAACATAATATAACTCAAATAACAGTTATAGAATTCATATATCAAATAAGAACTGAAAGACTTGCCTGGTGCGTAGTTTAACAACTACGACTTAACTGCTTAAAGATATTTGCGCTTCGTGTATTCCTACACAATCATACAATTATGAATTCATACATATCAGTTATACGCATCCATACATTCTTAATATAATAACAATTTATTACATTGTTGTCCAACTTGGTTCTTAGAACCTTCGTTTTACTTTCTCATCGTATTCTTAGAATAACTATGTACATATAGGTATACCTTAACCATACATACTTACTATCATCCTTCATATACATGTACCACACACTTAACTAAAGGTGTTTGACATATATTTAAAACTCATAGATACATGATCTATAATACTCTTACATTCCTCAAACCTTATCGAAATTATAATTCCCGGGTTTTATATAACTATTACATTTAAACTTTCTAAGTTTACCTTTTAAAATCCTTGTCACACTTAAACTAGTCATACAAGGCTACTATGTTCATCATGTATACATGTGAGGTATCAAAATAATGTTAAGACACATGCTCACAAATACTTTTATCATATACGCATAACTAGCATTGTTAATTGCTTTAAACAAGCCTAACTCATACCTCGTTCATGCTCACTAACTTTCATGATTTCTAACACAGTATGAATACATGTAGTCCAACTAAGGAATGCTAAAGACATTATGACATATGTCCAGAAATATCAGAATGTTATTCTACCATATTCATGCACTTTAGTTTTCCAAAACGTCTAAGTTTGGCTTTCGAATTTGTTTAAACGTAAACCATGTGTTCTAGTGTATGCTCAATACTTTAGACTCACATTACATACATATCTAAACCATACAATCATGCTCAAAAGTCAGCATATACACGTCACACGTATATGCCGAAGTTCATTTTTGAAGCTATACGTTTACTTTAAAAACTATAAGTTTTTCTTCCATAATACATACTAACATGGTTATACATGCATCATGCTACGCGAAGATATTCATATATACATATTATCATGTCCTCATTCTTGCTCTAAGTGGTAACAACCAAGCTATAATGAACAGACTACAACAGAAAACAAAACCCAGAAACTGGGCCTGGCGCAGCTGCGCCGTTGGCCAGTACAAAATTGGCGCAGCTGCGCAGGTGTGCGGCCAGAGATAGAGCTGAACTGCTTCGGCAGTTTAACAACCCAACTTAAAATTTTCATACGAATTCATTTCTGTATCAGCCATATAACAGTTTAATCAAGCTTACTAACTTACATAACACTTAACAATCTAACAAACATGTTCCACAATTCAATTAACACTAATTCACATAATCAATAACTTGGAATTTCATAATTGAGGAACATATGTATGGAAATATACCTCTACTAAAGAAACAGTTTGCTGCTAAACCAATCTTATAATGCTGCTATACTAACTCACTCTCAATTCACTTGATAGAATTCTCAGCAATCAAATGAAGGAGAGGGAAAGCTATATTTATAGACAATTGGTTACACAGATAATACAATTACCTCCCAAATCAAACCAATGGTTAGAATGAGAATTTGATGGTTAACAAGGAGTTGGTGGAACTCATCATGAAGCCCACACCCTCACCATCATTAGCTAAACATTGCTGAGTTTGATGCACATAGGAGTAGACTTAGGCTTCACGTGAGGAAGACATGAAGATGGACACTCATTATGGGATAAATATTCTAACTCAGCAATAGCAACTTGCAAATGTAGTTCCACACTTGGGTTATCAAACCTCTACATATAATATATACATTTAGGTTATATAATTTATTTATACATTTCATCCCACATAACTTAGGTTATAAATAAATTACAAATGTAATTTCTAATTACAATGTATCAAGTAGGGGTACTCATAGATATATCAACATATAATTCATGTACATTTTCTTAATACCAAATATAATTCAATTGGGCATTATTATTACTTCATATAACATATAGGTAGTTACTATACATTATACATTTAATTATCGCATGCTTGCACATAGGATTTAATTGAACACATATAATCTACTCGTTTATATATTATTATCATTCTCAATGGCAATTAATTAATTACTCATCTTATCAATTAATTAATAGTAATTAATCCATCCCTCATCAATCAATGTAATTATTAATCTCCATAATAATTAATTAACATTTATATGATTAATTATCACATTTAATAAATATAAATCTTATTATATTTATAAACAAGTCGCTTATTATTATTCTATTATTATTATACGATAACTAATCACATTCCTCAATAGTTTAATAAATACAAATCTTATTATATTTATAAACCATTTTCTTATTATTATACTAATACTTACAATAATAATAAATCAACAGACCATTATTATATCAATTAACAATTAATATAGATTAATTGTTTAATTAATAATTCCTCCATCCTTGAATTAATTAATTCATCATCGAATCCATTATCGTGCCACACAAGGCATTTCTCACAAGCTCAATCTCAAGCTTATTATCACTTCCACCACACTTAAACATTTTTAATATAAGGTTTGTGTGACACATGTATTTTAAATGATAAGTTACCTCAATTAATTATAATTATAATAAGTATAACATTTACGCTTATAATAATTAATATTTACTCTATTAATTATTTATAAAGTCTATGGTAAAATAATAACTTAAGTTATTTAATACATTAAAATAACTCAGCTTTCTTTTATTAATTAACTCCCTTGGAAATACATTACTATTATAACAATTATGTATTCCACCATAACATGACATAAAATTTTATATTTTCTCCAATTAAAGGCATTAATTATTAGAAAATAATTTACTTATTGTCTCAAGATATTATTCTTAATATAATATAAAATAATTACATGTACGAGACATGTACATATATTATATATAGAAAATAGATAATAAGTTTATTTTCTATTATAATAAATTATTTTCATCAATTTATTTACATATAGCAAATATGTTTTAATATATTTATCATATTAATTAATCATACATATTACCTCATACAAAAACATATAAGGTAATATTATAACATTCCCCCCTTTGATTAAAATAATTCAATTTTAGAAATTATTTTAATATCTTTTATTAGAAATATATAATAATTATTTCTCTTTCTTTTCTATAAATTGTCCCCAAAATAATTTCTTCAAATATTAAATATTCATTTAAAGATATAATGATATCTATCTCCCTTTAATAACGTATATATATTTATTAACGCTATTCGTACATTAGACTTTCTCACATATTACCATTCTAAGTAATATATATAAAAAGTACTAACTATAATTACATATTCAACACATATATTAATTCACTCCCTTACTTAAGTAAATTAAACCCTGTACTATATCACCATAGTTAATTAAGGTTCAATATTCATATTATATTATTCCATAATATAACTCTCAACTTAAATTAACCAATATTTATTCTTATTAGTTAATTCCCTTAACTAACTTATGCTTCACTATCCAAACCCATCCATGGATAGTTTAAGTACTAACAATAACCCATATCATAAATATACTAGTTATTAGTATATATATACAAGAAAATGGTGATTATACATTAAAAAAATTTAATATCACCAATCTTACTATGATAAAATAATTCAATAAATTATTTAATATCGATAGAAAATTTTATCCACCTCCTTTATCTCAACTAAATTATCTCTACGATAAATAACAAATATATATTAATTATATTTTTATTAATCACAAAATCACATATTACATAGTTCATATTACCCTATGTAACATAATACATCCTACCTCATAACACACATATATATATATTCGAACCCAATAAATGCCTTAAGTATTTTATTTATTAAATTCTCATTTTAATAATTTTTGAAAATTCAGGGTTCTTACAGCCAGTGCCTGTCGTAGCTGACATGACACCCACTGCTGTTCGGTCTCTGCTGGGAGTTCCTGCGACGGCGATCAAGGGTCGAACGATCCGATCTAGTCCCTTGAGCGTAGATGCCCAGAGTGGGGCTTTGCTTGAGCTTCTACCTAATGATCAGAGGGTTAGGGATCGCATCATGCGGCGATTATTTTTGGTGATCATCAGGGGTTATTTTCTGGCGGACAACTCTGCGACAGTTTCCTTTGCCTATTTTCTCCAAGGCATGCGCATATGCTCGGAAGGTGTGACGGAGGCTTGGCTAGGATTCTACCCATTCCTGCTGGTGAGTACATCTTTCTTGTACCTTTTTTATTTTTGCATTTATATTTATCAGTCTTGGTCACTGAGGACTTTTGATATTTACATGGTCAGTTCTGGGCATATGAGAGGCTTCTTTGCCTACGTCCCGCCACCATTTTAGGCCTGGAGACTTATCCTCAGGGACGGCGTTGGCACCACTGCACTCTGATGAAGGTCTTTGTGGCTGAGGGATTTACCCATTCCCACCTGCAGCTTGAGCTTTTGATAGTTGGATCAATCTCATGGTTCCCATATACCTTAGACTTTTTGACAATTGGGTTTGAGGGAGGCTTCCCCACTGGCCGGTAGTTTGCATTGTCCACCCGTAGAGTCTCATTTTTGACAGAGGGAGGTTGGGAGCTCTATTTAGGAGAGCGTGCTATCAGGAGCATCACGGGGCAGATCTGCATTCCCTTTATTCCTCCTACTTGGCATCATTGGCCACTAGTTCAGCCACTCACAGACATTTCGATGGAGGGCATAGATGGCTTTACCCTGTCAGAGGGTCCATACAGCCAGGAGGCATTTATCAGTTTGTGGAGTCCTCGCACTATTGGGTCTCAGACTCGTGCTACCCAGTTCATGGAAGATATGGTGTCGGGGTCTGTGATGATGACATACTGGATAGCTTGCCTCAGGGAGCCTACTCACTTGGATCAGATTATAGGACTGACCCAGCAGTTGGAGCGAGCTCATTTGTTTATCTGGCATCTAAGCAGAGATCCATCAGAGGCATCTTCTTTTGATCCATCCAGCTCTGGAGCGGGCCCTTCCACAGGTCCATTTTCCAGCAGTTATATAGGGGCTGATCCTCTCTTATACTGCCTTGACATTCTTGATGGCTAAGACTTTGGGTCCACGGAGGAGATGGAGCAGGTTAACCACCTGAGTGTAGATATTTTGGATCTTTTTAGATAGCTATTGTAGCTATATCTTTTGGTCAGCCACTGTTTTGGCTGTTGGGCGGTTGTGCCCCATTTTGATAGGCCACTGTTAGTGGTTGGGTGGTTGTTCCCCATATCCCTGTACTTTTTATTTTGCACTTTATTAGCAAACAGAGATGATGCTTGTAGTAGACAGTTTATTCTAGATATGCACGATATTTCCTATCTATTGCATCATGTTTATCATTGTCATTATGCATGTATTATGTCATGGATATTCATTTAGACAGATGAGTTCAAATTTAACCCCTGGATGATCTTATGATACAATGATACAATGTCGTCGTCCATCGTCAGCCGTATTGAGCACTCGCCACCATCCTCGGTGGCATCTTCATTGCAGTCATGGTATGACAATCTGCCCCTCACGACTAGAGGGATAGTAGACCAGAGGCTAGGACATTCTCTAGCCCTCTTAGCTTTCCAAGTTCCGTATGGGTTTGTGGATGGCTTCTTATCATGCTAGATACCTGATCGATAGATTTTTTATTTTGGGCTCCACGAGTTGACTCCTACCTTAGAGGAGTATGAGCGTCTTATAGGCTTATCACTGGATCTGCTTTGCGCTTGTACAGCCATCAGTGATATGAGGAGACCGTTTATAACTATGTCCGGTCTGAGACGCCGAGTTATCACTGAGGAGATTATTGCCAAAAATGTGATATCCATAGACTTTTTGATCGATCATTTTGGCCGGTTAGACAGCTACGAGCGACATTCTGGGGATTTTATAATTCCAGTAGATGAGTGGCAGCTTTCCCGTGTAGACATCTTGTTGATGTGCATCGTGGCCTACGTTTATATGCCACTACCCTTGTACAACTTGGACGTCGGTTTGATGGTCGTGGTTTGGGCCCTTAGACAGGGTTACACCATCCTACCGATGATATTGGTTGAGGCACTAAGGTCAGCTACCTATTGCCATACCCATCCAGAGGGGTTTTTTAGAGGTAGCTCTATCTTGTTGTACGTGTGGCTCATGTCCCACTTGCTCCCGATAGGCTTCTTCAGACACCAGGGGTATTGTTTCACCCATGAGATAGCCATGTTATACTCCTTTCAGCCAGCGGAGTATTCGGATGTAGAGACATGGTCAGCTTTTCTGTCCGATATTGTGCATCCTTTTTCAATTATGCCATGCTCCGGGATAGTCTCCCCTTATAGCTTCATCACCCATGCATCTGGCATAGACTACCTGCCCCTAGCGGGATTGAGAGGAGTGACCACTTACCATACATTAGCAGTTATTGGTCAGTTTGATCAGTTCCAGAGCCTGTTACCATTTTAAAGGGGCGATTGATCAGCTGATGTCAGCTTCTTCTATGTCATCAGCCGACCTGATAAGGATTTATGAGTGTTGGACTCATAGGGAGAGGGCTAATTTCTCCACCAGCCACCTGGATCGTTCTCCAAGGTACTCAGTGTGTTGGAGGCCGATATAGCATCAGCTTCATTCACCTAATCAGCTCCGATTGTGGATTCAGATGAGGAGGAGCCTATGGAGGATTCTGATTCTCCTACGGAGGATGATTTGTTTATGGATCTGACAGCAGCCTTAGTTAGTGACCCGCCGACCATTCCTTCAGGGACAGATCCAGCCTTGGCAGATTCACTAGCTAGGATGACCTTTGAGAGAGATCTGCCTAGGGCGCTGATGTTGACTGCCCTGTCTGGCAGAGATATAGCTTTTGCTGATAGAGATGAGGCTCGAGCCACTCAGGATACGACATTGGTTGAGAAAGATGAGGCTCAATCTTCTAGAGATGCTGCTTTTACCGAGATTGAGGAGACATTAATTGCTAGAGATACAGCTTTTGTCGAGAGGGATGAGATCCGATCTGCCAGAGACGCAGCCTTTGAGGAGGTTTTGATTACCAGAGATGCTGCTTTTGTAGAGAGGGATGAGGCCATAGCTTCCCGAGATTTTCACATTGCAGACAGTACTGCTCTCCGATTATATACTCATGGCCTAGTTGTCGAGATGAGTGTTTACATTGATGATCAGAGTGCCACTATGCAGATGGTTGTGGATGTTTTGACCCGTATGGAGGCTGAGGGTATTGCACTTGCAGCAACTCCTTCATCTTCAAAGAGATATGCCATATTGGCATTGCTATCCCGTTTATCTTTGGGTCCAAAAATTAGCTTTATTTTTCCTGCACATACTAGATCAGCCGTCTTTGTCATGTACAAGACACAGTGTATATATCAAACAGTATTATATATCAGAGAAATATATTTTAATTCACTTCCCTGTTTGTATATGTATCGTCATTGCTGAGTGATTACCACTTCTTTCATGACTTGTTTTTGCTGATGTATTATGAGCGTTTTCTTAATGGATTCACAGTGAGATGTCAGAGAATATCTTGGAAGGACTCGTTGACCAGGGATGCTTGATAAAATTTAAGCTTTATATGGTTTCGGTCTCTTAGGACTGGTTTTTTATTGGCTTTTTATTTTTTTTCTCAGAGGTCAAACCGCACCATGAATGGCTGCTTACGTACTCCCGGGTTAAGGGAGATCAGGTCATTCGTAGTTCAATTTTTTGTGGGAGAGAGGTTTGAGAAGTATTTATCTTGGGTTTTGAGTTTGGTTTGATGAGTTTTTGAATTTTTTGTTTGGTTTGACCATACCAGGAATGGCTGCCTACGTACTCCCGAGTTGAGGGAGATCAAGTCATTCGTAGTTCCGTCTTCTGGTGAAAACCGAAACTGATTTGATTCGCAGGATCAGGATGTTAGTGTGCATGTGTTTCAGACATAGTACCTTTTCACAGTGTTTGAATTGATGATTTGGGGAAATTCGCTCCCATCCATCTCTTGCAGTCTGATAGCTCCTCCTGTCAACACTTCATTGACAATAAATGGGCCTTCCCAATTTGGGGCGAACTTTCCTTTAGCTTCATCTTGATTGGCTAAGACTTTCTTCAGCACCAAGTCGCTTTATTTGAATTGCCGGATTTGGACTTTCTTGTTGTAGGATCGAGCAATCCTTTGCTGATATAACTACCCGTAGAAAATGGCTGTAGCCCTCTTTTCATCTATCAGGGACTAGTTGATGATACCGCTCTTCCAACCACTGGTCTTCTTACATTTGAGCGTTTATTAACACTCTGAGGGACTCCATTTCTACTTCTATGGGAAGGACTGCTTCCATGCCATAGACCAACGAATAAGGGGTAGCCCTAGTAGAAGTACGCATTGACTTCCTGTATGCTAACAGGGTTAGAGGCAACAGGTCAGGCCATTCTTTGTGATTGGCGGACATTTTTTGCATGATCTTCTTGATGTTCTTTTTTGGCCGCTTCTATAGCACCATTCATCTTGGGCTGATAGATGACGGAATTGAGATGCTTGATGTGGAACTTGCTGCATAGTTCTCTCATCATCTGATTGTTTATGTTCTTAGCGTTGTCTAATACGATCAACTCTGGTTGTCCATATCGGCAGACGACATTGTTTCTGATGAAACCAATAATAACCTATTTGGTGACTTTGGGAAAAGAGGCAGCTTCAAACCACTTGGTGAAGTAATCGATCATGGTGAAGATGAATCGATGACCATTGCTGGCTTTGGGTTCCACTGGGCCTATCACATCCATTCCCCACATGGAGAAAGGTTATGGCAAAGTCATGTTGTGAAGCTCATTTGGAAGAGCACAGATGGTATTTTTATGTACTTGGCATTGAAAGCATCTCCTGATATAATCGACGTAGTCAGCTTTGAGAGAGATCTAATAATGCCTTAGTCTCAATATTTTCTTGGCCAGCAGATGACCGCTCATGTGTGGACCGCAGATTTCGCCGTGGACTTCATCCATTAATCTCTGGGCTTGCTCTTTATCAAGAAATCTTAAGAGCCCTATTCCTGCATCCCTTTTGTAGAGTGCGCCTCCGCTCAGATAGAACTTCATAGCCATCTTGTGAATCCATTTTCATTCAGCTTGTCTTACCCTAGCGGGTGTAGATCTATCTCGGAGATATTCCTTGATGTCTTGATGCCAAGGCTCTTTGATATGAGGTATTTTATCTGATACTTCTCCAATATAATTCTCGTATGTCGGGGTCTTTTGGTTTGTGAATTTGATGTCGGGAATCCAACTCCTATTGGATATGCTGATCAAGGAAGCCAACGTCGCCAATGCATCAGTGAAGTCATTCCTACCCCGAGGTATATGGATGAAGGTTATGTCTTTAAATTCAATGGATATTTTGATAACCTGCCGATGATAGGGCAGTAAATGCAGTTCTTTGGTGTGATATGCCGCAGTGGTTTGTCTAATAACTAACTCAGAGTCTCCAAAGACCGATAGATGTTTGACACCCATGGATTGGGCTAACTTCAACCCCATTATGCAGCGTTCATACTCAGCCGTGTTGTTGGTGTTGACAAACTGCAGCTTGGTAGCCACTGGATATTGTTCTCCCGTACCAGAGATAAGGACTGCCCCAGCTCTGGCACCTTCTATGTTTACTGCTCCATCGAAATACATTTTCCATGGTTGAACTGTATTTTCTTGAAGACCTTACAGAATTGTCATGATCCCATCATCCGGGAAGTAAGCCTCCAAAGGTTCTGATGGTGCTTCGGCTAGTTGATCCGCAATGCCCTGACCTTTGATGGACTTCTGAGTCACGTAGACAATGTCGAACTGCTGTAGGATCAACTGCCATTTGGACTGTCGATAATTTAACATTGGCTTGTTTAATACATATTTTAGCCGATCCATGCGGGATATAAGGTAGGTCGTGTGTCTATGTAGATAATGTTGTAACCTCATGTTGGCCCATGCTAACGCACATCATGTCTTTTTGATCAGGGTGTACTTTTGTTCGCCACTGCTGAATCTTTTGCTGATGTAGTAGATAGCTCTCTCCTTACTACTATCGTCTTTCTGTCCCAGCATACAGCCCATTGCATTGGCATTGACGGACAACTACATAAACAGTGGAACTTCATCCCTTGGGGGTACCAAGACTAGTGCCCCGATCAGCTACTTCTTGATGGCAAGGAAGGCTTTATGACAATCCTTATTCCATTTGGTGGAGGAATTCTTCCTTAGTAACTTGAAAATGGGTTCAAAAGTTGTTGTGAGCTAGGAAATGAATCTACTTATAAAATTGATCCTTCTTAGGAACCCGCGTATCTCCTTCTCTGTTCAAGGTACTGGCATCTCAGTGATGGCTTTAATCTTGGTAGGATCTAGTTCAATGCCTCTGTTGCTCACTAGGAATCCCAATAACTTGCCTGATTTAACGCCAAAAGCACATTTGGCTAGATTCAGCTTGAGGTTGTACTTACACAACCTGTTGAACAGTTTCTTGAGATGGTCAATGTGATCGTCCTCCTTCCGGGATTTGATGATGATGTCATCCACATAGACTTTTATCTCCTTATGCATCATATCATGAAACAGGGCCATCATGGCTAGCTGATATGTGGCTCCAGCATTGATGAGGCTGAAGGATAGTCGTCTGTAACAGAAGGTTCCCCAGGGAGTGATGAAAGCGATTTTCTCCCTGGTCTTATTTAGCAACCATGATTTGATGGTAACCAGCAAAGAAATACATGAAGGAATACATGCCATACTGCGCCGTATTGTCGATCAGGATGTGGATGAAAGGTACTGGGAAATTATCTTGTAAGCAGGCTTTGGTCAAATCCTTGTAATCCACACATACTCGTACCTTCCCTCCGGGTTTAGGCACGGGGACTATGTTTGACAGCCACTCTGGGTATGTGGATACCATGATAATGCCGGCTTTGAATTATTTAACAACTTCTTCTTTGACTTTCAGACTCAATTCAGGTTTCAATCGCCTGAGCTTTTGCTTGACTAGCTTGAATCCATCTTTGATGGGCATTCGATGGATGACAATATCAGTAGACAGGCCAATCATGTCTTTGTGTGACCATGCAAACACATCCTGCAACTGTGTTAGGAGTTCAATCAGATCAGTTTTTTGATCTTGGGTGAGGTCTAAGCCTATCTGGATTTCTTTGAGGTTTTCGAAAGTTCTTATATTGATAGGGGTGGTTTGGTCGAGGTTAGGTTTGGTTTGTCTTTGACCCATTCTTTGATCTCCTCAGGCACCTCATAGTCATCTTCCTCCTCTTGATCAATATCCATCAAGTCGAAGTTCATTTCTATATCAAAGTTGTAGTCACTGTGACAAGTTGGCATCTCATCAGCAGGGATAAACAAATCCAATTTTGGAGTCCTGAAAACAAAATGCTTTCACTTTAATATATGCAACTGCTTAAATATACAAAGCATTTGGCAAAGCATGACAAAAGTTATTGCTATAGCTGTGCAATCAAAAATAAATAGCAAATGAAAGCATGTCACAGGGCAGAGAGACTCTCTGCCCTTTTACCCTTTTTGAGTGAGGCAAGGGACGCTGCTCCAGTTATCCAAGGTCAGATCCTTATGAATAGGAAGGAAATAAGATTCGTGGTTGTCTGCCTCATCTCTGATGATGACTAAAATATCCTTTAGATGCGAGGAATTTGGATCTGATCCTCCTCGTCACTATCTGGGATATCATCATTCATTCCCTCGTAGTGTATGAGAACACGCATGTTAGCAAATGGGTCTCGTCCTTCGCACAAGAACTTTTCTTTTCCCTTTTTTCTATCCCCCTCAAGCTTTGGTGTCTTTCTCTCACTTACCGGTATGATTAGAGGAAACAACATGGCTGATACAACAGCAGGGATCTTCCTCATCGGCTTCACAAATCCAGCATCAGTGAGGTTTGGCAATAGTATGGTGGTAACATGAGCCTTAGGATGCTTATGTGGGTTCCGACGGCTTGACCCGGATGAATAACCCAACTCGGATCTCCCTGACTGGCTGGAGATTTGTACTGGACTCTTAATACCTTGTTAATTCTTTCCTAACCCTTCTCCAGGGCAAAAGCCCAAAGATACCATCTCCTGGCCAACTGTCATCACTTCGGGAGAGACTTTAGGCTTCAAAGCTGGTGCCCCCACTGGTAGGTAATGAGTATCGCTTACCTCGAATGCTTGAAAACTAGCAGGTTTAATCCCTGAATCCAGGATGATCACCGACATGTCTCCCTGTATGCAGACAGGGTATTTTGGTTCGACAATCACTGTGATTAGGTTGCCATTGATAATATATTTGAGTTGCTGATGGAGGGTGGATGGCACTGCCCCTGCCATATGAATCCATGGCCTTCCCAGAAATAAGTTGTATCCGATGGTGATGTTGAGCACCTGAAAAGATACATAGAAATTGTGCTGACCAATCTCTAGCGGAAGCTTTATTTCTCCCATAGCTTGTCGGCGAGACCCATCAAAAGCCCGGATGACCACATGACTAGTTTTGATCCAGTTCGGGTTAATCATCATCCTCTCCAAGGTGTCATAAGGACAGATGTTTAGGGACGATCCTCCATCTATCAGCACACTTCCGATCACATACCCTGATGACATCACCGCTATGTGCAGTGACTTACGATGACCCGTCCGCTTTGCAGGTATATCATCGTTAGTGAAAGATATCACATTGCTGTTGAAAATGTGTTCTATCATGTGACAAAATTTCTCGGCATCCACAGTATGTGGCAGATGGGCTTTTTCCAGCACTTTCACCAGAATGTTGCGATGAATCACTGATGATAAGACCAGGTCTAGGATGGACATCTGCTTGGGTGCAACTTTTAGACTTTGCACCACTTTGACTTCATTGTGTCCTATTTTGTTGAGGAACTCTTCGATTTTCTCTTCAGTCACCTTTTTTGGCCTTGATGACTGGTTTGATCACCCGCTGAGGCAGGTACAATGGCTTCTCCTTTGGTACAATGATAATGTTGCTTGAGGTGGAACCTTCATCATTCTCGTAATTCCATGGGACTCTCTTCAGACTGATTACTGGATACTGGGGTCTGAATGGTAATATCAAAGGCTCGGGCGTAGCCAACTTCACAGGATTTTATTTTTCTTGGCTCCCTTTCCCTGGTAGCATTAGGGTGTGAGGGTTTGCCCCTTATCACAGGAAATAATAGCCACTGTATGACTTCATGTAGTGGAAATAAAGATAGTTTCTTCATCTGGGAGGCTATAATCCCGATTACCTTTTATCAGTTCACCACTTTCAACCATGTTCTGAATTAAATGACGAAGTGCCCAGCAGTCCTCAGTATCATGGCCAGGTGCATTGGAGTGGTACTGGCAGATTCGGTCAGGTTTGAATTTCCTGGATCTCGAATTTACCAGGGGTAATAAGTCTGACACAATTCCCTCATTGATAAATATCTGAAGGATTTCCTTCATTGGTTGGTTTAGGTTGGTGAAATTCCTCTAGAAAGCGAATTTCCTATCAGCCTAGAACTTCTCTTCTTTGGCCATCTTGTAGACCCAGGGTTCATACTGATGAAAATGATAATGGTCTCTCATAAGAATGGGACTGATTTTTGGTTTGGAAGGATTGGCATCAAATTGGTTGGTGTGGTTTATCAGTTGTCTGGTGACCTGATGTTGGTATACGACCAGTTCTGCTAACTGTCTAATCTGCTCCTTGATAGACTTGAACTCCTGTTCTATCAGAAATCGCCTTTCTGAGACTTCCCAACTGTCTGGGTTGGATTGAGTTGATTCTCCAACGTATCGAAGGTATTTGGATCCTTCTCCATTTTACGTGCTAATTATGTTGACACCTTCCTCTTTGTGATGAGGGAGGGGATTATCCTGTACGTGCTTGTTACCACAATCTCTCCATTTTCAATCAAGTTTTGAATTTTGTGCTTGAGAGACCAACAGTCTCGTGTAACATGTCCCGAGGATCCAGAATAGTAAGCACACTTTTTGCTTAGGTCAAAACTTCGTCCACCAGTATTGGTTGGTGGGAGGAGTTGCACAATCTTGTTTTGTGTCGTCAACAGTTTCAGCACATTCTTGAGTGAATCCCCTAGCGGGGTGAACGTTCTTTGGCGTCTGGCCTCCAAATTTTTCTAGAATGGCGGGTTTGAAGGTTGTACCGGAGCTTGGAAAGGGGAAAAGTTCCTCCTCTGAATGGGCATGTTGCTTGACTCGCTCCTCTGATTCTGTCCTTGCAGTACTAAAGAAACTTCTTCGTCTTTCTTCTTGTGTGTCCTTCGGGGATTACTCCCGTAATTCCCGGACTGGATATGTTCGAAAATAGCTTCTAAGGTGGTCAGATCCTTTAACTTTCCAGACTTGAGCCCCATTTCTGCCATTTCGCCATGCTTGATCATTTCTAAGAATGGCTTTCCTATACCTGCTAGGACCCTTTCATAATACGGGGCTTCTTGAATGTCGATGAAAGTCATGACTATCTCGGACTCATTCATAGGTGGAGTGACTTGTGCGGCCATTCGTCTCTAGCGTTGAGCATATTCTCTTAATGACTCAGTACTTTGTTTCTTAATTTTGGTTATTTGATATCTGTCCGGAGCTAGTTGAGACTGAAAGCTGTATTGACTGAGGAAAGCATGTGCCAGCTCTTCCTAGCTGTGAATTTTAGAGTTGTCTAGACGAGCGTACCATACTCTAGCCTCTCCGGTCTGACTTTTCTGGAATAACTGCATTCGAAGCTTCTCGTCCTCTGCATAGGATCCGAGCTCTCTAATGAACACCTTTAAGTGAGTGCAGGGGTCTCCCAATCCATCGTATTTCTCAAAATCAGGAGCTCTAAATTTTTTGGGATAACGAGCCCCAGGGAAAATGCATAAGTCAGAATAATTGACACTACCAAATGCCCTAGTCCCTTTGATAGACCGAATGGTTTCTTCCATCTGTTGGACTTTCTTCGAATGTCACCATCTTCCTGTTCTTTGTTAAGGACTGTGATTTTAGGGGTTTTGTTGGTTGTATCCTGATTCTGTGTCTCAGGACCTTGAGTATCCTTTTTCTCGGTATCTTGACTGCCACCGGATGTTCCTAGTTCTGTGTGACCCTGTGCTTGCTTCCCTTTAAGAGCCTTACTTTGTTCTCTCAGGAAAAGAGCCAATTCGGCTATCTGGTTCTTCAGCCCTTCAAACTTTTCCCTAGAGACAGGGGTGGATTTTGGCTGAGCACTGGAAGTCATGTCCGGAGATGGACTTAGTGCTTTCTTAGACTTAGATCTAGTGACAAGACCAATTTTTCACCTACAACAAAATGTAGGCGTGTCAATTTCTTAAGGTATGTAGGGATAGGATGCATGCCATGATGTGTTTTTAAGGTTTTTTAATCTTATCTTGCAAAACAGCGATCAGTTTGTTTTGATGACAGGATAATATGACAGATGTATATAACAGGGAATGTATATTTACATTATACTATTTACATTGGAATTGAAAACTTGACATTGAATTTAAAAGAGGAAGGCATGAAGAGGCTTCCCATCGAATTTGGTTAATCAGAGGCTGACCTATCTTAGGCTACTCTCGCGGCTTTTTGGCATGAAGGTCCCCAGATCATCGCAATCTACTAGAAGGGAAATTAATCCGATCTTTCAACTGGAGCAAATCTGAGTGGTACTTTTTCATGAGCCCCGAAGACTTAGCCGTCCTCGAAGACATTACTTTGTCACCAATAAGTTTGCCTCCTGGTGGAGGAATCACACAACACATATTCACATACATCGCGTCTCACCGTATGCATATGATGACATTGGTGTGAAGCACTAATATTTGTGTGAAGCACTAATAAAGTAGGAGAGCATTCATTCACATCCATTCAATGTAAAGATGCAGCATTCACGCATTCATTCAATGTAAAGACACAGCATTCACACATACGCATATATGAATGGGAATTTTTGAAAAGATTTGCACGCGGCCTAAGACCTCTACTGTCCCCAGCAGAGTCGCCACCTGTCGCCGTTGGTGGAAAAATTCGGGTCGGGTCAATCCCGGATCTTTCTCTCTTCCTAAGTTTTGTCTACCCTTATTCTTTTTATTATGAAAAAGGTTTCGAAGGTTTCTTTAGGAAAAGGCCAACATGTATCATGTCGACGATTTGAACGTTTTACATAGTCTCTAGTTGGTAGTTTTGAAATGGTTGTACCAACTCAACCAAATTTGTTTTAAAGGAGGCCTAATTTCTGGACCCTGTCGAAACTTGATCTTTGAAACTGAAGTTTTGAGTTCGGGGGCTTGGTTAAGTGTGGGGAAGGTGTTACGCACCCCACAACTCCTGTGTAAACACCGTACTGCATCTTTTCAATTTTTCCATTTAAATCTGCAATGTGTGTGTGAATACTGGAAGAAATTGGGCCTATGTTTGATTGATTGAAAGAATGGACAAGCTTCGTTAAACCTATATACGATGGGTTTGATTTGATTTACAAAAGTCTCTTTTTTAGACAAGATTATTATTAAAATGATGTTTTGAAAGGTTGATTTTCAAACCCTTACGCTAACATAGGAATTGAAGCATGTTTGATACTTCCATTTTTATCTTTCCATCCTTTTGGCTCAATTTGAATTGTGATTGTCGGGCTGCGAAGCTTCCTCGACCACAAACATATATACAAGTGTCGGTCTCCTCATGGGCATGATAGCCATCGGAGGGACTCTGACACGACAAACCATTATTCTCATTATATTGAGACCTTAAACCCGGATAACCATTTTAAGGTCTTTCAGATGTACATTTTACAGAAAAACTGGTAGGGTACATTTGTAAAGTGGAGTTTATACATCGTGGGAATCAGATTCTGATCAGTTTGATCATAAATCCCACGATTCCTAGGCTCATAGAGGGAAACCAATATAACCTGCATAGTTCAAATATGTACAAAAATATATATTTACATCCAAATGTCGCCAGAACCAAGGATTCATCAGTAAATCTAGGCTCGCATATCGCCGAAGCGTCTCGTTCCCACTAGATAGCGATCTAAGGGCCGCGAGGTAGCTTTCATAACTGAAACTAGAAAAATGCTAGATTTAAGTAAATCTCAGCCATTCTAGCTTCTCAGTTTTGTCTGGACCTATTTTGAACCGTTTGAAAGCTAGGGTTGGCGAGATTTAAAGAAATCTAGTTCGCCCGAAGAAATGTCAGTGCCGATTCATATCAAATGAATATTTAAAGCAATAATTTAATCAAAATGAGTAAAGCAATATATATAATTATATATATATATATATATATATATGAAAGCTGTAAAGGGCGATGGGTTTTCACTCCGGTGCCCGGACTAGAATGTAAATATATATATATATATATATATATATATATATATATATATATATATTTATAAAAGTGGTAAAAAGCCACGGAATAATCCAGGCTTAACATAATGGAAATATATATATATATATATATATAACTGTAAAAAGCCACAGAATAATCCAGGCTGGACAGAATTGAAATATATATATATATATATATATATATATATATATATATATAAACGGTAAAGGGCGGTGGGTTTTCACTCCGAGGCCCGAACTGGATTGGAAATATATATATATATATATATATATATATATATATATATATATATATTTCTGTCTGGGCAAAGGATATATATATATATAAAAGCAGTAAAAAGGCCACAGAATGATCCAAGCCAAACTGGAATGTAAATAATAATATATATAGTTAATATATATATTAAAGCAATAAAAAGGCCACAAAGTATAAATCCAGGCCCAAATAAGTCAGAAAAATTATATATATATATATATATATATATATATAGAAGCAGTAAACTACCTCGAATTTGACATCCGGGCTTGACATAATTGAAAAGTTAGTATATATACAGTTAAATATACACAATAAAAAGCCAAACCCGGACTGGGAAGATAACCCAGTCCGGCGAAGTTGCTAAAAATAAAGATATATGTATATAAAAGCTGTTAGAAGCGACAGATCGATGATCCGAGTTGTAAAAATGCCAGAAAATACGTTTATGTACTAAAATGTACAAAATGTATGCAAAAACGGCCACGGAACTGAGTTCCGAGCATATTCAGAAAATGAAACTTAACGTGCAAGTGTATAAAAGTGCAATGAAGTAATAGAAACTTTCTGATTGTAAAAATACTCACAATGGACTGCTACACGGGCTTTTTGCCAGATCGTAGGCTTTAAACGTCCGTTTCTACCAGTTAATTTTTGATATGTGGTAGTATGCGGGTGTATCTACGTGTTAGAGTGAAAAAATTTGGGTTTGGAGGACAAAAGTATGGCTGAGAAACTAAACGGGCAGAGGTTCAGAGCGTTTTCAATTATGAAATGAGCTATGCGTCACCTCATATATATAAGCCTGGGAGAAGCAGCTCTACCTGCTGCAGCCGCAAGTAGAGGTGCGACTTCACGTGGCGGGTCACATTGCATCGAAGTACGTGTACTCCGAGCAACGCGAGGTTAGATTCGAAACTTTCTAACTTTTAATCGGAGCATCCATTTGAGGCGTGTTGTACCTTTTCGAAAAGCCCTCGCCGAGCGCGTCGCAATGACGTAGGATAAAACATTTTTCGGGTCCAAAAAGACAGGTTCATAACCAGGTTTTTGATTCCTCGCAGTTTGTCCGTTGCGCTATCTTGCTATATTTCCACTCGGGATTATTGTTATGGTTCAATCTGACATTAGTGGCATCAATTCAGCTTAAGTTTGACCGAATCGGCTTCAAATTGGTAAAATGACCGTTTTGCCCCTCCCGGGTTTGCCTTCAATGCTGGCATGGCCTTAGGCTGACTTCCCGAGGATGTTTCCAAGGTTTGTATCCCAGTTGATTCTGTTTGTCCTCAGGGTTGTCTCTGAAGCTGACTTGGTCCTTCTATGTTTTCTTCTTAAGATCTTATGAGGTTCTAGGATTATTTTTGAGGTTGACCTGACCTCCCGGGTTGAGATCGGGGCTGACCTGTACCTCCCGGGTTGAGACTGGGGCTGCCTGCACCTCCCAAGTTGAGATTAGGGCTGACCTGTACCTCCCAAATTGAGATTGGGGCTGACCTGTACCTCCCAGGTTGAGACCAGGGCTGACCTGTACCTCCTGGGTTGAGACCGGGGCTGACCTGTACCTCCCGGGTTGAGACCGGAGCTGACCTGTACCTCCTGGGTTGAGACCGAGGCTGACCTGTACTTCCTGGGTTGAGACCAGGGCTGACCTGTACTTCCTGGGTTGAGACCGGGGCTGACCTGTACCTCCCGGGTTGAGATCGGGGCAGATTTGATGGCCCGATATTGAGATCGGAGTTGATTTGATGGCCCGATATTGAGACCGGGGTTGATTTGATGGCCTGGTATTGAGACCAGGGTTGATTTAATGGCTCGATATTGAGATCGGGGTTGAGTTGATGGCCCGATATTGAGACCGGGGTTGAGTTGACGGTATTGAGACCGGGGTTGATTTTGTGACGCCCCCAAATCCGAGTACTTGAAACCCGAACTTGGTGCTAACCGATACCATTTCTTTGAGCGGAATAATATAATTAACAAACTTAATATACATCTCAGAGTTGTCTAATCCCAGGTACACGACCTTTAAAGTATTTCATTACATGATAGATAATTAATATTTTCGTCTTAATAAAGTCTAACTATTACACAAGATACCATAAAACTTATTTCTTCTACTTTCCTTTCCCTTTGTTTTTGTCAGAGCCTTCTAGTTGATCACATTTAGCTGAAAAATATTTAATCTAAAGCAAGAATGAGCATTCAATTGCTCAGCAAGTAGTAGCAGTTAATAAACATTAGCTGAAAGAAGTAATTATTTTCTTTGAGGACTACTTCTACAACGAATCAACAGTTGTGAAGTCATTTGAAACAATTCTTAATAACATATCAAATCGTTTAAAATTTTGAAACGACGTAGTGACTATAAATGTTGAGCAGTCAATAGACCATGAACTTTTATTTTTTATTTTCGAAAAGGTTTAAACAGAAATTCATCTGCAAACCACTATGGTTTTACGGACATGTATGGGGATCAGCCCCGATATGTCCTGTATTGATCAATACTATCTGTTTGAACGATAATTTCGTTCACTCTGTTCGCCTTGGGCACATAATCAATTTCCCCATTACGGGTTGTTCATACTCAGTCTGGAGTTCTAACTAAACAATTCAGTTGGACGACTTTATCATAAATAATAATATTCAACAGTACAATTCAAACTATGTATAGCCTAGTCAAATAGCTTAGACAATCTTTAAACCATAAATACATACCGAAGTTTAATAGTATGTAACATGATTTGTCATATCAAATAATTTCAAGAGTTCTTGCATGAATACAACAGTTCATACAAGTGGGGACACTTGTATAATAAAAGACAATAATGAGATATTAATAAACAATAAACGGATGAAATAAAATTCCACAATATAAGACTAATTTCATAAACGAATCATGGATATCATTACGGATATGAATAATTGACAATAATTATTCATGAACATGCTTTGTATTTGATAATTTATATTGAGTTGTAAACTAGCATAATATTTACCTGCCTGCACGAAATAAAAATAGTGCTTAAGGTTTAGATACTTGCACAATGAAAGAAAATAGTTCAGATACTTGCCTTGATCGCTGTTTACTGCTACGTAGTATAGCTTAAGCTTTTATCTTTAATACGAAGTCATATCATCAATAGAATTATTCTTTTAATTAGAATAATACAACTTAACACATAATACTGCTTAAACATGTTGTCACATATTCATATCAGTCATTAAAACACATAAGAACATATACCTAATCAAACTATGTTGATTTGGTTTTAGTTCGGTATCGCTTCGGCATCTCGATTGCATTATCGGATAATTAACGAACTTATTACCAATAAAACTTTGTTCAAGAACTTAAATATTATATTAGATAATTTAATTATCATTTATAATATTTTTCCAAACATTAAAATCATTTATAATAATTTTTCAAACACTTATATCATTTTTAACGATTTAATTGCTAAATAATTTCATTATCAATAATATTTAAATAATTTAAAATATTAATCAAATTCATGTCAACACTTTAAAAGTTATTTATTATAACCTAAAAATATTTTTAAAACCTTAATATTACCTTTAAATGATTTTTAAGATATTAAAATCATTTTTAAATAATTACCATTAATATATAAATATTAATGTTATTCATATCAAAATATTAAAAGTTATTTATTATAACTTAAAAACATCTTTAAAACATTTATTTCACCTTTAAATGATTTATAAAACATTAAAATTATTTTTAAATAATTTATTTAATACAACTATTAAATAAATTTATTATCAGTAATATTAAAATATTAATGAAATTCTTATCAAAATATTAAAAGCTATTTATTATAACTTAAAATACTTTTTAAAACTTTAATATCATTTTAAAATGATTTTTAAAATATTAAAACCATTTTTAACTAATTTATTTAATATAATTATTCAATAAATTAAATATCATTAATATTTAAATAAATTAAAACATTAATGAAATTTATGTCAAAATATTAACAGTTAATTTTTATAACTTAAAATAATTTTATGAATTTTTAATAATTAATTTCTATTTATTTTAGTTATTTTAATTCTTTTAATTCTTTTTTCATTTAAACCGTCGCTAAAGGGCTATCGCGAATAACACTGTCGCTATAGGTGTTCTTGAGCTCTCAAGAACAATCCGATCAACGCGCAGGGGCTCTGTTTGACCGGATCCTGATTCCAATCTGTTCGATTTCTGGGCAAGTAAGTGTGATGAACTTGTAGTGTAAGTGTAGTACTACACCCTTATGGGCATTTCAATACATAACAATATCTATACCGTTTCCCATGGCCGGTTAAACTACCTACCCAAAGCCTGTTCTTCATTTCTGGGTTACCCCGAAACAAATGGTCAACGTTGGTCAACGCACTTTTTGGACTTATACTGAGCAGGTTGATCATGGTTTAGGTGGTTTAGACGTCGGGCCTTGTAGAGTAGCTATCAGGGTTCAACAAGGTAGCACTAACAATGTCTATATATCACCAAGGATCAAGATCTAAGCTTCTAAAGAACCTGTCAGACCGCAGTCTTGAATTTCTGGGTTACCTAGAAAACCAAACTAAACGGTCAACGCACTTTGACAGACTACAACTTCCGATCAGTAACTCTATAAGGCTTGAGAGTGTTCTAGTCTTGTAGTCCTCATGTCATACTATAATCTAGACACAACATCCTAAAAGTTTGTCAATTGCAAGATCAAAGTCGGTCAAACGACTTGTCAGACGCGTTCATACGTTTTCTGGGTTACACAGAAATCGTGCGGTCAATGCTGGTCAACGAGTTTTGACCATGAATAACTTTCGATCCAGACATGATATGATCATAATTCCACTTTCAGAATACTAACATCATTGCATAGAACACATACAAACACTTAAACACAACATATCATGAACAGGTTGAGAATTACATCCCCCAACTTTGGCCTGTCAGAGCCAAAATTAGGGTTCTTGCGGTTTTAAGAAATTATTGATTTCGAGCCTTTTGATGTTATGAAAACGTTGTTTCTCAACCCAGATCATCAATACACTTACCATAATATATATTTTAACACAAAAACATAAATTTTATCTAAGGATGCAAGATCTAGCTTAGGGTTATGGTTTTATACCTTCTTGAGCAATCTTTTGATTTATGTCCTTTGACCTGTTCTTGGATAGCTAATAGTTGTTCTTGGCTTTATTTTGGACTAACTTCCTCTCAAACTTTAGTGGGTCTAGAGAGAGAAAGAGAAGATTGGCTTGTGTGTGAGAAATGAAGTATAAGTGTCCTTTTCTTTTCTTTCTTTAATTACTATCCTATTGATTCAATGAATTTGATCTACTAGGTGTCAACTTTCAGCTGATTAAATGAGATTTGAGCATGTGTGCAATCTTAGCATTGATGAGGCATATATTTTGTATAGATTTGCAAGCCAACCCATTAAAATAACTCCAAAAAAGTTATTTTAGTACACTAACAAATAATTTTAAGGGTATTCTTGTCATCCCACATTTCTAGGGTTTAACCCTTAGGTTTTAACCCTTAAGATTTGTCAAATAATTCTAGGGATTGAAAAATTAAGTTTAAGGTTTAATAAAAATTTAATTAGAATGTCCTAATTTAAAATTAGGGTTTTCAAATAATAGTTAGGGTTTTCTATTTGAAAATTAGGATTTCTTGATATTATTAGGATTCCCAAATTATGAATTAGGGTTTCCTAATCATTTTTCTTAATCACATAATATACACACTTATATTTAAATATAAATATAATCAATAATTATATTTAATATTTGAATTTTCTTAAGAAAATAAATTCTTACTATCCATAATATAAATATACTTTCTTTTTAAATACAATTATACAATAATTGTATAAATAATAAAATTCATAACATAGATAAAAATTTGGGGTTTTGATCTATAATCACACTTTACATCATATACCATTCTTAGTTAAGTTAAAATAATTAACTTAACTAATCTTGATAAATTCATATAATAAAATAATTATTACAATAGTTCTAAGAATCCTTTCATATATTATTTAAATAATACATTAATCATATTTTTATGGAAAATAAATAATAAAATATTTTTGCTACAAAATTAATTTATTATAAGAATATAATTTATAATAATCAATAATTCCTTTTTAAAAAAATCTATTTAAAATCATTCATGCAATAAATAAATATATATTTATCACATATATACATATTCTTTACCTTGCACATATTCCCACATTTATTTTGATAGAAATAATATTAGATGATAAAAAAAATTATACGCAAAATTTCTTATTTAATTATATCAAAAATCTTGGGTTATTACATTCACCCTCCCTTTTAAGGATTTCGTCCCCGGAATCACTGTTTCAAAACTTATACACACAAGGGTAAATAATATACACATCCATTGCAAGTAAATCTCGATCAGATTCGATCGAACTGATCTTTAACTTATTCAGCATAAAGTTTGTCTATCTAATTAAACGGAATCTAGTTTCTAATAGAACTCAAATTCCTCCTTCAAAATTCCTTAATAAAACAATTTATTATTCCTAAGAAAACCATATATAAGAAAATAAAATTTTTGAATAATACCTGGAATTCCATCCCCGGCTGCTACCGTATCTTGAACAGTCATATTGAAGGTCTTCGCAGTTGGCTTGCTTGTCGGAGTCGGATAAGTGATTGCCAGCTTTCCACTGCTTTTTCCAGCATTCGCATTTCCCCCATCGGCGTTTCTTTTCGAACAATCCTTTGCCATATGATCAGTTGATCCGCAGATGAAACAACCACTATTCTTTCTTGAATTGGGGCAATTAGAAAAGATATTTTCAACCTGCCCGCACTTATAGCACAAAAACTTTCCTTTAAGACACTCACCTGAGTGATTCTTCCCGTAATTTCCACACGTTTCAACCTTTTTCCTTATTTTTACTTAACTATTACTAGTACTTCCAGAATTTGTCAACTTTCTTTTCCCACTTGCACTTCCACTGTTTCCTTCCACCTTTACTTTTCCTTCGACCTTACCTTTATTCTTCTTTTCCTTATTATAGAGGCTCATAGCCTCACTTCCTTTTTCGGCAATGATAGTCTTTTCCAATAATGATCCAAATAAATTAATCTGCAACACCGCCACCTTATTGTAGATCCAGGGTTTTAGGCCATGTTCAAACCTTCTTGCCTTCCTTGCTTCCGTATCCACTTGTTGTGGAGCGAATCTAGCCAATTCGTTAAATTTTGCGATGTATTCTGAGACGGTCATATTTTCTTGTTTCAATTCCAAAAATCTAACCTCCATCCTTGCTTGCATACTGGACGAGAAGTAATTCTCGAAAAACAGTTCCTTAAACCTTGTCCGTGTCACCACTCCTGCTCTGGCTCGAGTTTGATTAGCCTCACACCAGAAGTTCGCTTCCCCTTTCATCATGTAGGTTGCAAAAGCTGTCTTTTGCTCCTCCGCTACCCTAGCAATAACAAACGCTTTTCTATTTCCTTTACCTTAGTTTGGGCTTCTATAGGGTCAGTCGTTCTTTTGAATTCAGGCGGTCCTACTGTCTTAAAGTCTTTGAAGTTCACCAATTGATTATCTGGCCGATTTCTGGCTACTGGGGCTCTAGTCTGCATTGCTTGTGCCAACATATTAGCAAAATTTTGCATTGGGTCTACATTACCTCCTCCATCATTAACAGGTTCTTTTACCCTTTGGTTTCAGTTTCGTCTTCTTGGCGGCATTATCTGGTTAAACAAAATCTTAAAGTTACTATCTTATCATTCATATACTATTATTAATGGTATCATAAAAGATAGAATATAAAATTCTAAATTTAGACCAATTCAGTTTGCTGGATTCCCAAATTCAGCTTGCCGAATTAACAAATTGTCATTTAATCAACATACTATCTTGATATATAATCATATCATAACATTTATATTCATATTCTTTTAAACTGTACAAAGTACTTTTCATTACACAGCACAGACTGCCATAGTCACTTACTATCCCTTAGTGGTAACAAAAGTCAGGATTCATCATGTTGGGACTTGCATATTCAGATTTGATATTGAAAGTAAATATAAATGCTTAAGTGTACAGTCCTTAAGAGAATCATTGTACAAGGACTTAGACGATAGTTCAAAACTGTTAGGTTGATCTGAGTTTTAATGTTTATCATTTATGTAAATAAATGTATAGAAGAAAAGATCAAACTTGTTAGGTTGATCTATTTGAGCTGTAAAAGTTAAAGCCTTGACAGAATCGTAGTCTGCCAAAGGTAGCATGCAGAAGACAAGGCAGAATCGTGGAGCTTAAACGAAGACATCCAGAATCATAGTCTGCCAAAAGATTTAAGTCTGCAGATGACAAGGCAGAATCGTGGAGCTTGAACGAAGATATCAAGAATCGTAATCTGCCAAGAGATTCGAGTCTGCAGAAGAAAAGGAAGAATCGTGAAACTTAAATGAAGATGACCAGAACAGTAGTCTGCCAAAGAATCAAGTCTGCAGAGGTCAAGGCAAGACCCGTTGAGCTTAAGTGAAAGCATCAAAGAATCGTAGTCTGCCTTGGAAGCCACACTGAGAATCATAAAATTGAAGAGCATCTGCCGAGCCAAGTTAAGAATCGCAGTGTGCTATCGGAAGTGTAGAGTCTGCAAGACAAGCAAGCAAGTAATCGTAGTCTACCAAGAGCTTAAGAGAAATCATAGTGTTCTCTATGATCAAGTCTGAATCAAGCTGTGCAAAGCCAACACACGACGATTATGTCACGATGACCATAATCGTAGTGTTCCTCTAGTCAGCATCAAAGATCTTAGTTCTGATGAAGGGAGGAAGAGCAACAACTGAAGAAAGGCTTATGGCCGTTGACAAAGTGATAGTCCCAATACTTCCATATTCATCCTTAGTTCAAATCGAAGAAGCGTATTGAAGAAGCTAAGGAAAGGACTAAAGCTGCCTGCAGAAAGCACCTTTTCAGGTGTTAGGTGAAAGATACAGTCTGCTGTGTCAGTGGGCCAGTCTGCAGTGCCGCAGGAAAGCAATATGTCAACATCAACTGCACAAAAATGTCTGAAGCATTAAATGCAGTAACGGGAGCATTCAAACGGATACTTTTGAATGGCTCTTTTATAAGGACATCAGATAAAGATTCAGACTAAGTAAGAAAGGTATAATAAGAAAGACTATCAAGAGAAAAGCTCAAGAACACTCAACGATCAACACTATGATCCTGAAAAAGGAAAGCTTTCTTCTCTACTCAGTCTTTAAGAGACAGATGCTGAACTGCAACTGAGTAGCACACCTCAAACAACTACTGTAAATCCAAGTGAGGTACCAAGTTAGAGGACTTGAAGAGTTCAAAAGTGAACTAAGTGAAGATCCAAGTCAGAGGACTTGAAGAGTTCAAAAGTGAACTAAGAGCAGATCCAAGTCAGAGGACTTGAAGAGTTCAAAAGTGAACTAAGTGAAGTTCTAGGGTTGCTGGCCTTGAAGGGATCTAAGTGATCCAGTTGTAAAGAGACCTCCTTAGTGGATTTCCTACTCGTGGAGTAGAAGAGTGGATTAGGAGCCTTGTGTGCTCTGAACCACTTAAAACCTTGTGTCTCATTATCTCTCATTAACTGCTATAACTGCCATATCTGTTATAACTATCATAACTGCTTATTATACCATAACTGCAATATCGTGAAGGGGAACAAAACCTACATTCCGCTGCAGTTAGTATCATCAATACTGATTAAGTATTTTAAACAAGGAAAATTTAAAATATCTATTCAACCCCCCCTTTCTAGATAACTAACGTGCTTTTGGGAACTAACAATTGGTATCAAAGCAGGTTCTCATAACTAAGCATACAAGCTTGAGTAGATCCTATGGCACAATTGATAAGTGAGACCAAGACAGGTGGAGGAAGTAAACCACCCATGTGCAACAAAGATAAATTTGCCAACTGGAAAGTTCGGATGCAGGCTTACATGGATTCAATAGATGATGATCTATTTGAAACTGTTCTGAATGGGCCTTATATTCCAAGAAGTCTTGCACCAACTCTAGAAGATCCAAACAACATGGTGGCCAAGGTTAAATCTGAATGGACTGAAAATGAGAAGAAAAATGTTCAGCTTGACAAAAAGGCTAAAAACATTCTATTTTAGTCTTTAGAAGATGTTCTATTTGAAAACGTAGTCAACTGCAAAACTGCCAAAGAAGTCTGGGAGGCCTTGCTCATCATGCATGAAGGAACTGAAGAAGTTAGAGAAAACAAGCAATCTCTACTGACTCAACAGTGTGAGATGTTTGCTCATGTTCCTGGAGAAAATGTTACTTCTACATATGAAAGATTCACATTGCTGCTCAACTCTCTTCGAGCTTATGGAAAGGTTTATCCAAACAAAGATCTCATCATCAAGTTCATGAGGTCCTTGCCAAGAAAGTGGGATGCCAAAACCACAGCAATTCGAGAGTCAAAGAACTTGCATGAAATGACTGTTCAACAACTCTATAGCAACCTTCTTACATATGAACTAGAGCTGACTCAACGAGCAGAGATTCTATTTGAAGGAAGAAAGAAGGACAAAGGAGTTGCTCTCAAGGCTGCAGAATACATCACAAATGCTTATGATGAAGATGAATTCTCATCTGATGAAGATGATGATGCTGATGCTAATGAAGTTGCAATGCTGGCCAGAAAACTAAGAAGGTTCATGCGCAAAGAGTGATTCAATAATTGTCATTGCACAGTATTTTAAATTATCAAATCAATAATTTATATTATTTGAATTATATTATTAGATAGCATTATTGATAATGTCTAGAAAGTTCTGTCGAGGAAAGGGGTTAGGTTATATAATTGCGCGCCAATGAGGAGAAATCCTTATCGGAAAGCCCCCTCTTTCCTGGGAACGACCTGGTTGTCAATATTGTAGTTTTGTAATATTATTTGTGAATAATTAATTTTTGATATATATGATAAGGAAATATTTATTCAATGTGAATTTAAACGGAGGAATTTTTAGCATGTGACATTTATTGAAAGTTAGTATTTTATCTTTTTCGATAAAATAATTCATTCAAATATATTATTATAATATTACATTATAGTAGTATGATGTGATTATGTAATAGTATGATTTTTATAATTTGAATGGTAACATTATTATAGTAAATTCATGGTATAAAAGTAAAATGAGGTAGAAGAGAACAAATTGAATTTGAATTATTATGATGTAAGCAATGATGTCATCGAACGATGAGGTAAGCAATGATGTCATCAGAACGATGAGGTAAGAAATGATGTCATAGGATCGATGATGTAAGCGATAATGTCATAAATTATGGCGAAAAGACTATTTTACCCTTACTTTGCCAAGCCAATAAATAGAAGCTCATTTCTTTATTATTTCTCACCAATTCACTAAAGCTATAGAGAGAGAAAGTATAGAGAGAGTAAGAGAGAAAGAAGAAGAGTATTATGCTATTACACTAGTGCAATCTTCAAATTTTTATTAAGGTAAGGGGTATTATTTCTTTTGTATTCATGAAGAGAGTTATTTTCTTTCAATACTCGTAATATTCCATTCATTATTATTCTGTTGGAATAACCTGTCTACGCGAACTACCGCATGCATGGTGAAATCCTTTTGTTATTCCATTCTTTATTACTCTGTGGGAATAACCTGTCTATGCGGACTATCGCATACCTGGTGAATAACCCTTCGTATTCATTTGTTATTAAATTGTGGAAATAATCTGTCTGCGCGGACTACCGCCTGACGGGTGAAAATCCATTTGCAGTTTCGTATATTATTTCATTTCAGATTTCTAACTCTAAACTTACTACGGTAAGTATTGCTTCTATAATTCCTGAAATGATCAGAAATTTCTTGAGTTTTGCGCTTCATCTAATATCATTTCATTGGAATATTGGTCTGAATATTCTTCTAAAATTTTTATCTTTTCATGTCGAGTTACTATTCATAAGTTACTATTCACGAGATACTATTCACGGTAAAAAAAACATTTCTTCTAAATCATCTTTGATTGGATCCAGGTTTTGATCTTCATTCTTGAACTCTGGATAAATTCTCTAATCTCACTGGATTCATTATTCGTATTATTTTTCATCATCCTCAGTCCTAAATGCTGATATAACTGAATATCTTTGGCCTGTAGTGCAAAGATGAATGATTACTTGATGAATATCTTTGGCCTATAATGCAAATATGAATGATTACCTGATGAATATCTTTGGCCCATATTGCAAAGATAGACAGGTGTTGAGATGAACATGACCAACTGGTGATACAAATGAATATCTTTGGCCCGTAGTACAAAAGATGAATATTTGATTCAAGATGTATATTGATTGATGTTACAGGGATAAAATATTGATGATGGACTTTTAAATCAAAGAAGATAGTAGACATCATTCTCTACTTAACTCTTCTAATGAATTGTTATTTTCGCTACCAATATTAATCTAAAACTTGTTGTCCATAATATTTTATCTGATTTATTGAAGGCTAACGATAATTTATTTTTCATTATCTTAGTCATAATATTCTTTACTAGGCTAGTTGAGCTCACCCTTTTCTTCCATTGTTCTCTTCAGGAAATAAGAATATAGCGGGGACTAGTCGGGGAACAGTGTGATGATCAGAGTTAGAGCTGTAGAAGTCCTCACTATTTTTTTATAAAATAGTGTGATAATAAATGTAATGAGGACTTAGTTTGAATGTTTATATTTTTTACATGTCTGTATTGACACTCACAGTTGTGTGGTCGTATTTTGCACGACCGTTTGATATAAAAGATTGTATTTGGATTTTGTTGAGTGTATTTGGCGATTCAAAATAGGTTGGGTTGATTGGACCAATTTTGGGGGCGTCACAGTTGGTATCAAAGCTTAGGGATATGATCTCTAGCGGAGATCTGGGAATAGAACTAGGAGGGGAGAGACGAGTAAAACCTTCGCTAGTGTGCCCTACCTAAGCTTAATTGTTATTTAATTGGTCGGTTGGAACATAAGGTTAATATATGATATGTTAATTTGTTTGATTAACACTTGTTTTGTGGAAGTATTTCAAAATGGCAGCTGAAAATCTAAACAATGGAGTGAATGAGACCGTTGAGACACCTTTAATCACCAACCAGGAGAACGTGCAACAGGAAGGCTATATTCCTCCTGTAAACAACCCTACCGAAGAAACGATAAATGACGGGATATTTAGAAGCTTTTTATAGTTCATGCAAAACCAGACGAGGGAGACTCGTGTTAATAATACAGGTGGAAATAACAACTTGCGGCTTGTCACGGCCAAGCAGTTTAAAGAGTTGGGACCACCAGAGTTTCAGGGAAAGCCAGATCCAATCAGGGCAGAAAATTGGATTAAGCAAATTACCAAGATATTTGATGTCTTGGGATGCACGGAGGAACAGAAGGTTCCATTTGCCACCTTTATGTTCCGTGGAGAGGTAGATTACTGGTGGAAATCTGTGAAGCGTACCCAGCCTGCGGCACTCAAAATGTCTTGGGGGGCGTTCCAAAAACTGTTCAATAACAAGTACTTTCCAGAAAGTATTCGTCACATGAAAGAGGTAGAGTTTATCAGACTGGAACAAAACAACATGACTGTGTCCCAGTACGAGGCTAAGTTCGCGGAGTTATCCCGGTTTGCACCTCATTTGGTGGAGAATGAGGAACGTATGACGCGGATGTTTCTAAGAGGTTTGAAACCCGAGATTCGTCAATACCTCATTTCTCACAAGTTTTCTATATATTTGGATGTAGTGAACAAGGCCCAATTATTAAAACGAGATAATGATTATGTTCAACCAAGGGACAACAACCAAGGTCGTACTGGTGGCAGCAATCATCAGAACAATGACAACCAGCAGGGAGGAAAGTATCATGACAGAAGCGGTAACCACTCCGGTGGTAATCGTGGCCATGATAATAGAAGAAGTGCGTCGGGAGGAGATTTCAAGAAGAGAAGGTACAACAATGAGAACGTGAAAGCATTGACAGCAGCACCAACACCAACTGTTTCTAGGGGAGGAGAACGACCGCCGGTCGTATGCTATAAATGAGGTCAAGAGGGACACATCAGCCCCAACTGCACACAATAATCCAAGGTGTGTTACAATTGTGGAAAGGAAGGGCACATAGCTCGAGTGTGTCCTATAGCGAAACCAAGTCCAGTGGGGATGGTGACTCCAAAGGCTGTCCCGGACAAGTCAAAGTCGGTGGTTCCTGGAAGAGCGTTTGTCGTGACTACCCAAAATGCGAGGAACCCGAATGAATTTATCACGGGTTAGTTAATCGTACACTTTTGCGAAGTCTATACCTTATTAGATATCGGTGCTACCCATTCTTTTATTTTACCTGCTTGTGCTCAACGTTTGAACTTGACTTCTGAGAAATTAGACTTTGACTTATCTGTTTAAACTCCGTTAGGAGAAACCTTCATTACATTCAGAGTTTACAAATCTTGTTTGATTCAAATTGGCACCCTCACCCTACCTGTGGATTTTTTATCTTTGAAAATACTTGCATTTGATGTGAGTTTTTTGAATCGACTGGTTAACCACTCATCATGTCAAAATTAATTGTTTCGTAAGGTTGTTAGCTTTTATTCAAACAACCAGACCACTAAAATCAATCAATGTCATTTCAAGTCATAAAGCTATTCGTTTATTAAAAAATGGATGTCAAGCTTTCTTAGCCCATGTCACTGATTTAAATCAGAATACATCATATTTGAATAATATTTCTGTTGTTAATGAGTTTCCTGATGTATTTCCCAAAGAACTTTCCTGTCTACCCCTAGAACGTGAAGTTGAATTCTTTATTGACCTTGAGCCTGGTACAAAACCCATTTCTAAAACTCCATATCGAATGGCTCCTATTGAACTTCAAGAGTTAAAGGTCCAACTACAGGAGTTGTTAGACATCAATTTTATACGTCCAAGTACGTCTCCTTGGGGTGCTTCTATTTTATTCGTAAAGAAGAAAGATGGTAGTATGCGACTATGTATTGACTATAGGGAGTTGAACCATGTCACCATCAAGAATAGGTATCCATTACCTCGCATTGATGACATATTCGACTAGTTGCAAGGTGCGCAATTCTTCTCAAAGATCGATCTCCGTTCTGGATATCATCAGTTAGATATTAGAACTGATGACATTCTAAAGACTGTCTTTAGAACTCGGTACGCGTATTACGAATTTCTAGTTATATCTTTTGGATTGACTAATGTCCATGTTGCGTTCATGGACATAATGAACCAAATATTTAAGAAATATTTGGATCATTTCGTGGTTGTCATTATTGATGACATCCTAATATAGTCCAAAAACCTCAAATATTTCTTCACCCAAACGAACTCAATATGCGACAACGACGTTGGTTGGAGCTGTTGAAAGATTACGAAAAGCGAACGTGGTAGCTGACGCGTTGAGTAGAAGATCATATGCTGGAACGAGTGTGATGCTGTCAACATAAAGACCCATTTTGAATAACCTACAAAGAATGGAGTTAGAGTTCAAGACTCCAGGTGTAACGACCAGGAATTTTAAGCTCCTTATTAATTTTATATGTGATTTAAAATTTTTAAGAGTTAATTTTTCAAACTTATTTAAACCTTATGTGGTTATGTGCTTATGTGATTTAACCTATGCGAATAAATGCTAGGATTTTTATTAAAGGGAATCACTAATGGTTATTTAAATTAGTAGATTAATCCTGAGACTTTTATATCAGAATATTGATAAAAGTGTTAGTAAATTACATATTCAAATTTCTTGAATATAATGTAGAGATTTAATCGTGATTGATTAATTGATATTTGAGTAATTAATTAATAACGTATGAAATTATTATTGTTGTTGATTTATAATTATTATGAATAAGTAATAATTAATGAATTGGGAGTAATTAATTGATTATGTATTGATTAATTATTATTATGAATAGATAATAACTATTGAGTAAGAGATTAATAAATATAATAATATTATATTTATTTGATTAATTGATTTATTGTTTTATACAAACATGTGTTATTTATATGGTAGTTAACCATATATTATATATAGACTATATAGTAACCTTAATTGTATTATGTGAGGTTGATGAATTGAATGTGTACATAAGAGCATGTGACAATACATAGATAGACATTAATATGTATACCCTATTACTTTATATTATATCAATAACATTATTAATTGATAATAATTTCATTAAGTTATTATAATAATAACAGTTATGGTATTGAATAATGAGCAATACACAATTATATTATATTTGGTGTTAGTAGAAAAATGTACATGGATTATATGATTGGTGTATATGTACCTACTTGATGCATTATGTTTTTGCTAATTGAAATAACATGGTAACACCCATTTTAATGTATAAATTAAATATATATTATGTGTATATATATTATAGAGCCTAGTGTATTTATTATATAACTAAGTGTTGTATGATTGTCCAAATGCTGAGTTCTTGTCCCACAATGAGGGTCATATATCATACACACGTGAATACATCATAAGGCCTAAGCCTACTCTCCTCTTCAAACTCAATAAAGCTATAGCAATCATCACTGGGGGAGTGGAAATAATGATTTGATTCACCATCTAAATACCTACCATTCCATAACCCTCATGCAATCCTTCAATCCGTTAGTTTGATTTGGGAGAGAAAAGCTTGGTCTGGACATTAGTTTCTATATATATATAAGCTCTTCTCCTTCACAAATTCGTTGCTGAGATTTTGCCTTAGTTAAATTGAGAACATATATGCATTAGAGATATCAGTGAGGGTGAATTAGTATAGCAACAAGTTCAGTCCGTTAAAAGAGGTACAATTTCGTTTTCATGTTCTTCATTTTTTCTAATTATGAGATTTCTAAGTCTTTGATTCTTGAGTTAGGCATGGATTGATTGTTAATTGATTTGGAATATGATTAAGTGGTATATAAGTTGATATATATGCTATAACTGTGTTGTAGTATGATTGAATTGTTATTCGTTGGGATTTTCTGTGTTGGGTTTATGGTAACTGCCGAAAACTGCACTGCCTCAAGCCTGGCCGCCAGCCTGCGCAGCTGCGCCAGTGCCTGTCTGCAGAATTTTTTTTCCTTTTTGCTTTCTGCTCATTCTAACTTGATGGTACTAAGTTGGACATGCATGAAAGTTAGTTTAACTCATATATATATATAATTGTTCTTGATACAACATGCATGATTTTAACCATGCTAGTATACGTTATAGAAGGAAGCTTTATAGTTTTATAAATGAACCTAGACTAGTTAAAGTGGACTTTGTCGTAAACTTAGCATATGTACATTCTGATTTTGCAAGCATGTTAGTGTGGTTTGGAAATGCATGAATAATCCATTGAATTGTGTTTATATGACTTGTAATGAAGCATTAGCATGTTGAACTCATTAGTGAACGTTACTAACAACATAAGCTTTAAATGTGAACTTTGACGTATACGTAGTATGTATGAATTCTGATTTCATGGTCATGATTGTGTATTCTATAAACATGAGAACTAAGTCTAATATGATAGAACACACTAGCATACTTGATCGTAAGTTAAGACTTTCAAAGGAGAAACTTAAGACTTTCAAAGTAAACTTAACCAAGACTCGTGTCTTTAGATTGTGACCACTTAAATACATATATGTGACTTATTATATGCATGCTAATACATGTGAGTAACGGTTACGAGATGCTTTACATGTACCGTGTTGTCTTTTTGACTTAGTGTACTTTGCAAATGGAAACTGAGAATGTGCAAGCTAATTAGCATTGATTACCATGTGAATTGTATTATGATCATGCAAGCATGTTTATTAGGATGTCATTATGCCTATAGACGTATTGTCATGAACCTCATTTGTTTATATACAAATTTCACATGTGCATGCTAAATTATAGAAAATGAACTTCAAGTATGAACTACGTGATTAAAGTATATGTGTGTAGTATACTCGAGCATACATATTAGGTATTGTTTAGCCTTATTATGAGATAGTATGACCGGAGTAGCGAACCTTTAAAGTATGAACTTGTTTAACTTAAGGGTTACCGGCATGAAAACATATGACTCTAAAATTGGATTAGGACGAGCATGCTAGTTTCGAATGGGGGATTATAACTTGATAAGCATGTGTATTGGTTTAATGGCAATAGTTGCATGCTAGAGTTACGTCGGGACACTTTCAGACCCAAACAATTTGCTTAAGTCAAATTTTAACATTTAACATATTATGATGCTATAAATGGTATGTTTGATATTGAACGTGATCTTATGTGATAGAATTATATAATGACTAGAGTCTTGTATGTGTGAACTTATATTAGTTTATATATACTAATTGGAGAGATCGGCTTGTTAATATTAGGTCGTTCCAACGCCGTTTAAATTAAAGCTAGAATTTATTTGTATCTGAGCAAACAGGCAAGTATTCTAGACCCTTGCACTATTTTATTTGATAAATCTTGTAAGCAAGTTCCCTGACTTACACTTATTATTTGTGCAAGTTCCCTATCTTACTCAAATTTATATTGAGCAGGGTATTATTATATTGCAAGTTTCCTAACTTCAGTTGATTGTTATATTGAATGCAAGTATCCTAAATCCTTGCACTACTTTATTCAATTACTCGAGTAAGTGAGATTCTAAACTTCACCTTTATTGTGCAAGTTCATATCCTTCTCATATTGAGCAGGTTATTATTGTATTGTGAAAGTTCCCCGAACTTCACACTTTGGTTATTGTGAAAGTTCCCCGAACTTCACATTTTGAGTATTGTGAAAGTTCCCCGAACTTCACACTTTGGTTATTTCGCAAGTTCCCGAACTTCATTCTTTATTATGCAAGTTCTCTAAACTTATACAAACTCGTATATTGTGCAAGTATCTTATCTTTGTGTTTACTTTACTCAAAGAGCGTTGTAAGCAAATGTCCTAACCTATGCATTTACTTTATGCAAGGGATCTATTATGGAGAAATTCCCTGAATTTCACTCTTTGATGTTGTAAGTGTCTAAGCCCATGCATTTATTTTATGCAAGGAATCTATTATTGTGCAAGTTCCCCGAACTTCACACGTTGAGTATTGTGCAAGTTCTCCGAACTCACACGTTGAGTATTGTGCAAGTTCCCCGAACTTACACAAATTCCTATATTGTGCAAATTCTAAACTTCACTTTGTGCAAGTTCTCTATCCTTCTCATATTGTATTGAGTAGGTTATTGTTGAATCGAAAGTTGTTTACTTAATTGCTTGAACTTTATTTCCAAGCATGTTATTTAGTGGTTTAATTACTTATCAATTATTCCACATTGATATTATTGATGTCCGCACCTAGTGCATTTGAGCTCGTACAGTCTTGGACTTATACATTATTCAAGGTTCTAAATTTCTTGAACCATGTCAGTAAGAGTCTGAACCTTTGCTCGGTCAGACTAGTGTATGAAGTTTTCTTTGAAGCTATCCAAACCAATTGATGGTAAGGATTCTTAGACGGAACAGAACACCCCTCATATGTAGGAGTGTGACCAGGTATCTAATATATATAATACAAGTAAGCAGATTTAAGTGTTATGCATATTCACGTTGTGCCCGAGGCTGATCTCCTCAAGGTACTAAGTTTCTGTAGCCAGAAGCCAGTAATCCAAAAAGGGTCAATTAGCTATTGAACCCATTGGAAAGTTATAGTTCAGAGTCTACTCGACTATCAGTCATTCTAAAGGCAATTATTATCTTTGCTTTTAATATTCGTATTGTTGAATTGTTCAGATATTCATATTGTTGAATCGTTCAGATATTCATATTATTGAATCGTTTTAATATTCATATTGTTGAATTGTTCAGATGTTCATATCGTTGAACCTATCTGATATTCATATTATTGAATCATTCTAATATTCATATTGTTGAATCTTTAAGATATTCATTTTGTTGAAATCATTGTCAGATATTTTTTTATTCATCATGATATATCCTTTATTGTTGTATTTAAACTTGCTGAGCAAACTTGTTGCTCATTCTTGCTATATCATGACTTATATTGCAGTTAAGCCCGAGCCCTCAGGGAAGGACAAGGGTAAAGGAAAGATTTAGGATGGTTTGCAAGGAGTAGACTTTGTCTTTGTGATTTATTTAATTACTGTTAATGTAATATGAACCCTAATGTTTATTCTAGGGTATGTTCATATTGATGTATTAAGGTTATCAAATCTTGGGACTAGTAACACCTTTTGAATGAACGACGTACGTTTATTATATTCCGCATTTTTAGTTATCGTATGTTGTTAGAGGTGGATGTTAGTATTGTATCGTGGCGATCGGACCGGGGTCAGAGGACCCGGATTCGGGGGTGTCACACTAAGAACCCACGTGATGACGTCAAGTATACGCGTAGAACCAGCTTTGATTGATAAAGTTAAAGTTGTTCAAGTTACAGATCAGGAGCTGACGAATATGAAGAAGAAGGTGCAAGAAGATGCTATTTCAGAAGTAAGAATCGATGCAGAGGGAATACTTCGAGTCAAATTCAGAATTTATGGTCTTAACGACTCTGATTTGAAGTATAGAATCATGATGGAAGCACATAACACACCATTTGCAATCCATCCTAGAAGTACCAAAATGTATCATGATCTTCGACATACATTTTGGTGGAGCAATATGAAGAGAGAGATCGCGGAGTGTATCTTGAGGTGTTTAACGTGTAAACATGTCAAGGCGGAGCGTCAAGTGCCAAAGGGTCAGCTTGCAGAAAGTTATGGGCACCAATTTATGATTTATTGGTCCATTTGATATCCTTGACCGAGTAGGAACTGTGACCTATAGACTCACTTTACTGCTAAGCATGTCTCTTGTTCATAACTTTTTTCACATATCTGTGCTACGTAAATATGTGAAAGACCCAAACCAAATTATTGAGTTATAACCAGACGAGATAACAGAAGATTTAACGTACGAGGAGATACCTGTCAAGATCTTGGATAAGAAGGAACATGTTTTACACTTAAAGATTATATCTCAAGTTAAAGTTTTATGGAGGAACCATGATATTGAGGAAATGACCTGGGAGTTAGAATCAGAATTGAAAGCGAGATATCCTCACCTTTTCGATATACTAGGTACGTACGTCAATTTCGAGGACGAAATTTCATAAGGAGGGGAGGTTGTAAGACCCCAACTTTTATAAATAAAGATTTAATTTCTTTATATAATATTTTAAAATAGTAAGGTGTTGATTTGATAAATGTGATAAGTTATGGGTGAAATGTGAAAATATTTCAAAGTAACCAAGTGGTTATAAAATATTCGTTGTGTCGGGGAATATTCGTTTGGTCGAGGAATATTCTTTTTGTCGAAGAATATTCGTACGACAGCGCTATCATTGGTGGACCCCACAACGGAATGAATGTCGGATATAGAAAGCGACAAAAGTAACCTTTTTATAAAAATAACGGCAAAACTTTTACCGTTAAACTGTTGAAATACCCGGTGGTTAAAATACAGTAATACGCGGTATTGCACAGTAGCACATGGTATTGCACAGTATTTTGAATTATTGGTTCTTACGTAAGAAGTCACTCATTCAATAATTATTACAGTAATTACTGTTCAATATTTTATATTATTGATCCAATAATTGCTACATTGATATTTTATATTAGTGATTCAATAATTGTCATTGCACAATATTTCAAATTATCAAATCAATAATTCATATTATTTGAATAATATTATTAGATAGCATTATTGACAATGTCTAGAATGTTCTGTCGAGGAAAGGAGTTAGGTTATATAATTGTGCGCCAATGAGAAGAAATTCTTATCGGAAAGCCCCCTCTTTCCTTGGAACGACCTGGTTGTCAATATTGTAGTTCTGTAATATTATTTGTGAATAATTAATTTTTGATATATATAATAATGAAATATTTATTCAATGTGGATTTAAACGGAGGAATTTTTAGCATGTGACATTTGTCGAAAGTTAGTATTTTATCTTTTTTCGATAAAATAATTTATTCAAATATATTATTATAATATTACATTATAATAGTATGATGTGATTATATAATAGTATGATTTTTATAATTTAAATGGTAACATTATTATAGTAAATTCATGGTATAAAAGTAAAATGAGGTAGAAGAGAACAAATTGAATTTGAATTCTTATGATGTAAGCAATGATGTCATCGAAACGATGAGATATGCAATGATGTCATCAAAACGATGAGGTAAGCAATGATGTCATAGGATCGATGATGTAAGTGATGATGTCATAAATTATGACGAAAAGTATATTTTACCCTTACTCTGCCAAGCATATAAATAGAAGCTCATTTCTTCATTATTTCTCACCAATTCACTAAAGCTATAATGAGAGAAAGTAAAGAGAGCGTAAGAGAGAAAATAGAAGAGTATTCTGCTATTATACTAGTTCAATCTCCAAACTTTTATTAAGGTAAAGGGTATTATTTCTTTCGTATTCATGAAGAGAGTTATTTTCTTTCAATACTCGTAAGGGTTGTTATTCCATTCTTTATTATTATGTTGGAATAACCTGTATACGCGGGCTACCGCATGCATGGTGAAATTCTTTTGTTATTTCATTCTTTATTACTCTGTGGAAATAACCTGTCTACGCGGACTACCGCATGCCTGGTGAATAACCCTTCGTATTCATTTGTTATTAAATTGTGGAAATGATCTGTCTGCGCGGACTACCGTCTGACGGGTGAAAATCCATTTGCAGTTTCATATAGTGTTTCATTTCATATTCCTAACTCTAAACTTACTACGGTAAGTATTGCTTCTATAATTCCTGAAATGATCAGAAATTCATTGAGTTTTGCGCTTCATCTAATATCATTTCACTGGAATATTGGTCTGAACATTCTTGTGAAATTTTTATCTTTTCATGTCGAGTTACAATTCACGAGTTACTATTCATGAGTTACTATTCATAGGGTACTATTCACGGTAAAAAAAATATTTTTTTCTTCCAAATCATCTTTGATTGGATCCAGGTTTTGATCTTCATTCTTGAACTCTGGATAAATTCTCTAATCTCACTGGATTCGTTATTCGTATTATTTTTCATCATCATCAGTCCTAAATGGTGATATAACTGAATATCTTTGGCCTGTAATGTAAAGATAAATGATTACTTGATGAATATCTTTGGCCTGTAGTGCAAATATGAATGATTACCTGATGAATATCTTTGGCCCGTAGTGCAAAGATGGACAGGTGTTGAGATGAACATGACCAACTGGTGATACAAATGAATATCTTTGGCTCGTAGTGCAAAAGATGAATATTTGATTCAAAATGTATATTGATTGATGTTACAGGAATAAAATATTGATGATGGACTTTTAAATCAAAGAAGATAGTAGACATCATTCTCTACTTAACTCTCTAATGAATTGTTATTTTCGCTTCGAATATTGATCTAAAACTTGTTGTCCATAATATTTTATCTGATTTATTGAAGGCTAACGATAATTTATTTTTCATTGTCTTATTCATAATATTCTTTACTGGGCTAGTTGAGCTCACCCTTTTCTTCCATTGTTCGTTTCAGAAAATGAGAATATCGCGGGGACTAGTCGGGAAACAGTGTGATGATCAGAGTTAGAGCTGTAGAAGTCCTCACTGTTTTTTTATAAAATAGTGTGATAATAAATGTAATGAGAACTTAGTTTGAATGTTTATATTTTTTACATGTCTGTATTGACACTCACAGTTGTGTGGTCGTATTTTGCACGACCGTTTGATATAAAAGATTGTATTTGGATTTTGTTGAGTGTATTTGGCGACTCAGAATGGGTTGGGTTGATTGGACCAACTTTGGGGGCGTCACACGTTGAGGAATTGAATTGTAACTATATTTATAACTTGCGCACGAGGCAAGTGTTCTAAACTCAAACTTTACTTTTATTGAGCAAGTTTTCTTATCTATACTCTTTAAATTGAGTAAGTTTTTAAGCCTTACTTTTATGTTGAGCAAGTATCCGATTCCTAAACTTTACTTTATTGAGCAAACTTTCTATTCTTGAAATACTATCATGATGCAAGTTCTTATTCTTGTTTATTCAAGTTGAGATTCCATATGAGATATTATAATTCCTTTAAAGCATGATTCTAGTTATACAATACTTATTCGATTGTATACTCTCGAGAATTATTATTCTATTTGAATATTATTTATTGTTGAACCTTGTAAGACTAGCGAAATCTTATATATTCGACTAGTCCATAGTTGATGAACGTTCTAAATTCTATAACTATTATTGAGCTTATCCAAACCAAACTTCCTTTGGTGCGAACTTTGATGTCAAACTGAGATGAACAACCCTATTATAGGGAATTATTTATGCTTTAGCGTTGAGATATTGTGCACAGTATGGTACTAAAGGCTGATCCCCCTAAGCACGAGTAGTAGAGTCCATATAGTCTAATGATTGTTAAAAGTTTAAAGTAGAAATACTTGACAACCTAGGACATAGTTCATGGTCTTATGACCCTCAAACATACTTTTGATTCTTGTTATTCATTCTTGATTCAAAAAGTCGAGCTTTCTATTATTCAGACTTCTTTGACTTATTCGCATGTTATTATATTGTTATATTTGTATACTTGTGGGCAATCATACTCACTCTTGCATAATAACATTGCAGTTAAGAATGAAAGGTCCGACGAGCCTTCTACTAGCAAAGGCAAGGGCAAAGTCAACAAGTGATGAAGACTTGTTGTTTATTTGATAACTATGACTTATGTTGTGATGTTTAAGACTTATTTATTTCTTTTATTCCGCACTCGATGTATTAAGGTTAGTATGACCTAGGATTCAGTTATTTAGATGTTGTAACTGTGACGAACGAGAATTTTGTAAAGATATTTGAATATTTATTGAAATAAATAAATATTTTTTTAATAATTTAATTATTGAGTTAAATAATTAAGTCATAAATTTGTGGTAGATTAATTTAATTATATGTGTTACATTAATTAAATTAATGTGTAGTGATTTAATAGTTCAAACTATTTAATTAATTGAGTTTATTTGATTAATTGAATTAATTAAATAAGCATATGTTACTTTAGTTAATTTAATAATTAATTAAAGAATTAATGAATTAACACAATTAATAAATAAAAATATTAATTATGTGACAATGTGATTTAATGTGAATTATCTTATTTTATTTAATTGATTTAAATAAAATAAATTAATTAATAAGTGATGTGACAATTAACTATATAGTAAATTAGTTTATTAAAATAAATGAAAAAATAAAAGAAGAAGAAGCCAAACAAGGCCCTTGTGGGAGTTATATTGCAACGGATATATTATATATTTATATATATGTGTACGTTATCTTCTTAAGTCATTTTATCAGAAGAAATTTAGAGAAGTCAGAGAAAGAAAAACGTAGAAAGTTTCAGAGAGAAGAAGAATAGGAGATTGAGAGAGAGATTTGAGGAATCCTGAGTGTTGTATTTGATTATCTTCATACTAACAAAGGGTAATCTTCTTTCAAAGTTTTTAAAATTATATTTTCTAAAGTTTTCATATACGAGTTTAGAGTTTTCTGTAAAATTGTGTTTCCCAATTGGGTTACGATATGGCTTTATCTATATGGGTATGGGATCATAACGTGTTTTTTCTAACATATAAACATGTTTTAAAGGATCAATTTTATATAATTTGGCCTTAATTGGTTTTTTGAAATGTTACAAAGTTTTCTACGATATTATAAAATTTCTCTGTCAGTACTTGTTTTTGGGAAATTAAAGTGTGAGGTTATTATATATGTGACCGTATATGTTAGTATTATGTGTTGGATCATGTATCCATGATTTACACTGATCACACCAAGTAATTTTGTTAATAATTGGATTTATGAAATTACAGAGTATTGAATATGGGTGAATAACCCATATGGGTTAAATTAATGATTAAATCATATGTTTATATTTAAATTGATACACGAATATGATTGTATATGTTAAAACAAAGAAAATGGAATTTAAATGAATGGATTCGGTGTAGTAACGAATTCGTAAGGAGATTTTTTTATGTTTTTCATTAAACTCTTGAAAGTTTTGAAGAACAGTGAAAATTTATGTTTTGATTTGTGTAATTACATGACTTAGAATGTTAAGAACATGTTATAAGTGATATATAATGTTCTTGTGAAGTTTATACTTCATGGATAACATTATAAATCAGTGTATTGGTGTAAAATTTGAGAAAGTGGCTGAATTTCTATGTTCTTCACGAACTGGAAATTCTAGGAAAAAGTGGCCGCGCGGCCGGGTCGGGTACAAGGCTAAATGGCGCGCGGCCGCGCCCATCTGAAATAAAAAATAAATTGTTAAGTGTTGAAATTTGAGAAAAATGTTTTTAATCTAATGAACATGAAAACATGTTGTAAATATGATAGGATGTTGATATGAGTTTAATAAATTGTGTTACGTGATTAATTAATGAATTAATTATGTGACTTAAATTATTATTTATAAACTTTAAATAATGTGATATAAATATGAAGACATTATTTTAAGTTTAATAAACATGAAGACATGTTATGTATGTAATAAGTTGTTAATACAAGTTAATAACTTAAGTTATGTGATTAATTAACAAGTTAATTAATCAACGTGAACCATTATTTGAAAAACCTAATAATGAGTTCAAAGAACACTAATTTTAAATCAATAATCATATCGACCCTGTGATTAATTGATATTGTAAATGTGTGATAGGTAAGAGTAATTAAAGAAGTGAGAAATAATTGTAGATTGTGCACGAGGCAAGTTTTCTATCCCTAACTTACTATTATTGTTGGGCAAGTTTTCTAAACTAAACTCTTTAAATTGAGCAATTGATATGCTTAATTACTATTGTTGAGCAAATTCTTACTCTTGAATATCCAAGTTTAGAATTTCACATGAGATGCCATGATTCTTTTAAAAGTATCATTTAAGTGTACAATACTTATTCGATTGTATACCTTGATAAGTTAATATTCAATTTGAATATCATTTATTGAGTTATCCAAACCAACTTTATTTGGTGCGGATTCTGATGTCAAACTGAGATGAACAACCCTAATATAGGGGATTAATGAAGATGCTTTAAGCGTTAAGATAATGTGCACAGTATCAGTACGAAGGGCTGATCTCCCTAAGTACGAGAAGTAAAGTCTATAGTCTTATGACTGTTAAAGGTTGGAAAGGTTAATATACTTGACAACCGAAGACTCGGTTCAAGGTCTTAATGACCCTCAAAAGTAATTTGACTCTTGATTAATATTCTTGATTCAAAAGTTGAGAAGTAATTTGACTCTTGATTAATATTTTTGATTCAAATGTTGAGCTTTCTGTTATTCAGAATTCTTTTATTCGCCTATTATTATTCTATCATGTTTTTATACTTGCAGGCATTCAGTGCTCACTCTTGCATAATAACATCGCAGATAAGAATGAACAGTCTGGTGAGCCTTCTAGTAGCAAGGAAAAAGGAAAATCTAACAAGTGATGAAGACTTGTGTTGTCATGAATAATGTTAATGTTCAAGACTTATGTGTGATGATTTAAGACTTATTTATTTATGTTTCCGCAACAGAGATTTAAGGTTAAGTATAACCTGGGATTTATGATGTATTATTATTTCAGATGATGCAAATTGATGATTTATTTATCTAATAAATGAATTTCATTATTTATGGGTAGATAGTTGTATGATATTGGAACAGTGAACACCAAATCCTATGGAAATTAAGATACCGGATTTGGGGGTATCACAAGTTGGTATCAAAGCCGTAGGTTATGAACCTTAGGTGGGGGAAAAACCTTAGGATAGCAGCCTTCGTGAAGATAGTAATGACAACTCTGATTGAGTTCTAAGAAAGATAATAAAATTAGCTTATGTGCTATGTGCTTATGTGTTCACACTTGATAGAGTATTGATTAGCGTCACGTAAAAACTAAGACTTAAAACTTATTTTTTCAGCATGTCAGATACTGGAGGAGCTAGTCAGCCCAGGGATGTTGTACCCCTAGAGACTAGAGATGAGGAGCCCCGGGACATACATACTGTCTGGGAGCAGTTAGTACAGCCAGAGCCATCTCCTGTGATTCCAGATTTTGGTCAGGAGCATGAGCCAGAGATTGACTTAGAGGAGGACCCTGAGGAGGTTGAGATCCCGGCTGAGGCAGCCGAGGAGGAGGAAGAGGAAACCCTGAAGAGGAAGAGGAGGAGGAAGACCTTGAGGAGTTTCCACCGAACTCTGTTAGTGCTGATATGTATGATTTATTGCATGATCGCAACGTAGAGTTACAAGATACAATTCAGGAGTTGAAGGAGCAGTTAGTTGCTCAGGGTGGTGAGATTGAGACACTCCACACCCGTCTTGGCAATGTGGAGTGGGATTTGGTTCATGAGAAGGGCCAAACTGAGCAGAAGACAGAGGAGATAGAAAAGTTAAAGAATGAGTTGAAAGAGAAATCTAAAAGACTCGCCATAGTGGAAGAAGCTTGGGTGAGAAATGCACGACGTGCAGATCTGGCAGAGGATGATGCGTGTGCGAAGAGAGTTAAGGTTGTAGAGACGTGCTACACGTTTTTGAGAGCAATGGATGAGGCCCAAGACCGAGTTATGAGATATCCAATTCAGTTCGAGGGACTGCCTGGGTATATGTTAGATCGCAGGACTATGTCCCGCATTATAGAGGAGGAACGTAGTGAAGCTGTCCGACGCCTTAATAGGTCGTGATAGGACAATATGATATTGTTAATGTTTAAATAATCATAAATAATGTAAATTCCGATGTGATTATAAACAAAGGAATATTGTGATAATGTAAATCCTGTAGAAACTTTATTTTAGGATAGTTGATGTAAATGGCAGAAATGCTATCGTATTGTATTAAAAGCTTTTGGTTTTAATAAAATAATAAAGTTGTTCAAGATGATATGGGTTAAGTGAGTATGTTAAAGTATTTAACATTATATGATACTCTTTGGAGTAGTTAATGTAAATTCCGTTGTGATTAAAAATAAAGGAATATTTTGAGAAACTAAATCCTAAAGATTCTTTATATTGGGATAGTTGAAGTAAATGGCAGAGATGCTATAGTACTATGTTTAAAACTTTTGATTTAAATAAAATATCAAAGGTTATTTGAAAAGAAAAGAGTTATGTGGTTATGTTAAATATTTGAGTTAAGTCTTAAATATTTAAGAGATTGAATAAAGATCTAGTGAGCATATATTCTTAACAAAAATATGCCGCCAAGAAGGAGACAAAATCGTCGACAAGCCCAAGAAGGGTCAACCAATAACAACAATGATGCCAATGCAAACCCCGTTCAGCAGTTGGTAAATCTGTTGGCTGGAGCTATGAACAATCAGCCTCAAGCTCCACCGAACACCTCATTTAAAGACTTTAAGGCAGTGGGACCGCCAGATTTTAAGGGTTCCACGAACCCGATAGAAGCTCAGACTTGGGTTATGGAAATGGAGAAAATTTTTGAGGTCGCCCGAGTTAGGGAGGACCAGAAGACCGCCTACGCGATATTTATGTTAAAATCAGAAGCCAGCTATTGGTGGCAGGCAAATAAGATCAGGGGAGGAGAAGGTGTAATAACCTGGGAAAGGTTTAAAGAAATATTTTTCGAGATGTATTTCCCGACCAGCTCCCAGAATCAAATGGAGGTGCAGTTTTTGGAGTTGAAGCAGGGGAATATGTCTGTGCCCGACTACACGGCAAAGTTTAACGAATTGTCTAGGTTTGCCCAATATCAGGTGCATACTGATGAAAGATAGGCTAAGCGTTTTGAACAGGGACTGAAACCCTGGTTGTATAGCAAGGTGTCAATGTTTCAATTGAACACTTTTGCTGGAGTTCTGGAGAAGGCCATTCTCGCTGAAGTGGAAGCGAAGCGGTGTCTAAGTACAATCAAGATCAAAAGAAGAAGAAGAACGATAGTGAAGGAAACAATAAGGGTAATGGCAGTCACACAGGGGAACTAATAATCATAAATGAAAATGGAATGACAACCCGTCGTCTGTAAGTCAGCAAGGTAGTCAAAAGAAAAAGTTAGAACCATGCCCAACCTGTGGGAAGACTCACTTGGGAGTCTGCATGAAAGGAAAAAGAGTTTGCTATAATTGTGGTCAGGAAGGCCACATAGCACCTAACTGCCCTAACCCTAAGAAGGGCGCCTGCAACACATGTGGGTCAAAGGATCACTTGGCTAGAGACTGTCCAAAGAAGGCATCTGGAGGGGCAGGGTCAGGTGGACATATGGGAAATAATAGTGGAAATCCTCTTACCATTACCGGACGGACTTCGACAAACCGACCAACTGTGACGCCCCCAAATTCCAGGACCGTCACGGGGTCGCTCGAATTCGGTTCATCACGTGCTCATGGTAATACATCACAATAATAATAACTAAATATCACACAATCACAGCGGAAAATCTATTCTAGAATAATTTACAATGATTTATTATAATTATTCCCCCAAGTCTCGCAACCTACAGTACTTAATAGATTACATAATAATATCAATTAATGACTTATTATATAATCTAACTTAAGCTTAAACATAATCAAATTCAGTCTTACTACATCATCTTAATACAATATTAAAATATTTAAAACATAACAAAGACAAGCTAGTTAGTAGCCTTGCCCTTGCCCTTATCAACGCCCGAAGATTCGCCCTGCTCTGCCTTAACTAAAATGTTTTAGGGAAGCAAGAATGAGCACAAATTGCTCAGCAAGTAATATACAATAAGGGTAAGTGATATAATTCTAAATTCTCGAAAGGGTATAACAAAGTTTGATAGTTCAAGGATAACATGAATATCAACAGTTTTCAATAATAGTTGCTAAGGACAGAATAATATCAATGTGATTTAATAACAATTCAATTCAAGATTTCAAGATAACTGAATACTGAGCAGTCGCTAAGGACTATGAACTTCTACTAGAATTAACTGTAATAAACTAAAAATCCAACAAAAACAGGTACAATAGGTGAACAGCCTAAAGCACCATCGCTATGCATAACAATCAATCATACTCAAGTGTGCACGTCGGTTCTCCGACAATTATATATTCCCTTCAAAGAAGGTTGTTCTGCTCAATTAAATACAAGATCCCACACCAATCAATTAGTTTGGGTCGCTTTTCAATAATATAAGTCTAGCCAAATCAAATGGCATAGACACTTTCACAATATTCAAGAACAATACTAAGTTCAACATGAATAATAGCTTTAATGAAATAAGAGTTCAAGTATGCTAATTCAATTCAAACGATTAAGTAGGAAACTAGTTCGCAATATACAAAGATAGAATACTTGTATCCGAGGAGATAAGGTTTAGATACTCGCTTATGATATTCATTGAATAAAGTAATGCAAGGGTTTAGGATACTTGCCTTTAGTGTAGTTTACTCACGTAAAGCTAGCCAACACTTTCGAATTCCTATTGTAATACAATTACGTATATATATGATATTCATTAGTCATATAATTTAACTCCACATTTTATCTTCGAATATATGATCAACAGCATAAGCTAAGTTTTAGACTAGCTACACAGTTATTTAATTTTTATCCTTAACGTTCCTCCTTTTGAGTTTAAACACATTCTCATATCATATAAGATCGCAATAATTAGCAAACATAACCTTTCTAGCACTTTACATCATTATTGTGAGTTAACCGTCAATCGGATTCAAGTAACAACATAGGATATCATATAGCATATATACATGTTAAAGGATACTTTTAAGTGTATACAACCTTTCCTCGTTCCAATCATACATGCAATAGAATCTAAGTCAACATTTTCAATAATTTTAAGTCATTCAAGGTCATGGAATTCATAAGGCCTATTAGGCTCGCTCTTTAAAACACATAAGATATTCATATACATACTTATGAGTATTCACATTTCATACATATAACTATTATAGTTATTAGTTGAAAACATGCTCTGTTTACGCTAAATTTTAATCATGACATCTAGCATGGTATGTATATATGCATGACATTAATGAAGTCAATATTATTATCCAACACGTTCATAAACTTCAGAATTTAAACTTCAAGTTAACATGTCAAGGTGCACGTTTAAAACTTGTATTCTCATTAGTAAAGCTCACTAATAAAGCCTAACATGCTCATGCTATCTAGATTCATATGTTAACATGTTTGACACGCATTTCAAGGCCATATAACATGCTCAAAAAATTAGAACCTAGAATCCTAATATAACATGTTAGAGTCCATGTTCAACGCTTGTGTTTTCAAAATCATGGGTTCTCTTTTTATGTTAAGTAAATTATGGAAACATATATTGCATAAGAGGGACTCCATAAATCATGTTACATTTACTTAGTATGAATTATAATTTCACTGCTCTCGGACTGGACAAACAGATAGTCAAGACAGTCATTTCTAGGCTTGCCTGCACAGCGGTGTTGCAGCGCTGCAACAACAGCAACAAGCTGGCGCTGCGGCGCTGTAGGCGCTGCGACGCGACAACAACAGCATCAAGCTGGAGCTGCGGCGCTGGTGGCGCTGCGGCGCGAACAATGGCGCTGCGGCGTGGGGACAGTTTCTGCAGAACCGACCCAAAACCTCCTATTTCATCGATTTCAACATACCCAGATGCTATTAGCCTTCTTTAACTTACTAACACACACACATATATATATATATATATATGCTTATATAACAGTCAATCGCCATTTATCAATTCCCAATTTCATGAACTCCAACCAAATTCATAAATTTGATGTTTTACAGAAATTGCAGAGCAAAAATGAAAATGAAAGTCAAGAAAGCTATATAGTGGTTCCATCATGTATGTATGTTCATATAACAACAATATAAGGGTTCTACAAACCAATTATGAACCAATTTGGCATAATCAAGAATTTGAAGGAAACTTCAGAAACAGAAAACGAAAATGAAGAACAAAGGAAGAGGGATTATACCTCTGCCAGGATTCAAATAGAGTTTGCTGCTAATCCAACTTCTCCTACTGATATATGTATATTGCTTTCACTCACCACTTATGCAAACTCTCAGCAAATTGAAAACGAAGAAACATGGCTGCTATTTATAGAAGAATCCTTACACAGACAATGCAATTGTCCATTAAATTAAACCAATAGATTGAAGCTTTGTATATCGGCTAAGGAAGAGTTGGTAGAGTGGTTGAAAAACACTATTTTGCCCACTCCCCATATCATGATTTGCTAGAATGCTGAGTTTGAGAGAAGAGAGTAGGCTAGCTTCATTATGCATTTCACGTGTACAAGGTTTATGTCTATTAATATGGGACAAGGCATAGAAATCTCAGCATTTCCAATTTGTAAACAAACTAGTGTTAATACTTAGGTTATATATACACACATATTTAGACACTTAGGTCTTTAATTGAAATGTCACAATAATTCACATAATGTAGTAAGTGTAAATTGACATATATAATCCATGTATATTTTGTTAATACCGGATATAATATAATCGGATGTTATCACATTACACTATCTTCTTTATTAAAACTAATAGTTTACAATATGTTCATGATATTTTATACAATGTATACCCACATATTTATTGTCACACAAGCATAAACATGTAGCTTATATATGTCAATCAATCTTAATACATGGTCTCTATGTGTAATGTATTCACATTGCACTATATAACATAGTTTATGTATACTTGCATGGTCACTCCTAAGTGTTTCTCTACACTATATAATATAGTTTTATTCCATATACTTTATATTTAATGCTTGCACATTTGCACATAACATTCAATATAATCTTATTATATTAATAACTTACTTATTTATTTTATTATTCATAATGTCAAATAAATAAATTATTCATTTCATTGATTAATTAATAATAATATTAATTAATCCATTCCTCATTGATTATTAATTTATACGATTAAATATCATGCATTGCTTATTATTATTATATTTCTTGCAATAATAATAATCACATATTATTAAATTAATCACCATTAATATTCCACAACAATTAATTAATATTCTACGATAACAATTAATATAGATTAATTGTTCGCTTAAATTAATATAATCATTCTTATATTACGTCACTGTGCCACACAAGGCTATCAACGAGTTTATCACAAACTCCATCAATTTCTCAATTATTATAATTATTCAATTTAATATAATTGAATTAATCATTCTCATAACACAAAATCATTCATATTCTAATAAATTCTCATCTCCATTAATATATTCATTTAATAATATTAGAAAATTCTCGGGTATTACAGCAAGGACATTTAACATGACCGTACAAGACGCTGTGCAGTCTCGTGACGTGGTGTCAGGTATCATTCCGATCAATAAAGTTAATGCTTATATTTTATTTGATTCGAGTGCTACTTTTTCATTTATATCCGATGACTTTGCAAAGAATTTAGAATTGCTTAAAGACGAATTAGAAATCCCTATGAACATAGAGATTGCGAACAAGGAAGTAATTCCTGTTAAGTATATACACAAGAACTGTAGAGTGGATATTAAGGGTAACGTTATGAATGTAGATCTTATCCCGATTAAACTTGGAGAATTTGACGTTATCCTGGGAATGGATTGGTTATTCAATTATGGAGCAGTAATTGATTGCCAGAAGAAATGTATTAACCTTATGACTCCGTCAAAGGTTGTGTTTTATGGCAGCAAATCACCTAGACAAGCGAGTTGTCTGATGATGATGTAGGCCAGGAAGTTATTAAGATAGGGCTGTGTGGGGTATTTAGCCTACATAGTCGATAGTCGTAAAGAGAATCCAAAGTTAGAAGAAATACCAGTCGTAAGAGACTTTGTGGATGTTTTCCCGGATGATCTGCCAAGACTTTCGCCTGACAGGGAAGTAGATTTTGTTATCGATTTGGTGCCAGGAACGGCTCCAATATCGAAAGCACCATACCAGATGGCTCCGGTAGAAATGAAAGAATTGATGGTACAGCTACAAGAGCTGTTAGACAAGAAATATATTCAACCGAGCGTATCACCGTGGGGAGCGCCGGTATTATTTGTTAAGAAGAAGGATGGAACGATGCGACTTTGCATCGACTATAGAGAATTGAACAAGGTTACCATTAAGAATAGGTATCCGCTGCCAAGGATTGATGATCTGTTTGATCAATTAAAAGGAGCGAGATATTTCTCGAAGATAGACCTGAGAAGTGGTTATCATCAGTTGAAGGTAAGGCCAGAAGATGTCCCAAAGACAGCGTTTAGGACACAATATGGTCTCTACGAATTTTTGGTTATGTCATTTGGTCTAACAAATGCGCCTGCAGCATTTATGGGCCTAATGAATGGAGTGTTCAAGCCGTTTCTGGACAAATTCGTAGTGATTTTTATTGATGATATATTGGTCTATTCTAAGACCAAGGAAGAACATGTTGAGCATTTGAAGTTGACGTTAGAAGTATTAAGAAGAGAGAAGTTGTATGCCAAATTCTCAAAGTGTGAATTATGGATTGAAAGGGTGCAATTTCTCGGACACGTGATTGATAAGGACGGAATTTTGGTGGATCCCTCCAAAGTCGAAGCAGTGATGAATTGGGATCAGCCGAAAACACCGTCGGAAGTAAGAAGTTTTATTGGATTAGCCGGTTATTACAAAAGATTCATTCAGGATTTTTCCAAGATCGCAACTCCATTAACGAATTTGACTAGGAAAGTTGTGAAATTCGTTTGGACGGAGAAGTGTGAGGCAAGTTTTCAAGAACTTAAGAGAAGGTTAAGTACAGCACCTGTGTTGTCCCTTCCGGATGACACAGGAAATTTTGTGGTATATAGTGATGCGTCGTATAAAGGGCTAGGCTGTGTGCTTATGCAAAATGGCAAAGTCATTGCGTATGCGTCACGACAGTTGAAAGATTATGAGAAGGGATATCCAACCCACGATTTGGAATTAGCTGCGATGGTATTTGCTTTAAAGATTTGGAGACACTATCTCTATGGGGAGAAGTGTGAAATATATACAGACCATAAGAGTCTGAAGTATATTTTCACACAGAAAGACTTGAATATGCGCCAAAGAAGGTGGCTGGAGTTAATAAAGGATTATGATTGTGATATCTTATACCACCCAGGCAAAGCGAATGTTGTAGTCGATGCCTTAAGCAGAAAGGGTCGGGAGAAGTTGATGATGCTGATAACACAGGAAGAATTGATTTCAGCAATGGAAAAGCTGGAATTGGAAGTAGAATGTCCAATGGAGACTGACGAGAAACAGTTCCAGATGTAAGCTGGTACAACTTTATTGGATAAGGTTAAAGAAGCTCAAATTTTGGATAAGGAATGTGAGGAAGTAAATAAAAAGATATCTGAAGGGACTGAACTTAGATTTAAAGTGGACAGTGAAGGATTGTTGAGGTTTGAAAGTAGAGTTTGGGTACCGCCAATACCAGAAATCAAGGAGGACATTCTGAGCGAGGCTCATAGTTTGAGGTATTCCATTCACCCCGGAAGTACCAAGATGTATCAGGATTTACGACAACACTTTTGGTGGCCAAATATGAAGAAAGACGTTGCCGATTGTGTTGCCAAGTGTCTGACTTGCCAAAGGGTCAAGGCAAAACACCAAAGACCAAGTGGTTTGTTACAAGCTTTAGAAATTCCAAAATTGAAATGGGAACATATTACAATGGATTTTGTTATTGGCCTTTCGACGACCTAGAAAGGTTATGACGTAGTATGGGTTATCGTCGACCGATTAACAAAATCCGCATACTTTCTTCCGATCAAAATCAAATTTAACCTAGAACAATTAGCAAAGTTATATGTAAAAGAGATTGTTTCGAGGCACGGGGTACCAGTGTCAATTATTTCTGACCGTGATCCGCGCTTCACATAGAATTTTTGGAAGTGACTGCAAGAATGTATGGGAACACAATTGAGGATGAGCACCGCTTATCACCCTCAGACTGACGGGCAAAGTGAAAGAACGATCCAAACATTAGAGGATATGTTAGAGCATGCATAATGGATTTTAAAGGAAATTGGGATGATCATTTGTCGCTTGTAGAATTTGGTTATAATAATAGTTACCACGCTAGTATTGGTATACCGCCTTACGAAACATTGTGCGGTGGAAAGTGCAGAACTCCACTATACTGAGATAAAGTTGGTGAAAGACAATTGCTAGGACCAGAGTTAGTCCAACAAACGGCAGAGATAGTTAAAGTAATTTGGATAAGATTAGTAGCGGCTCAGGATATGCAGAAGAAATACGTCGATCCACACCGCAAGAATGTAGAGTTTGAATCTGGTAGTTTTGTATTTTTGAAGGTCTCTCCTTGGAAAGGAAAGATCAGATTTGGTAAGAAGGAAAAATTGAGCCCGAGGTTCATTGGACCCTTTGAGGTACTCCGAAGAATTGGAGAAGTAGCCTATGAGGTAGCTTTACCTCCGGCACTAGAGCATGTCCACAACATTTTCCATGTGTCGGTATTACGACGTTATAAACCCGATTATAAACATGTGATAGAATATGAACCCCTACAATTTGAGAAAGATTTATCATACGAAGAAGTTCCTGTTCAGATTATTGACAGGAAAGAGCAAGTTCTTAGGAACAAAGTAATACCTTCTGTTAAGGTAATTTGGAGGAACCACAACGCTGAAGAAGCTACATGGGAACTCGAAGAGAATATGATGAATAATTATCCACACTTATTTTCATGAATAGGTGAACGTGATTCTGGGGACAAAATCCTTTTAATGGGGGAAAGATGCGACAAACGAGAGTTTTGCAAAGTTGTTTGAATCTTTATTGAAATAAATAAATATTTTGGTTATGAGAATGTAATGGGACGAAATTATTAATCGAACCGTGATTCTGAGGACAGAATCCTTTAAAGGGGGGAAAGATGTGACGAACGAGAATTTTGTAAAGATATTTGAATATTTATTGAAATAAATAAATATTTTTTTAATGATTTAATTATTGAGTTAAATAATTAAGTCATAAATTTGTGGTAGATTAATTTAATTATATGTGTTACATTAATTAAATTAATGTGTAGTGATTTAATAGTTCAAAGTATTTAATTAATTGAGTTTATTTGATTAATTGAATTAATTAAATAAGCATATGTTACTTTAGTTAATTTAATAATTAATTAAAGAATTAATGAATTAACATAATTAATAAATAAAAATATTAATTATGTGACAATGTGATTTAATGTGAATTATCTTATTTTATTTAATTGATTTAAATAAAATTAATTAATTAATAAGTGATGTGACAATTAACTATATAGTAAATTAGTTTATTAAAATAAATGGGAAAATAAAAGAAGAAGAAGCCAAACAAGGCCCTTGTGGGAGTTATATTGCAACGGATATATTATATATTTATATATATGTGTACGTTATCTTCCTAAGTCATTTTATCAGAAGAAATTCAGAGAAGTCAGAGAAAGAAAAACGTAGAAAGTTTTAGAGAGAAGAAGAATAGGAGATTGAGAGAGAAATTTGAGGAATCCTGAGTGTTGTATTTGATTATCTTCATACTAACAAAGGGTAATCTTCTTTCAAAGTTTTTAAAATTATATTTTCTAAAGTTTTCATATACGAGTTTAAAGTTTTCTGTGAAATTGGGTTTCCCAATTGGGTTACGATATGGCTTTATCTATATGGGTATGGGATCATAACGTGTTTTTTCTAACATATAAACATGTTTTAAAGGATCAATTTTATATAATTTGGCCTTAATTGGTTTTTTCAAAAGTTACAGAGTTTTCTACGATATTGTAAAATTTCTCTGTCAATACTTGTTTTTGAGAAATTAAAGTGTGAGGTTATTATATATGTGACCGTATATGTTAGTATTATGTGCTGGATCATGTATCCATGATTTACACTGATCACACCAAGTAATTTTGGTAATAATTGGATTTATGAAATTACAGAGTATTGAATATGGGTGAATAATCCATATGGGTTAAATTAATGATTAAATCATATGTTTATATTTAAATTGATACATGAATATGATTGTATATGTTAAAACAAAGAAAATGGAATTTAAATGAATGGATTCGGTGTAGTAACGAATCCGTAAGGAGATTTTTTTATGTTTTTCATTAAACTCTTGAAAGTTTTGAAGAACAGTGAAAATTTATGTTTTGATTTGTGTAATTACATGACTTGGAATGTTAAGAACATGTTATAAGTGATATATAATGTTCCTGTGAAGTTTATACTTCATGGGTAACATTATAAATCAGTGTATTGGTGTAAAATTTGAGAAAGTGGCCGAATTTTTGTGTTCTTCGCGAACTGAAAATTCTGGGAAAACGTAGCCGCGCGGCCACGGCGAGTTCAAGGCTAAATGGCGCGCGGCCGCGCCAGTCTGAAATTTTTGAAAAAAAAATTATTAAGTGTTGAAATTTGAGAAAAATGTTTTTAATCTAATGAACATGAAAACATGTTGTAAATATGATAGGATGTTGATATGAGTTTAATAAATTATGTTACGTGATTAATTAATGAATTAATTATGTGACTTAAATTATTATTTATAAACTTTAAATAATGTGATATAAATATGAAGACATTATTTTAAGTTTAATAAACATGAAGACATGTTATGTATGTAATAAGTTGTTAATACAAGTTAATAACTTAAGTTATGTGATTAATTAACAAGTTAATTAATCAACGTGAACCATTATTTGAAAAACCTAATAATGAGTTCAAAGAACACTAATTTTAAATCAATAATCATATCGACCCTGTGATTAATTGATATTGTAAATGTGTGATAGGTAAGAGTAATTAAAGAAGTGAGAAATAATTGTAGATTGTGCACGAGGCAAGTTTTCTATCCCTAACTTACTATTATTGTTGGGCAAGTTTTCTAAACTAAACTCTTTAAATTGAGCAATTGATATGCTTAATTACTATTGTTGAGCAAATTCTTACTCTTGAATATCCAAGTTTAGAATTTCACATGAGATGTCATGATTCTTTTAAAAGTATCATTTAAGTGTACAATACTTATTCGATTGTATACCTTGATAAGTTAATATTCAATTTGAATATCATTTATTGAGTTATCCAAACCAACTTTATTTGGTGCGGATTCTGATGTCAAACTGAGATGAACAACCCTAAAATAGGGGATTAATGAAGATGCTTTAAGCGTTAAGATAATGTGCACAGTATCAGTACGAAGGGTTGATCTCCCTAAGTACGAGAAGTAATGTCTATAGTCTTATGACTGTTAAAGGTTGGAAAGGTTAATATACTTGACAACCTAAGACTCGATTCAAGGTCTTAATGACCCTCGGAAGTAATTTGACTCTTGATTAATATTCTTGATTCAAATGTTGAGAAGTAATTTGACTCTTGATTAATATTCTTGATTCAAATGTTGAGCTTTCTGTTATTCAGAATTCTTTTATTCTCCTATTATTATTTTGTCATGTTTTTATACTTGCGGGCATTCATGCTCACTCTTGCATAATAACATCGCAGATAAGAATGAACAGTCTGGTGAGCCTTCTAGTAGCAAGGGAAAAGGAAAATCTAACAAGTGATGAAGACTTGTGTTGTCATGAATAATGTTAAAGTTCAAGACTTATGTGTGATGATTTAAGACTTATTTATTTACGTTTTCGCAACAGAGATTTAACGTTAAGTACAACCCGGGATTTATGATGTATTATTATTTCAGATGATGTAAGATGATGATTTATTGATGTAGTAAATGAATTTCATTATTTATGGGCAGATAGTTGTATGATATTGGAACAGTGAACACCAAATCCTGTGGAAATTAAGATATCGGATTTGGGTGTGTCACAGTAACCCCTTAAGGGGAGGATTTTTATTAAATTATGTTTCCGCATTTATTATGGGTAGATATATATGTGATATTTGTACAGTGAACACCAAATCACGTGAAAATTGAAGTAACCGGATTTGGCAGTGTATGGTTTTGAACCCGATAGTCATTGGTTTCTCCTTCTAACGCTTAATCAAACTAAAATAAAGTAATACAACTCTTAATAACCTCTTTATTTGTAAATTTAAAACAACCAATGAAACAAAATGAAGACTTGTGTGAGATCTATGCATCATTTTGGATGCGATAGTGATGGGATTGCTCCTTTTGATGCTAATTTAAACTAGAACGAAGTAATAGGACTCATAATCACCTATATTTTGATAATTTGAGAGAACTAATGAAACAATAAGAAGGTCTCCCTAAATAAAGACTTGCGTGAGATGTACGGATCGATTTGAAGGCACTAATGATAGTATTGCTCCTTTTGATGCTAATCAAACTAGAACGAAGTCATAGGACTCATAATCACCTCTTTCTATGATAATTTGAGAGAAGCAATGAAACAATAAGAAAGTCTCCCTAAATCAAGACGTGTGTGAGATGTATGCATCATTTTTAACACGATAGTCATGGGATTGCTCCTTTTGATGCTAATCAAATTAGAACGAAGTAATAGGACTCCTAATCACCTCTTTCTTTGACAATTTTAGAGAACCAATGAAACAATAAGAAAGTCTCCTTAAATGAAGACTTGTGTGAGATGTACTGTGACGCCCCCAAATTCGGGTACTTCGTTTTTACATGATTTGGTGTCCACTTTCTAATTAAAACATACATCTACCCAATAATAAAGAATTGCAAAACCAATTACAACCCTTATAAAACTTAAATAAAATCTTCCTTGACAAAGGATTACAACTTGTCCAAATAAAATCTCAGGGTTAACTAAACCTTAACATCAAACAAAGTAAATGCGAAAATACAACATCGTCAACTAAATCTTATTATAATATAAACTTGAAACCACAAGTCTTCACTTGCTCATCTTTCCTTTTCCTTTACTTGTTGACGGAATGTCAACATTCTCGGCTTTAACTGCAAGGGATGGTAAAACATGCAAGAGTGAGCAAACAAAAGCTCACTTGAAATGCAACGGTGATATGACATAAGTGAATAGTTTCAAAAGAGTTTGAATAACTTTACTTTCATCAAAATAAAGAATTAAATAATAATTCTTCCATTATATTTAAAGTTTGAGTATAGACTTTATCTGAGGGTCATACGACCTTGAACTATGTCTTAGGTTATAAATATTTCTATTTAAACCTTTAACAGTCATTAAGACTATGGACCTTCAACTCGTATCCAGGGGGATTAGCCCTTCGTACCATGTATTGTGCACAAACATTTAACGCTTTCGCATAAATATCCCCTAATAAATAGGGTTGTTCATTCTCAGTAATTGAATACAAGTCCGCACTAAAGAAAGTTTGGTTTGGATAGATAAGGGAACTTTGGAGTTTCAACTATCATCAACTAGGAGTAGTTGAATCAACTCACAGTTCTTGAACAGTTTAATAATATAAAAATCATGAACCAATTGTAAGATATAGAAATAATCTACATAATAGTAGGCATGCTTTAGAAATAACTTAAAGAAATTGAAAGATTAGGTAGATCTTGCTTGAATAACTAAGTCAAGTTCACATTATCTCAATAATACTTCAATAGTCGTGCATTATGAACATCAGAATACAATATAACTTGTACAATACGTAATAAGTTAGGAAACTTGCACGATGAAAATATACAATGAATATGCTTGCATAGCATACAAGAGTAGTTTAGAAAGCTTGTACCATGGAAATAACAAGTTTAGAAATAGAAACTTGCTTAACATAAGAGAATAAGGATAAGAGAACTTGCCTCAAGCGCAAGCTACACTTTCACAATTATAACCACTTCACAATTATCCTACACATTTATATTACGTTCAAAACATCTATTAGTAACCAACTACTACATTTAAACCGTTGAACTTCTTACTTAAGTCCAACTCACAAAGTTGTTTACAACATAGGTTGCTAACTAGCCATATACGTGAGTCTATACTCACGACATACATTTCATAAACTTCTAACGCACTAAATCATGTTGTGTACCTTATGAAAGTAACACACCCATACACATGTAACACATTCACATAACACTTCAATCTATCTTAAACACATCAAAAATATGTTATCTTATTACCTATTACACTTATCAAGTCAAAGAAGTAAGTTAGCTAAACAAACGGGGCATGAAAACTCAACAAGCAAAAACCAACTTTTCCAGAAAGCAAGGGTACCAACTGGGGCGGGTCCCATAGGCACAAAACACCCGTTGGGGAGGGTCACCCCCTGGTGGAAACCCCAGTTCGTGAATTGGCAGAGAAATAAGCCAATTTGGCTTTTTTCTTCACACTGAATTCGATTTTTCCCAACATGATTAACATGAAACTTGTTAACAACTATATTTTAGACTCTTTAACATGATTATAACATATAAAATTCATACAACACATAATCAAAACCAAGGTTTCATGATTTCTTTGAAGAAAACACAATATTAAACGTTCTTGACGAAAATTGCTATTATGAATTCGTTTTTCAATCAAATCAAGTAATTCCAATTGTAATAACTCCTATTCTTAACATACTAACATAATACATAATCAATTTAAACAATAACCCATAATCAATCATCAATTTGATAGTTTCAAAAGCCATTTTTCAAAAACTAATTCACAAGAAATCCTTATGAACACAATTCTTCTTGTTTATCAAAATTTCATGAATTGAATTGTTAAAACAACCATATAACTCATATATAATCATGCTATATCACATATTACTCATAACTTTATGCTTACACCAATCTCTTTGATGATTTGAGAACTATTTTTAAAATAACTTCATAATAAACAACTATAAACATGATTTCTCCATGTTCATCATATCTTTATGAATTAAAACACTTAAACAATTATAAAAATCATATGTTAACATATATATATATATATATATATATAAATATATATGTACACATCCCATACATATATCAAAATCAAAAACTTTCACACAAAGATTTTTTTACAGAAAATTCTAAAACCATGAAAACATAGAAGAACATGATTACAACTTATAGAGTTCTAAGTTTATACCTTTTCTAGTTTGAATTAAGAGAAGAGATGGAGATGATGATGTTTTTCTCTTGCTTTCTCAAGCTTCTCTTCTTCTTCTTCTTCTTCTTCTTCTTCTTCTTCTCTGACAATTCTCTCTAACCCTTTCTCTCTGTTTCTTTCTTTCTTTGTTTGTAAAAACTAACGTACTGACTTGTAGTATAGACATATATAATATATATGTAACCTATATTATTATTATAAGTAATAAGTAAATACTAATTACCATAATAATTGCTACTAATTACATAGGTTACAATCATTTGAAAGGTTAGGCCATGTTTGGCAACTCTTAAATAAAACAACTCTATTATTAGTTAAAGTCATGTTTGGTAAAATAAATTTAAAAGAAAAGTAAGGCCTTGTTTGATAGAATCACTTTAAAACCCTTTTCCATTCTTTTAATAAATCTTTAACCCTTAAGTTAGTTGCTACACTTATTTAATTAAATTACAACATCCTAATTCAATTAAATAAAAACTAACATTCATAACTTAAAGAAACACCTAATACCAAATTGTTACACCATTGTAATTCCTTTATTAAACATAATTCATGTAACAAATTATTATCAACACTTAGCACATAACATTAAATCTAATTTAACTATTCTTAATTAAATTAGAATTATGCTACACCATTATAACACATCAATTTAATTAAATATTACTCTTAATTAAATCAGTCCACAAAATCACATAATTTATTTATTTAGCTCAATCAATAAATCACATACAATATTTATTTAACTCAATAAATATTTAAAATTATTATATAAAATCTCAATCGTTACATATACGCATCGTTTTGAAAGCGATAATCATTGGATTGCTCCTTTTGATGCTAATTTAAACTAGAATGAAGTAATAGAACTCATAATTCCCTATATTTTGATAATTTAAGAGAACTATTGAAATAATAAGAAGGTCTCCCTAAATGAAGATTTGTGTGAGATGTACGCATTATTTTTAACGCAATATTCATGGGATTTCTCTTTTTGATGCTAATTTAAACTAAAACGAAGTAATAGGACTCATAATCACCTCTTTCTTTGATAATTTGAGAGAAACAATGAAACAATAAGAAGGTCTCCCTAAATCAAGACTTGTGTGAGATGTACGCATCGTTTTTAACGCGATAGTCATGGGATTGCTCCTTTTGATGCTAATAAATTAGAACGAAGTAATAGGACTCCTAATCACCTCTTTCTTTGACATGTTTTATAAAACTAATGAAACAATAAGAAGGTCTTCTTAAATGAAGACTTTTGTGAGATATACGCATCATTTTGAAAGCGATAGTCATGGGATTACTCCTTTTGATGATAATTAAACTAGAACGAAGTTATAGGACTCCTAATCACCTCTTTGACAATTTTAGAGAACCAATAAAACAATAAGAAGGTATCCTTAAATGAAGACTTGTGTGAGATTTATGCATAGTTTTGAACGCGATAGTCATAGGTTTCTACTTTTGAAGTTAATCAAACTAGAACGAAGTAATACAACTCTTAATCACCTCTTTCTTTGTAAATTTAAAACAACCAAAGAAACAAAATGAAGGCCTTCCTAAATGAAGACTTGTGTGAGATCTACGCATCGTTTTGAACACGATAGTGATGGAATTGCTCCTTTTGATGCTAATTTAAACTAGAACGAAGTAATATAACTCATAATCACCTATATTTTGAAAATTTGAGAGAACTAATGAAATAATAAGAAAGTCTCCCAAAATAAAGACTTGTGTGAGATGTACGGATAATTTTGAAGGCACTAGTGATAGGATTGCTCTTTTTGATGCTAATCAAACTATAACGAAGTCATAGAACTTATAATTATCTCTTTCTTTGACAATTTAAGAGAACCAATAAAATAAAAAGGTCTCCCTAAATCAAGACTTGTGTGAGATGTACGCATCGTTTTTAAAGCGATAGTCATAGGATTGCTCCTTTTGATGCTAATCAAATTAGAACGAAGTAATAGGACTCCTAATCACCTCTTTCTTTGACATGTTTTATAAAACTAATGAAACAATAAGAAGGTCTTCTTAAATGAAGACTTTTGTGAGATATACGCATCGTTTTGAAAGCGATAGTCATGGGATTACTCCTTTTGATGATAATTAAACTAGAATGAAGTTATAGGACTCCTAATCACCTCTTTCTTTGACAATTTTAGAGAACCAATAAAACAATAAGAATGTATCCTTAAATGAAGACTTGTGTGAGATTTATGCATAGTTTTGAACGCGATAGTCATAGGTTTCTACTTTTGAAGTTAATCAAACTAGAACGAAGTAATACAACTCTTAATCACCTCTTTCTTTGTAAATTTAAAACAACCAAAGAAACAAAATGAAGGCCTTCCAAAATGAAGACTTGTGTGAGATCTACGCATCGTTTTGAACACGATAGTGATGGAATTGCTCCTTTTGATGCTAATTTAAACTAGAACGAAGTAATATAACTCATATTCACCTATATTTTGAAAATTTGAGAGAACTAATGAAATAATAAGAAGGTCTCCTAAAATAAAGACTTGTGTGAGATGTACGGATCGTTTTGAAGGCACTAGTGATAGGATTGCTCTTTTTGATGCTAATCAAACTATAACGAAGTCATAGAACTCATAATTATCTCTTTCTTTGACAATTTGAGAGAACCAATAAAATAAAAAGGTCTCCCTAAATCAAGACTTGTGTAAGATGTACGCATCATTTTTAAAGCGATAGTCATGGGATTGCTCCTTTTGATGCTAATCAAATTAGAACGAAGTAATAGGACTCCTAATCATCTCTTTTATTTGATAATTTAGAGAACCAATGAAATAATAAGGTCTCCTTAAATGAAGACTTATGTGAGATTTAAGCATTGTTTTGAAAATGATAGTCATGGGATTGCTCCTTTTGATGCTAATTTAAACTAGAACGAAGTAATAGGACTCATAATCACTTACAATTTGATAATTTGAGAGAACTAATGAAACAATAAGAAGGTCTCCCTAAATGAAGACTTGTGTGAGATATACGCATCGTTTTTAACGCGATTGTCATGGGATTGCTCCTTTTGATGATAATTTAAACTAGAACGAAGTAATAGAACTCATAATCACCTCTTTTTTTGATAATTTAAGAGAACTAATGAAACTTTAAGAAGGCCTCCCTAAATCAAGACTTGTGTGAGATATACGCATCGTTTTTAATGCGATAGTCATGGGATTGCTCATTTTGATGCTAATCAAATTAGAACGAAGTAATAAGACTCCTAATCACTTCTTTCTTTGATAATTTTTAGAGAACCAATGAAACAAAAAGAAGTTCTCTTTAAATGAAGATTTATGTGAGATGTACGCATCGTTATGAACGTGATAGTCATGGGATTTGTGACACCCCCAAATTCGGGTTCCTCTCTTTCCTCGGATCCGGTGCAGTCACGATTCTACTATCGTCAAACTATTACATCTTTTATTCATAACTTAAAGAATAAAACTTGCTTTATTACAATCCAAAATATAACTTTCTTTTCATTATCAGTATCTCATATAATGACTCTAACTTTTACAAGTTATAATCTTGGTCATTTACCATTCCTGTCTTATATCATGTTCGATATTATAAAAATGTGAAATAACTTAAACTTTTTCAATCTTCCTTGAATAAAATCTTTTATTGATTTCATAACTTGAATCCATTACATATCCTCGAATCACACTATATTATGATTCACTTTATTCGAATTACTGTATAAGCGTTTACATCTCAACTTGATATCCTCTATGTATTAACTAATACATCTTTACAATACGACAAGTATTAAACATCGTAAACAACTATCAAGTACAACTCCTAGAACCTAAATATGGTTCAAGCAATAATCTAAATAGTAGTCTTCGTTGCGATACTATTTAACTTTATCAATCAAGAAGCACGTAGTCTTTACCGTGAGTCCTTAACTTGCAAAAGTGGTTATTTGCAAGAGTGAGCTCGACAGCTCAACAATTCTAACAGTTTTTATGCATCACATAGCATATAACATCATACTCAGTTCATGCATTTATAATTAATTTATATTTACTAAGTATATTACTTCTCACATAACAAGCATATCATCAAAGATCAACTTTCAATCTCATACATATCTCATATACAGTTCATATATAAGTTCACATCATCACAGCATAATATAATTCAACTAACAGTTATTGAATTCATATATCAAATAGGAACTGAAAGACTTGCCTGATTCGTAGTTTAACAATTACGACTTAACTGCTTAAGATATTTGCGCTTCGTGTAATCCTACACAGTTATATAATCATGGATTCATATCCATTAGTCATACATTCATGCATTCTCAATATAATAATAAGTATTACATTATTTTCTATCTTGGTTCTTAGAACCTTGTTTCACTTTCTTATTATACGCTTAGTATAGCTAGGTACGTATAGATATATCTCAACCATACATACTTACTATCATCCTTCATATACATGTATCACACACTTAACTAAAGGTGTTTTACATATATTTAAAACTTATATGATCCTTATTATTCGTACGTTTCTCAAACCTTAACGGAATTATAGTTTTCAATTTTTATATAACCATTGTACAAATCAACACTTAATGCATCATTAAGATTCTATTTTATAACTCAGAAATAATAATGTAAACATGTTACTATGTTCATCACGTATACATGTTTATAAGGGCATTAACTCAAGTTTTAAAACCTAGCATGATCATTCTATTCCAAGTCAAAATCATATAGTATTCATGTCGGACTTTCATATACCTTAAGTAAATCAAGTTTATGCCTCAAGGGTCAACCACTAACGTCATATTACCACATAAAGAGGCTAAACAATACTAAGTAGGCATGCTCCTGCTTATACTACACATGTATACTAAATCACATAGTCTATATTTTAGAAATTCATTTTCTTGAATATTCGTGCATAGGTGAAATCCACGTTTCATCACAGGATGCTCATGTCAACATGTCTATAGGCATAATGAATCCTAATATACATTCTTGCATGATCATAATATAACTCACACAGTGTTTGATGCTATTACGTTTTACGTTCTAACTTTTCATAAAAATCGCACTAAGTCAACAAAGGTAAGTTAGTACATGCCAAGTGTCTCGTAGCCATGACTCTCATGTATTAGAACACATTTATAAGTCACATACACGTAGTCAAATGGTCAGAATTTACAAGACATTAACCTTGGTCAAGTTTGCTTCAAAAGTCTTTGAATTTTTCTTTAAAATCGTTTGAATCTTGCAATCATGTATGTTAGTTTATTCAACACTTTAAACGTACATTTCATGTCAATATAGACTATATGATCATGTTCACAAAAATCAGAATGCTCACATGAAATGTTTGTGACTATGTTCACTTTAATTATTTCTAAGTTCACTTCTAACTAGAAAGCTTTTTATCAAAAGTGTATGCTATTATGGCCATAAACATGCATGTTGTATCAAGGGACATGTCTATAGGAGATATACCAGTTTTCATGCTTGTCTTAAATAATATCAACAAGTTATCACATAGCAGGCTGCTGCAGAAAATAAAAAACAAAATCCAGGACCCTGCGCAGCTGCGCAGCTCCCAGGTATTAACCCGGGGCAGCTGCGCCGGTGTCCGGCCAAACCAGAACCTAAACTGCTTCGGCAATTTTAACAAACCCAACTCAGAAATTCATATGAAAGTCATTCTGTACCAGCCCTATAACATAACTAACATGATTATAAGTCTAATACAACAACTATCAAACACTATCCAATCACAACTTCATGAAATTCATGCTTAATTCAATAATCTATAACTTAGAAATTCACGGAAAAGAAGAACATGAGTATAAATGATTATACCTCTGCAATTGATGATTCTTGGTATAACAAGTCTCTCCCTCACTGATATCTTTCTCAAAACTTACTCACTATCATGCTATACTCACACTAGCCTTGCTTCACATAATTCACAGCAAAAGAAAATGAGAGGAGAAGAGGTGATATTTATAGGAAATTGAATATCCAAACATTGAAATTCTCCATTAAACCAAACTAAAGGAATACAAGATTGCACAATGGTTCATATAGATTAGGTAGAAGGTTGGTGAATCCCATCATTATCTCCACTTCCCCATGATCATTTGCTCTACAATTGATGAATTTGAGAAGGAGATAGAGTAGACTAGCCATGTGGGTTCACGTGAAGAATGAAATGGGCACTCAATGTTGGACAATGCTACTAAATCTCAGCAACTTGCTTACAATTTCCACATACTAATGTTATATATATATAGTCTACCATTTACTAAGGCTATATCACATTTTATTTTATAAACGCATAGGTTATAAAATATATACATACACATTCATTTCATATAACTTAGGTTATGAATGAATTATAAATGTAATCTCTAATTACAATGTATCAAGTATGGTACATATATATATATCAACATATACTCCATGTATATTTTATTAACACCGAATACAATTTAATTGGGCATCATTATTACTTACCATCATCACTATTATTATAATAATTATAATAACTTATTGCATACATTATCAATTAACAATAGTTATTGATATTACTATACATCAAAGTTTACCCATACACTTATTGTCACATAAACACTTACCATTATATAACTCACATAATGCAGTTAATCTTACTATATAGTTTATATATATAATATAGTCACATTAATGTTGCACTACACTTTATATAACATATGCGTAACTACTATATGTTATACTCTTAATAATCACATCCTTTGCATATATCAACTAGTTTAGCAATTATAATCATATTAATAATGTACTTGTTTATATATTATTATACTCAATGACAGTTAATTAATTAATAAAATATTAATTAATTCATCCCTCATTAATCAATGTAATTATTAATTTTCATAACAATTAATTAACATTTATATGGTTAATTATCACATTAAATAAATATAAATCTTATTATATTTATAACCAATATACTTATTATCCTGCGATCACTCGCGATAATAATAATTCAACATATCATTCTAGTAAAATTAACAATTAATATAGATTAATTATTTAATTAATAATTCCTCCATCCTTAAATAATTTAATTCATCATCGAATCTAATATCGTGCCACACAAGGCATTTCTCACAAGCCTAATCTTAAGCTTATTATCACTTCCACCACACTTAATATTCTTTTAATATAATATTTGTGTGACTCAAGCATTTAAATGCTAAACTACCTCAATTATTTATACACTTCATAATATGTATAACCTTTACGCATATAATAATTAATATTTACTCTATTAATTATTTATAAAGTCTATGGTAAAATAATAACTTAAGTTATTTAATATATTAAAATAACTTAGTTTTCTTTCATTAAATTAACTCTCTTGAAAATACATTATAATTTATGTATTTTATCATAACATAAAATATTATGTTTTCTTCAAATAAAGACATTCATTATCAGAAAATAATCTACTTCTCGTCTCAAGATATTATTCTTAATATAATATCTATTAAAATAATTACGTGTACGGCACATGTACATATATTATTTATAGAAAATAGATAATAAGTTTATTTTCTATTATAATAAATCGTTTACATCAATTTATTTACATATAGCAAATATGTTTTAATATATTTACCAAATTAATTAATCATACCTATTACCTCATACAAAAATATATAAGGTAATATTATTATTCAAAAATAACATTTACTTCTTTTATTAAAATAATTCAATATTAGAAATTATTTTAATATCCTTTATTAAAAATATATAATAACTATTTCTCTTTTCTTTCTATAAATTGCCCCAACACAACTTCTTTAATCTATACATTTAATCATATCTCAAATATTAAATATTCATTTAAAGATATAATGATTTTCATCTCCCTTTAATAACGTATATATATTTATTAACGTTATTCGCACAATAGACTTTCTGACATATTACCATTCTAAGTAATATGTATAAAAGTACCAACTATAATTACATATTCAACACATGTTAATTCACCTTTTACTTAAGTAAATTAATACCCTGTACTATATTACCTTAGTTAATTAAGGTTCAATACTCACATTATATTATTCCATAATATAACTCTCAACTATCAATTAACCAATATTTATTCTTATTAATTAATTCCTTTAACTAACTCATGTTTCACTATCCAAACCCATTCACGGATAGCTTAAGTACTATCAATAACCTATATTATAAACATACTAGTTACAAGAAAATGGTAATTATACATTAAAGATATTTAATGTTACCAACTTACTATGATAAAATAATCCTATAAATTATTTAATATCGATAGATAATTTTATCCATCTCTTTACTTCAATTAAATTGTCTCTACAATAAATAACAAATATATATTAATAATATATCTATTAATTACAAAATCACATATTACATAGTTCATATAACCCTATGTAACACAATACTTTCTATCTCATAACATACACACACACACACACACACACACACACACACACACATATATATATATATATATATATATATATTCGTACATTCCTTAAGCATTTTATTTATTAAATTCTCATTTTAATAACTTCTTGAAAATTCGGGTTCTTACATCCTCTCCCCCTTATAAGAATTTCGTCCTCAGAATCACCGAAACTTCCTCTACTCGGTGCCGTTCCGAATATTACATATTCTCTTGAATAATTTTATTCATTCTCTTTTTGGAAGTTTTATTATTATTACAACCTTTTCAATCGCATTCTACCATTTTCTCCTTTCTAAAGAACATTCTACTTACTACATTCATTCTTCAGAAGAATAAGAATCTTCCACGATTTTTCAATAATCGGGAAGTAGTATGAATAACTCAGATTTCAGATTATGCTGAGGGGGTCACACAAGACTGTGAACTCTTCCACATTTACAAATGTCTCAACACGAGTCTCCACACTATAAACTAGAGTGTTTATCAATCACAAGGACTGAAATCACCCTCCACACGTACATTAGGTGGCTACCCTATTGTACTACTACGTTGGGCCGCAACGTAGCGTGTTGAAATGACTATATGAGTCATGTTTGTGACCACTATCTCCGAAAATAAGTTCCCGTTATAGGATTGTTCAACTCAGCTTCTCAACTTCTACATCCGCACCAGAGCAATCTAGTTTGGCACAAATACGCAAGAATGCTTGAATTCTATAATCACTTTTCAATAGTCGCCTAGCCGAATCAATTAGCTTAGACTCTTATCAACAATTCGGACATCAATCGAAATAATTTAGTCAACTTTTCATAATTTGAAAGAAAACCAAAAATCATTTTATGACGTCAAAATGTCGCACCCACTTAATAGTTCGTTGAAGATTCCGTCATTTTTGTGACTTTGCCATATTACATCTTACCATAATGGGCTGACAATCTTACGATCACTTCCGACACTAGGTTCGATTGCATTTATGACTCCATCATTTACCATCCTATACCATATCAAATGATGCACATGGTCAAAATACATTTTGAAAGATTTTCAAATCATTTTTGTCTTAGCCGAAACAAATAGCTTAGACATATGAATAACGGTGTTATTTTTAAAATCCATTGGTTCAGTCACTTGACCCAATGTTTTTCTCAAGAAAACAGAAGTGCAAACACTAGCACGAAGTCAATAAATTTTAAAAATCTAGCATAGCTAGAAGATTTAGAAAAATCCAAATTTCTCCATCAACTCCAATCTCTTACTCCATCAATGCTCACTATATCAAAACTCTTAATACTAGATATATAATATATCTATTCCTAGTACAGTTCACCAACTTACCACACCATGGAAGTTCAAGAACTTACCACAATCATATGGGTTTAAGAACTTATCCTAGTCAGACCAAAGTCGTCCATTTCGCTGAGGGGTTCCACCATACGATTATGAGTTACGAACTTGTCATAGGCATGAGTCTTAAGAACTTGCACCTAATCTTAATATTATCTAATTTAATCTTAGAAATTTTTATCTATCAAAATAAACATAAGAAAAGAATCATCTTTTCACCATATGTATAATGATAGCGCAACACTAACATTCCAACGATTATCAATGTGATGCACTCAGCGCAAGCACAAAACCTCTGCCTATACAAAAGTTTGTACAACTAAGTCATCACATGAGTCCTCAATGGAAATCCAACACTTAACTCTACCTCACTCTTAACTTGCTCTTTGCTCATTATGAACTTTCTATGTTCATCATATACAACTCCTCATGAGTTTACCTCGTACCATATCACAGTACATTCTCTTATAGCATCAAGCTATACACACTTAGTCGTTACAGACTATCTATCATTTCATAACTTAATCTGATCACGTTGTGATCATCGATTTACCTTAGGGTTCTTTCCCATTATCAACTGAACTCCATTCGAGTTCATTCCTCATCAATACAATTCTGATTATATTTATAATCAATTTCCTTATTATTATACTATCACTAGCCATAATAATAATTTAACCTACTATTGTAATAACAATTAACAATTAATATAGATTAATTATTTAATTAATAATTCTACCATCCTTGAATTAATTAATTCATCACCGGATCTATTATCGTGCCACACAAGGCATTTCTCACAAGTTCAATCTTAAGCTTATTATCACTTTCCACCACACTTAATATTCTTTTAATATAATGTTTACGTGACTCAAGCATTTTAATGCTAAGCTACCTCAATTAATTATACACTTATAATTTGTATAACCTTTACGCTTAGAATAATTAAGATTTACTCTATTAATTATTTAAATAATAATATTCACGATAAAATAATAACTTAGTTTTCTTTCATTAATTAACTCTCTTGAAAATACATTAGAAATTATGTATTTTATCATAACATAAAATATTATGTTTTCTTCAAATAAAGACATTCATTATCAGAAAATAATCTACTTATTGTCTCAAGATATTATTCTTAATATAATATCTATTAAAATAATTACATGTATGACACATGTACATATATTATATATAGAAAATAGATAATAAATTTATTTTCTATTATAATCAATTGTTTCCATCAATTTATTTACATATAGCAAATATGTTTTAATATATTTGCCATATTAATTAATTATACCTATTACCTCACACAAAACATATAAGGTAATAATATTATTTAGAAATAATATTTTCTCCTTTTATTAAAATAATTGAATTATTTTAATATCCTTTATTAGAAATATATAATAATTATTTCTCTTTCTTTTCTATAAATTGTCCCCAAAATAATTTCTTCAAATATTAAATATTCATATAAAGATATAATGATTTCCATCTCCCCTTAATAACGTATATATTTAATATTTTTTATTAGAAATATATAATATTTATTTTTCTTCCCTTTCAATAAATTGTCTCCAAAACAATTTCTTTAAATCTATACATTTAACCATATGTTAAATATTAATTAATATTCTAATCAATATTTATTGATGTTATTCGCACATTAGACTCTCTCGCATATTACCATCTAAGTAATATATAGAAAGTATTAACTATAATTACATTTTCAACACATTAATTCACCTTGTACTTAAGTAAATTAAACCATGTACTATATTACCATAGTTAATTAAGGTTCAATACTCACATTATATTATTCCATAATATAACTCTCAACTATCAATTAACCAATATTTATTCTTATTAGTTAATTCCCTTACCTAACTCATGTTTCACTATCCAAACCCATTCACGGATAGCTTAAGTACTATCAATAACCTATATTATAAACATATTAGTTATTAGTATACATACACAAGAAAATGGTGATTATACATTAAAGATATTTAATGTCACCAACTTACTATGATAAAATAATCCTATAAACTATTTAATATCGATAGGAAATTTTATCCAATTCCTTTATCTCAACTAAATTGTCTCTACGATCAATAACAAATATATATTTATTAATCACATATTACATAGTTCATATTACCCTATGTAACACAATACTTACTTCATCATACACATATATCTATTCGAACCCAATACATGTCTTAAAAATTTTATTTATTAAATTCTCATTTTAATAATTTCTTAAAAATTCGGGTTCTTACATTCTCTTCCCCTTATAAAGATTCCGTCCTCGGAATCACTGAAACTTCCTCTACTCGGTGCTATTCCGATTATTACATATTCTCTTAAATAATTTTATTCATTCTCTTTTTGAATTTTTTTTTTTTTTATTATGATAACCTTCTCAATCGCATTCTACCATTTTCTCCTTTCTAAGGAACATTCTACTTACTACATTCATCCTTCAGAAGAATAAGAATCTTCCACAATTTTTCAATAATCGGGAAGTAGTATGAATAACTCAGATTTCAGATTATGCTAAGGGGTCACACAAGACCGTGAACTCTTCCACATTTACAAATGTCTCAACACAAGGACTGAAATCACCCTCCACACGTACATTAGGTGGCTACCCTATTGTACTACTACGTTGGGCCGCAACGTAGCGTGTTGAAATGACTATATGAGTCATGTTCGTGACCACTTTCTCCAAAAATAGGTTCCCGTTATAGGATTGTTCAACTCAGCTTCTCAACTTCTACATCCGCACCAGAGCAATCCGATTTGGCACAAATACACGAGAATGCTTGAATTCTATAATCACTTTTCAACAGTCGCCTAGCCGAATCAATTAGCTTAGACTCTTATCAATAATTCGGACATCAATTGAAATAATTTAGTCAACTTTTCATAATTTGAAAGAAAACCAAAAATCATTTGATGACGTCAAAATGCCGCACCCACTTAATAGTACGTTGAAGATTCCGTCATTTTGTGACTTTGCCATATTAGATTTTACCATAATGGTTGACGATCTTACGATCACTTCTGACACTAGGTTCGATTGCATTGATGACTCCATCATTTACCATCCTACACCATATCAAATGATGCACATGGTCAAAATACATTTTGAAAGATTTTCAAATCATTTTTGTCTTAGCCGAAAAAAATAGCTTAGACATACGAATAACGGTGTTGTTTTTAAAACTCATTAGTTCAGTTACCTGACCCAATGTTTTCTCAAGAAAATAGAAGTGCAAACACTAGCACGAAGTCAATAAATTTTAAAAATCTAGCATAGCTAGAAGATTTAGAAAAATCCAAATTTCTCCATCACTTCAATCTATTACTACCATCAATGCTTACTATTCCAAAATTCTTAATTTTCGATATATAATATATCTATTCTCAGTACAGTTCACCAACTTACCACACCATGGAAGTTCAGGAACTTACCACAATCATATTGGTTTAGGAACTTATCCTAGTCAGACCAAAGTCGTCCATTCGCTGAGGGGTTCCACCATACGATTATGAGTTACGAACTTGTCATAGGCATGAGTCTTAAGAACTCGCACCTAATCTTAATATTATCTAATTTAATCTTAGAAATTTTTATCTATCAAAATAAACATGAGAAAAGAATCATCTTTTCACCATATGTATAATGATAGCGCGACACTAACATTCTAACGATTATCAATGTGATGCACTCAGCGCAAACACAAAATCTCTGCCCATACAAAAGTTTGTACAACTAATTCATCACATGAGTCCTCAATGGAAATCCAACACTTAACTCTACCTCACTCTTAACTTGCTCTTTGCTCATTACGAACTTTCTATGTTCATCATATACAACTCCTCATGAGTTTACCTCGTACCATATCATAGTACATTCTCTTATAGCATCAAGCTATACACACTTAGTCGTTACAGACTATCTATCATTTCATAACTTAATCTGATCACGTTGTGATCATCGGTTTACCTTAGGGTTCTTTCCCTATTATCAACCAAACTCCATTCGAGTTCATTCTTATTATCTTTGTCATATACATCTTATAGACATTATCTTAACATTTTTATTACCAAAGTTAGGTAACTCCTGATTCTCATTCTCTAGATACTTAAAGATTCGTCTTTGAATCTTCACGTATATATATTCTAATCTTATCTTTCCCTTTCTCAAGCTATAGTCTAAGGTACACTTACCTAAGTTTTATAACCTACAGCTTTGATACCAACCTATGACGCCCTCAAATTCGAGTTCCTCTCTTTCCTCGGATCCGGTGCAGTCACGATACTACTATCGTCAAACTATTACATCTTTTATTCATAACTTAAAGAATAAAACTTGCTTTATTACAATTCAGAATATAACTTTCTTTTCATTATCAGGATCTCATATAATGACTCCAACTTTTACAAGTTACAATCTTGGTCTTTTACCATTCCTGTCTTATATCATGTTCGTGTTGGGTTTGTACGAAACATAAGCATGCAATCAAATCACATAAATAGGGCGAAAGCACGAAACATAGGTTTTCAAAAATTTATACAAACCCATAACCATGATCATGCTTTGTGCTAGTTATCAATAACAGAAAAAAGGATGGAATTATACCTTTGAAGATCCAAGCTTCCTCAGGTACAAGTTCTACTCCTTTGATTCCTTTGATTCCTCTGTAGTGGCTCATTCCCTTGATCAATGTCAACCACCCAAATGTTTGGCCTCTAATGGTGATCCACCAAGGAAGATGAAGAACTCAGGAAGATGGGTTATTGGCTTAACCCTTGTTTCTATCTCTATAGAATATGTGTACTCCCACCTCTTGGAAAAATTCACGTCCCTTATTTCTGATATAAGACTCTCTTATATAGATATTAGGTTAACCCTCCTAATCCAATTAAAATAGGGTTTTATTAATTAATTAAACACTTTTAATTAATTTATATCCTAATCTTATTAGGATTGAGATAGAGAGTACTGATATTATATTAATTCCTAAACTCCTTTAGAATTAAAATAATAATAATAATAATAATATTAAAAAGACTCCTCTTATTAATTTATATTTAATATTTCTAAAATATTAAATAATAAATATTAAGCTATTTAATTTATTTTATCACCATAGATTAAATTAATTATACTTAATGCATTACTACTATCATGCCATTTTCTTCTTAAATAATTCTTCTTCATTTTATGGTGTGACCCTTTAGGCTCTCCATATTAAACCAGTTGTGAATAAATCAATTAGAACAATTCTAATCTTATTTAAATAAATAAATTAAACTAATAATCTATTTAAATAAATAACATTTATTCTATAATAGGGATAAGTCTCCCTAGCGATCAACGACTTTCCAGATAATATAGATTTCAACATTAATCATAAAAGAACCTATGAGTTAATAGTTACCGTACAATTCAATCCTTCCACCATACAATATTCTAATTAAATATAAGACATGGATTTACTGTCAAGTCTTATTTTATTTAATCATATGTATTTCGATTAGAAAATGCACAACTCCAAATAATGCAAATTAGAAACCTCTTTCTATTTCATTCTACCTTGGCCAAGGATTCCTGGGTTGTCATTTAACGAATCACATAGGACATATCTCCTCTTTTACTAGAGGTGGTAGATTCTTTATTGATCATACATTATCTCCATATGCAACTCATTATACCCAAGCATACCCTATATATGCCTTAAAAGGCCTTAAGGAATAAGTCAAAGTATAATTTGTTACATACAAGATACTATGATGATCTCAAGTCCAAGGATCACTTGTACTACTATCACATTAGGAATTCCTATTGACAGGCGAGTAAAACTCTATTAGGTATTCCATAGCGAGTCACGTTCAGTGAACTTATTCTCCAATAAGCACCTACATACTTACTTTAGTGTCTCCACACAAATGACTATGAGATCAGTTATCCTCATCTAATGAGCAAGCAACATATGTACCAATCTATCCGGATTTACTAATCCCCATTTTAGTAATCCCACAATTGTGAACTATTTTAGTTTTTAAGCTTTCTAAGAATTTAGATCTCATTAGCATGATCTCATCATGATTCTAAAAGCATTGCTTAAAACTATGGATTATTTACATATTATAAAAAAAGCACCATGTAGATAATTAAATGCCTTAAATTAATATTTTATTAATAAATAAATAAGATTGTTTACAAAGTATGTGCTTTATCATCATACATGATTGGCTTGTATGCACACTACTAACAGTTCGATATTATAAAAATGTGGAATAACTTAAACTTTTTCAATCTTCCTTGAATAAAATCTTTTATTGATTTCATAACTTGAACCCATTACATATCCTTGAATCACACTATATTATGATTCACTTTATTCGAATTACTGTATAAGCGTTTACATATCAACTTGATATCCTCTATGTATTAACTAATACATCTTTACAATACGACAAGTATTAAACATCGTAAACAACTATCAAGTACAACTCCTAAAACCTAAACATGGTTCAAGCAATAATCTAAATAGTACTCTTCGTTGCGATACTATTTAACTTTATCAATCAAGATGCACGTAGTCTTTACCGTGAGTCCTTAACCTGCAAAAGTGGTTATTTGCAAGAGTGAGCTCGACAGCTCAGCAATTCTAACAGTTTTCATGCATCACATAGCATATAACATCATACTCAGTTCATGCATTTATAATTAATTTATATTTACTAAGTATATTATTTCTCACATAACAAGCATATCATCAAAGATCAACTTTCAATCTCATACATATCTCATATACAGTTCATATATAAGTTCACATCATCACAACATAATATAATTGAACTAACAGTTATTGAATTCATATATCAAATAGGAACTGAAAGACTTGCCTGATTCGTAGTTTAACAACTACGACTTAACTGCTTATAGATATCTGCACTTCGTGTAAACCTACACAGTTATATAATCGTGGATTCACACTCGTCAGTTATACACATCCGTACATTCTCAATATAATAATAAGTATTACATTATTTTTTATCTTGGTTCTTAGAACCTTGTTTCACTTTCCTATCATACGCTTAGTATAGTTAGGTATGTATAGGTATACCTTAACCATACTTAATATCAATATTAACACACTTAACTATCTAAGTGTTCGACACATATTTAAAACTCATAAATATATAATCTATATTGCTCTTACGTTTCTCAAACCTTATCGAAACCATTACATTCAAACTTTCTAAGTTTCACCTTTCAAAATCCTTGTCATACTTAAACTAGTCATGCAAGGCTACTATGTTCATCATGTATACATGTATATAAGGTTACTAAAGCAAGTTTGAAACCTAGCATGCACATTCTATGCCCACTTCAAGGTTATATGTTTTTCATTTATGCTTAACTTGATTTCACGACAACTAACATGGTAAGCATACATGTATGATACATTAGCGAGTCTAAGAGTACTATCAAACATGTCTATAAATATCGGAATCCAAATATCAATGTAACATGTCAAGGTGCACGTTCAAAACTTATACTTTCATTAGTAAAGTTTATTAATATGGCCTAACATGTTCATGCTATATATATACATATGTTAACATATCCGTCATGTATTTCAAGGCCATGTAAACATGCTTGCAAAATCAGAATATGGATATGGTACATACGTGTCCAAGTTTGTTTTCAAAACTTACACTTTCGTTAGAAATGTGCACTAGTGAGGTATGCATGCTCATGTAGCATTATGAAACTCATATTCGTAAGTCAACATGCCTTTCATGCATTCTTAAACCATACTGATGTGTCTCAAAAAGTCAGAATATAGACATGACTTATATACGCCAAAATTCATTTATAAAACTTTAAGTTTATTTTCAAACTATAAGCTTCTTCATCAAGTTTGTATCTCGTCATGGTCAAACCTACTCATACTATGTCAATATACTTGCTTATACATGTTACTCATGCTTTTATGCTTGCCAAATGAGATACCATATATTAGCACGTAGCAGAACTTAACAGAAAACAAAAGAATTTTGTCACAGGGCCTGGCGCAGCTGTGCAGCTCCCAGGTGTAAACCTGGCGCAGCTGCGCCGGTGTCCAGCTAGACCAGAGGCAGCCTTCTGCTCGGCAGTTACAAACCCATCTCACAAATCAATTACGAACTTCGTTCATGTTCCAACCATAAAACAGTTCTAACATGCCTACTAACTCGATTAATACTTAACAGACATACTTCATAATTCAATTAACATCTAGATAGCATAATCAAGAAATTGATAATGTAGAGCATGAATGGGAATTTTACAGAGAATAAGAAATGAAGAGCATGAAGGACAACAATAGGTATTATACCTCTGTTAAGATGGCTTGCTAAGCTTGCTGCTACAATTTCCCTTAATTCTCAGATTTTTACCACAATGATATACTCCCTCTAAATTCTTGGTTAACAGAAAACTCCCAGCAAATGAAATGAGAAGGAGAAGTGTTCTATTTATAGAAACTCTTTTACACAAACAATGGTTTTCTCCACCAATTCAAACCAACAGAAATGAGAAGAACACATTGGTTCATAGAGAGTAGTTGGAGTAGTTGTTGAAATCCATCATGATCCCCACTCCCTTATCATTATTACTATGAAGCTAATGTTGCTGAGTTTGAGAGAAATAGGCTTAGGCTTCATGAGTTATACACGTGAGAAGGAATTGGGTCACTCAATTAGGGACGAGGTAGAAAACTCAGCATTTGGCAAATGAAGAGTATTAACACTTAAGTTATATACATATAATATATACTTAAGTTATAACTAGAGTCACCCTGTCATCCCAATGAATAATAATACTATCATGTAGAAAATTTTAACTTGCACATATATAATCCATGTACATTTCATCCTACCGGATATAATTCTTTCGGGTATCATCACATTGTATTATCCCAACTTTATCATTCCAATTATATTAAATTATTGAAATCCTTATCAATTAACAATTGTTTACTTATTATAATATTCATGAGGTATTTATTTAATGTTCCCTCTCACACATTGTCACATACCCTTATGTACACATATCAACTAGTTGAGAAAATATAATCATATTAATAATCTACTTGTTTATATATTATTATACTCAATGACAGTTAATTAATTAATAAAATATTAATTAATTCATCCCTCATCAATCATTGTAATCATTAATCTCCATAACAATTAATTAACATTTATATGGTTAATTATCACATTAGATAAATATAAATCTTATTATATTTATAACCAATATACTTATTATCATGCTATCACTCGCAATAATAATAATTCAACATACCATTATAATAAAAATTAACAATTAACATAGATTAATTATTTAATTAATAATTTCTCCATCCATGAATTAATTAATTTATCATTGAATCTATTATCGTGCCACACAGGGCATTTCTCACAAGCTCAATCTTAAGCTTATTATTACTTCCACCACACTTAATATCCTTTTAATATAATGTTGGTGTGGCTCAAGCATTTAAATGCTAAGCTACCTCAATTATTTATACACTTCATAATATGTATAACCTTTACGCATATAATAATTGATATTTACTCTATTAATTATTTATAAAGTCTACAGTAAAATAATAACTTAAGTTATTTAATACATTAAAATAACTCAGCTTTCTTTTAATAATTAACTCCATTGGAAATACATTACTATTATAACAACTACGTATTCCACCATAACATGACATAAAATATTATGTTTTCTCCAATTATAGGAATTCATTATTAGAAAATAATTTACTTATTGTCTCAAGATATTATTCTCAATATAATATCTATTAAAAATAATTATATGCACGGCACATGTACATATATTATTTATAAAAAATAGATAATAAGTTTAGTTTCTATTATACTAAATTGTTTCCATCAATTTATTTACATATAACAAATATGTTTTAATATATTTACCATATTAATTAATCATACCTATTACCTCATACAAAGTCATATAAGGTAATATTATTGTTAAAAATAACATTCCCTCTTTTATTAAAATAATTCAATATTAAAAATTATTTTAATATCCTTTATTAGAAATATATAATATTTATTTCTCTTCCGTTTCAATAAATTGTCTCCAAAATAATTTCTTTAAATCTATACATTTAACCATATCTTAAATATTAATTAATATTCTAATCAATATTTATTAATATTATTCGCACATTAGACTCTCTCACATATTACCATCTAAGTAATATATAGAAGGTATTAACTATAATTATATTTTCAACACATATATTAATTCACCTTTTACTTAAGTAAATTAAACCATGTACTATATCACCATAGTTAATTAAGGTTCAATACTCACATTATATTATTCCATAATATAACTCTCAACTATCAATTAACCAATATTTATTTTTATTAGTTAATTCCCTTAACTAACTCATGTTTCACTATCCAAACCAATTCACGGATAGCTTAAGTACTATCAATAACCTATATTATAAACATACTAGTTATTAGTATACATACACAGGAAAATGGTGATTATACATTAAAGATATTTAATGTCACCAACTTACTATGATAAAATAATCCTATAAACTATTTAATATCGATAAGGAATTTTATCTAATTCCTTTATCTTAACTGAATTGTCTCTACGATCAATAACAAATATATATTTATTAATCACATATTACATAGTTCATTTTACCCTATGTAACACAATACTTACTTCATAATACACATATATATATTCGAACCCAATACATGTCTTAAGAATTTTATTTATTAAATTCTCATTTTAATAATTTCTTGAAAATTCAGGGTTCTTACAGGATTTCTCCTTTTAATACTAATCAAACAAGAACGAAGTTATAGAACTCCTAATCACCTCTTTCTTTTACTATTTTAGAGAACCAATGAAACAATAAGAAGGTATCCCTAAATGAAGACTTATGTGAGATGTACTCATGGTTTTGAACTCGATAGTCATGGGTTTCTCCTTTTAATGCTAATCAAACTAGAACGAAGTAATACAACTCTTAATCACCTATTTCTTTGTAAATTTGAAACAACCAATGAAACAAAATGAAGGCCTCCCTAAATGAAGACTTGTGTGAGATCTACGCATCGTTTTGGATGCGATAGTGATAGAATTGCTCCTTTTGATGCTAATTTAAACTCGAACGAAGTAATATAACTCATAATCACCTATAATTTGACAATTTGAGAGAACTAATGAAACAATAAGAAGGTCTCCCTAAATAAAGAATTGTGTGAGATGTACGGATCGTTTTGAAGGCACTAGTGATAGGATTGCTCCTTTTGATGCTCATCAAACTAAAACGAAGTCATAGAACTCATAATTATCTCTATCTTTGACAATTTGAGAGAACCAATGAAATAATAAGAAGGTCTCCCTAAATTAAGACTTGTGTGAGATGTACGCATCGTTTTTAATGCGATAGTATTAGGATTGCTCCTTTTGATGCTAATAAAATTATAACGAAGTAATAGGACTCCTAATCACCTCTTTTATTTGATAATTTTAGAGAACCAATGAAATAATAAGGTCTCCTTAAATGAAGACTTGTGTGAGATGTAAGCAATATTTTGAAAACGATAGTCATGGGATTGCTCCTTTTGATGCTAATTTAAACTAGAACAAAGTAATAAGACTCATAATCACCTATATTTTGACAATTTGAGAGAACTAATGAAACAATAAGAAGGTCTCCCTAAATAAAGACTTGTGTGAGATGTACGCATCTTTTTTAGTGCGATAGTCATGGGACTGCTCCTTTTGATGCTAATTTAAACTAGAACGAAGTAATAGGACTCATAATCACCTCTTTCTTTGACAGTTTGAGAGAACCAATGAAACAATAAGAAGGTCTCGCTAAATCAAGACTTGTGTGAGATGTACGCATCGTTTTTAACGATTAGTCATGGGATTGCTCCTTTTGATGCTAATAAAATTACAACGAAGTAATAGGACTCCTAATCACCTCTTTCTTTGATAATATTTAGTGAACCAATGAAACAAAAAGAAGTTCTCCTTAAATGACGACTTGTGTGAGATGTACGCATCATTATGAACGCGATAGTCATGAGATTTCTCCTTTTGATGCTAATCAAACAAGAACGAAGTTATAGGACTCCTAATCACCTCTTTCTTTTACTATTTTAGAGAACCAATGAAACAATAAGAAGGTATCCCTCAATGAAGACTTGTATGAGATGTACGCACGGTTTTGAACGCGATAGTCATGGGTTTCTCCTTTTGACGCTTAATCAAACTAGAACGAAGAAATACAACTCTTAATCACCTCTTTCTATATAAATTTGAAATAACCAATGAAACAAAATGAAGGCCTCCCTAAATGAAGACTTGTGTGAGATCTACGCATCGTTTTGGATGCGATAGTGATGGAATTGCTCCTTTTGATGCTAATTTAAACTAGAACGAAGTAATAGAACTCATAATCACCTATATTTTGACAATTTGAGAGAACTAATGAAACAATATGAAGGTCTCCCTAAATGAAGATTTGTGTGAGATGTACAGATCATTTTGAAGGCACTAATGATAGGATTGCTCCTTTTGATGCTAATCAAACTGGAACAAAGTCATAGGACTAAAAATTACCTCTTTCTTTGACAATTTGAGAGAACCAATGAAACAATAAGAATGTCTCCCTAAATCAAGACTTGTGTGAGAAGTACACATTGTTTTTAATTCGATAGTATTGGGATTTCTCCTTTTGATGATAATCAAATTAGAACGAAGTAATAAGACTCCTAATCACCTCTTTCTTTGACAATTTTAGAGAACCAATGAAACAATAAGGTCTCCTTAAATGAAGCCTTGTGTGAGATGTACGCATTGTTTTAAAAGCGATAGTCATGGAATTGCTCCTTTTGATGCTAATTTAAACTAGAACGAAGTAATAGGACTCATAATAACCTATATTTTGACAATTTGAGAGAATTAATAAAACAATAAGAATGTCTCCCTAAATTAAGACTTGTGTGAGATGTACGCATCGTTTTTAACACGATAGTCATGGGATTTCTCTTTTTGATACAAATTTAAACTAGAACAAAGTAATAGGACTCATAATCACCTCTTTCTTTGACAATTTGAGAGAAACAATGAAACAATAAGAAGGTCTGCCTAAATCAAGACTTGTGTGAGATGTATGCATCGTTTTTAACGCGATAGTCATAGGATTGCTCTTTTTGATGCTAATCAAATTAGAACGAAGTAATAGGACTCCTAATAACCTCTTTCTTTGATAATATTTAAAGAATCAATGAAACAATAAGAAGGTCTACTTAAATGAAGACTTGTGTGAGATGTATGCATCGTTTTGAACGCGATAGTCATGGGATTGCTCCTTTTTATGAAAATCAAACTAGAACAAAGTTATAGGACTCCTAATCACCACTTTCTTTAACAATTTTAGAGTACCAGTGAAACAATAAGAATGTATTCCTAAATGAAGACTTGTGTGAGATGTACGCATGGTTTTGAACGCGATAGTTATGGGTTTTTCCTTTTCACGTTAATCAAAGTAGAACGAAGTAATTCAACTCTTAATAACCTCTTTCTTTGTAAATTTGAAACAACCAATGAAACAAAATGAAGGTCTCCCTAAATGAAGATTTGTGTGAGATCTACACATCGTTTTAGACGCGATAGTGATGGGATTGCTCTTTTTAAACTAGAATGAAGTCATAAGCCTCATAATCACCTCTTTCTTTGACAATTTGAGAAAACCAATGAAACAATAAGAAGGTCTCCCTAAATCAAGATTTGTGTGAGATGTACGCATCGTTTTTAACATGATAGTCATGGGATTACTTCTTTTGATGCTAATCAAAGTAGAACGAAGTAATAAGACTCCTAATCACCTCTTTCTTTGATTATTTTAGAGAACCAATGAAATAATAAGAAGTTCTCCTTAAATGAAGACTTCTGTTAGATGTACGCATCGTTTTGAACGCGATAGTCATGGGATTGCGCCTTTTGATACTAATCAAACTAGAATGAAGTTATAAGACTCCTAATCACCTTTTTCTTTGATGATTTTAGAGAACCAGTGAAACAATAAGAAGGTATCCCTAAATGAAGACTTGTGTGAGATGTACGGATCGTTTTGAAGGCACTAGTGATTGGATTGCTCCTTTTGATGCTAATCAAACTAGAACGAAGTCATAGGACTCATAATCACCTCTTTTTTTGATAATTTGAAAGGACTAATGAAACAATAAGGTCTCCCTAAATCAAGACTTGTGTGAGATGTACGCATCATTTTTAACACAATAGTCATAGGATTGCTCCTTTTGATGCTAATCAAATTAGAATGAAGTAATAGGACTCTTAATCACCTTCTTTCTTTGATAATTTTAGAGAACCAATGAAACAATAAGAAGGTCTCCTTAAATGAAGACTTGTGTGAGATGTAAGCATCGTTTTTAAAGCGATAGTGACGGGGTTGCTTCTTTTAATGCTAATTTAAACTAGAACGAAGTAATAGGACTCATAATCACCTATATTTTGATAATTTGAGAGAACTAATGAAACAATAAGAAGGTCTCCCTAAATAAAGACTTGTGTGAGAAGTTACGCATCGTTTTTAGCGCGATAGTCATGGGATTGCTCCTTTTGATACTAATTTAAACTAGAACGAAGTAATAGGACTCATAATCACCTATATTTTGATAATTTTAGAGAACTAATGAAACAATATGAAGGTCTCCCTAAATTCAAACTTGTGTAAGATGTACAGATCGTTTTGAAAGCACTAGTGATTGGATTGCTCCTTTTGATGCTAATCAAACTAGAACGAAGTCATAGGACTCATAATCCCCTCTTTCTTTGACAATTTGAGAGAACCAATGAAACAATAAGGTCTCCCTAAATTAAGACTTGTATAAGATGTACGCATCGTTTTTAATATGATAGTCATGGGATTGTTCCTTTTGATGCTAATCAAACTAGAACGAAGTAATAGGACTCCTAATCACCTCTTTTTTTGATAATTTTAGCGAACCAATCAAACAATAAGATGTTCACCTTAAATGAAGACTTGTGTTAGATGTACTCATTGTTTTGAACACGATAGTCATGGGATTGCTCTTTTTGATGCTAATCAAACTAGAAGGAAGTTATAGGACTCCTAATCACCTCTTTCTTTGATAATTTTAGAGAACCAGTGAAACAATAAGAAGGTATCCCTAAATAAAGACTTATATGAGATGTATGCATGGTTTTGAACGCGATAGTCATGGGTTTCTCCTTTTGACGCTAATCAAACTAGAACGAAGTAATACAACTTGTTAGTTTCCAAATGCACGTTAGTTATCTAGAAGGGGGTTGAATAAATATTTTAAAAATTCTTTCTTTAAAATAATTTGTCAGTATTGATTATACTGACAGCAGCGGAATATATGTTTTGTTGTAATAACCCAATATTTTGATATAATTTTTTTTATTTATCAAAAATAATATGTGAGAATATGTACAAGGTAAAGCATAGGTGAATATGTGATAAATATTTATTTATTTATTGCATGGATAATTTCAATTAAATTTTTCAAGAAAAGAATGGTTGATTATTATAAATTATATTCTTATAATAAATTAATTTTGATAGTAAAAATATTTTATTAGTTATTTTCCATGAAAATATGATTCATATATTATTTAAATAATATATGAAGTAATTTTTAGAATTATTATAATAATTATTTTATTATATGAATTTATCAAGATTAGTTAAGTTAATTATTTTAACTTAACTAATAATGATATATAAGGTAAAGTATGATTATAGATCCAAAACCCTAATTTGATCTATGATTATGGATTTTAATGATTAATACAATTATTGCTATAATTGTATTTAAATGGATGTATGTTTGTATTATGAATAATAAGAATATTTTTTTTTACAAAATTCGAATATTAAATATAAGTATTGATTATATTTAATTTGAATGTATGTATGTATATTATGTGATTAAGGTTAAGTAATTAATTATTGATATGAATTATATATATTGATTATATGAGTATGTGAGTAATTAAAGAATTTATCAACAATGATAAATGGATTATGAATTATGTGGAATAATGTTAGTATTTAAAATATATACTAACCCTAAGAAATTTATTTTATATATCTCTCTTAGTTAATTTTATAACTTAAGTAAAGTAAAGCTAATTGAGCTATAAAATTAAATGTATATGAGTGATTATTTGAATTACTAATGAGTAAGATGAAAACTCTAATTAAATTATAAGGATAAGAATAAAATTAAAAGTATCGGACCTAACCTAAATTGCATGGCCTAAATAATTGTTTAGAAAGCCCAAAAGAAATTATTTAAAGTCCAATCTTTTAGCTAGTTGAGGAGGGGCCTTTTGGACATTTAGTAAAGCTAAATATTACAATAGAAATAAAACAAAAATGGGAAGAGAAAGGGCTATATGGGCAGGCATGAAGAGGAGAGATAAGGGGGAAGAATGTAATCATTATCTACTTTAGTTGGTGGCCAAACCTAACAACTCTTCCTTAGGTATCATTTCCTCATTTAGCCAACATCTTTAACCAAACTTGCAAGCCTCAACTTAATAAATGAGAGAGAGAAAGAGTAAGATATGTTGGAGATTTTGGATAGATATACATGATATATCTATATCTAATTACTAACACACTCCAAATTATTTTATTTCTCTTTCCTATCTTATTTTGCTAACAAAACCCATTTCATTCTCTCTCATCACTTATTAGCTCACACAAAAGAAAACCAAGATAGAGAGAGGGAGAGAGTTTCGGATCAGCCATAGGGAGAGAGAGAGAGTTTGGTGAGTTTATAGTTCCATACACAAATTATAGAAAGAAGAAGAAAGGAAATCAAGCTAAGGTATATCCTAGACTAGATTATGTAATTTTATTTTAATTATTTTCAATTAAAACTTGGATCTATGATTTCAAAACTCCAAAACCTTAGATCTATATGTATATAAGTGTTATATGTTTAGATCTATCACTTTTGATGATCAAAAGTTAGATCAAAAGCAAGAAAAAGGAAACTATGTTTTAAAAAGTAAGAAAACTTAATTTTCTTAGCCTTTATCGTGTTTATCTTATGATTGGTAATTGTTTGATGTATTAGATCATGGATAATGCTAGATCCATGAGTATTAGAGGTATTAGTATGTGTTATGATGGTATGTGATGTTTATTGTATGATTAATCAAAAGATTATGGAAGTTTTCTTAGAAAACACAAATGTTAGAAAATTAGATTTTTGAAAAAACGGAACATGAAATTCAAACAATCATATCTCTCTTTGTATTTTGAATTTTTGAGTGTGGCTAATTTTTAGACTTAGATCTATAAGTCTTCTAACTTTTCAAAGTAGAATCACTGAAAAATTCCATGTAGATTTTCGTGTGGACTGAAATTAGCAAAGGACGTAAAATCTGAAAAGTCAAAAAAGCAATCTGTCCGGAAATTCCAAGGACAGTTTCGTCCACTTTATTTGAGTAATAAATTCCGGCCTTTTGGGACATGAAAATATATGTTATAAAGTAGATTGTGTCCAAAAATGAGCTCATTCCGACTTAAATTGAACAAGTTATGACCATTTCAATATTTGTATTTTTTCGACGAAAATTGCTATAACCGGAGTTGTATAACTCCGATGGCCACAAAATTTAAACTGGAGACTCATGATAACATGTGTAAGATCCCGCCAAGAGTTGGGAATTTTTGTAGTTAAACGTGAGGTAGTTATTTTCTTAAGGAATTAACTAGAAACGGATTTTTGAAAAATACTAAAGGAAATTGAAAAATTTCAGAAAAATATTTTTATGTATGGAATATATGTATATATGTTTGGACAAAATATAAAAAAATAATAATATAATTTGGTATTTTGATACGAATCCAGTTTGCTGGATTGTAATCTGGTTTGCTGGATTAGCCTCGAGGATGCTGGATTGTTACGTTGGATAATCCAGGATGCTGGATTGGTTTTTTTGGATAATCCAGATTACTGGATTGGTAGGTTTGGTCAATTCAGGTTGCTAGATTGATGATTCAGGTTGCTGGATTGACAATGCAAGATGCTGGATTGGTTATATGGTTTACTAGTTTATAAATAAGAACTTATAAATGAACGAGTAAGTATTAAGGTGTTACTCAATGTTTGATTATGTGATTACATGTTTGATAATTTACTTATAAAGTAATAGTATTATAAAATGTAATGTGATATACTGATTTCAAGAATAATCTTATTAATGATAGGTCTTTGTGTTAAAGATAAAACTATATTGCATAGCAGTAAGCAGCGAACAAGGCAAGTATCCTAATCTTTGCATTTACTTTATGTAAAGATATTTATGTAAGCAAGTATCTTTACTCAAATTCTTATTAATATTCATGTAAACAGGTATATGTATTATGCTAGTTTTCAACTTAACATAAGTTTATCAAAATACAAAGTATGCTCATGAATAATTACTGTCAATTATTCATATTCGTAATGATATCCATGATTTGTTTATTTCTTATTAATACCTCATTATTGTCTGTTATCATACAGGTGTCCCCACTTGTATGAGCTGCTGTATTCATGCAAGAACTCTTGAACTAGAAATTCTTTGATATGATAAATCCTGTTACATTCTATTAAAACTTCGATAGGTGTTTACGGTTTAAAGATTATCTAAGCTATTTAACTAGGCTAGAAATATTGTAAATTGTACTGTTAAATAGTATTGTCTTTGATAAGGTCGTCCAACTGAATTGTTTAGTTAGGACTACAGACTGAGTATGAACAACCCGTAATGGAGAAATTATTTTTATGCCCAAGGCGAACAGAGTGAACGAATTATCGTTCAAACAGATAGTATTGATCAATATAGGATATAACGGGGCTGATCACCCTACATGTCCGTAAGACCAGAGCGGTTTGCAGATGAATTTCTGTTTAAACCTTTTCAAAAATGAAAAAAATAAAAGTTCATGGTCCATTGACCGCTCAGCATTTATAGTCACTGCATCGTTTTAAAATTTTAAATGATTTGATATGTTATTAATAAATGTTTCAAAAGACTTCACAACAATTGATTCGTTGTAGAAGTATACCCCAAGGAAAACATTTACTTCTTTCAGCTAAAGTTTATTAACTGCTATTACTTGCTGAGCAATTGAATGCTCATTCTTGCTTTAAATTAAATGTTTCCAGCTAAGCGTGATCAACCTGAAGGTTCTGACAAGGGAAAAGGAAAGGGAAAGCTGACAGAATAAGTTTATGGTATCTTTTGTAATAGTTAGACTTTATTAAGACGATAATATTTACTATCTATCATGTAATGAATGTTTTAAAGGTCGTGTGCCCGGATTAGACAACTCTGATATGTAAATTAAGTTTGTTTATCTATTTTATAATATTATTCCGCTCAAAGAAATGATATCGTGTAGCACCAAGTTTAGGTTTCAAGTACCTGAATTTGGGGGCGTCACATTTGGTCCCATTCAAGATATTGCAGTTAAGGTTTGATAAGCAGTTATAGCAGATATAATAGTTATAGCAGTTAATGAGAGACAATGAGACACAAGGTTTTAAGTGGTTCAGAGCACACAAGGCTCCTAATCCACTTTTCTACTCCTCGAGTAGGAAATCCACTAAGGATGTCTCTTACAACTGAATCACTTAGATTCCTTCAAGGCCAGCAGCTCTGGAACTTCTCTTAGTTCACTTAGAACTCTTCAAGTCCTCTGACTTGGTACTTCTCTTAGTTCACTTTTGAACTCTTCAAGCCCTCTGACTTGGATCTGCTTTTAGTTCACTTTTGAACTCTTTAAGTCCTCTGACTTGGTTCCTCACTTGGATTGATAGTTGTTGTTGAGGAGTGTTACTCAATTGCAATTAAGCAATTGTTCTAAAGAACTGAGTAACAAAGCAAGCTTTCCTCTTTCAGGATCGTAGAGTTGATCGTTGAGTGTTCTTGAGCTTTTCTCTTGATAATCTGTCTTTTTGTATCTTGTTTACTTAGTCTGAATCCTTGTCTGATTTTCTTATAAAAGAGTCATTCAAAATATATCCGATTGAATGCTCCCGTTGCTGCATTTAATGCTTCAGACTTTTATGTGCAGTTGATGTTGACATCCTGCTTTCCTGCTGCACTGCCGACTGGCCCACTAACACAGCAGACTGCAACTTCACCTAACACATGAAAAGGTGTTTTCTGCGGGTAGTTTAGTCCTTTCTTTAGCTTCTTCAATACGCTTCTTCGATTTGAACTAAGGATGAATATGGAATCATTGGGACTATCAAATTGTCAACGGCTATTAGCCTTTCTTCATTTGTTGCTCTTCCTCCCTTCATCAGAACTACGATCTTTGATGCTGACTGGAGAAGCACTATGATTATGATCATTGTACCATAATCGTTATGCGTTGGCTTGCACAGCTTGACTCAGACTTGATCGTAGAGAACACTACGATTTCTCTTAAGCTCTTTGGTAAATTACGATTCCTGCTTGCTTGTCTTTCAGACTCCACACTTTTGAGAGCACTCTGCGATTTTCAACTTGGCTCAGCAGACGCTCAGATCTTCTTCATAATTCTCAGTGTGGCTTCTAAGGTAGACTACGATTCTGAACATCTTTATTTAAGCTCCATGAGTCTTGCCTTGGCCTCTGCATACTTGATTCTTTTGGCAGACTACGATTCTAGATATCTTCATTTAAACTCCACGATTCTGCCTTGTCTTTTGAATGCTACCTTTGACAGACTACGTTTCTGTTAGGGCTTTAACTTTTACAGCTCAAATAGATCAACCTAATAGATTTGATCTTTTTTTCTATACATTTATTTATATAAATGATAAACATTAAAGCTCAGATCAACCTAACATTTTGATCTATCATCTAAGTCCATGTACATTGATTCTCTTAAGGACTGTACACTTAAGCATTTATATTTATTTTCAATATCAAATATAAATATGCAATTCCCAACAATCTCCCTCTATTTGATGTTGACATAATCAAGGAGATTTAGATCATAGCATTATTTTCTAAATGTAGAGTGCTAGAAAGTAAATATGGCTTAGTGTTTCAGTGAGCAACTAAAATTTCTAGAGAATAAGCATGAATTTATTGATGTTTGAAAAGATATTACAATCTAGCATAAAAACATTAATACAAAATTAAGTTTAAACTTATCTCTATCTTCTTTGCCTCTTTGGTTTTATAGGATTGGCATGCTCTTCAATTCTTCTTCTTCTTGAGGCTTCATTTCTTCTTGCAATGTCCTCTAGCTCATCTCGGGTTAGTGGTTCCAAATGATTATGTCTGTTCATGAAGGCATGATCTCCAACTGGCATACTAAAACCAGTGGAGGTTATACCTTGTGAGCTGGAGGCTAAGGCTTGACCTTGGCTCCTCTGAGTGGGTTCAGCTATGGGTGGACTTTGAGTGCCACCACCCGACGATTAACCAATGTGAGTTTGTGTTTGCCTTCTACTTCCTCCTCTGCCTCTGTTTCTATCTTCTCCTTCCTCATGACTCTGCCCCTTTATGTCAGCATCAAGGGTTCGAACATCTTTAGAGGGGCGTTTAATTCCTTCAATCAACTCACGCATCTGTGAGTGGTTTTGAGAAGTATCACTATGATTTTTAGCAACTCTAGCCTCAGTGTGTCTTTGCTCTTGTTGAATCCGTTCCATTACACTGTAGTTCTAATTGAGTTGAGTTGTACCAGATTTTTGGTAGAATTGAAGTGAGGTGCGCAGTTCTGAGATTTGATTGATCAATAGCTCATTCTGGGATTGCTGATTCTTTTGCATGATCTCCATATCTTCCTTATGCTTCTTTATGGAAGCAAAGTGAATCGCATCCCTTTGACCTAGGCTTTCACCCATTTCCTTGACAATTTCCTTCAGCTTCTTGGACAGCTCAGTTGCCAACTTTCCTAGCAGAGGCTTGACTGAGTCGATTATATGATCGAATCTTATGTGAAGCGCTATGGAGTGAGCTTCAAGAATCTCTCCAGATTCTAACCCTATTTGATTTAATGCTTCATTCAGCTCCTCCTTTGTTGGCATGAGAGACAGTTGATTTAGAATTCGTTGTGTCTCAGGAAGAGGAGGGTATCTGTAGTGTGTTTATCTCTCCTTGATAAGCTTGCGAGAGCAAGAGTCATATCAAAATATTTATTATTGGAGGATGATGGGATGTCTGCTTGGGTTAGAGGGGTTGGCGTGTGCTGTATTGGCATAGTTTTTGGCTCAGATGTCTATGTTTCTGTTTCGTTGAGCTGGTCTGGAGACTCTACGATTGCCGAATCAGATTGATCATTAGGCACAGATTGTAGTTCATCGTCCTGGATTGGCGTTTCAATAGTTGAGTTTGCAAGCATTTCTTCAACAACTCTTGTGATGTGCTCAATCATTATTGGATCATTCATGGGTTGCTCTACGATAACAAGTTGGTTATTTGGTTCATCAGATACAGAGTTTTGGGACTCTGTAACTGGAAATTGATTGAGTGGATGCAGGACCACTTCCAACCATTTGGGCACTTCGTAAAACTAATAGAAGTGTGATGATGGGGTGTGGTTGATAATAAACGAGAGAAGAGTGGAATATACTTCATGCTCAGGTTCTAAGGTTGAAGCATTCTTGATCAGTTTCTGAGCAAAACTCCTTTCTCTTGGGAAGCCATAAGCAAGCACTGAGATTGCTGGATATGCCTTGAATGTCCAGAATATGTGATTCCTAGAATTGAGAATCATAGCTCTATGATATGGCATCATGGGCAAATAATTGAACAGCTGATTGTAGTTTGCTGTTCTTTCACCATTTTGCCCCACATATAAAACCTCAAGATCATCATCTTCTTCTTTATTACTCTCTGCATCATGAACTTGCACAATATCAATCATCTCATCATCATCTGCAATATTCATCATTTCTGCAGCAGCAGACTCTACGAATTCTTCATTTACTGGGGGGGACTTCATTATTCTCTATTTGTAGCTCCCCTTAGCTTCAGCATTCTCTGTCTCCTTTTCTTCTAATTGCTTCCCCTTAGTTGAAGCATTTTCTTGAACAAGAGTTTTTAGAGTTTTTCCTTCTTGTACTTTAGCAGTGTCATCTTTATTTGGGCTTAGCACAACCATTTCTGGTATAACCACTTTAGCCATTTCTTCTCCCAGAGATTCATCAATGCCAGCATCAGACATATCCACATTATATTGATTTGTAGTCTGATCGGGTGCAGCAGAGTTGTCAGCATCTCTGATGTAAGTTAATACATCTTCAATGATTCTGATCTCTTGTGGAGTTGGACCAGATGCTTGTTGCTTAGTAGACTGGTCAGCCTTTTCTGCAGCCCTTCTTCTATCATCTTCTTCCAATACTTCTTCATTGGCAAGAGCATACTTCTTAGCCAACTTCTTCACCCTTTTCTTTGACTTAGGCACAGCCTTTACATCCTTTTCAGCTTCAATCCTTTGAGTTTGCTCAGACTGAGATGCAGTTGCAGCTTCTCCTTCTGCAGTGGCAGTTAGTCTGGACTCTACGATTGGTGATGACTCCACAATCATAGTGAGTGTAGACTTCCCTATTTTGTGACTCCGTTTTTTTATTCTCTGAGGTTCAAAACTACCTTCAGCTTTATCTTCATTTATCTCCCTCTTCTTCTTCTTCTTCTTCTTCTTCTTCTTCTTCTTCTTCTTCTTCTTCTTCTTCTCTTTCATAATCTCCTTGCCTTGAGGGACATCAGTGGTTTAGCCTATGGGCTCCTCAGCTGCTTGAACACTTTTATGCATTTTCTTCTTTCCTTTACTCTTGCTGGTTAGAGCTATAGCTTTCTCTTGATTCACCTCTTTTTCTTCCTCTTTAGCTTCCTTTGCAACAGATGAGGTTGCAGACATCATATTCACATTTTCTGCTGGATTTCTTTTCCAATTTTGAAATAGTTGCTGGGTCATCTTCCTATTCGGATTGATTGGAATACCGTCATTGTCCCGAATTTTGTCACCCAGTGCATCCTGAATGATAATGCTGATAAACCTCCCATAGAATATTTTGGCAGTGCTCTTGGTCTTCATAGGTCCTTGCATCCATTTTCCGAACCACTCCATTAGTAAGGCTCCATAGTTGAGTTGGACTCTAAAGCGGATAGCTGTCATGAGCTTCAGCCACTTTTTGTTTACAGAATCGTGACCAGAGCTCTTGCAACATACGCATTTTCCAACAATATCAGCAAGAAATTCATATTCTTGGGGAAATTCTTTCTTCTTGTAACCACTCTTCCCTTCAGTTTTTGTGTAGTTCATCTTCTTCAGACCCTTATGAAAGTCAACAGCCTCCATGGATGAAAGACCTTCACTTTTGAAACCTAGGGCTAGGTTTATGCTTTCAGCATTGAGTCGGATTTTCACATCTTTGACCTTGGTGAGAATGAAGTCTTGATCAACAACTCCATTGCAGTAAAACTCCTTTATCAGCTTTGGATATATCAGTGCGCTGGTGCTCAGAGCATTCTTAAGACCCGCTTTCTTCAGGAGTGAAAGAACTTTGTGAATCTCAGGTCTAGCCTTCTTGAATCCATCAAAACATAGTTGATAGCCGGAAACAACATTGGAAGCAGCCATTTGTTTGTTTAATTTTCCTGCAGTGAATGAATTTGGCTTAGCTTTCTGAAACTTAGGGTTTAGTTTGAGAGAGAGATAGAATAGTTTGGAATTCAAAAAGTAAGCTGACAAATGATAGTTTAAAATTAATTTAAAAACTTCCCTCCATATTTTGCATCGTGGGACACGTGTCAAGTTCTGTAGGACTCCACGATTTTAAGTTATGTGGAAAGTTCCATTATGCCCTTAGCTCCCCCTGAGCTAGTGAGTCCTTGTGAGAGAACTACGATAGTAGAGAACCACTCCACGATTGTTGAGTTTGATCCTTTGCTTGCTCTTCAACCATTGACTCTACGGTTTTTGTGATGCATTCTGAACTGACATCCCTTCTGGATTAAGATTGTTCAGGAAGGGCCAATCTCTTAGTTTGACACTAAGGATCAGGTTTGTCCCTGAGATATTAATCAGAATGGTTGTTTGGCGTGATGATGATGCTATAACTGTGAGCTTTTCTACTTTGGCTGGATCACTCCACGATCGTGATTCCTCTTTGTCATCTCTACGATTTAGACTTAGCCTTTATATCTGCAAGGTTAGCACCATCTAGAGCATAGAATTCATGGTTGCAAATTTAACATACCTAACTCACTTATCAGTTTATTAAATCTGGATTCATCTAAGGGTTTAGTAAACACATCAGCAAGTTAATTTTCAATAGGGATGTATTGCAAAGATATTATTCCATTTTGAACATGATCCCTAATAAAATGATATCTTATTTCTATATGCTTGGTCCTAGAATGCATGACAGGATTATTTGTTATTGCTATGGCACTTGTGTTATCACAGTGTATGGGTACAGATTTGAAATCAAACCCATAATTTGCTATCTGGTTCTTCATCTATAGGATTTGAGCACAGCAACTGCCTGCAGCAATGTATTCAACTTCTGTTGTTGAAGTTGATACTGAGTTTTGCTTCTTGCTGAACCAGGACACTAGTCTATTTCCTAATAGTTGACAAGTGCCACTGGTACTCTTTCTATCTATTTTGCATCCTGCAAAGTCAGCATATGAATATCCTGTCAGTTCAAATGAGGACTCCTTGTGATACCATAGACCCAAGTAGGGTGTACCTTTGAGATACCTGAAAATCCTTTTTACAGCAGTTAAGTGTGATTCCTTAGGATTAGCTTGAAATCTAGCACATATACATGTTGCAAACATTATATCTGGTCTACTGACAGTTAGGTAGAGAAGGAAACCTATCATACCTCTGTATTGAGTAATATCAATACTTTTACCTTTCTCATCTTTGTCAAGCTTAGTTGTTGGAGCAATTGGTGTTTTCATGGGAGAGGTTGATTCCATGCCATACTTCTTAAGTAAGTCTTTAATGTACTTGGCTTGGCTTATGAAGATACCTTCATCAGTTTGCTTTACTTGCAGTCCAAGGAAGAAGTTCAGCTCACCCATCATGCTCATTTTAAACTTGCTCTGCATAAGCTTGGCAAATCTCTTACACAAATTTTTATCAGTAGAGCCAAAGATAATATCATCTACATATATTTGAACTAGTAAAGCTTTATCTTTGTGCTTCCTAAGAAATAGTGTAGTATCTACTCTACCTCTAGTGAATCATTTTTCAATAAGAAAGTTTGTTAGTGTTTCATACCATGCTCTAGATGCTTGTTTAAGTCCATATAAGGCTTTATCTAATCTATAGACATAATCAGAGAGGGTTGGATTGACAAAACCTGGGGGTTGTTCCACATATACATCCTTCTTGAAGTTCACCATTAAGGAATGCACTCTTGACATCCATCTGGAATACTTTGAACTTCATGTGAGCAGCAAATGCAAGGAATATTCTAATTGCTTCAAGTCTGGCGACTGGTGCAAAGGTCTCATCGTAGTCTATGCCTTCTTCTTAAGAATAACCTTTGGCCATCAGTCTTGCTTTGTTCCTTGTGATCACCCCATCTTCATCCATCTTGTTTCTGAAAACCCATTTGGTGCCGATGACTGGGTGATTCTTTGGTCTTTGAACTAATCTCCAGACTTTGCTTCTCTCAAATTGATTTAGTTCCTCTTGCATGGCTTCAATCCAGCTTGCATCTAGCATTGCATCTTTAATCTTTTTGGGTTCTATTTGAGATAGAAAACTCAAATAAAAACACTCATTCTGAGTTGCAGATCTTGTTTTGATTCTGGCAGTTGGATCACCAATGATCAGATCTTGAGTGTGATCTCTTGCCCACCTGTTCCCTGTTGGAACATCTGTTCTGGTGCCTTCTTGTCTGAACTCCTCAAGATTGACTTCTGGTTCTTGTTGGTCAGAATCGTTGTCTGGTTCAGCTCTCTCTACGATTTCATCTTCGAACACTATGATTCTTTCTTCATAAACTACTATCGTAGTGTTGGGCTCGACCACCTCATTCGTAGTGTCGGTATCATCACTCGTAGTGTCTTGTGGTGCAGACTTGTCCGAGTCTGTTTCATCAAAGATGATGTGGATTGAGACTTCAACACTTAATGTCTTCTTGTTGAACACTCTGTAGGCTTTGCTGTCTGTGGCATATCCAAGGAAGATTCCTTCATCTGACTTGGGTTGGAACTTAGTCAGATATTGCTTCCCATTATTGAGAATGTAGCATGAACAACCAAACACATAGAAGTAACTGACATTTGTCTTTCTTCCTTTCCACAGCTCGTAGGGAGTCTTCTTTAACGTAGAGTGTACAAGAGATCTGTTCTGTGTATAGCACGCACTGTTGATGGCTTCTGCCCAGAAGTATTCAGGAAGATGAGTTGCTGCTAGTATAGTTCTTCCAGCTTCTATAAGTGTTCTGTTCTTCCTTTCAGCTACTTCATTTTGCTGAGGAGTTCGTGGTGCTGAGAAGTTATGACTGATGCCATTGTCTGCACAGAATTGATCCACTTCTGAGAAGTCAAACTCTCTACCATGATCACTCCTTATTACCTTGATAGTCTCTCTTTTTTCATTCATCACCAGCTTGAACATCTTTATCAGTTGGGAGCTTGTCTCATCTTTTGAGTTAAGAAAGAACACCCATGTGTATCTGGTGTAGTCATCCACTACGACCAGTGAGTATCTCTTTCCTCCTAGGCTCACAGTTGGAATTGGCCCAAAGAGATCCATATGAAGTAACTGTTGGGGCCTGTCAATTGAGTTGACTGCTTTGCCTTTGAATGAGCTCCTTGTTTGCTTTCCAAGCTGGCATGTGTTACATGGTCTTTCTTTGATGAAGTTGAACTTGGGTAAACCTGCTACCAGATCCTTGGAGGCCAGCTTAGACATACTCTTGAAGTTGAGATGGGATAATCTTCTAGGCCAAAGCCAACTTATTTCTTCAGTTGCTTTAGCAAGAAAGCATACTGTCTCATCAGAACTGAGCTGAGCAAGGTTAACAGTGTATACATTTCCTTCTCTTGTTCCTGTCAGCTTGATAGAGGATGTCTTCAGATCTCTGACTTGACACTGATTGTTGAGAAAGGTGACTTGATGACCTTTATTGTAGAGTTGGCTGATGCTAAGAAGATTGTGCTTTAGTCCATCAACATTAGCCACTTTGCTGAAGGACACCGCACCATTCCCAGCTGATCCATAGCCTCTTGTCTTGCCAGAGCTGTTATCTCCAAAGATAATTATTGGTCCCTCCTTCTCTGTGTAGTTCGACTGGAGGGCTTTGTTCCCAGTCATATGCCTTGAGCAACCACTGTCTAGATACCATGTTGTAGTCGTGGTGCTCATTTCCTACAGATAGATTCAGCTTTTATGTTGGTACCCAGACTTGCATGGGTCCTGCAATGTTAGTACCCTTAGGAACCCAAACCTGCTTGACTTTGGGTCTCCCATGTACAATATTATGAAAGCATGATGCAGCTTTATGACCAAATCTTCCACATGCAAAGCATCCAATATAATTTATGTGTGTGTGTGGATTCTTTCTCCATTTGGACTTGTGTGGGTATTTGTTGGCCTTGCCCTTATATTGCATCTTCCTTTTCCATGCAGCCTTGGAGTTCAGGTTTTATGCTGAGTAAACCTCATCACCACGATTCCTTCCAAGTTGATCCGTGGATTCAATTTTACTTAACTCTACGATTCGTCGAGGTTGGGCAGTGGTGACTGAGTCACTCTTCACCTTTCTGAATCCTAGGCTAGCATGAGATCCGTAGTGTTTAGGAACATGTCTTGGATCAGAAGAGCAAGGTTGCATTGGTTCATCCTTCTGTGTGGACTTTACAAATGTGATACTTCTATTTAAATTAGAAGCACTACTCATGTTAGTTTCCTTTATGTTTTCCACACTGGGTTCTGAGATAGATTCCCCAAACCCTAAGCCTGTTCTATCAGATACACTTCTCTGATTGGATATCAGGGAGTCCATGGATGAAGAAAATCAAATTCCATGTGGAGATAGTTTTTTCTAGTTCCTCAATCTTAGAGGTTAGATTTGACTCTCTTTGCATACTCAGTTCATTGGTCTCTCTCAAGATTTTATTCTCAGGTTCAAGCTTAGAGAGAGAGTCAGAACTTAGTAGAGCTTCTTCCAGCTCTTTCTGAACTTTCTCTTTCTCCTTTTGAAGATCAATATAATCTTTAGATAGGATTCTTAACCATCTCATATTTTGATATAGATCAGTTGACATATAACGAATGCCAGTTCTTAAATCATTAATGTCTATATCATGATAGTTGAAATCAAATACCTTATCTATAACTGCTTCAGCATCTTTTCTGTTGAGTGCATCTTTGGCCATCAGGCATATGTTGGCTTTTTGAGGTGCTTCATCATCTTCAGACTTAACATTACTGTCATTGTCTGAATCACTCCAAGAGCTTCCAGCTACAAGCCCTTTGTCTTTCTTCTTATTCTTTTTGTAGCCTTTGAGCTCCTTCTTTGGATTTGACTTTTTTTTTCAGCTCTTCTCTGATAGGCTTGTTGCAGTTGGCAATGACATGACTAGGCTTCTTGCAGTTATAGCGTAAGTCACTGATCTGCTCCTGACTGCTGTTCTTATTGAATCTTTTTGGTTTGCTGCTTCTTCCTTTGAGTATGAGCCTTCTGAATCTTCTGGACAGCATTGCCGCTTCATCATCATCATTATCATTATCCTCATCATCTTCCTCAGAGTCAGATTCATCTTCAATATGTGCTCTGGAGATTTCTTCCTTTGCTTTAAGAGCAACTCCTTTATCTTTCTTTCTTCCTTCTGACAAAGTTTCTGCACGTTGAGTTAGTTCTAGCTCATAAGTAAGAAGGTTTTCGTAGAGTTGTTGAACTGTCATCTCATGCAGATTCTTTGACTCTCTAATTGCAGTAGTCTTGGCATCCCATCTGCTCGACAAGGATCTCATGAACTTGATAACTAGATCTTTATTTGGATAGGTCTTTCCATAAGCTCTTAGAGAGTTGATCAGCATTGTGAATCTTTTATAGGTTGAAGTGACATTTTCTCCAGGAACATGGGCAAACATCTCATACTGTTGAGTCAGTAGAGATTTCTTATTTTCTCTAAATTCTTCAGTTCCTTCATGCATGATGAGCAATGCCTCCCAGACTTCTTTAGCAGTTTTGCAGTTGACCACGTTTTTGAATAGAACATCTTCGAAGGATTGGAACAAAATATTCTTAGCCTTCTTGTCAAGCTGAACATTTTTCTTCTCATTTTCAGTCCATTCAGATTTGACTTTGATCAGCATTTTGTTTGGATCTTCTGGAGTTGGTGCAAGCCTTGTTGGAACATAGGACCAATTCAGAACTGTTTTACATAGATCATAATCTATTGAATCCATGTAAGCCTGCATCCGAACTTTCCAGTTGGCAAATTTATCTTTGTTGCACTTAGGTGGTTTGCTTCCTCTACCTGTCTTGGTCTCGCTTATCAGTTGTGCCATCGGATCTACTCAAGCTTGTATACTTAGATAAGAGAACCTGCTTTGATACCAATTATTAGTTTCTAAATACACATTAGTTATCTAGAAGGGGGGTTGAATAGATATTTTAAAAAATCTTTCTTTAAAATACTTTGTCAGTATTGATTATACTGACAGCAGCGGAATATATGTTTTGTTCCCCTTCAAGATATTACAGTTAAGGTTTGATAAGCAATTATAGCAGATATAACAGTTATAGCAGTTAATGAGAGACAATGAGATAAAAGGTTCTAAGTGGTTCAGAGCACACAAGGCTCCTAATCCACTCTTCTACTCCTCGAGTAGGAAATCCACTAAGGATGTCTCTTACAACTGAATCACTTAGATTCCTTTAAGGTCAGCATCCCTGGAACTTCTCTTAGTTCACTTAGAACTCTTCAAGTCCTCTGACTTGGTACTTCTCTTAGTTCACTTTTGAACTCTTCAAGCCCTCTGACTTGGATCTGCTCTTAGTTCACTTTTGAACTCTTCAAGTCCTCTGACTTGGTTCCTCACTTGGATTGACAGTTGTTGTTGAGGAGTGTTACTCAGTTGCAATTAAGCATTCGTTCTGAAGAACTGAGTAACAAAGCAAGCTTTCCTCTTTCAAGATCGTAGAGTTGATCGTTGAGTGTTTTTGAGCTTTTCTCTTGATAATCTTTCTTTTTGTATCTTGCTTACTTAGTCTGAATCCTTGTCTGATTTCCTTATAAAAGAGCCATTCAAAATATGTCCGTTTGAATGCTCCCGTTGCTGCATTTAATGCTTCAGACTTTTCTGTGCAGTTGATGTTGACATCCTGCTTTCCTGCTGCACTGCCGACTGGCCCACTGACACAGCAGACTGCAACTTCACCTAACACCTGAAAAGGTGTTTTATGCAGGCAGTTTAGTCCTTTCCTTAGCTTCTTCAATACGCTTCTTCGATTTGAACTAAGGATGAATATGGAATCATTGGGACTATCAAATTGTCAACGACTATTAGCCTTTCTTCATTTGTTGCTTTTTCTCCCTTCATCAGAACTACGATCTTTGATGCTGACTGGAGAAGCACTACGATTATGAACATTGTACCATAATCGTTGTGTGTTGGCTTTCACAGCTTGACTCAGACTTGATCGTAGAGAACACTATGATTTCTCTTAAGCTCTTTGGTAAACTACGATTCCTGCTTGCTTGTCTTTCAAACTCCACACTTCTGAGTGCACTCTGTGATTGTCAACTTGGCTCGGCAGACGCTCAGATCTTCTTCATGATTCTCAGTGTGACTTCTAAGGCAGACTACGATTCTGAACATCTTCGTTTAAGCTCCACGAGTCTTGCCTTGGCATCTGCAGACTTAATTCTTTTGGCAGACTACGATTCTGGATATCTTCATTTAAACTCCACGATTCTGCCTTGTCTTCTGAATGCTACCTTTGACAGACTACGATTCTGTCAAGGTTTTAACTTTTACAGCTCAAATAGATAAACCTAACAGATTTGATCTTTTCTTCTATACATTTATTTACATAAATGATAAACATTAAAGCTTAGATCAACCTAATATTTTGATCTATCATCTAAGTCCTTGTACATTTATTCTCTTAAGGACTGTACACTCAAGCATTTATATTTACATTTCAATATCAAATATGAATATGCAATTCCCAACACAACTCTTAATCACCTCTTTCTTTGTAAATTTGAAACAACCAATGAAACAATATGAAGGTCTCCCTAAATGAAGACTTGTGTGAGATGTAAGCATCGTTTTGAAAGCAATAGTCATGGGATTTCTCATTTTGATGCTAATTTAAACTAGAAAGAAGTAATAGGAGTCATAATCACCTATATTTTAACAATTTGAGAGAACTAATGAAATAATAAAAAGGTCTCCCTAAATGAAGACTTGTGTGAGATATACGGATCGTTTCTAAAGCACAAGTGATTGGATTGCTCCTTTTGATGCTAATCAAACTAGAACGAAGTCATAGGACACATAATCACCTCTTTCTTTGACAATTTAAGAGAACCAATAAAACAATAAGAAGGTCTCCCTAAATCAAGATTTGGGTGAGATGTACGCATCGTTTTTAACACGATAGTCATGTAATTGCTCCTTTTGATGCTAATCCAACAAGAAAGAAGTATTAGGACTCCTAATCACCTATTTCTTTGATAATTTTAAAGAACCAATGAAAAAATAAGAAGATCTCCTTAAATGAAGACTTGTGTGAGATGTACGCACCGTTTTGAACTCGATAGGCATGGGATTGCTCCTTTTGATGCTAATCAAACTAGAACGAAGTTATAGGACTCCTAATCACTCTTTCTTTGACAATTTTAGAGAACCAGTTAATCAATAAGAATGTATCCCTAAATGAAGACTTGTGTGAGATGTACGTTTGGGTTTGAACGCGATAGTAATGGGTTTCTTCTTTTGACGCTAATCAAAATAGAACGAAGTAATACAACTCTTAGTCACCTCTTTCTTTGTAAATTTGAAACAACCAATGAAACAAAATAAAGGTCATCATTTTGGACGCGATAGTGATGGGATTGCTCCTTTTGATCCTAATTTAAACAAGAACGAAGTAATAGGACTCATAATCACCTATATTTTGACAAATTGAGAGAACTAATGAAACAATAAGAAGGTTTCCCTAAATGAAAACTTGTGTGAGATGTACGGATCATTTTGAAAGCACTAGTGATTGGATTGCTCCTTTTGATGTTAATCAAACAAGAACAAAGTCATAGGACTCATAATCACCTCTTTCTTTGACAATTTGAGAAAACCAATGAAATAATAAGAAGGTCTCCCTAAATCAAGACTGGTGTGAGATCTACGCATCATATTTAACGCGATAGTCATGGGATTGATCCTTTTGATGCTAATCAAATTAGAACGAAGTAATAGGACTCCTAATCACCTCTTTCTTTGACAATTTTAGAGAACCAATGAAACAATAAGAAGGTATGTAAGAACCGTGAATTTCATGAATAATTTTTTTTATTATTATTTTATTTATTGATATAATAAGAAAATGAATACTTATTGGAACATAAATATTTATGATTTATGAGAAAAGTAATTCGATTATATTAAAGTGAATTTATAATAATTGAGGAAATATGGAGAATTACGACTCGTAGAATGCCTTATCTGGCATGAGAATGGAAAAGATGATGATTTAATTAATTTAAGAGGAAAATCGATAAGTGAAGGATTAATTAATATTACATTGTTAATTAATTATTGTTAGTGATAGCCTATTAATGGGTAATTATTAATATGTTATTGTGAGTAACAAAACATTTATGAGTAAATAATTGATGAATATAATAAGAGTTATATTTATTTAATTATTTGTTGTGTGCAATACATGTGATAGTTAATCGTATAATAATGTTATTAATTGTTATTGCGAGTAATAGAATATTATTGAGTAAATGAATAATTAATATTTTTTTACTATAAATGATAGTAGATTAATGAATAAGTAATTAATTTATGTAATAGATTAATGCTTGTTCGATTAATTGTTAAGTGTAAAGTTATATAAATCACATATTGTATAGTGACTACACCTATAAAATATAAAGTATAGTGTTACACTTTTTACGTGACTATACAATATATGAGAACTATATATTAAAATTAATTGGATTATGTGATTTACATAATAATACTTATGTGACAAAATGTTGTGAGTATGATTATTTCAATAGTTTAAATTGAAATAATAAGAGTTGTAATAATGTTATGTGACAACATGTATATATGGATACATTAAAGGTGTACTTATGGACTATTAAATTGAACTAAGTGTATATTTAATAATATAAGAGGAAACAAATAAATGGTTATCTATTTTAATATTAAGGTGGAATTAAAATAATAATTATTTTAATAAATATAAATAATTGAAATAATATGGTTCATGGTAATGTCGAAAGATAATACTCAATTAGATTATATTTGGTATTATAACTGTACATGAATTATATGATGTGAATAGATATATACCCCCAACTTGCCATTTTGTAATTTTATTATATCAATTAGAGTCCATGTATACACTCTAATTAAATTTATAACCTAAGTGTTGGCTTTAATTTGTGACAAACTCACAAATGCTGGGTATTAGAAGGTTGTCCGTTAATGAGTGATCATGCTCTCCTCACGTGAATAAACTCTAAGCCTAGCCTATTCCTTGTTATCAAACTCAGCAAACATAGCTAGTAATCATCAATGGGGGAGTGGCTCTAACAGTGAAGTTCAACAACTACCCAACTACTCTCCATGAACCAATAAATTTTTCTTCTTTCCATTACTTTGAATTAGTGGATGATTACATTGTCTGTGTAAAAGATTTCCTATAAATGAAGCTTCTCCCCTTCTTCATTTCAATTGCTGAGAATCTGTTAAGTGTTAAATATAGAGTGAGTTTACTAAGTTAGTGAGAATTATGAGAATTAAGGAAAAGCAATTTAGCAGCAAGTTCCTATCTAGCATAGTAGAGGTATAACTTTCATTACATTGTTCTTCATTTTTGAAACTTGATAGATTATTGATTATGCATGAATTACATGATAATTGGATTTGAGAATGATTGTTAGTTGTTATGTAAGTTTATATGCATCTAATATAGCAATGTGACTGTGTTGGAATGAATTTCGTAGGAGAATTTTGTGCTTGGCCTTGAAATCTGCCGAACAGAGGCCTTTCTAGTTCTGGCTGGGAAGTGGCGCAGCTGCGCCCAACTTGTTCTTGGGTGCAGCGCAGCTGCGCCGGTACCTGATTCCAGATTCTACTTCTGTTAACAAATCTGTTAAGTACCAATGTGTTAATACTACTTAGACAAGCATGAGAACATGGTTAACATGTATATATAAGTACATTGATATAGTATGAGCATGTTTGACTATGATAGTATATAATTACTAAAGAAAGTTATAGTTTTCAAAATGAAAGTTAGAGTTTTTAAAACAAACTTCACATATGCATGCGGGGTTCACATTCTGACTTTCAAGCATATTTGTATGGCTTAGCAATGCATGGAGAACATGTTTAACTTGTGCATATGTGACTCTTGATGTGGCATGAGTTTCTTTGCCATCGTTAGTATACATTGCTAAATAAACTTAAAGTTTCTAAAATAGACTTTCACATATTATGTTGATGTTTATGTTCTGACCTTGTAAGCACGTTTGTGTGGTCTAGATATACATGAAGATCATGTTAACATGTGAATTTATGTGTCATGATATAGCATGAACGTGTTTGACCTCATTAGTGAACATTTACTAAAAAAAAGTATACGTTTTGAAAATGGACTTTGACATATAAGTATGATATTCATATTTTGACTATATTAGCATGATAATATACTTATATGACTAAATTATGAACATAAGCTAACATGATTAGTGATACATGGTTTCCTTGTTCATGTCCAAATTATTTGGCTTTTAACTAAAGGAAACTTGTTATATTTGAAACTAATATCCATGAATACCACATGAGAGATATTCTAACTTTGTGAGCATGTAAACATGACTTAACTACATATGAATTGTGAATACAAGGTGTTGAGTTTACGCTAGCATACATGGGTTAAGTCGTAACGATTTCAAAAGTAAAGTTCGGACTTTTTGCAAACTAAGTCACATGATCATAGTGTAATAGCATTCTGATATTTTTAACATGCTTAACAATGCTTTTAATATCGCTAATATATCATGTATGTGCACATACTTGTTAAAAATAATGCGAGTTAATCGAGTAGGAGGTTGATTAAGTTTTCGAGCAAATAACAATGCTATTAATGTGTATATGATGTAGAAATATGTGAGCATGCTTATTGATAGATTATATGACCACCTCGCATGTATGCATGTCAAACATGATAGCCTTTATGATTTCATAACTTTTTATAGCCTTAAGTCATCAAAGATATTAATCTTGAACCATTGCATGAAAGATTGGACTTAGAAAGGTTATGTAAGCATCAAAGACCCTTTAACATATGAATATACGATGTGTTAATGTATGGTTACATATTGGACAGAAGCAGTGAGGCAAAAGCTCAACCCTGGTCTGGCCAGGGGACAGCGCAGCTGCGCCGTCCCTAGGTTTAACCAGGGCGCAGCTGTGCCAGTCTGGAAATTTGTCTGAGTATTCTGCTCAAATTTTAATTTTGATAATTGGTTTACAATGATACTCTAACCTGCTAAATAGAGTCTGATTGGTATTAGTTGTAATGTTATGTGATAGTGGTGTAACATAGTGATGTTTAACTTGTGAAAAGGAACTCTAAGGATAATAAAGATATAACCAATTTAGTGTTATGATTTACTATAATACTATACATAATATATAACTATGTTACTTGAATTCCCGATGTTTTATAATCTGATTTCATACCACATGTGTGTAACTACGTAATGACATACTATGAAGATGTTTAACTTGAGAGAGGGAATTCCATAGATAATAATGACATAATCTGTTAAGTGTTATAAAACGATGCTATATGTGGTATAACTGTGTAGTAAGGTTAAGACCTAACTTATGTGTTGATTATATATACAAGATAAGGTGACGATGTTAAACTATATGACTAATGAATATCCTATACATGTAAATATATATTACGATAGGAATTTAAAGTGTTGATAAGCTATAAGTGGTAATCTACGCTTAAGGAAAATTTCCTTGAACCCGTTCTTGTATTATTAATTGCAAGTATCCTAAACCCTTGCATTTCTTTATTCGATGAATCTTGTAAGCAAGCCTCTTAACTTACACAACTTTGGATTTTGTGCAAGTATTTAAACCTTATCTCTTTAATGCAAATTCTTACCCTACTTTTATCGAGCAAGGTTCCTAACTTCATTTGATTTATATATTGAATGCAAGTATCCAACTACTCTTTTTATTGAGCAAGTATTTGATTCATACTCTTTATTGAATACATATTTAAGCTTGTACCATCATTGATCATACGAGTAAATAGGTGCTAGAATAATTCTTGCCTTATAAAATTATATTTCATAGCTTGATTTAAATCACGATTGTATTCTTCGAATTATTTTTACGAGTATTGAACTCATAAATTGTTCTTATATACATTGTTGAAATTGTCTACGCCATTTGATTCGGCTAGACCAATATCATGAATTGGAAAGCGATCCACACCAATTGCCTTGGTGCGGACTCTTATAAATTGACTGAGATGAACAAACCTCGTAGAAAGGGGAACTATATAGTCGGGGTGCCGACTATAGTGTGATAGGTTATTCATAACACCAGGTACGATAGGCTGATCCCCTAATTGTACTTGTTTAGGTTACCAGAAATATTTTTGGTGATTCTAGTAGAAGTTCGTGGTTCTTAGCGACCACTCAGCATCCAGTATTTATTAACTTGACACTTTGAACTCGTTAGATTCTTTTATTAATCCTTGGTCCACAGCGACACTCAGTGATATCTATTCATTCACATGAAATTGTTGAAACTTTTGAATCCTTTAATAACTTCTCGACCCGTAGTGGTCCTTATTTAACTTCGCAGAATAGATTTGGAAGTCATTGCTATTCATTTTGTTCACAACATTCTTATTTGAATTCTTGAGCGATTAATTACCATTTTACCCTTGAGATTAAGAACCGTATATATTCCTGTTCACATTTATTGGTATATTACTTGCTGAGCAAATTTGTTGCTCACTCTTGCTTCCCATAAACATTTCAGTTAGGGCAAGGCAAGGTGGAACCCCAAGACAGGACAAGTGCGAAGGCAAGGCTATGAAGTAGCTGTGCTTTTCTATATTAGAATGTTTTCGTTATGTTGTATTAAGACTTAATTAATGTTATGTATTAAGATATGTTTGGATTAAGTTATGCAGTGTATTAGTAATAGTTTCAAGACTTGGGGCGAGAATATTTATGTTATATCAATGTAAATTATTCTGTTATTCCATTGTTTGAGATTTTAATTGTTATTAGAATTAGTACGTGACGAACCGAATTCGAGATCAGTGACAGTCTAAATTTGGGGGCGTCACAGGTTGGTATCAAAGCTGTAGGTTATAAACCTTAGGAGCGTGACCTTAAGCTATAACCTTAGAAGAGATTTAGAAAATAGAATGAGATAGAACTCATGTAGAGTTTCTTAGAGAGCTACTAGTGTTATAAAATATATTTTCGTTCTATACAATGAAATTATGTTTTATTCGAAGATGATAATAACGTTTATTGGTTTTATGATTATGGATGTCAGAGATAGGTAAACCTAGTAGGGTCATGGAGGAGGAACCACGTCAGGTACATGTGGTGTCCGCAACACCCTTTATAATTGAATCTATTACGGTAGTAGCCTTAACCTAGTAGGAGTGGAGTCAGAATATAATTAGAAATCCACGGTGAAAGTTTTCTTTCGGGATTGGGGAATGTGCGAGGAACTTAGTAACTGAGAACTCAGAAATGAAGAATAAGATACAATAGTGGAAGGCGAAGTTCTAAACCTTCAGATTAGTAAATAATAGATACAGACATAGTGAAAGGAAAGGTAGTAGGTAGTTATTGGAATAAGTGTCGCGAATGATACAATAGATGTTTATAGATATGGAACAGTTGTTGTAAATCCCAATCTTAGGAAAGTATCTTTCTAACCCCAACGTTAGTAGTACCCGAGAGGGGTATGTAATGAAACTAGCAGATTGCTATACAATGTGATATGTTTTCATGTGGCATGTCTTTATTAAACGTATGCATAGTGACCAGATTTTGTTAAATAATGACAAGGGAGAATAGTAATAAAACTTATACATCTTAAGAAGTATTAAAAAGTATTAGATGTTTAATAAAGAGGTGATAATATTGTTTTATTTCTATACAGAAATGTCAATACCCCAAGGAGGAGAGACTCGTCAAACGACAGAGAATGGAGATAGGGAATTGAATCAAGAACCCTTAAAACAATTGGTAGATCTTATAGTAAATGCTTTTGAAGAAGGAATCAATGATTATAAGAAGAGACAGACGAAAACTTTTGAGGTAGGAAAAGATATTAATATAACTAAAGGAGGAGAGGTTAATATTTCAAAGAAAGCGAACGAAGGTAGGATGGAAGAGAGTAGTAGTGGTAGCAGTAAGAATTTCAAGAGAAAGTGGAATGAGGCTAAGTATATAAGAGGAGAAGGACAACAACGGAAGAAGAAGGTAGAATCCTGTAAGGAGTGTAGAAAGAACCACATGGGAGCGTGTTTGAAAGGAAAACATGTGTGTTATAAGTGCGGTGAGAAGGGTCATATTTCTCCTAACTGTCCTAGGAATGAGAAAACCAAAGAATGTTTTGCGTATGGATCTGAAAAATGTTAAATACGCAATTGACAGAAGGAAATAAACGAGGAAGGGAACAGAAACAAAAGAAGAAGGGACAACAACAACATCAACAACAATCCGATGGGAAGTCACCAGGAAGGACTCAAGAAAAAGAACAAGGATTGTCCAAGATGTGGGAAGAGTCATCAAGGAGAGTGCTGGAAGGGACGAGGCGTTTGCTATAGCTGCGGCCAGGAAGGGCATATTGTTAGGTTTGTACGAAATCATGACGCAATCAAATTGCAAAAATTAGCAGAAGCATGGTATATCAGAGTTTAAAAAATTTCTACAAAACCATTACCTGGATCATCTTTTATGTAAATTATTAATTTAAAACGATAAATAAGAAGTTATGGAATCATACCCTTGTAGAACGAAGCTTCCACAGGTACGAGTTCAACTCCTTGTTCTTCGTGATCTCCTTGAATTTCCGGGTTAGATTCCTTCCTTTGATCAACGTTGGCCACCCAAGTGTTTGGCCTCTAGAGGTGATCCACCAAGGAAGAGGAAAAATCAAGAAGGAGGGTAGTTGGCTTAGTTTTCTATCCTCTATAGAAAATGAGTACTCTCCAACAATTGGAATTGCATCAACTGATATCTATTATAAGACTCCTCTTATATAGATATTGGTCAACCCTTCTAATCCTATTAGACATAGGATTTCATTTAATTAATTATACTACTTTAATTAATTTAAGCTTCCCACCACATTGGGAATAATTAATTAAATGAATTTAATTAATTTGTGTCCTAATCTTATTAGAAATAAATGAGAGTACTAATATTAAATTAATTACTATACCCCTTTAGAAATTAAAATAATAATAATAATTATAATAATATTAATATGACATCTCTTATTAATTTATATTTAATATTTCCAAAATATTAAATAATAAACATTAAGCTATTTAATTTATTCTATCACCATTGATTAAATTAATTACACTTAATACATTATTACGATTATGCCATTACCTTCTTAAGTAATTATTCTTCTTTTTATGGTGTGACCATTTAGGTTCTCCATATTAAACCGGTTGTGAATAAATTAATTAGAACAATTCTAATCTTATTTAAATAAATAAATTAAACTAATAATCTATTTAAATAAATAATATTTATTCTACAATAGGAATAAGCCTCCCTAGCGATCAACGACTTTTCAGATAATATAGATTTCAACATTAATCATAAAAGAACCTGTGAGTAAATAGTTGCCGTACAATTCAATCCCTCCACCATACAATGTCCCAATTAAATATAAGACATGAATTTACTATCAAGTCTTATTTTATTCAATTATATGTATTTCGATTATAAAATACATAACTCCATATAATGCAAATTAGAAACTCCTTTCTAATTTCATTCCACCTTGGCCAAAGATTCCTGTGTTGCCATTTAACGAATCACATAGGACATATCTCCTCTTTTACTAGAGGTGGTAGATTCTTTATTGATCATACATTATCTCCATATGTAACTTATTATACCCAAGCATACCCTATATATACCTTAAAGGGCTTTAAGGAATAAGTCAAAGTATAATTCATTACATACAAGATACTATGATGATCTCAAGTCCAAGGATCACTTGTACTACTATCACATTAGGAATTTCTATTGACAGGCAAGTAAAACTCTATTAGGTATTCCATAGCGAGTCACGTTCAGTGAACTTATTCTCCAATAAACACCTACATACTTGCTTTAGTGTCTCCACACAAATGATCATGAGATCAATCATCCTCATCCAATGAGCAAGCAACATATGTACTAATCTATCCAGATTTACTAATCCCCTTTTTAGTAATCCCATGATTAGGAACTATTTTAGTTTTTAAGCTTTCTAAGAATTTAGATCTCATTAGCATGATCAACATAATGATTCTAAAAGCATTGCTTAAAGCTATGGGTTATTTACATATTATAAAAATAGCACCATGTAGATAAGTAAATACCTTTAATAAATGAATATTTTATTATTAAATAAATAAGATTGTTTACAAAGTATGTGCTTTATCATCATACATGATTGGCTTGTATGCACATTACTATCAATCTCCCACTTGCACTAAAGTCAATCGCCATGGTATCTCATACCCATCTTCTCTAAGTGACGATCAAACTGCTGTTGTGTTAAATCTTTAGTAAATGGATTTGCAATGTTGTCTTAAGAGTCTACACGCTCCAAGGTGACGTCTCCTCTTTCAATGATCTCCCTGATCAAGTGAAATCGCCGCAACACGTGTTTAGATTTCTGATGAGACCTGGGTTCCTTAGCATGTGCAACTGCTCCTGTGTTGTCACAGTATACGGGGACTGCTTCTCCAATGCTAGGAACCACACCAAGTTCTGTTATGAGCTTTTTCATCCAAACAGCTTCCTTTGCAGCTTCACTTGCAGTTATATACTCTGCCTCTTTCACTGAATCAACAACTGTTTGCTGCTTAGAACTCTTCCAACTCACTGAGCCTCCGTTTAAGATAAAAACATACCCCAAAACAGATTTACTATCATCTTGGTCCGTTTGAAAACTTGAGTCTGTGAAGCCCTCGAGTTTTAATTCAGACCCACCATAGACAAGAAAAATATCCTTAGTCCTTCTCAAGTATTTTAGGATATTCTTCACTGCCTTGCAGTGCTCTTCTCTTGGATTTGACTAGTATCTGCTCATTAAACTAAGTGCATGAGCAACATCCGGTCTAGTACATATCATACCGTATATGATAGATCCTATTGCAGAAGCATAAGGGATCTTATTCATACGGTTTCTCTCCTCAGGTGTCTTTGGGGCCTATTTCTTGGAGAGATGTATTCCATGGCTCATCGGCATGAGACCTCTTTTGGAATCTTCCATGCTAAACCTCTTTAGCATCGTATCAATGTACGTTCCTTGGGATAAACCAAGCATCCTTTTAGATCTATCTCTATAGATCTTTATCCCCAAAATATAGGATGCTTCTCCCAAGTCCTTCATGGAGAAGTGTTTAGATAATCAGATTTTATGTCATTCCCTATCAGTATATATCATCAACATATAATACAAGGAATGAAACTACGCTCCCACTAACCTTCTTGTACACACATGGTTCATCGTCATTTTTGATAAAATCAAACTCTTTGATTGTCTCATCAAAACGAATGTTCCATCTACGAGAAGCTTGCTTCAATCCATAAATGGATCGTTGCAGCTTACAGACTTGATTTGTTCTAACTTTTGAAACAAATCCCTCTGGTTGTATCATATACACAACCTCCTCAAGTTTCCCATTGAGGAAGGCCGTTTTCACGTCGATCTGCCAGATCTCATAGTCGTTATAAGCTGCAATCGCAAGCAAAATCCGAATGGACTTGAGCATAACTACTGGTGAGAAGGTTTCATCATAGTCAACTCCTTGTCTTTATTTAAAACCTTTTGCAACCAGTCGGGGTTTATAGGTCTCTACCTTCCCGTCCGCTCCCGTCTTTCTTTTAAAGACCCATTTACACCCAATAGGCTTAATGCCTTCAGGTGGTGAAACCAAAGTCTATACTTTATTTTCATACATGGAGTCCATTTCGAATTTCATGGCTTCAAGCCATTTCCCTGAGTCTTTATTACTCATAGCCTATTCGTAATTCAATGGATCATCATCATTCATGATGTGTACCTCATCGTCATCCTCTATGACGAATTCATCCCTCTCAGGTCTCTTCGGTACTCTTCCAGATTTACGAATAGGGTGTGATACAGTAGGTTCTTCCACTTGGTCAGGTACCTGACTCTGATCCGTAGTAATTTGTGGTTCTTGAACTTCTTCAAGATATATCTTACTCCCACTGACCCCTTCATGGATAAACTCCTTTTCCAAGAAGGCAGCATATTTCGCAACAAACACCTTTTGATCAGTTGGATGATAGAAATAATACCCTACGATTTCTTTAGGGTATCCCACAAATCTACACTTATCGAATTTAGTCTGTAGCTTATCATTTTCAAACTTTTTGACATAAGCTGGACAATCCCAAGTCTTAACATGCTTAATATTTGGTTTTCTCCCTTTCCAAATCTCATATGGAGTCTTTGGGGCAGATTTGGTAAGTACCTTGTTAAGTAGGTATGCAACCGTTTCTAGGGCATATCCCCAGAAGGAAATTGGAAGGTCGATAAAACTCATCATGGATCGAACCATGTCCAACAGTGTTTGATTTCTCCTTTCAGATACTCCGTTTAACTGTGGTGTACCTAGAGGAGTCCATTGTGAGATTATATCATTTTCTTTTAGACAATTGAGAAACTCACCGCTTAAGTATTCTCCACCTCGATCTGATCGAAGTATCTTAATACTCTTGCCCGTTTGTTTCTCTACTTCACTTCTGAACTCTTTGAACTTTTCAAATGATTCTGATTTGTATTTCATTAAATACACATATCCAAATCTTGAGTGATCATCAGTGAAAGTAATAAAATAAGAATACCCACCCCGTGCACTTGTTGTCATAGGTCTACAAACGTCTGTGTGAATCAACGCTAACAACTCTGTAACTCTTTCTCCTTTTCCACTAAAAGGAGATTTAGTCATTTTACCCATGAGATAAGATTCACAAGTTAGATATGATTCATAATCAGATAGCTCTAGGAGCCAATCCTTATGCAACTTAGATAATCTTGTTTCATTGATATGACCTAGTCTACAGTGCCACATATAGGTATAATTAATATCATCTCTTTTCTTTTTCTTAGTTTGTTTAATTTGAAATATATTTTCTTGCAAGTCAAGTATATAAAGTCCATTTCGCAAATTTCCAATACCATATAAACATCGTCTTTATAATTAGAACAACCATTGTTCTTTATAATAACGTTAAATCCTTCCATATCCAATACAGAAATTGAAATAATATTTTTAATAATATTAGGAACATAATAAAAATTATTAAGATAAATAGATTTGCCCGAAGGCAGTGCTAAACAATAAGTGCCTACAGCTAATGCAGCAACCTTTGCTCCATTTCCCACTCGTAGGACAACTCATCCTTGTTCAACTTTCTACTTCTGACAAGTCTCTTCACATTATTACATATGTGAGAACCACAGCTGGTATCCAATACCCAAGTAGAATTTTGACTTTCTGAAAAATTAATTTCAATCATGAACAAACTTTGATGGAAGTCGAAGCTTCTCCAAGCTTCTTCTCTGCCAGAAACTTCTTGCAGTTCCTCTTCCAATGACCCGGCTCGTTGCAATGGAAGCACATTCCTTTGCTAGCTGGATCAGGTTTCTTTTGTTCCTTTATGTTCACCTTGCCCTTGGTCATCTGAGGTCGAAAGAGCTCCTTAGATATCTCATATCTAGCAGTCCTACTCTGTTCACCATACAACTCCTTGAGGTGAAGCAGCATAGTAGGAGCATCCATGTTTTCGTGCTGACGCTGAAGCTCGTTATTCATGAATGCGAACATGATGCATTGAGTCACAGATGCATCATCGTGCCACTTTACAATGGTGGCAATCCCTTCCTCAAAAGCTGTTTCTGGAACAGTTCCAGGGGTAGGTGAATTTAGGACATAAGAAATCTTTTCAGCAGTGAGTACTATTCTCAGATTTCTTAGCCAGTCCGTATAATTCGGCCCGATAAGCTTATTAGCATCAAGTATGCTTCGCAGTGAAATTAGTAATTTTAACATTTTTAAAATTCTGCATGTGAAAAATAACATTTTTAGCAAACATTCATTTTATTAATTTTGCATACCAAAATAAATTTAGGCCTTTATTTTAAATTGGTATCTCCAACTATTTTTATCAAACTATATTACCCTCACTTATATAGTTCAACAACATCTAATTAAAGATTTGCTAGTGAGATTAAGGATCCCATTTCAAATGTATATAGCCTTGTGGATAGCACAGCAAATTATATATAAATAAATAGGTAGATAACTCTTGTTAATTACATCAACATGTAACTCCTTTTAATTTTGCCTCTTAAATCATAATGGTCAAGTGTGTGCACATCCGAACTAAAATAATTTAAGTTAAGTCTAGCCTAGCACTTCCATAAATTCAGAAACGAAAAATATTAATTCTTGTGGATAGCACAACAAGACAATATTGTTCAATTTTCTTGATAAGCATCAAATGTGATTAAATTAATATCTTAAATACGCAATACTTTCCTTGTGGATAGTACAACAAGCTCATATTAAATATTTAATACTCTATTAATTTATCATGCTAGAAGACGATGTTCGATATTCCAAATATCATTTGAACGCTTCGGACTTAATATAATTTCTTTGAGGGATTTGTTATTATTTGTCTCATCTTGTTTAATGAGCATGCACATATATATATAAAATACTCGTCATTTTATTAAACATACAAAGCATGTTTGCATAAAATATACTATATATAATATTTAGCATGCATATATAGAATACTATAATCTACCCGGATTGATTATGAACTTTTATTCTAGTTTGGTTCACTAGAGCCACCAAGTGAACCAAAAGGTCAAATCTAGGAGTGCAAGAATTTAAATTTAAACGTAACTATTACATTTAAACCCGGGCTCCATACAAACGGGTCTCCACGCGCTTCTTGGTCTCCAATTTCTTCAAGATAATTCTAACTATTTCTATTATATTAAACTATTTAATTTAAATAGAAACCTTGATTAGCAGTCAAGGGGAAGTACATAGGAGGGAGATAGAATTTTACATCAAGAAAAAATCAGATAAGACGAGATACGCAGACCCCATTTAATAAAACTCATTCATTCAAGCATTCAACTAAAATAAAATCCAATCACATTGGTCAAATAATCCATAATCAATCCCCATTTATTATCATACATATCACCATATATATCAATAAATAAATATTCATCTCATGAATTAAAACATTCCATATATATATGAGTATCATTTAATGGGCAATTTTAAGTTACATGAAATCTAATTTCAAGATTAAAATAAACTCTTTATTTTAATTATAAAATTATTAAGAATATAATATATATATATATATATATGTTCCTTTTGTTTGAAAAAACAATCCTGATACTTTATATATATAACCTCCCTTTTTCCAATCAATTTGCAGGTAACCATTTTCACTTTTTGGAAATCAAGGATTCAGTATCCTTTTGCGAAAAGCGCACAGTCCCAAAAAAAATTTCGCCATTTTATTATATAATATGTCATTTTTTATATTAAGTGAATCAGGCATGCAGGAGTCACATATTAAGAATCAAACAGGATCCACCACATTAATGATTCACGGCAATCACCCTTGTAATCCCTCACGGAAACAGCGAACCAAGAAGAAAAAAAATAGTTTCCGTTAATTTTTTTTTCGTTCATAAAAAATAATTTTATACAACTAATTATGCCCAATAAAACATTCTAAATGCATACCCATACATATATGGAATCAAAATAATTAATAATTGCATAAAGGATTTGGCTCTGATACCACTATTGGGTTTGTACGAAATCTTGACGCAATTAAATTGCAAAAATTAGCGGAAGCATAGTATATTAGAGTTTAAAAAATTTCTACAAAACCATTACCCGGATCATCCTTTATACAAATTATTAATTTAAAACGATAAATAAGAAATTATAGAATCATACCCTTGTAGAACGAAGCTTCTCCTTGTACGAGTTCAACTCTTTGTTCTTCGTGATCACCTTGAATTTTCGGGTTAGATTTCTTCCTTTGATCAACGTTAGCCACCTAAGTGTTTGGCCTCTAGAGGTGATCCACCAAGGAAGAGGAAAAATCAAGAAGGAGGGTGGTTGGCTTAGTTTTCTATCCTCTATAAAAAAGGAGTACTCTCCAACAATTGGAATTGCATCAACTGATATCTATTATAAGACTCCTCTTATATAGATATTGGTCAACCCTTCTAATCCTATTAGACATGGGATTTCATTTAATTAATTAAACTTCTTTAATTAATTTAGGCTTCCCACCACATTGGGAATAATTAATTAAATTCATTTAATTAATTTGTCTCCTAATCTTCTTAGGAATAAATGAGAGTACTAATATTAAATTAATTACTAAACCCCTTTAGAAATTAAAATAATAATAATAATTGTAATAATATTAATAAGACATCTCTTATTAATTTATATTTAATATTTCTAAAATATTAAATAATAAACATTAAGCTATTTAATTTATTCTATCACCATAGATTAAATTAATTACACTTAATGCATTATTACGATTATACCATTATCTTTTTAAATAATTATTCTTTCTTTTATGGTGTGACCCTTTAGGTTCTCCATATTAAACCGGTTGTGAATAAATCAATTAGAATAATTCTAATCTTATTTAAATAAATAAATTAAACTAATAATCTATTTAAATAAATAATATTTATTCTACAATAGGGATAAGCCTCCCTAGCGATCAACGACTTTTCAGATAATATAGATTTTAACATTAATCATAAAAGAACCTGTGAGTAAATAGTTGCCGTACAATTCAATCCCTCCACCATACAATGTCCCAATTAAATATAAGACATGGATTTACTGTCAAGTCTTATTTTATTCAATTATATGTATTTCGATTATAAAATGCACAACTTCATATAATGCAAATTAGAAACTCCTTTCTAATTTCATTCCACCTTGCTCAATGATTCTTGGGTTGCCATTTAACGAATCACATAGGACATATCTTCTCTTTTACTAGAGGTGGTAGATTCTTTATTGATCATACATTATATCCATATGTAACTCATTATACCCAAGCATACCCTATATATACCTTAAAGGGCTTTAAGAAATAAGTCAAAGTATAATTCATTACATACAAGATACTATGATGATCTCAAGTCCAAGGATCACTTGTACTACTATCACATTAGGAATTTCTATTGACAGGCAAGTAAAACTCCATTAGGTATTCCATAGCGAGTCACGTTCAGTGAACTTATTCTTCAATAAGCACCTACATACTTGCTTTAGTGTCTCCACACAAATGATCATGAGATCAATCATCCCCATCGAATGAGCAAGCGACATATGTACTAATCTATCCGGATTTACTAATCCCCTTTTTAGTAATCCCATGATTAGGAACTATTTTAGTTTTTAAGCTTTCTAAGAATTTAGATCTCACTAGCATGATCAACATCATGATTCTAAAAGCATTGCTTAAAACTATGAGTTATTTACATATTATAAAAACAGCACCATGTAGATAATTAAATGCCTTTAATAAATTAATATTTTATTAATAAATAACTAAGATTGTTTACAAAGTATGTGCTTTATCATCATACATTATTGGTTTGTATGCACACTACTATCACATATTTCCCCGAATTGCCCAAACCTGAAGAAGATTGAAGGATGCTTTGCTTGTAGGTCAACGGATCATCAGGTTATGAACTGCCCAAAGAAAGGAAGGAAGAAAGAAGATTGCAACAAAGGAAGCCATAGCGGAAAGCCGACGATAATCGAACTAGCTCAATCTAGTGAACCAATGCCAAGTACGACTAACGTTACGATACATGATGCAATGGCGTTCCGAGTGGTAATCAGGTGATATCTTAAGCAATAATATAAATGCGTATATATTATCTGATTCGAGTGCTACCTGTCCCTTTGTGTCTAAAGAATTGCGAAACGACTAAGTTACCCAAGAACGATTAGAAGATTCTTTGAACATAGAAGTTACGAATAAGGAAGTAATTCCCATAGAATTCGTTTACCATAATTGTTGCACAGAAATTAGGGGACATAAACTAAGCATATACTTTATTCCGATAAAATTTGGAGAGTTTGATGGGTACTATGGATGGACTGGTTACATAACCATACTACGATAATTGACTGTCAGAAGAAAGTGTGAGCCTTCAAACTCCAAACCGGTCTAAGGTGGTGTTTTATGGTATCTCGTCACTTAGGCAATTGTGTTGCCTTACGATGATGCAGGCCAAGATATGGTTAAGAAAAGATTGTGTAGATTGTTTCACCTATATTATAGATACTAAGAGAGCGGGAGTAGAACTAAGGAATGTATCAGTAGAAATAGAAATCCAAGGCATATTCCCAGACGATCTGCCCGGCCTTCCTCCAGACAGAGAAAATAAGTCGTAATAGATTTAGTATCAGAAATTGCGCTGATTTCGAAAGCATCTATCTTATGGAGCCGGTAGAAATGAAGAATTAATAATACAATTGCAAGAAATGTTAGATAAAGGATATATTCAGCCGAGTGTGTTTTCCCTCGGGAAGCACCAGTGTTGTGTGTCAAGGAGAAGGTTAGTTTTAGGGCGCATCAGATCCGGCAGAGGTGAAGGCGGTAAGTAATTGGGAGCAGTCAAAGACTACCACTGCGAAATTCTCTATCACCTGGAAAAGGCGAACGTATTAGCCGATATGCTAAGTAGGAAAAGGGAATATAGAAATTATTCAAGTTGATAACTAGAGAGGAACTAATCAGGAAGATGAAGAGATTGGAAATAGAAGTGAAGGGACCCAGAGAGTCCAAAGGGAAGTTTATAACGGAGGTTTGTCCAACATTGTTGGATAGAGTAAAGGGATAACAAAATAAAGACAAAAAGTGTGAGAAGATAAAGAGAAAAAGTTCAGAAGAAATAATAATGGTATCTTGAGATTTGTAGATCGAGCGTGAGAGTCAACCATAACTAAAATTGCGAGATAGGAGTTTTCATGAGGCATATAGTTGGACATATTTTGTTCACCCAGGAAGCACGAAAACGTACCGGGATCTTCGAAGACACTATTGGTGGTCAATATGAGACGAGAAGTTATAGAATACGTCAACCGATTGAAAAAGACGACGCATTCCCTACCAATAAATATTCGATTTAATTTAAATTAATTAGCAAAATTATACGTTAAGGAAATCGTTTTGCAACACGAAATATCGGTGTTAATTATTTCCTATCGAAACCCGTGCTCCACATCAAAGTTTCGGAAGAGCTTGCAGGAAAGAATAGGAATAGAGTTGATGCCGAGCACTGCTTATCATCCTCGAATCAACGGCAGAGCAAACAAACAATATAAACGTTAGAAGACATGCTTAAAGCTTCCGTAATGGAATTCAAAGGTAACTGGAATGATCACTTACCCTTAGTAGAATTCGCTTATAGTAATAATTATCATACGAATATCGGTATACCGTCGTACGAAGCTCTCCACGGAAGAAAGTGCAACACACCGCTACCTTGGGATGAGGCCAGAGAACGATGACTTAATCAGGACCGGATTTAATACAACGAATGGCAGATGTTGTGAAGACAAAAAGAGCCAGATTAGTAGCAGCACAAGATCAACATGAGAAACACGCAGATTGGCATCGTCATAATCGAGATTTTGAAGATGGTAGTTTTGTATTTCTTAACTATTTTCCTATGAGGGGAAGATAAGATTAAGTAAGAAAGAATAATTGAGTCTGAGGTTCGTGAAACCTTTTGAAGTATTGCAGAGAGCATGAAAAGTGGCGTAAGAGGTAGCCTTACCTATTGAACTGGAACATATCCATGGTGTGTTTCATGTTTCTGTCTTACGATCATATAAGCCTAATTATAAGCGTGTGATACCCTATAAGCCCATTCAAGTAGGGAAGAATCTGACAGATGAAGAATTCCTGTCCAAATACTAGATAGGAAAGAACAGATATTAAGAAATAAAATTATATTTTCTGTGATAGCGCTTTGGCTAAACCACGATGCCAAGAAGGCCACGTGGGAATTAGAAGATAGGGCGAAGAGGGACTATCCCCATCTATTTGTGTAACTTTGTACCAATTCTGAGAACGGAATTTGATAAGTGGTTTTATTACCACTTATTCGAATAGTAACCAGCTCATTCTGTTGCTTAAACTCAAGTAATCATGTGCGTTTAATATGTATTTCCTGTGTTTTGTAGTTTTAGTGTTTAGGAACTCTCCGAGTGCAATTTGAGCGTAAAAGGACCAAAAATGGCCTATAAGGGGCATCGCACAGAAAGTGGCTTGAGCATGAAGATGGCATGGATGATGAGGCTTGAGAGCATGGTGCCACGAGGCCAAAATGCAAAGAAGTGCAAGATGTCTAAAGGAGCGAAAGAAAGCCAAATGCAGCAGCAAAGCCCTGCATCAGCAAGTGTTACAGCCCGCGCGGCCGCGTCGGGTTCAAGGCAGCCAGCCGCTCGCCCGCACCATTATCCAGACCAGAAGCTCAGCATTTTGCAGCCGCGCGGCCGCGCCAGGAAACAGGCTTGGACGCGCGAGGCCGCGCCAGTTTATTTTCGGCCAGACTTTGACTTTTTGATTTATTGAACGGCAGAGGCAGAGAGATATAAGGGCTGAGCCCTCATTTTGTAACATATCTCCACTAGGGAGTAAACATTGGCCTTAAGCCCTAGCTTGCTCTTCATTTTCTTTTTTTTCTTTCTTGTTTGTTAGTTTAGGAGTAGTTTAGTGTTAGATTAGGGTTTAATTAGTTAGTTAGATTCTAGGGTTAGGTTAGTGTTGAAGATTGAAGCAAGTGGTTGTATTCAAAGATCCAAGCTTGGAGAGAAAAACAAAGATTTGCATTTCTATATCTCTTAACTCTCTTTGCTATCATTGTGTATTTGGATAATGTATAATCAACTTGTGGATAATATATTTGGGTTGTCTATGCCTTAAATCTATTTTGAGGTTCCAATGGAACCTTTTGAGTAGTTAATGTTGATTTCCCTTCCATGTTGGTTTTAGTTGATTGTTATATGCTTATCTATTGCGATGTATGCTTTATTTGCTTAATTGAGTTGCAACCAATTACTGTGATAACCTATGTGGGATCAAAAGACGAAGCATAGGTTTAGATCTAATCGTGATAGCGGGCGATTGTAGGTTCACATGGCGTTGGACTTATGATTTGTGCTTAGGATAGACATATACCGAAGCACCGCTCGTAGTCAATAAAGAACTTGACCTTCAACCCTATTTATTTGTAAATCACATAGACATATAGTGGTTTAGGTAATGTGGGTGTTCACGTGCGTCTATCACCTGTGGATTGCACGTGATACGGTTTAGGTGCATCGAAAGATGGCCTACTCCCACTTTCGTGTTCTCGTCTAATAACTATAATGATTGATTTGACCTGACTTGGGAGTGTATCGACTTAGACGAATCATTAGGGGAAATTGGGATCTCTTATCTTCATTATCTAATTCGACTCTAGGATTAATTAGTTTAACTTCAATTCTTGCCTAGTTTAACTTAGTTTTAATTCATTCTCTTTACCACCCGTTTAAATAAGACTGAGATGATTATGAGCTAGTGCTTCGGCGACCTATTATCCATTAATTCTCCATGGGAACGATCTTTACTTACTCTTTATTACTCGTTGGCCGCGTATACTTGCGCGTTAATTGTGTCATCTAATCAGACCAACAAGTTTTTGGCGCCGTTGCCGGGGAATTATTTGGATAACTATTTGCCAACATTAGTTTAAATCAAATTAGTCTTACTTTAAACATTTTATTTTTATTTTTGTTTAATTCTCTTCTCATATTCTCTTTTCAGGTACAATGGACTTAAATTTCTATCCGTGGAACTGTACAAGATAAGAGCAACCATGGGAAGCAAGCACTGATGGACTCGACCTAATTGCCACACTCTCAGCACAGTTAGAGGAGCTCTCGAGAAAGCTGGATACTGTTTCAGTCCAACAGAGTCGAGAGCCAGTGACTTCATATGACTATGGTGCTGGAGCTTATATGAGCCATCAGGAGCCTATCAGTTATGGACAGGAGCAGTATGGGGGTGAGTACTTCCACAATGAACCTTATCCCACGTATCAGTCAGATTGGGGGTATCACCCAGACCCTTTAACAAACCCTTCATCAGACTATTATCAAGACCAGTACTGGAATCCAAATCCTATTTACGCCCCAGAATGCACTTTCCAAACTTTAATTTACGAGCCTCAATACAATTTTGAGGGTGACACAGAAAATGCAAGATTGGAGGAAGGAGGTGACATATCACTGAAGGACATCTTGATTGAGCAACAGAAGTCAGTCAAGAATATCCAGAACTGGGCAGAGCAAATTAGTAGGGCCTTGATGATAGAGGATGAGCAAGGGCAGACCCATACTGTGAGCTATCAAAAACAATACGAGCCAAGTCCAAATTGTGCACCCGAACCCCCATATCAATTCCCATGTTTACAAGGAGAACAATCTACAATGGACTTCAGGTATAGGAGCTTAGAAAGCCAAGAGGAGATGCTTAGGAGCCAAGAAGAATCGAGCCAAAATTTTCAAAATCAGATGGCCCTAATCCACAATGCTCCCACCAATGAGCCTCAGTACATGGATCCCGAGACTGAAACTGAAAAGGAAGGATTGGAAATTATGTGGGGGAACTCATTAGCATCAACAAAGGAGATCTTGGTCGAATAAGAGCAGACAATTGAGGATCTTCAGACTTGGGTAGAGAAAATTAGCACAGCTTTAAGGAATGAGGAGGTGATTGAGCAAGTAAATGAAGCTCAAGATAGTCAAAGTCCAATGCCTCAGATGACTGAAGCCGTGAGTAATGATCCCCAGGATACTTGGTGCTATGACATGGGTGCAAAAACTGATAGAGAATCCAAAGTGTAATTGCAACTGGACGAGCTGAAGGCAATGGACATCGAGGAGCCAATTGGGGCTGTGGAGTATGAATGTGAACCAACAGTGACAATCCCCTAAAAGCCTCCTCCGCCTAAGTGGAACAAGCCAGTCAAGTTTGCACATCCTTGCCCCCTTAGTAGCCACATCACTGAGACGGATCTTGATGACACGAGAGATTCCGCAGTCTCGACACTACGGTGGTCAGAAGAAAAGAGAATAGAAGAAGAGTCCGTTGTGTGTTCTATGCTTCCATGCCCAGATCATTTCACATATATAACGGGACCATTGCCTAGCTCCCCTACCTTCCGTACGGGGAATTCTTGTTCATATCATGTGCTAGGTAGTTTAAATCTGCATCCTCTCCTACTGGGAAGCCTCCAAAGTCACACAGCTATTCTGATGGATGGAGGGGTTCTCCAGTATCGTCGGGGAGTTGGGTAGCAGTGGGCAGACACAGTCAAGCTAGAGGACTATAAATTAAGCGTTAGATGGGAGGCACCCCATCATTTCTCTCTCTTTGTTTAATTCTCCATTACCTACTTCCCATCATCCCTCTCTCTATCTCTATGTTTAATTCTCCATTTACATGCTTTCTATCACATTTCCCTCCCCCTCGTTTAATTCTTATTAGTTAATATTTAGTTTAAAGTTTTTGCTTACTTTAGCAATTAGGAATTCATTACCTACATTTTTGGTTTTAGGCATGAATGCGTATAATTTTTGGGATTAAAAAGCTTATAGCATATTTTTGATGCACTTGCATTGCTTATACGCACTTAGAGAATTTTTGGGAATTTAAATGTCTTTCCATGTTCATTCTCTTAATGTAAATAGATAATATACTTTTGATAGTGTATGAGGGCTTAATAAAGGTTATATGTCTTTCTCAGGATCAATGCATGCTGCAAGAAGCCAAACTAAAGGGCCAACCAAGTGCATAGGAAAAATTCTGTAGAAACAAAAATCTGGCAGCCCGCGGCCGCGCCCAATCCAAGGCATTACCAAGCGCGGCCGCGCCACACATGCAGACTGAGCCTGACTTGGGAAAAATTCTGGCAGCTTTTGGGGGCACTGCTTCATGTCAATTATCTGCAGCACCCAGACTCATTCCCTCTCATCCCAAACCCTCAAGTTAATTAATGCAATCCCCCATCCCTTCCATTTCATGCAATCCCTTCCACTACAAGCCTTAGTTTTGAAAACCTCCTACCTCTTCAATCTAAAATACCAATTCCCATCCACCTCATCCTCTCAACCTGATCAATTGAGACAGTGAGTGTGGGATCATTAGTAGAGCAAGATTGATATGGAGTTGGGTTGGTTCATTGAGTACAGTGCTGAGCGGGGTTTATTTTGCAAGAGCAGAGAGAGACGGGGAAACTTCTAAGAGGATGCCACTTCATTTCATGCAGCATCAGAAGCCGAGTAGGGGAGTTTCTTTCTTTTTACCTTTACCTTCAATGAGGACATTGAATAGTTTAAGTTTGGGGGTATTTGCTTTATTTTGCATATAGCGTAGTTGCATTCATATTGCATATTGTGTTTGTTCATTTAGTGCATGTAGATTGTATTTTGTTAAAATTTGTTAAAATTTTAAAATTTTTCTTTTGTTTTTGCATTGTGTTAGAGCATACTGCATGAATCCAGTTTGAGAATTTGAGAAAACTAATGAAATAATAAGAAGGTCTCCCTAAATCAAGACTTGTGTGAGATGTACGTATCGTTTTTAACATGATAGTCATGGGATTGCTCCTTTTGATGCTAATCCAACTAGAACAAAATAATAAAACTCCTAATCACCTCTTTCTTTGATAATTTTAGAAAACCAATGAAACAATAAGAAGTTCTCCATAAATGAAGACTTCTGTTAGATGTACGCATCGTTTTGAACGTGATAGTCATGGGATTGCTCCTTTTGATGCTAATCAAACTAGAACAAAGTTATAGGACTCCTAATCACCTCTTTCTTTGATAATTTTAGAGAACCAGTGAAACAATAAGAAGGTATCCCTAAATGAAGACTTGTGTGAGATGTTCGCATGGTTTTGAACGCGATAGTCATGTGTTTCTCCTTTTGATGCTAATCAAACTAAAACGAGGTAATACAACTCTTAATCACCTCTTTCTTTGTAAATTTAAAACAACCAATGAAACAAAATGAAGGTTTCCCTAAATGAAGACTTGTGTGAGATCTACACATCGTTTTGGATGCGATAGTGATAGGATTGCTCATTTTGATGCTAATTTAAATTAGAACAAAGTAATAGGACTTATAATCAGCTATATTTTGACAATTTGAGAGACCTAATGAAACAATAAGAAGGTCTCCCTAAATGAAGACTTGTGTGAGATGTACGGATCGTTTTGAAGGACCTAGTGATAGGATTGCTCCTTCTGATGCTAATCAAACTAGAACAAAGTCATAGAACTCATAATCACCTCTTTCTTTAATAATTTGAGAGAACCAATGAAACAATAAGAATGTCACCCTAAATCAAGACTTGTGTGAGATGTTACGCATAGTTTTTAACGCGATAGTCATGGGATTGCTCCTATTGATACTAATTTAAACTATAACAAAGTAGTAGGACCCATAATCACCTATATTTTGACAATTTGAGAAAACTACTGAAATAATAAGAAGGTCTTCCTAAATGAAGACGTGTGTAAGATGTACGAATCAGTTTTAAAAGAACTAGTGATTGGATTGCTCCTTTTGATGCTAATCAAATTAGAACGAAGTCATAGGACTCATAATCACCTCTTTCTTTGACAATTTGAGAGAACCAATGAAACAATAAGGTCTCCCTAAATCAAGACTTGTATGAGATGTACGCATCCTTTTTAACATAATAGTCATGGGATTGCTCCTTTTGATGTTAATCAAACTAGAACGAAGTAATAGGACTCCTAATCACCTCTTTCTTTGATAATGTTAGCGAACCAATGAAACAATAAGAAGTTCTCCTTAAATGAAGACTTGTGTTAGATGTACGCATTGTTTTGAACCCGATAGTCATGAGATTGTTCCTTTTGATGCTAATCAAACTAGAACGAAGTTATAGGACTCCTAATCACCTCTTTCTTTGATAATTTTAGAGAACCAGTAAAACAATAAGAATGTATCCCTAAATAAAGACTTATATGAGATGTACGCATGGTTTTGAACGCGATAGTCATGGGTTTCTCCTTTTGACGATAATCAAACTAGAATGAAGTAATACAACTCCTAATCACCTCTTTCTTTATAAATTTGAAACTACCAATGAAACAAAATAAAGGTCATCGTTTTGGACGCAATAGTGATGGGATTACTCCTTTTGATCCTAATTTAAACTAGAACGAAGTAATAGGACTCATAATCACCTATATTTTGATAATTTGAGAGAAATAATGAAACAATAAGGGCTCCCTAAATGAAAACTTGTGTGAGAAATACAGATCGTTTTAAAAGCACTAGTGATTGGATTGCTCCTTTTGATGCTAATCAAACAAGAACGAAGTCATAGGACTCAAAATCACCTCTTTCTTTGGACAATTTGAGAAAACCAATGAAACAATAAGAAGGTCTCCCTAAATCAAGACTTGTGTGAGATGTACGTATCGTTTTTAACACGATAGTCATGGGATTGCTCCTTTTGATGCTAATCCAACTAGAACGAAATAATAGGACTCCTAATCACCCCTTTCTTTGATAATTTTAGAGAACCAATGAAACAATAAGATGTTCCCCATAAATGAAGACTTCTGTTAGATGTACGCATCGTTTTGAACGCGATAGTCATGGGATTGCTCCTTTTGATGCTAATCAAACTAGAACAAAGTTATAGGACTCCTAATCACCTCTTTCTTTGATAATTTTAGAGAACTAGTGAAATAATAAGATAGTATCCCTAAATAAAGATTTGTGTGAGATGTACGCATGGTTTTGAACGCGATAGTCATGTGTTTCTCCTTTTGATGCTAATCAAACTAAAACGAGGTAATACAACTCTTAATCACCTCTTTCTTTATAAATTTGAAACAACCAATGAAACAAAATGAAGGTTTCCCTAAATGAAGACTTGTGTGAGATCTACACATCATTTTGGATGCGATAGTGATAGGATTGCTCCTTTTGATGCTAATTTAAATTAGAACAAAGTAATAGGACTTATAATCAGCTATATTTTGAAAATTTGAGAGACCTAATGAAACAATAAGAAGGTCTCCCTTAATGAAGACTTGTGTGAGATGTACGGATCGTTTTGAAGGACCTAGTGATAGGATTGCTCCTTCTGATGCTAATCAAACTATAATGAAGTCATAGAACTCATAATCATTTCTTTCTTTGACAATTTGAGAGAACCAATAAAAAAATAAGAATGTCACCCTAAATTAAGACTTGTGTGAGATGTTACGCATCGTTTTTAACGCGATAGTCATGGGATTGCTCCTATTGATACTAATTTAAACTAGAACAAAGTAGTAAGACCCATAATCACCTATATTTTGACAATTTAAGAGAACTACTGAAACAATAAGAAGGTCTCCATAAATGAAGACTTATGTGGGATGTACGAATCGTTTTAAAAGAACTAGTGATTGGATTGCTCCTTTTGATGCTAATCAAATTAGAACGAAGTCATAGGACTCATAATCATCTCTTTCTTTGACAATTTGAGAGAACCAATGAAACAATAAGGTCTCCCTAAATCAAGACTTGTATGAGATGTATGCATCATTTTTAACATGATAGTCATGGGATTACTCCTTTGATGTTAATCAAACTAGAACGAAGTAATATGACTCCTAATCACCTCTTTCTTTGATAATGTTAGCGAACCAATGAAACAATAAGAAGTTCTCCTTAAATGAAGACTTGTGTTAGATGTACGCATTGTTTTGAATGCGATAGTCATGGGATTGCTCCTTTTGATGCTAATCAAAATAGAACGAAGTTATAGGACTCCTAATCACCTCTTTCTTTGATAATTTTAGAGAACCAGTGAAACAATAATAAGGTATCCCTAAATGAAGACTTATATGAGATATACGCATGGTTTTGAACGCGATAGTCATGGGTTTCTCCTTTTGACGCTAATCAAACTAGAACGAAGTAATACAACTCCTAATCACCTCTTTCTTTGTAAATTTGAAACAACCAATGAAACAAAATAAAGGTCATCGTTTTGGACGCAATAGTGATGGGATTGCTCCTTTTGATCCTAATTTAAACTAGAACGAAGTAATAGGACTCATAAACACCTATATTTTGACAATTTGAGAGAAATAATGAAACAATAAGGTCTCCCTAAATAAAGACTTGTGTGAGATGTACAGATCGTTTTGAAAGCACTAGTGATTGGATTGCTCCTTTTGATGCTAATCAAACAAGAACGAAGTCATAGGACTCAAAATCACCTCTTTCTTTGACAATTTGACAAAACCAATGAAATAATAAGAAGGTCTCCCAAAATCAAGACTTGTGTGAGATGTACGTATCGTTTTTAACACGATAGTCATGGGATTGCTCCTTTTGATGCTAATCCAACTAGAAAGAAATAATAGGAATCCTAATCACCTCTTTCTTTGATAATTTTAGAGAACCAATGAAACAATAAGAAGTTCTCCATAAATGAAGACTTCTGTTAGATGTACGCATCGTTTTGAACGCGATAGTCATGGGATTGCTCCTTTTGATGCTAATCAAACTAGAACAAAGTTATAGGACTCCTAATCACCTCTTTCTTTGATAATTTTAGAGAACCAGTGAAACAATAAGAAGGTATCCCTAAATGAAGACTTGTGTGAGATGTACGCATGGTTTTGAACGCGATAGTCATGTGTTTCTCCTTTTGACGCTAATCAAACTAAAACGAGGTAATACAATACTTAATCACCTCTTTCTTTGTAAATATGAAACAACCAATGAAACAAAATGAAGGTTTCCCTAAATGAAGACTTGTGTGAGATCTACACATCGTTTTGGATGCCATAGTGATGGAATTGCTCCTTTTGATGCTAATTTAAATTAGAACAAAGTAATAGGACTTATAATCAGCTATATTTGGACAATTTGAGAGACCTAATGAAACAATAAGGTCTCCCTAAATGAAGACTTGTGTGAGATGTACGGATCATTTTGAAGGACCTAGTGATAGCTTCTGATTCTAATCATACTAGAACAAAGTCATAGAACTCATACGCACCTCTTTCTTTGACAATTTGAGAGTACCAATGAAACAATAAGAATGTCTCCCTAAATCAAGACTTGTGTGAGATGTTATGCATCGTTTTTAATGCGATAGTCATGGGATTGCTGCTTTTGATACTAATTTAAACTAGAACAAAGTAGTAAGACCCATAATCACCTATATTTTGACAATTTGAGAGAACTACTGAAACAGTAAGAAGGTCTCCCTAAATGAAGACTTGTGTTAGATGTTCGAATCGTTTTAAAAGAACTAGTGATTGGATTGCTCCTTTTAATGCTAATCAAATTAGAACGAAGTCATAGGACTCATAATCACCTCTTTCTTTGATAATTTAAGAGAACCAATGAAACAATAAGGTCTCCCTAAATCAAGACTTGTATGAGATGTACGCATCATTTTTAATATGATAGTCATGGGATCGCTCTTTTTGATGTTAATCAAACTAGAACGAAGTAATAGGACTCCTAATCACCTCTTTCTTTGATAATGTGAGCGAACCAATGAAACAATAAGAAGTTCTCCTTAAATGAAGACTTGTGTTAGATGTACGCATTATTTTGAACGCGATAGTCATGGGATTGCTCCTTTTGATGCTAATCAAAATAGAACGAACTTATAGGACTCATAATCACCTCTTTCTTTGACAATTTTAGAGAACCAGTGAAACAATAAGAAGGTATCCCTAAATGAAGACTTATATGAGATGTACGTATGGTTTTGAACGCGATAGTCATGGGTTTCTCCTTTTGACGCTAATCAAACTAAAACGAAGTAATACAACTCCTAATCACCTCTTTCTTTATAAATTTGAAACAACCAATGAAACAAAATAAAGGTCATTTTTTTGGACGCAATAGTGATGGGATTGCTCCTTTTGATCCTAATTTAAACTAGAACGAAGTAATAGGACTCATAATCACCTATATTTTGACAATTTGAGAGAAATAATAAAATAATAAAGTCTCCCTAAATGAAGACTTGTGTGAGATGTACAGATCGTTTTGAAAGCACTAGTGATTGGATTGCTCCTTTTGATGCTAATCAAACAAGAACGAAGTCATAAGACTCAAAATCACCTCTTTCTTTGACAATTTGAGAAAACCAATGAAACAATAAGAAGGTCTCCCTAAATCCAGACTTGTGTTAGATGTACGTATCGTTTTTAACACGATAGTCATGGAATTGCTCCTTTTGATGCTAATCCAACTAGAACGAAATAATAGGACTCCTAATCACCTCTTTCTTTAATAATTTTAGAGAACCAATGAAACAATAAGAAGTTCTCCATAAATGAAGACTTCTGTTAGATGTACGCATCATTTTGAACGCGATAGTCATGGGATTGCTCCTTTTGATGCTAATCAAACTAGAACAAAGTTATAGGACTCCTAATCACCTCTTTTTTTGATAATTTTAGAGAACCAGTGAAACAATAAGAAGGTATCCCTAAATGAAGACTTGTGTGAGATGTACGCATGGTTTTGAATGTGATAGTCATGTGTTTCTCCTTTTGACGCTAATCAAACTAAAACGAAGTAATACAACTCTTAATCACCTCTTTCTTTGTAAATTTGAAACATCCAATGAAATAAAATGAAGGTCTCCCTAAATGAAGACTTGTGTGAGATCTACGCATCGTTTTGGACGCAATAGTGATGGGATTGCTCCTTTTGTTGCTAATTTAAACTAGAACGAAGTAATAGAACTCATAATCACCTATATTTTGATAATTTGAGAGAACTAATGAAACAATAAGAAGATCTTCTTAAATGAAGACTTGTGTGAGATGTACGCATCGTTTTTAATACGATAGTCATGGGATTGCTTCTTTTGATGCTAATTCAATTAGAACGAAGTAATAGTACTCCTAATCACCTCTTTCTTTGTGAATTTTAGAGAACCAATGAAATAATAAGGTCTCCTTAAATAAATTCTTGTGTGAGATGTACGCATTGATTTGAAAACGATAGTCATGGGATTTAAGAGAACCCGAATTTTCAGAAATTATTAAAATAAGAATTTAGTGAATAAAGTTCTTAAGGCATGTGTTGGGTTCAAATAAAAATATATATGTGTTATGAAGTATGTAGTATTGTGTTGCATAGGGTAATATGAACTATGCAATATGTGATTTTAGCGTTTAATAAATATATTATTTTTATACATTTGTTATTCATTGTAGTGGAGAATTAGTAAGGTAAAGGAGATGGATGAAATTTATGTGACAACCCGGAAAATCGGATTGTCCAGAAAATTAAGATTAAAGAACTAATAATTAATAAAAGGTATTTTATTGATTATATTCTGTGATATATGGTTATTAATCATTCTATGACATAGGACGACTTGAAATGGGGAGGATTCTGGCTGCGAGCTAGAATGAACGAGTATGAATTTTCAAGACGAAAATAAAAGATTTTCGGGAATAAAAATATTTCCTAGAAAAAGACAAAATAGGCACTATTTATGAAATCCTAAGGGTTAGGGTTTGACCCTAAGGGTTAAGGTTCATGGAACCCTAATCTCGTTCGAGAGTTCAGAATGTCGGAATGACATTTTGTCGAAAGATTTGATGACAATATTTCGTGAAAAGTTAAGTTAGCCAAGAAAAGTTTTCTCGGGAAGAAAATGACGAAAATCACTATTCATCCATTTCGGCTCAAACATTTATTTTGAAATTCCGAGAAACGCGTAATGATAGAATTTAGAGACGAGATGGAATATGTAATAATATTTTATTTATGGCTCGCGAAGTTTGCCCTTGCGGACTTAAAATCCTAAGGGTTAGGGAAAGTGGAATTAAAGAAGAATATGGTTATGTGTGATAATAAATGATTGTTATACATAATGAATACGCGTATAAGACTAATTATTATACGAGTATAATATGAGGAGGGTACGAGGATTAATATGACGTATAATACGAATTTTATACGAAGTAAATAGATTTAATTTATATTAAATCTAATAATTTAACCCGTGGGTCGAACCGGCGGGTAAATGGGTGGTTTAAACCCATAGGGCAACCCATGGGCATGTGAGTGCACAAGGTGGCCATGTTCTAGAATGTGCTAGCACATGGGGGGACATAGGTTGTACATGGGCTCAAACTTGGGCACAAAGAAAGGGTGAGGAGGTAGGAATATTGAGGAGGTTGGGCCTAAAAGATCCTTAAGCCCTTGGTCTTGCAATCTCTATAAATAGAGGGCTTGGCCCTTCATTTTCCTTGGTTGAAATCCCACCAACAACGGAGAGAGAAGAGAAGAGGAGAGGAAGAGCTTGTGGAAAAAATTCAAGGAAGCCAAAGAAGCTAGCTTAAGAGTTTTGTCATGAACAACAAGAACTCAAGAACACTTATAAGGTATAAGTGTTAAACCTTAAATTTTCATCTTCTTTCAATTCTTATATTGATAGAGAAGTGAAATTGATAGAGAATGAATTGTAGGAAGTATGGAGATTGATATTAGTGGACTTTAAACCATTAATAATCAAGAACAAGTGAAATCATAAGAAAATGATTAAGAAGTTAACGAAGAAATGAGTTAAACCATAATGAATTGGTTAATGAATGAAAAGATGCTAGAAGATGTTAATGGACGATCCGGATGAGTTATATTAACTCTCTGATGTTATAAGGTTAGATTATCAAACTTATAACGTTAGAATGCGATAAAACGTAAAATCATAATCATAACATTGATTAAGAACGAAGAACGAACGAAGAGCACGAAGAACACGAAGAACGTAATGAAGAAAACCATTAAAACTTAGATGTTTAATATGGTTAGAATCGTAAAGGAACAACCAATGGATTGATTCCATTTGGTTTGAAGTAAAAATATCAAGTAACGAAGATTCGGCGGAAGTTTATGCGATTAGACGTTAAGCGTCGAAATCGTAAAATTTCCTGGAATAAAAGTCAAAAGTCGTCGTGGGATTCAAAAATGATGGTTTTCGATTGCAACACATGTAATTATGTAAACAAGACTTGCGAGAGCAAGAACGAATGAATTCAGAGTTAAAACGAAGAAACGAGCGTCGAACGTTCGCGAACGTTCGACGAACACGTAAAAATGAACTAATCGGTGAATTCTCGCCGACGGATTCAAAAATGAATTCCGATTTGATAGGATGGTAGAGCATGTCATTTGTGAACTTTTGGCTTTGGAACAAACCAATTCCGAGTTATAACAATCACGTTACGGACTCGGGAATTTCAAAATTTTTAAAGACTTAGAAATTTTTCTGAGCTGTAGGGCTAGCGCCGCAACGCCACCCAATAGGCTTAATCCTGCGCCGCAGCGCCACTCCTGGGAGAAATCTCTAGAGGGGTAGCGTCGTAGCACCAGCATGTCAAAAAATTCTGACATTGCTAGTAAGTACTTAACCTTTTGCATATCAATTAAGGGGCTAGCAAGTGATGTAATGTAAGCTTTAAACAACATGTTTAATCAATGTTTGTGAGAGTTAAATGTTGAACAAACGTAATTGAACTTAAGCTTGGAAACATTAACCAAAGTTTAAGTTGAAGAACAAGTTAAGATCTCGTCGATCATCATACTTAGTGATAATTGATGAGAGTTCGAGTGAACATAGAATTCACTTAATGTAACACTTAAACAAGTGATTTAAACCTTAAGTAAAGGTTGAATGAGATTAAGAGACGAGTAACGTGAACGCAGGATATGTGAACGTTTCTCGCAAATAGTATCGGCGTTGAGTGAACGTTCTAAGTATACATTGGTTGTACAACTTAAACGTTAATGAATGTTGGCATGTGATTGATAATAAGCCATAATGAACGGTAATAAGAGAATGAAGAACGTATAATGTGAAAAGCATAGTTAATGTTAATAACTTGGATAAACACTCAGAGTCGTATGGACCGGACGTGGTAAGGGAATGTAATGAAAGAATATAAGCAATGAACGTAAAGTTGGTCGCGTAAACTTCTATTAAAAGAAAGCGAACCATTAGAAGTAAAGTGAAGAAAAGCTAAGGCTTAAGTCAAGTATGTGACTAATGGGTATTTGTTATTCCTTATGTGCTACAAAGGAATTTTGATGAGCAGCTCAGCGTAAACCCTAAGCGGTAGCTGTGCGGAAGGCAAGTTTCCTAACTTCGTTCATTTCTACATGAATGTTAGTTTCTTAACTTCCTCAGATGTTGAACATGAGGAAGTATTTCATATGTGCAAATGTGTAATGTTTGTACAAGATAATGTGATGTAGATAATGTTGGTATGAATGAGGCCTTGTGCCACAATGTTAGCACTTCGGTGTTTAAGTGAAATGAACTATTCTATGATTGAACTGTTAAATATGTAAGAGTTCAGTTTATTCATGAACCGTACTTGTTAAGTCTGTGCTAATGATTCTAGCCAGACATAGTATGTATGGAAAAGGTAGAAGGATGAGAGTATGATAAGTATATGTGATGTATGTTTTAAAATGATAGGAATCGGAACGTATTCCTATTATTCGAGCTGCTTCATAACCTTTGTTCAGTTATTGAAGACTTAAAAGAACATTGATTCTTAAGTTGTTAATATTCAACTGCTATGATTTGCTGAGCAATTGAATACTCACACTTGCTTGAAATAAAAATATTTTCAGTGAACGACGGTAGTATGTATTAAAGAACCTGATGAAGATCATGATGATGGATGTCCTGCTATGGTTAGATGCTATGGTCACAAGTACCATTAGTGTCACAAGATGAAGTACTGTTCATGTGATGAACACATGTGAAGATCAAGTCGAGACTTGAAGAATAGTTAGGTTAAAACTATTATGTAGATGCGGTGACTAGTTAGTCACGATTGTAATGTAATAAGAATAATATAAATACCATTATTTTTAATGAATGAACGTTTTGAGGTAATAGAACCTGGGAATGGTGTGAATATATCATGTATCTTCAGGATATAATGATGTAGGTATGGCATGGGAAGTATCGTAACGCACGGAGATTTGGTAAGAAAAATAGGCCGGATTTCGGGGCGTCACAGATTGGTATCAAAGCTGATAGGTTATAAATCTTAGGTAGGAGTGCCTAAGACTATGGCCTGAGAAGAGAAAGGTAAGAAAATTGTTTAGTTAAACGATTGAGGAAGAGATCACTATGTGGTCTCGTTAAATCGTAAGAACAGGTTTCCTGTTAAACAATGGATGGGTTATAGCTGATGGCTATAATAAAAAGAGTACTATGAATAGTATGGGTGAAAGGAACTCAGATTGAGTAATAGAGGATAGTATACGAATTAAAGAAAATTCGTAGTAAGTCAAGAGAGAGAGAGAGAGAGGGTGGTAAATTTCAATAGAGGACTCATATGATAGCTAAGTTGTATGAACTTTTGTCATGGGTGAAGGTTTGTGCTTTGGTGTAACAACCACACAGTCTGTTACAGTGATAATCATTGGAATAATAATGTCGCGCTATCGATATGTATATGATGAGAAGGTGAATCTTTTCTCATGTGTGTATTGGATAATAGAATGTATTACGTTAGGTGCGAGTTCTTGAAACTCATACTTATGAAAAGTTTGTGACTCATAGTTATATGCTATGTTTCTGAGCCTTGAGCATATAGACAGTCCTTGATTTGTTCTTGGATTACATATTGCAAAGATAAGTTCTTAAACATATATGGTTGTGGAAAGTTCCTGAACACATAAAGTGTGACGCCCCCAAAATAGGTTCAATACACAACCCACCTATTCTGGGTCGCCAAGAAATACATGGTACAGAATTCAAATACAATCTTTTATAACATACGGTCGTGTAAAAATACGACCACACAAACTATGAGCTTCAATACAAATCGTATATAATACAAAATATAAACACTCAAATTCATTCCTTATTCATTACAATTATTATCCCACTATTTTATAGAATAGTGAGAACTTCTACAGATCTAACTCTGATCATCACACTGTTCCCCGACTAGTCCCCGCGATATTCTCATTTCTTGAAGAGAATAATGGAAGAAAAGGGTGAGCTCAACTAGCCCAGTAAAGAATATTATGACTAAGATAATGGAAAATAAATTATCGTTAGTCTTCAACAAATTAGATAAAATTTTATGGACAATAAGTTTTAGACCAACAACTGCAGCGAAAATAATAATTTATTAGAAGAGTTAAGTAGAGAATGAAGTCTACTATCTTCTATGATTTAAAAGTCCATCATTAATATTTTATCCCTGTAACATCAATCAATATACATCTCGAACCAAATATTCATCTTTACACTACGGGTCAAAGATATTCATTTGTATCACCAGGTCATGTTCATCTCAACACCTATCCATCTTTGCACTACGGGCCAAAGATATTCATCAGGTAATCATTCATCTTTGCACTACAGGCCAAAGATATTCATCAAGTAATCATTCATCTTTGCACTACAGGCCAAAGATATTCAGTTATATCACCATTTAGAACTGAGGACGATGAAAAATAATATAAATAACGAATCCAGTGAGATAAATGACAAAGATTAGGGATTCGTAATTTAGTTTATCCAAGTTCAATAATACTCCGTAATAATCAATTGTGGAGCAAAACTCAAGAATGAATATCAAAACTTGGATCCAATCAAAGATTAATAAAAATATTTTTTTACCGTGAATAGTACCCCAGAATAGTAACTCGTGAATAGTAACTCGACATGATAAGATAAAAATTTCACGAGAAAGTTCAGAAAATTGTTCTGGTGAAATGATACTAAATGAAACGCAAAATTCAAAGAATTTCTGATCATTTCAGGAATTATAAAAGCAATACTTACCGTAGTAAGTTTAAATTCAGGAATATGAAATGAAATATTATCACTTTCATAATATAGAATATGAAAGAAAATAATATTCATTATGAATATTGAAAGGAAATAACATCATTTACGAGAAAAATAACATCATTTATCTCAGTAGAATACTAGCTCGGTTTGGATTATCGGATATTATGCTGACGAAAACTTGTACTGTTATCAACACTCAGAGTATCTAAATACTCACAAGAAATACGCTCGATATTATAGAGAGATTTTTTTTTGATTCTGGTGTGATTTTCAATTCTAACTTAAGCACCCTATTTATAGGAAAATGCTAGAATACCAATATAGACATTTTCACCAACGGATGAATTTTTCCAAGCCTTACAATTTTGACAATCCTCCAGCACATCACATTTGAACAAAAATCAGCCACCAATAAATCCCACATGTTTATATATATATATATATTAAAAAATATTTATTTTTGAAACTTCAATAATTCATAATAAATAGCCCTTTTATCAGAAAAATACGAACTTTATGTCCATTCCATATGAAATTTGATTCTCTACAACTTTGTAGAAGAAAGTTTTCCCAAATTCCGAACGAAAAAATGACTCAAATTTACATACAAATGACTCAGCAGCATTATACTTTTGAAAAACAAGCCTCAGTATACAACTTTTAAAAATTTCAAGCCTCCATCCATATTCCCACCAACCACATAAAATTATTATATTATCACATTATAATTTTATAATATAATATTATAATAATATATTTGAATGAATTATTTTATCGAAGAAGATAAAATACCAACTTTGAACAAATGTCACATGCTAAAAATTCTTCCCTTTTATATCAAAATTGAAATAAATATTTTCTTATCATGTATATCAATAATTAATTATTCACAAATAATATTACAGAACTACAATATTGACAATCAGGTCGTTCCCAGGAAAGAGGGGGCTTTCCGATAAGGATTTCTCCTCATTGGCGCGCAATTATATAACCTAACCCCTTTTCTCGACAGAACTTTCTAGACATTATCAATAATGCTATATAATAATATTATTCAAATAATATGAATTATTAATTTGATAATGTGAAATACTATATAATGACAATTATTGAATCACTAATATAAAATATCAACGTAGCAATTATTGAACCAATAAAATATTATACAATTATTGAATCAATAATGTAAAATATTGAACAGTAATTACTGTAACAATTATTGAGTAAGTGACTTCTTACGTAAGAATCAATAATTCAAAATACTGTATAATACCGTGTGCTACTGTGCAACAACGCGTATTACTGTATTTTTATCACCGGGTATTTCAACAGTTTAACGGTAATAGTTTTACCGTTATTTTTATAAAAAGGTTATTTCTGTCGCTTTCTATATCCGACATTCATTCCGTTGTGGGGTCCACCAATGACTGCGCCGTCGTACGAATATTCTTCGACAAAAGAATATTCTTCAACCAAACGAATATTTCCCGACACAACGAATATTTTATAACCACTTGCTTACTTTGAAATATTTACACATTTCACCCATAACTCATCACATTTATCAAATCAACACCTTACTATTTCAAAATAATATATAAAGAAATTTAAATCTTTATTTATAAAATTTGGGGTCTTACAACCTCCCCTTCTTATGAAATTTCATCCTCGAAATTGACGTACGTACCTGGTATGTCGAAAAAGGTGAGGATACCTCGCTTTTATTTTCGATTCTAACTCTCAGGTCATTTTCTCAATATCATGGTTCCTCCACAAAACTTTAACTTGAGGTATAATCTTCGCGCGTAGGACATGTTCCTTCGTATCCAAGATCTTCACAGGTACCTCCTCATACGTTAAATCTTCGGCTATCTCGTCTGGTTCTAACTCAATAATGTGGTTGGGTCTTTCGCATATTTACGAAGCATGGATATGTGAAAAATGTTATGAACACGAGACATGCTTGGAGGTAAAGCGAGTCTATAGGCTACAGTTCCTACTCGATCAAGGATCTCAAATGGACAGTTAAATCGTAAATCGGTGCCCATAGCTTTCTGTAAGCTGACCATTTGGCACTGGATGCTCCGCCTTGACACGTTTACACGTTAAACATCTCGAGGTAAACTCCTCGATCTCTCTCTTCATATTGCTCCACCAAAATGTATGTTGAAGATCACGATACATTTTGGTACTTGTAGGATGGATTGCAAATGGTGTGTTGTGTGCTTCCATCATGATTCTATACTTCAAATCAAAGTCGTTAAGAACACAAAGTCTGGATTTGACTCGAAGTATTCCCTCTGCATCGATTCTTGCTTCTGGAATAGCACCTTCTTGCATCTTCTTCTTCATATTCATCAACTTCGGGTCTGTAGCTTGACCATCTTTAACTTTAACAATTAAAGCTGGTTCTACGCGTATATTTGACATCATCATGTGGGTCCCTAGAGTCTTTAACTCTATCTCCATCCTTTGTAAGTTATGTAAAATGGGTCTTTGTGTTGACAACATCGCACTCGTTCCCGCATGTGATCTTCTACTCAACGCATCAGCTACCACGTTCGTTTTTCCAGAATGGTATTGAATGTTATGGTCGTAATCTTTAAATAGCTCAAGCCAACGTCGTTGTCGCATATTGAGTTCGTTCTGGGTGAAGAAATATTTGAGATTTTTGGAGTATATTAGGATTTCATCAATAATGACAACCACGAAATGATCCAAATATTTCTTAAATATTCGGTTCATCATGTCCATAAACATAACATGGATAATAGTCAATCCAAAAGATATAACTAGAAATTCGTAATGCACGTATTGAGTTCTAAAGGCAGTCTTCGGAATGTCATCAGTTCTAATCTTTAACTGATGATATCCAAAATAGAGATCGATCTTTAAGAAGAATTTCACACCTTGCAACTGGTTGAACAGGTCATCAATACGAGGTAACGGATACCTATTCTTGATGGTGACATGGTTCAACTCCCGATAGTCAATACAAAGACGCATACTCCCGTCTTTCTTCTTTACGAATAAAACAGGAGCACCCTAAGAAGATGTACTAGGAAATATAAAATCGATGTCTAACAATTCTTGTAGTTGGACCTTTAACTCCTGAAGTTCAATAGGAGCCATTCGATATGGGGTTTTAGAAATGAGTTTTGTACCGGGTTCAAGGTCAATAAAGAATTCAACTTCACGTTCTGGGGGTAGACCGGGAAGTTCTTCGGGAAATATATCAGAAAACTCATTAACAACAAAAATATCATTCAAATCTGATATATTCTGATTTAAATCAGTGACATGGGCTAAGAAAGCTTAACATCCGTTTTTCAATAAAAGAATAGTTTTATAACTTGAAATGACATTGATTGATTTTAGTGGTCTGGTTGTTTGAATGAAAGCTAACAACCTTACGAAACAATCAATTTTGGTATGATGAGTGGTTAACCAGTCGATTAAAAAAATTACATCAAATGCAAGTATTTTCAAATATATAAAATCCACAAGTAGGGTGAGGGTGCCAATTTGAATCAAACAAGATTTGTAAATTGTGGATGTATCGAAGGTTTCTCCTAACGGAGTTTCAACAAATAAGTCAAAGTCTAATTTCTCAAGAGTCAAGTTCAAACGTTGAGCACAAGCAGGTGAAATAAAAGAATGGGTAGCACCGGTATCTAATAAGGCATAGACTTCGCAAGAGTTTATGATTAACTTACCCGTAATAACCTCGTTCGGGTTCCTCGCGTTTTGGGTAGTCACGACAAACGCTCTTCCAGGAACCACCGACTTTGACTTGTCCGGGACAGCCTTTGGAGTCACCATCCCAGCAGGACTTAATTTTTCCATAAAGCACATTCCACCCTCAACTGCTTCGTCGCACTCCTGATCCATGATTTGAATCATTACTCTTTGATCCATATCAAATTGAGGTTGACCGCTCTGCATAGGGTAATTCCAAACTCGATGTTGGATTCTCCCAATTGTTGTCCAAAAAGTGAAATCCATATCGTCTATTTTGGCCTTCTTGGATCGGACATCTCTTTCTAAAATATCAACGCGTCGTGCAGCTTTTACCCATGCATCCTCCATTTTCATTCGTTCAGTTGTTTCTTCTTTCATCAGAATTTTGACAATTGCATTCTCAGATTTCAGCTCTAATATCATATGCTCTGCCACAAAAATTAACCACACTCAAAAATTCAAAATACACTAGGAGATATGGTCATTTGAATTTTATGTTACGTTTTCTCAAAAAATAGTTTTTCTAATCTTTGTGTTTTCTAAGAAATCTTCCTAGATCTCTTGATTAACCAAACATTAAATATCACAAATCATTATAATACATACTAATACACCTTAAGATCATAAATCTACCATGATCCATGATCTATTACACCAAACATACACCAAATTCAAGGAAAACATAATTTATATTATGAAAATCAAGGTTTTCTAACTTTTAAAACATAGCTTTCTTTTTCTTGCTTTTGATCTAACTTTTGATCATCAAAAGTGATAGATCTTAACATATCACACTTATATACATATAGATCCAAGATTTTGGAGTTTTGAAATCTTAGATCCAAGTTTTGATGGAAAATACACAAAATAAATTAAATAAACTAGTTAAAGCTTATACCTTTGCTTATGATTTCTTTCTTCTTCTTCCTAGAGTTTGTTTATGGGACTAAGAACACACAAAGCTCTTCCTCTCTCTCCCTCAAGGCTGGCCGAAATTATCTCCTCTCTCTCCCTTGGTTTTCTTTTGCTTAGCTAATAAGAAAGGAGAGAGAAATGAATTCAAAGAGAAGAGAAAGGAAATGATTTTGTGTGTTAGTATATTTGTACATATCATCTAAATCATATCTATTCCATATCTTAGCAAATCCTATACTTCTCTCTCTCTTAATAATTACATCTTAGCTTGCAAGCAAAGATAATGGTGTTGGCTCCTTTTAGAATGTGACACCTAGCAAGTAGTTGGTAGGAGTTGTTGGATTGCATGATTACATTCATCCCCTCTTTTTTCTTTCTTATCTTGACCGGCCATGTAGCCTTTTTATCCCTCATTTTATTTTCTTTTTAATGCCTTAATTAGTTTCTTAAATGTCCAACATGTCCCACTTTAATTAGGCTAAAGTCTTAGGCTCCAAATTAATTCTTTTGGGCTCCCTATTTAAAACTTTTGGGCCATGAAATTAGGCTAGGTCCAATACCTTTAATCCTATCCTACCCTAATCATTTAATTAGGGTTTTCATTCACTCAATTAGTAAATCAAATCCTTACTCATGTAATTACTTAACCCAATTAGACTTGCTTTTATAAAATTAATAAATTGAGATAATAAAATAAATCCCTTAGAGCTAGTTAATATTTTCAATATTAATATTTTCCCATGTCATAGCCCTTAGGTTATTTAATTCCTATACCTAATTTATATATTAGGATACATTAGTTTCTTTTATTTTCTTATTATAAAATAAACAAATATAAGCAATCAAATAATATACATACTCGTACCAAATAATTTAATACTTTGAGAAATGTACCACAAATCTCATATAATATTTATTCTTATCATTCCTCTTGCTAAAATATATATATCACATCACTAAATATATATATATATATATATATATATATATACCTATACATACACATATTTTAATAATTCAAATCAAACCATATAGGTTCTTTAAAATTTTTAACTAAATACTCAAATTTACATCTAGGTTTTATTCCTTAACCTTTATTTTAATCATTTAAAATCTTATAAATTCTCTGGTTGTCACACATACAACAAGGGTTAATTAAAAAAATTAACGTATCACATATTAACCCTATGTTCCGACACCAATTAAATACCAAATAAGCTTAGGTAGCACACACTAGCGAAGGTTTTACTCGTCTCTCCCCTCCTAGTTCTATTCCCAGATCTCCGCCAGAGAGCATATCCCTAAGCTCTGATACCAACTGTGATGCCCCCAAAATAGGTTCAATACTCAACCCACATATTATGGGTCACCAAAAAATACATGGTACAGAATTCAAATACAATCTTTTATAACATACGGTCGTGTAAAAATACGACCATACAAACTATGAGCTTCAATACAAATCGTATATAATACAAAATATAAACACTCAAATTCATTCCTTATTCATTACAATTATTGTCCCACTATTTTATAGAATAGTGAGAACTTCTACAGATCTAACTCTGATCATCACACTGTTCCCCGACTAGTCTCCGCGATATTCTCATTTCCTGAAGAGAACATTGGAAGAAAAGGGTGAGCTCAACTATCCCAGTAAAGAATATTATGACTAAGATAATGGAAAATAAATTATCGTTAGTCTTCAACAAATTAGATAAAATAGTATGGACAACAAGTTTTAGATCAACAACTACAACGAAAATAACAATTCATTAGAAGAGTTAAGTAGAGAATGAAGTCTACTATCTTCTATGATTTAAAAGTCCATCATTAATATTTTATCCCTGTAACATCAATCAATATACATCTCGAACCAAATATTCATCTTTGCACTATAGGTCAAAGATATTCATTTGTATCACCAGTTGGTCATGTTCATTTCAACACCTGTCCATCTTTGCACTACGGGCCAAAGATATTCATCAGGTAATCATTCATCTTTGCACTACAGGCCAAAGATATTCAGTTATATCACCATTTAGAACTGAGGATGATGAAAAATAATATAAATAACGAATTCAGTGAGATAAATGACAAAGATTAGGGATTCGTGATTTAGTTTATCTAAGTTCAATAATACTCTGTAATAATCAATTGTGGAGCAAAATTCAAGAATGAAGATCAAAACTTGGATCTAATCAAAGATTAAAAAAAAAAATTACCGTGAATAGTAACTCGACATGAAAAGATAAGAATTTCACGAGAAAGTTCAAAAAATTATTCTAGATGAAATGATACTAGATGAAACGCAAAACTCAAAGAATTTTTGATCATTTTAGGAATTATAGAAGCAATACTTACCGTAGTAAGTTTAAATTCAGAAATATGAAATAAAATATTATCACTATCATAATATGGAATATGAAAGAATATAATATTCATTATGAATATTGAAAGAAAATAACATCATTTACGAGAAAAATAACATCATTTACCTCAGTAGAATACCAGATCGGTCTGGATTATTGGATATTATGCTGACGAAAACTTGCACTGTTATCAACACTCAAAGTATCTAAATACTCACAAGAAATACGCTCGATATTATAGAGAAAAAATTTTCTGATTTTGGTGTGATTTTCAATTCTAACTTAAGCACCCTATTTATACGAAAATGCCAGAACACCAATACAGACTTTTTCACCAACGGATGAATTTTTTCAAGCCTTACAATTTTGATAATCCTCCAACACATCCCATTTGAACAAAAATCAGCCACCAATAAATCCCACATGTTTATATAATATAAATATATATATATTAAAATATTTATTTCCGAAACTTCAATAATTCATAATAAATAGCCCTTTTATCAGAAAAATACGAACCTTATGTCCATTTCATATGAAATTTGATTCTCTACAACTTGTAGAAGAAAGTTTTTCCAAATTCCGAACGAAAAAATGACTCATATTTACATACGAATGACTCAGCAGCATGCTACTTTTGAAAAACAAGCCTCTGTATACAACTTTTGAAAATTTCAAGCCTCCATCCATATTTCCACTAACCACATAAAATTATTATATTATCACATTATAATTTTATAATATAATATTATAATAATATATTTGAATGAATTATTTTATCGAAGAAGATAAAATGCCAACTTTCAACAAATGTCACATGCTTAAAATTCTTCCCTTTTATATCAAAATTGAAATAAATATTTCCTTATCATGTATATCAATAATTAATTATTCACAAATAATATTACAGAACTATAATATTGACAATCAGGTCGTTCCTAGGAAAGAGGGGGCTTTCCAATAAGGATTCCTCCTCATTGGCGAGCAAATATATAATCTAACCCCTTTCCTCGACAGAACTTTCTAGACATTGTCAATAATGCTATATAATAATATTATTCAAATAATATGAATTATTGATTTGATAATGTGAAATACTGTGAATGACAATTATTGAATCACTAATATAAAATATCAATGTAGCAATTATTGATATAAAATATCAACGTAGCAATTATTGAACCAATAAAATATTATGCAATTATTGAATCAATAATATAAAATATTGAACAGTAATTACTGTAACAATTATTGAGTAAGTGACTTCTTACGTAAGAATTAATAATTCGAAATACTGCGCAATACCGTGTGCTACTGTGCAACAATGCGTATTACTGTATTTTTATCACCGGGTATTTCAACAGTTTAACGGTAACAGTTTTACCGTAATTTTTATAAAAAGATTATTTCTGTCGCTTTCTATATCCGACATTCATTCCGTTGTGGGGTCCACCAATGACTGCGCCGCCGTACGAATATTCTCTGACAAAAAGAATATTCTTCGACCAAACGAATATTCTCCGACACAATGAATATTTTATAACCACTTGCTTACTTTGAAATATTTACACATTTCACCCATAACTCATCACATTTATCAAATCAACACCTTACTATTTCAAAATAATATATAAAAAAATTTAAATTTTTATTCATAAATTTTGGGGTCTTACATAAAGTGTGGCAAGTTTGATGAACTATACTAAGGTATATGAAGCTTAGACTGAAAATAAGTTCATTTTCAGTATATAGATAGCACCTTAGGTGCTAGAAGAGGTTAATATTGTCACAAGTATGACAATAAAAGAAGCAGAAGTAGAAAATTCCAAGTCTTCTAACTATGCTAGACTTCAAAATTATTGTCATCGTGCGGATGTGTATGTCTTTGGATCAAAAATATTGGTTTCAACTTTTGGAAACCAATGTATTTTAAAAGTGCTATTCTTTGGATGTCTATGTTAATCATTTCGGCTAGATAGAGTTTGATTTGAAATATCAAAATGAATTTTATATCATCAATGCAATTGATGCAGAGATGGTAAAAAGACGGAGTTAGTATTACATTTGAAAATACCTTGAAGTGTATGACAGTATGTAGTATGACAAAGTCAGAAAATGACGGAGTCCTCAACGTGTTGTGAATCAGTACGGTATCACGACGTCATTTCACGTTTTGAGTTATTGTGAAAGAATTTATAAAGAGTAGTCGATGTCAATTGTTTGACTAGATGACTGTTTTAAGTTGGTGTCCAATTTATTGGATGGTCTAAGCTATTTGATTTGGCTAGACAAATGGTTCATCATGTTTAAAAGAAATCAAGCTTTCTTTGAGAAGTTGTCCCAAGCCAAATTGTTTTGGTGCGGAATCTGACAAATAAGTCTGAGGTGAACAAACCCACCGTTTTGGGGTTGTACAATACGTTGATCACCTAATGTACTGGAAGAGGTAGTGCACATTCTTTGTGATTGTAAATTGACCGACAAGGAATTGGTTCTCAATAAATACCGGCAAATCAAGTTCAATGGTTCATGGTTTTTAGGACCCCTCAGCAAAATGTTTTAAAGGAATCTTATATATTCCTTGTCATTCGTTCAACCTTCATAATTAGTGTGTAAATTATGAAGATTACTGAATGGGGGAAGATGAGAAGTATGGGGCCTTAGTGCCGGGATGTTCCTTTATAAATATAAAGGCAACATATGAAATGTTCTTAAATGAACGATGGATGATGACTTCTGTAATGAGAAGTTGAGAAAAAGGTTATGGCAATAATTTCGAGGGCAAAATTTTTAGAAGAAGGGGTGAATGTGATAATCCGAGATTTTAGAAGTATAGTTGTCAGGATATGTATCATTTGACAACTATAACAAGATAATGATCCTTGGGGGAAAGAATGTAGAAGAGAAAATGAGAAGGAATGACTAGGTAAATACCTAACGGAATAAGTATGTTGAGATTTTTCAACATCATAAGAAGAGTTAAGATTAACTCTTCGTCAAAGGGTTTTAAGGATAACGCATCCGGGTATGGATGTGATTTGGGTAATTTCGAGGACGGAATTTTTATAAGGATGAAAGAATCTGACAACTCGAAAAGTCGAATTGTCTAGAAAATTAAGATTAAAGAATTAATAATTAATAAAAGGTATTTTATTGATTATATTCTGTGATATATGGTTATTAATCATTCTATGACATAGGATGACTAGAAATGGGGAGGATTCTGGCTGCGAGCTAGAATGAACGAGTATAAATTTTCAAGACGAAAATAAAAGATTTCAGGAAATAAAAAAAATTTGAGAAAAAGACGAAATAGGCACTATTTATGAAACCTAAGGGTTAGGGTTCGTGGAACCCTAAGCTCGTTCGAGAGTTCGAAATGTCGAAATGACATTTTGTTAAAAGATTTGACGATTATATGTCGTGAAAAGTTAAGTTAGTCGAGAAAAATTTTCTCGAGAAGAAAATGACGAAAATCACTATTCATCTGTTTCGGCTCAAAAATTTATTTTGTAATTCCAAGAAACGCGTAACGATAGGATTTGGAGACGAGATGGAATATGTAATAATATTTCATTTATGGCTCGCGAAGTTTGCGCTTTCGGACTTAAAGCCCGAAGGGTTAGGGAAAATGGAATTAAAGAAGAAAATGGTTGTGTGATAATAAATGATTGTTATACATAATGAATACGCGTATAAGACTAATTATTATACGAGTATAATATAAGGAGGGTACGAGAATTAATACAACGTATAATACGAATTTTATACGAAGTAAATAGATTTAATTTACATTAAATCTAATAATTTAACCCGTGGGTCGAACCGGAGGGTAAATGGGTGGTTTAAACCCATGGGGCAACCCATGGGCATGTGACTGCACAAGGTGGCCATGTGCTAGAACATGTGGGGATATAAGTTGCACATGGGCTCAAACTTGGTCACGAAGAAAGGGTGAGGAGGTGGGAATAGTGAGGAGGTTGGGCCTAAAAGACCCTTAAGCCCTTGGTCTTGCAATTTCTATAAATAGAGGGCTTGGCCCTTCATTTTCCTTGGTTAAAATCCCCCCAACAATGGAGAGAGAAGAGAAGAGGAGAGGAAGATCTTGAAGAAGAAATTCAAGGAAGCCAAAGAAGCTAGCTTAAGAGTTTTGTCATGAACAAACTCAAGAACTCAAGAACACTTATAAGGTCTAAGTGTTAAACTTTAAATTTTCATCTTCTTTCAATTCTTATATTGATAGAGAAGTGAAACGAGTTAAACCATAATGAATTGGTTAATGAATGAAAAGATGTTAGAAGATGTTAGTGGATGATCCAGATGAGTTATATTAACTTTCCGATGTTATAAGGTTGGATTATCAAACTTATAACGTTAGAAGGCGAGAAAACATAAAATCATAATCATAGCATTGATTAAGAACGAAGAACGAATGAAGAACGAACGAAGAACACGAAGAACGTAATGAAGAAAACCATTAAAACTTAGATGTTTAATATGGTTAGAATCGTAATGGAACAACCAATGGATTGATTCCATTTGGTGTGAAGTAAAAATATCAAGTAACGAAGATTCAGAGGAAGTTTTACGTGATTAGACGTTAAGCGTCGAAATCGTAAAATTTCCCGGAATGAAAGTCAAAAGTCGCTGTGGGATTCGGAAACGATGGTTTTTGATTGCAACACGTGTAATTATGTAAAGAAGACTTGCGAGAGCAATAACGAACGAATTCAGAGTTAAAACGAAGAAACGAGCGTCGAACGTTCGCGAAAGTTCGACGAACACGTAAAAATGGACTAATCGACGAATTTCTCGTCGACGGATTCGAAAATGAATTTTGATTTGATAGGATGGTAGAGTATGTCATTTGTGAACTTTTGGCTTTGGAACAAACCAATTTCGAGTTATAACGATCACATTACGGACTCGGGAATTTCAGAATTTTTAAAGACTTAGAAATTTTTATAAGCTGCAGGGATAGCGCCGCAGCGCCACCCAATAGGCTTAATTCGGCGCCGCAGCGCCACTCCAAGGGAAAAATCTGGCGCCGCAGCACCAGTATGTTAGAAAATTCTGACATTGCTAGTAAGTACTTAACCTTTTGCATATCAATTAAGGGGCTAGCAAGTGATGTAATCTAAGCTTTAAACAACATGTTTAATCAACGTTTATGAGAGTTAAACGTTGAACAAATGTAATTGAACTTAATCTTGGAAACATTAACCAAAGTTTAAGTTGAAGAACAAGTTAAGATCTCGTCGATCATCATATTTAGTGATAATTGATTACCCTGATTTGAAACCTTTACATTACATCTCTTGATTCAAATCTATAAAGATCGCCACAACAAAAGTAACTATACAAAGTCTTACTTCATAAAGCAATATCCATATACATCGGATAGCTCAGCTTACAATTTAACAATCATGTTACATTTTAAACAATTACATTACACAACTAGAATAAATAATTCTTACATCGCTATTGACCTTAACAATCAATTAGCACGTATCATTACCTTGCATCCTTATACCTGCAAAAATGGTTATTTGCAAGAGTGAGCTCGACAGCTCAGCAAGAACTAACAGTTATCATGCATCACGTAGCATATAATTAACATGCTCAACATACATCTCATAAACCTTAAAGTAATATGGCATACATGCTTTAATCACATGACAAATATAAAGATTGAGTTCTTTACTCAACCAACATTCCAAAATCAATCAATGTAGTCATAAATTGACTTTCACATTTCATGCTTGCAACATATATAACATAGCATGCTCTTTGCAATACAATTTAAAATAATTCATTATCAAGTTCACGTAGAAAATAGGAACTGAAAGACTTGCCTGGCTCGTAGATTATCAATTACCGAAAATAGCTTAATATAATCTGCTTCATGATCCTACATAACGTATTACCATACGCATCCATTATTAGTCTCATAAGCGACGTTTAGTAAACGCTTAAGTAACTTCTACTTTATACTTTCTAATTCTCTTTTATTTACTCGTTTGACACTCACTGTCAAAACATATATATAATTAACAATATCAGTTAGCTATTACATAGCTAATCCTCAACGTTAGTTAACCAATCTAGGTTAACTCATTCCTCATTAACTATTATATTAATAATTACATACTCCTATTAAATTATAATTAAACAAATTATAATTTAAGCATCCACTTTAATTATAACTAATCAAATTACATCTTATGTTAATCAAATTATAATTTAACAAATTATAACTATTAATCAATCTACATCATGCATAATTAAACAAATTATAATTTATAATTAATCATGCATTTATTAAACTATAATTAAATAAATTACAATTTAAATTACACATTCATCGTAATCATAATTATCCCAAATTATAATTACATATTAATCAATTAAATTATAATTACACAAAATTATAATTTAAGTTAAACAAATAATCCACTAACCTTCATTATAATTTAACAAGTTATAGATTAATATAAATCTTTACTCTAATTATAATTATCCAAACTATAATTGCATATCATACTCACTAAATTATAACCAAACAATTTACAGCTTAAGTTAAACCTTTAACTCGATTAAAATGAATTAACTAATAACAATTTAAGGTTTTCACCACCTTCTTCCTTTTCTATTTTGAAATCGCCAAATACATACTCATAATATCTTATTGCAAAATCTTGGTTCATGTTAACACATAACCAAATCAATTTAGGTTTTAAAAACTGTACAAATACTTTAAGTTTTCTGCCTCTGCTCAGGTACTGGCGCAGCTGCGCCACCTTAAGCTTTGGCACCGGCGCAGCTGCGCCGTGACGTAGATGGAACCAGTGCGGACGGCTTCCTTTCTTCACTGTTCTTCCCCAATATGCCAACAATTGGCAATTCTATACTACTCAGACAGTGTAGAGCATACATATGCAACCATACACATGTACAACATAATTCAAATCACAAAAATCATATAAGTAATCAAAATCAAAGGTTTTAAAATTAAAGCCAAACTTTGCTATTTTCATAAAACTTATACTTTTCACAAAATAATTCATCGAAAATTCAATTCTCAATCAATTCGATTCATAATACATGCATTATTTACATTATTGAAGATAGTATCATACAAAAATCTAAATAGGCATATATCACATAAGTAATTATAAATTTTTCATTCTAAACTCAACCAAAATATGAAAATTTCTTAAGAACATAAATTCTTCATAAAAACTTGTTTTATAACAAATTTTGATTTCTGAAAATTGTACATAGCATACAATTCACTTATATGAACACAACTTATATATTCAATTCATGGTTATACAAATTTCTCGTTAAATCACAAACGCGGAGAACTAATACTTATGAAGAATCATAAAAATATATTTAAAAACAAGAATTGAGATTATAACCTTGATTTGCTTAGAAGAACAAGATGAAGATGGTGGTGTGTTTGACTCTCTCAAACTTCATCTTTCTCTTTCTTCTTTCTCCCTCCTTCTCTTTTCTCTCTATCTTTTCTCTGTGTTTTCTCTTCTCTTTCTCTATATTTCTTTTTGTTTCTAACACTGACTATTTTCTCTAACTCTTCTAACTTCTGAACTAACGTATATTATAATACTATAGATATAATATACATATAACATATATACATAACATGTAACTTATACTATATTTATGTATATACTAACTCCCCTAATAAAGACATAGGTTACAAATTTTTTTGAAAACCAAAAGCCTTAAGGCTTTGTTTGGTAAAAACAACATATTTTTTTAAAAACGGGTTTTTAATAGTTAAGGCCCCGTTTGGCAGAACAGATTTAAAACAAAGTAAGGCCTTGTTTAGGAAAACGGTTTTAACTCTTTTAATTCTTTTAACACATAATCTTAATGTTACATTTTAATTAATTAAAAGTCTAACATCAATTAATCACATAAAATTGTCACATAATTATAGCTACTTGCTAATTATAATTTCATGTAACACTCATCATATAACTCATCTAATTTAATTATCTCAATTAAATTAGAACTATAACATAAAATCGTTACATCAATTAAATAAAATATTAAATATTTATTTAATTAATATATTACACTTAATTATATTACTCCATAATAATCACATAATTATTTATTTAACCCAATAAATAATTTAATTAAATTATTTATTTAATCAATATATATTAAAATTAATATATAACATTCTCTTCACATCAATTCATATATTTCACAATATATGGCACGTATACACATATTCACACTCAAAACATCTCATAAATAAGAATTTTATTTATTAAATTCTCATTTATAAATTCTTAAAAAATTCGGGATGTCACAATAGCCTGAGAAGAGAAGGGTAAGAAAATCGTTGAGTTAAACAATTGAGGAAGAGATCACTGCGTGCTCTCGTTAAATTGTAACAACAGGTTTCCTGTTAAACAATGGATGGGTTATAGCTGATGGCTATAATAAAATGGGTACTATGAATAGTACGGGTGAAAGGAACTCAGATTGAGTGATAGAGGATAGTATACGAATTAAAGAAAATTTGTAGTAAGTCAAGAGAGAGAGAGAGAGGGTGGTAAATTTCAATTGAGGACTCATGTGATAGCTGAGTTGTATGAAATTTTGTTATGGGCTAAGGTTTGTGCTTTGGTGTGACAACCACACAATCTGTTACAGTGATAATCATTGGAATAGTAATGTCACGCTATCGATATGTATATGATGAGAAGGTGAATCTTTTCTCATGTGTGTATTGGATAGTAGAATGTATTAAGTTAGGTGCGAGTTCGAAACTCGTAGTTATGAAAAGTTTGTGACTCATAGTTGTATGCTATGTTTCTGAGCCCTGAGCATATGGACAGTCCTTGATTTGTTCTTGGATTACATATTGCAAAGATAAGTTCTTAAACACATATGGTTGTGAAAAGTTCCTGAACACATAAAGTGTGGCAAGTTTAATGAACTATACTAAGGTATATGAAGCTTAGACTGAAAATGAGTTCATTTTCAGTATAGATAGCACCTTAGGTGCTAGAAGAGGTTAATATTGCCTCAAGTATGACAATAAAAGAAGCAGAAGTAGAAAATTCCAAGTCTTCTAGCTATGCTAGATTTCAAAATTATTGACATCGTGCGGATGTGTAAGTCTTTGGATCAAAAATATTGGTTTCAACTTTTGAAAACCAATGGATTTTAAAAGAGCTATTCTTTGGATGTCTATGTTAATCATTTGGGCTAGACAGAATTTGATTTGAAATATCAAAATGAATTTTATATCATTAATGCAATTGATGCAGAGATGGTAAAAAGACGGAGTTAGTATTACATCTGAACATACCTTGAAGTGTATGACAGTATATAGTATGACAAAGTCAGAAAATGACGAAGTCCTCAACGTGCTGTGAATCAATACGGTATCACGACGTCATTTCACGTTTTGAGTTATTGTGAAAGAATTTATAAAGAGTAGTCGATGTCAATTGATTGACTAGATGACTGTTTCAAGTTGGTGTCCAATATTTTGGATGGTCTAAGCTATTTGATTTGGCTAGACAAATGGTTCAACATATTTAAAAGAAATTAAGCTTTCTTTGAGAAGTTATCCCAAGCCAAATTATTTTGGTGCGGAATCTGACAAATAAGTCTGAGGTGAACAAACCCACCGTTTTGGGGTTGTACAATAGGTTGATCACCTAATGTACCGGAAGAGGTAGTTTACATTCTTTGTGATTGTAAACTGATCGACAAGAAATTGGTTCTCAGTAAATACCGACAAATCAAGTTCAATGGTTCATGATTTCTAGGACCCCTCAACAAAATGTTTTAAAGGAATCTTATATACTCCTTGTCATTCGTTCAACCTTCATAATTAGTGTGTAGATTGTGAAGATTACTGAATGGGGGAAGATGAGAAGTATGGGGCCTTGGTGTCAGGATGTTCCTTTATAAAAATAAAGGCAACATATGAAATGTTCTTAAATGAACAATGGATGATGACTTCTGTAATGAGAAGTTGAGAAAAAGGTTATGACAATAATTTCGAGGGCAAAATTTTTAGAAGAATGGGTGAATGTGATAACCCGAGATTTTAGAAGTATAGTTGTCAGGATATGTATCATCTGACAACTATAACAAGATAATGATCCTTGGGAGAAAGGATGTAGAAGATAAAATGAGAAGGAATGACTAGGTAAATACCTAACGGAATAAGTATGTTGAGGTTTTTCAACGTCATAAGAAGAGTTAAGAATAACTCTTCGTCGAAGGGTTGTATGGATAACGCATCCGGGTATGGATGTGAAGACGAAATTTTTATAAGGAGGGAAAAATGTGACAACCCGAAAAATCGGATTGTCCAGAAAATTAAGATTAAAAAATTAATAATTAATAAAAGGTATTTTATTGAATATATTCTGTGATATATGGTTATTAATCATTCTATGACATAGGATGACTACAAATGGCGAGGATTCTGGCTGCGAGCTAGAATGAACGAGTATGAATTTTCAAGACGAAAATAAAAGATTTTCGAGAATAAAAATATTTTCAAGAAAAAGACGACATAGGCACTATTTATGAAACCTTAAGGATTAGGGTTTGACCCTAAGGGTTCAGGTTTGTGGAACCTTAAGCTCGTTCGAGAGTTAAGAATGTCGGAATGACATTCTGTCGAAAGATTTGACGACAATATGTCGTGAAAAGTTAAGTTAGCCGAGAAAAGTTTTCTCGGGAAAAAAATAACGAAAATCACTATTCATCTATTTCGGCTCGAAAATTTATTTTGAAATTCTGAGAAACGCGTAATGATAGGATTTGGAGACGAGATGGAATATGTAATAATATTTCATTTATGGTTCACAAAGTTTGCGCTTGCGGACTTAGAACCCGAAAGGTTAGGGAAAGTGGAATTAAAGAAGAAAATGGTTATGTGTGATAATAAATGATTATTATACATAATGAATACGCGTATAAGACTAATTATTATATGAGTATAATATGAGGAGGGTACGAGGATTAATATGACGTATAATACGAATTTTATACGAAGTAAATAGATTTAATTTATATTAAATCTAATAATTTAACCCGTGGGTCGAACCAGCGGGAAAATGGGTGGTTTAAACCCATGGGGCAACTCATGCGCATGTGAGTGCACAAGGTGGCCATGTGATAGCATGTGCTAGCATATGGGGGGACATAGGTTGCACATGGGCTCAAACTTTTGCACAAAGAAAGGGTGAGAAGGTGGGAATAGTGAGGAGGTTAGGGCCTAAAAGACCCTTAAGCCCTTGGTCTTGCAATCTCTATAAATAGAGGGCTTGGCCCTTCATTTTCCTTGGTTGAAATCCCATCAACAATGGAGAGAGAAGAGAAGAGGAGGGGAAGATCTTGAGGAAGATATTCAAGGAAGCCAAAGAAGCTAGCTTAAGAGTTTTGTCATGAACAAACTCAAGAACACTTATAAGGTATAAGTGTTAAACCTTAAATTTTCATCTTCTTTCAATTCTTATATTGATAGAGAAGTGAAAATGATAGAGAATGAATTGTAGGAAATATGGAGATTGATATTAGTGGACTTTAAACCATTAATAATCAAGGGCAATTGAAATTATAAGTAAATGATTAAGAAGTTAACGAAGAAATGAGTTAAACCATAATGAATTGGTTAATGAATGAAAAGATGTTAGAAGATGTTAATGGACGATCCGAATAAGTTATATTAACTCTTCGATATTATAAGGTTGGATTATCAAACTTATAACGTTAGAATGCGAGAAAACGTAAAATCATAATCATAACATTGATTAAGAACGAAGAACGAATGAAGAACGAACGAAGAGCACGAGAACACGAAGAACGTAATGAAGAAAACCATTAAAACATAGATGTTTAATATGGTTAGAATCATAAAGGAATAACCAATGGATTGATTCTATTTGGTTTGACATAAAAATATCAAGTAACGAAGATTCAGCGGAAGTTTATGCGATTGGACGTTAAGCGTCGAAATAGTAAAATTTCCCAAAATGAAAGTCAAAAGTCTTCGTGGGATTCAAAAATGATGGTTTTCGATTGCAACACATGTAATTATGTAAACAAGACTTGCGAGAGCAAGAACGAACGAATTCGGAATTAAAATGAAGAAACGAAAGTCGAACGTTCGCAAACGTTCGACGAACTTGTAAAATTGGACTAATCTGTGAATTTCTCGCCGACGAATTTGGAAATGAATTCCAATTTGATAGGATGGTAGAGCATGTCATTTGTGAACTTTTGGCTTTGGAACGAACCAATTCCGAGTTATAACGATCACGTTACGGACTAGGGAATTTCAAAATTTTTAAAGACTTAGAAATTTTTCTGAGCTGCAGGGCTAGTGCCGCAGCGCCACCCAATAGGCTTAATCCGGCGCAGCAGCACCACTCCTGGGAGAAATCTTTGGAGGGGTAGCACCGCAGCGCCACTCCAAGGGGAAAATTTGGCGCCGCAGCGCCAGCATGTAAGAAAATTCTGACATTGCTAGTAAGCACTTAACCTTTTGCATATCAATTAAGGGGCTAGCAAGTGATGTAATCTAAGCTTTAAACAACATGTTTAATCAATGTTTATGAGAGTTAAACGTTGAACAAACGTAATTGAACTTAAGGTTGGAAACATTAACCAAAGTTTAAGTTGAAGGACAAGTTAAGATCTCGTCGATCATCATACTTAGTGATAATTGATGAGAGTTCGAGTGAACGTAGAATTCACTTAATGTAACACTTAAACAAGTGATTTAAACCTTAAGTAAAGGTTGAATGGTATTAAGAGACGAGTAACGTGAACGTAGGATACATGAACGTTTCTCATGAATAGTATTGACGTTGAGTGAACGTTCTAAGTATACATTGGTTGTATAACTTAGACGTTAATAAATGTTGGCATGTGATTGATAATAAGCTGTAATGAACGGTAATAAGATAACTTGGATAAACGTTCAGAGTTGTATGGACCGGACGTGGTAAGGGAATGTAATGAAAGAATATAAGCAATGAACGTAAAGTTGGTCGCGTAAACTTATATTAAAAGAAAGTGAACCATAAGAAGTAAAGTGAAGAAAAGCTCAGGCTTAAGTCAAGTATGTGGCTAATGGGTATTTGTTATTCCTTATGTGCTACATAGGAATTTTGATGAGCTGCTCAGCGTAAACCCTAAGCAGTAGCTGTGCGGAAGGCAAGTTTCCTAACTGCGTTCATTTCTACATGAATGTTAGTTTCTTAACTTCCTCAGATGTTGAACATAAGGAAGTATTTCATAAGTGCAAATGTGTAATGTTTGTACAAGATAATGTGATGTGGATAATGTTAGTATGGATGAGGCCTTGTGCCACAATGTTAGCACTTCGGTGTTTAAGTGAAATGAACTGTTCTATGATTGAACTATTAAATATGAAAGAGTTCGGTTTATTCATGAACCGTACTTGTTAAGTCTGTGCTAATGATTCTAGCCAGACATAGTATATATGGAAAAGGTAGAAGGATTAGAGTATGATAAGTATATGTGATGTATGTTTTAAAATGATAGGAATCGGAACGTATTCCTATTATTCGAGCTGCTTCATAACCTTTGTTCGGTTATTAAAGACTTAAAAGAACATTGATTCTTAAGTTGTTAATATTCAACTGCTATGACTTGCTGAGCAATTGAATGCTCACACTTGATTGAAATAAAAATATTTTCAGCGAACGACGGTAGTATGTTTTAAAGAACCTGATGAAGATCATGATGATGGATGTCCTGCTATGGTCACAAATAACATTAGCGTCAGAAGATGAAGTACTGTTGATGTGATGAACACATGTGAAGATCAAGTCGAGACTTGAAGAATAGTTAGGTTAAAACTATTTTGTAGATGCGGTGACTAGTTAAGTCACGATTGTAATGTAATAAGAATAATGTAAATACCATTATTTTTAATGAATGAATGTTTTGAGGTAACAGAACCTGGGAATGGTGTGAATATATTATGTATCTTCGGGATATAATGATGTAGGTATGGAATGGGAAGTATCGTAACGCATGGAGATTCGGACAAGAAAAATAGGCCGAATTTTGGGGCGTCATAATTTATCTATCGATATTAAACAATTTATAGAATTATTTTATCATAGTAAGTTGGTGACATTAAATATCTTTAATGAATAATCACCATTTTCTTGAGTATATATATACTAGTGACTAATATGTTGTAATATGGGTCATAATTGGTACTCAAACTGTCCATGAATGGATTGAGATAGCAATGCATGAGTTCGTTAAGGGAATTAACTAATAAGAAAAAATATTGGTTAATTTAAATTGAAGGTTATATTATGGAATAATATAATTTGAATATTAAAACCTTACTTGACGGTGGTGATAGTACAGGTGTTAATTCACTTGAGTAAATGGAGAATTAATATATGTGTTGAGTATATAATTGTTGACTTGTTAATATTCTAACCTTAATATTTTGATGATGATTTGATTATATGTACTAAATTATTTACTGTGAAATTTTAGGAATTTGATAAAGGAATCATTGATGGTCAAAAGGCTTATGAAGACTTTGAGTCTTAAAGAAATAATTGTAAGGTCATTGCAACTATTTGATTTTTCGATACAAGGCTCTAGGACATTTTTATGTGCATATAATATGATAAATATTTTATGCATGATTAAAATTGAAATGAACTGTTAAACTATGTTTTACTGTCCGAAAATTGTAAAAAAAATGAACTGTTAACATATCATATGATATTGGATAAAGTTCATTTGTTGCTATCACTTAGATTTCCAAGAGTATTCTAATTTAATGACATAATTTGATATGCATGCACACGTGTAGAAAGGTTTAATATGAATCAGTTGTATAATGTATACTTTGTATGATATCTTGGAAGTTGTTTTGAGTAAGACGGCTGTATAATGATGAATATCAATTAGAGGTTAATTTGCTTACATCTCAAAAATTGGGTATCATGATTATCCTGAAGATATTTCAGAATTGATATGTGTTTTAAAGTGTTGTATTTGTTAAAATCAGTTTAGAGGATTATCCTTGAAAAAGTCAACTTGCTTATGCCTTGGGACTTTAAGATCATGATTATCCTGACTAAGGAGTTGATGTTAATTACGGAACTGACCTTCCTTATAGTTGGTTTTGCAAATACAGTGTTTAACGTAAAGGAACAGAATTGAGATTTACACTGGATTTGATTTGATCTAATTATCTTTTATCCGACTGTTCTTGTATCTAACGAAAACTTGATTTGATTTTTATCAGCAACGGGACTTGATTGGTAACGGATATATTTTAAGGCTATAAAATCAAATGGGTTATCGAGGTTAAACACAACACTTGAATTAATTATTTTGCACTCATACACGTGAAAAGCTATTCAATAATTTTCGGTGCAAACTTACAAGCTGCTGTGGAATTAATATTCAGATTATTTTCAGCAACTTTTCGTGAGCTTTAACTGGTGATATCTATTTTACTCTTTGATCATTGCATTTATTTAGTTGAGCCTTACATTGTTAAATTGATTATTTGCTTTGATCATTAGACCTCTATATTTGTAATATTATATTTTTAGACTAAGTGTTGTCTAAAGGATTTTAATCCAGGTGGATTAAGGATTGTTTACAAATAGGTTTAAGGAAGCATAAGTGCTTAAGGAGTGCATTGGTGCACAAGGAGCAAAGGTGCTCAAGTGAATTATTGTAATTCAAGATTTTGAACTGTTTTGTAAAAGGAGTCAATTTAAAGAAATAAATTGAGTCTCCAACACTAATTGGTATTGGACGTGGACTAGGCTATTATTATAGAGGGTAATAGCTGAACCACGTAAAAATCTTGGTGTTCATATTTTTACTTGCTTTATTTTATTTGCTCACAAAAAGATATTTAATTATTTTAATAAATATTAAGTATTTTCATTATCATAAGATAAATTGTTGATACTAAGAGTTTTTACAAAGAAATCAATTAAGCTAGTTATTTTCATTAAATAACGAGAGTAAAGTTTTAATTCAGCATACCGTATTTATCCAGCACGCTGCATTAGTTAATATAGTAAGCTGAATTCAGTAGTTGTTACTTAAGTTTAAAAATTGGTCATAATTGTTCCTACACTTTTTCAACCCCCCTTCTAAGTTTGTCTTATCTGAATTTCATTTGGTATCAGAGCTTGGCTCTACTTATCTTGGTCTTAAAGGTGACTTGTAGGGAAAGATTCTAACATGACACAATTCGGGAACAACAATCAAGAAGGTCAATCAACCAATAGAGCTCCTCTGCTGCATGGAACAGAAAACTACAACTTCTGGAAATTCTGAATGAGGATCTATCTTAAAAGGGATCCTTGGGAATGGTGGGTTGTGGAGAATGGACCAGTTACTCCAAGGAAAGACGACGGTACTCCAAAGACCTTGCTCGAAATGGACTCAACTGAAACGTACATGGCCTCCTACGACTCAAGGGCAATGAACATATTACTTAGCGGCATGGTACAATCTGAGATCGACAAAGTTTCATCTTGCAACACTGCTAAGGAAATGTGGGACACTTTAATAGTGAGCCATGAAGGTACATCCAAAGTTCGAGAAGTCAAACTAAGTATGCTCATGCACGACTATGAAATGTTTAAACTTGAGAAAGGCGAAACCATAAAATTAGCTCAAGCGAGGTTCCTTGTTTTACTAAACTCTATGAAGCTGCTGGACAAATCCATCCCACAAAGTGAGATTAACCGTAAGTTACTTCGGGCTATGCCCAAAAGGTTTGCTTCTAAAATTACTACTCTTCAAGATTCTGTTACTATTTCCACTATGGATACTCTAACTCTTTTCGGTGAACTTGAGGAATATGAACATCAACTAAAGAGATATGATGAGGAGGAGGAAACCCCTCCAAGAAAAGTTTTAGCTCTTAATGCAAAAAATGAAGATGATCTTGATGATGACTCCGATGAAGAAATTGGTATGATGTCAAGAAGACTCAAAGGGCTACTTCAAAGGAAGAACAAGAGGACGAATACATTCAACTCAAACAAGTTCAAGGGAAAGCAAACTGAAGAAACATGCTTTGAATGTGGACGTCCTGGTTACTCAAAAAGGACTACTTTCAACTAAAGAACAAATGGAAAACAGGTTTCAAGGACAACAAGAGAAACAAAGCACTTATCACTTGGAGTGATGAAGAGGAGACCGAAGTCGAGGTTGATGCCAAAGATGAACTAGCTCAAGTCTTCTTTATGGGAATAGAAGGTAAATCAAACGAGGTATCTATTTATGAGTTTAATTCTTTGAAACAAGAAAATGAAAAATTAAAAGAAAAGAATGCATGTTTAAAAGGACTAGTTAATTCATTAATGAGTGAAGTTGACTTTTTAATAGATGAAAAGAAAGAAATCAAAAAAGAATCATTTTGTAAAGAAGAAAATGTTTTGATTGCAAAGAATGATTACCTTGATAATTATAACAAAATACTTTTCAATAGAGTAAATGTTTTGAATAATGAAGTTCAGAAATTGACTAATGAACTTAAACTGAGAGATGCATGTATTGATGCATTTAGTGATGAATCTCTTTGTAAAATCATTCCTACTAATGAACTTCAAAAGGAAATAGATTCATTGAAATCATCTCTTGCTAAGTTTGTTCAAGGAGAAGAAAACTTAAATGTCATTTTAGGTAAACAAAGACCTACTTTTGAAAGACAAGGAATTAGTTACAACCCTATGCATAAAAAGGGGAATGTGAACATGATAAAATCAAAATCACGGTTTAGATTAAATTATTGTTCTCCTTTTACAACATGTAGAAATTGTGGTATTAAAGGTCACTTAGACATAAATTGTTTTAAGAGAAATAAGATTAAAAAGGTATGGATTAAAAAGAGTGATATACTTGCAACTAACATTAAAGGACCCAAGAAGATGTGGGTACCAAAAGGATGAATTATCTTTTCTTGACAGGTGTGTTTCAAGGCAAGGGTTCCATCTCAAAAATGGATTCTTGATAGTGGATGTTCTCGTCACATGACTGGTGATAAATCAAAGTTCGTGGAATTAAAAATCAAGAAGAAAAATGGAACGGTTACTTTTGGAGATAATCGAACTTGCGACATTATCGGGAAAGGTAAAATCAACAATGGTAAGGTCAATATTGATAATGTACATCTTGTTAGTGGACTTGAATTTAATCTTATAAGTATTAGTCAATTAATGGATAGTGGTCATCAGGTATCTTTTGAAAAAGAAAAATGCACAATTTCCCATGGTTCTAACAATTCTACTCTAGTTGCACAAAGGGAAGGAAATATATATACTCTTGATTTTGAGCAACAGGATGAAGAACTATGTCTTGTCATTATGCAAGATGAGGCTAACTTATGGCATAAAAGGATGGGACATGTTCACATGGATTTAATCAAGAAACTATCCTCAAAGAATCTTGTCAAAGGATTGCCAAAAATAAAGTATGAAAAGAAAGGAGTTTGTGTTCCTTGTCAACTCGGGAAATAAGTAAGAACATCATTTACTGCAAAGAACGTGGTATCAACTTCTTCTCCCTTGCAATTACTTCATCTTGATTTGTTCGGACCAGAAAGACATGCGAGTATAAATGGTAAGTTTTATGCATTTGTAATAGTTGATGATTTTTCTAGATACACATGGGTATTATTTTTAAGAACAAAAGATAAAGCATTTAAAGAATTTGAAAAATTGATAAGAAATCTTGAAACAAGGTATAGTTTCAAACTCATTACAATTAGAAGTGATCATGGTACTGAATTTCAAAAGGACTTCATAATATTTTGTGATCAAAAGGGAATTAGCCATGAATTTTCAGCTCCAAGAACTCCACAACAAAATGGAGTAGTGGAGAGAAAGAATAAAATATTACAAGAAACAGCTAAAACCTTGTTACAAGAGAGTAAACTTCCCAAGAAGTTTTGGGCTGAAGCTGTAAATACATCTTGTTATGTTTTAAATAGAGTACTTATTCGTCCAATCATTTTGAAAACCCCTTATGAACTTTTAAATAGTAAAATTCCTAACATAAGTTATTTCAAAGTTTTTGGTTCTAAATGCTTTATTCTCAATACTAATGATAACTTGGGAAAATTTGATGCTAAATCCTGTGAAGGTATTTTTATTGGCTACTCACAAAATAGTAAGGTATATCGTGTATTTAATGTTAACAAGTTAAGTGTTGAACAATCTGTTCATGTTACATTCAGTGAAACTAATAATGATCTTCCAAAAGAAAGAGATGAGGATGCAGGTAACTTAGAGACTTCAGCTAATCCAACAAATGAAAAAGGCATATTCTGCAGACCGAATGAAGAAGTTCAGCAAGCTGAATTAGACAATTCGCATGAAGAGGAACAAGAAATAACACAAGAACTTGAGGAAGACATCCCCCAACAAGAAGAAATAATACACGATGTCCATATGCCAAAGACTGCAAGATATCTCAAGAATCATCCACCAGAAAATATCATTGGAGATATCAACAAAGGAATCACCAGCATTCTTGTCAAAAGTTGAGCCAAAGAATGCTAAGGAAGTTATCCTTAATGAAAGTTGGCTTATGGCAATGCAAGAGGAACTTCAACAGTTTGAAAGATGTCAAGTATGGGAACTTATGCCTCCTCTTGAAGGTTGTTCTATTATAGGGACAAAATGGGTATTCAAGAATAAGCTTGACGAGCATGGAACTATCACTCGTAACAAAGCTAGATTGGTAGCTCAAGGATATATCAACAAGAAGGGAACGACTACGTTGAAACTTATGCCCCAGTTACAAGATTAAAGTCTATCCGTATCTTGTTAGCATTTGCATGTTACAAGAAATTTAAGCTTTATCAAATGGATGTGAAAAGTGCATTCCTCAACTGATACATCAATGAAGAGGTATACGTAAAGCAACCTCCCGAATTTGAACATGAGAAATATCCAAATCATGTCTATAAGCTTAAAAAAGCTCTCTATGGTCTCAAACAAGCTCCAAGGGCTTGGTACGAGAGGTTGAGTAAGTACCTACTTTCAAATGAATTTACTAGAGGTCAAATTGATTCTACATTATTTATTAAGCATGCAAATAAGGATATTATTATTGTCCAAATATATATAGATGACATAATATTTGGTGCTACTAATGATTTTTTTTGTGAGTGGTTTTCAAAGTGTATGCATAAAGAGTTTGATATGAGCTTAATGGGAGAACTGAATTACTTTTTGGGACTCCAAATCAAACAAACAAAGGAAGGGATCTATATTCATCAAACCAAATACACAAAAGAGCTACTCAAAAGATTTGGTTTTGAAGGATCAACTTCAAAGGCTACACCAATGAGTACATCCATAAAGCTTACTTCTGATGAAAACGGTATAGATGTAGACTTAACGAAATACCGAGGTATGATTGGTTGCTTATTATATTTAACTGCTTCTAGACCTGACATAATGTATAGTGTATGTCTTTGTGCTCGGTTTCAAGCAAAACCAAAGGAATCCCACTTACAGGCTGTTAAAAGAATACTCAAATATTTAAGTGGCACTATCAATATAGGTTTGTTTTATCCAATTTGTGATCATTTTGAACTAATTGGCTACTCAGATGCTGACTATGCAGGATATCAAATCGATAGAAAAAGTACAAGTGGTGCTTGTACATTTTTGGGACAAAGTCTTGTATCTTGGCACAGTAAAAAGCAAATGTCAGTTGCTTTATCAACCACTGAGGGTGAATATTTAGCTGCAGGGAGTTGTTGCTCTCAAATACTGTGGATGAGACAAACTTTATGTGATTTTGATATTCTATGTGATAGTGTACCTATATATTGTGATAATTCAAGTGCAATTGATATTTCTAAAAATCCTGTTTTGCATTCACGTACAAAACACATTGAGGTAAGACATCATTTCTTAAGGGATAATGTTTCAAAAGGTTTGATTAAATTAATTTTTATTCCTACCGAAAATCAGTTAGCTGATATATTTACTAAACAATTAAGTGAAGAGAGATTTTGTATGTTAAGAAGGGAACTTGGACTATGCATGGTATAATATGTGTTCACGTACTTAATATGGTATAGTAAATCTGCATGTTATTAAATAGTATATGTCTGCCTGATTTGCTTGGTTCATGTATCTAACAATATCAGTTGCTGTTTATTATTAGTAAACGTATCTAGATATAGCTATATTCTCGGTATTATCACATCATAACAGTATTTCATAATTATCTTTGAAGATTTGAAAAGCTGTGAAGAGCATTATCTTCTCTAGGTGTCCTCTCGGTTTCCACCTCTTTGATCTTAAAACCTCTCCTTCTCTCTTACTTTACTAATCTACTTCATATTTTTTTCAAACCTTCCATTTTTCTCTTGCTGCATTTTTCTACACCTCTGAAAATATGAAAAACAAGGGCCGGTAAACGATCGTCTGGTATCACCATCAATGACGATTCCCAGTCACGATCACCATATTCGGTCAAAACAAAGATGAAGTCCAAGCGAAAGGGCAAGCAAGCGTCCGTGCATGTATCGTCAGATGAGATTTACTCGAATGGTTCGGATTCCACTTTTTCTTTCTTAAAATCCACTGATCAATAGAAGGTGAATCAGTCTCCAAACATGGTAGATCCTTCCTCTCAAATTGATCCTCCTTTTCTGGTAAATTTTGGTACTTCTTTCTCCGATTTACCGGATAATTTCTTTAGAGGACTTGTTTTTGAAGAACGATTTAAGACTTCTATCGCTACAAAACAATTTGTTTATGAAACAATTCTGGATTTGTTTTATATTAACAATTCTCCTCTCGAAAAACTTTTTAAATCTTGTGGGTTAACATCAATGTTGTTTCCTCCCACTAAGGCCTACCCGAGGTTGGTTCAATAGTTCTATACCAATCTCGAGTGCCACAATGACTGTTACACGACATATGTCAAGGGAAAATCACTGTTCTTTACTGTTGTGGACTTTGGTAGTATTCTAGGTATTCCATCTTCTGGACCTAGTCCATTCACTTTGAAAGGTGCTGCCAATATTCCTTTTCCACCTCTTGAACAACTTCAAATTGTTATGAACAATTCTACTATCACAACTCTGTTTACTCCAAAAACAATTGATGTTTGTCCTATTGCTAGTGTAATTCATAAGGTTGTCCATTACAATCTATTTCCCTCCCTTGGTGGTGGTTCAGATTTTACGTATCAAGACTTGGTTGTTGTGGCTATGATTCTGAAAGGTCTGTCTTTTAATTTCTCTCACATGATGTTATGTCATATGTTAAGTTGCATCCGTCAGTCTAAAAAATGTCTCTCATATGGTTGTTTTCTAACAAAAGTGTTTCAACATTTTAAGATCTATCTTGAGGATGAAGTGATTCTCTCTCATAATGAATTTATTGACTCTGCCTATTTGAAACAATCTCATCTATCTCTGGATAATGGTCTATTTGTTCGGTCTGCTCCTGATCCCATTCCTACTGTCTCTACTCCTTCCTCTTCTACGCCTTTGCCTACACCATCTGAACTCTCTCCGGAGATCTTGAACATGTTAACTAAAATTCTCCAAAATTAGGAATCCATGAAGACTGATGTAGTTAATATTAGGCATAGGATTAATGTTTTGGAAAAAGGTACGTTGCCAATCCGTGCAAACGATTTACAATAATTTCTTTTTCGGATGGAAGACGAGTGCATTGATTTGCAGGCTGGGTTCGAGTTGCATACTATGGCTATGGTTGAAGCTCTATCAAGGAAGATTAACAGAAATTCTTATCAATTGAGTCAAGAAGTTAAGTTTGTCAGTTGTCAACTAGGCGAACTTGCTGATTTTGTGGCTGTTCGTATGAATGATGTTGCTCAGAAGCTACATTTTGACAGAATGCATTCTACAATTCGTGAATGGCCTCAGTGCAATTGGATGGCTGAATATGTCGGAGATTTCTTAGACCTTCCTCTACCCAATGCAACTTTTATTCCTCGTCCTCCTCGTTTTGCTCATAAATTTTCTATGGAAGAAAAAGAGTTCATCGTGTTCTACATCGTCCTTACTTTACTACCCGTCTTATCCCAGTGGTCCACATTGATAATGTTGATATCTGATTGAAAGCAGTATGCATACAAGCCAATCATGTATGATGATAAAGCATCTACTTTGGAGACGATCTTATTTATTTATTAATAAAAATATTCATTTATAAAAGGCATTTAATTATCTACATGGTGCTACTTTTTATAATATGTAAATAACACATAGTTATAAGCAATGCTTTTAGAGTCATGATGATGATCATGCTAATGAGATCTAAATTCTTAGAAAGCTTTAAAACTAAAATAGTTCCCAATCGTGGGATTACTAAAAAGGGGATTAGTAAATCCGGATAGATTGCTACATATGTTGCTTGCTCATTGGATGAGGATGATTGATCTCATGATTATTTGTGTGGAGACACTAAAGCAAGTATGTAGGTGCTTATTGGAGAATAAGTTCACTGAACGTGACTCGCTATGGAATACCTAATGGAGTTTTACTCGCCTGTCAATAGGAATTCATAATGTGATAGTAGTACAAGTGATCCTTGGACTTGAGATCATCATAGTATCTTGTATGTAATGAATTATACTTTGACTTATTCCTTAAAGCCCTTTAGGGTATATAAAATGGTATGCTTGGGTATAATGAGTTACATATGGAGATAATGAATGATCAATAAAGAATCTACCACCTCTAGTAAAAGAGGAGATAGTGTCCTATGTGATTCGTTAAATGACAACCCAAGAATCCTTAGCCAAGGTGGAATGAAATTAGAAAGGAGTTTTTAATTTGCATTATTTGGAGTTGTGCATTTTCTAATCGAAATACATATGATTAAATAAAATAAGACTTGACAGTAAATCCATGTCTTATATTTAATTAGGACATTGTATGGTGGAAGGATTGAATTGTACGGTAACTATTTACTCACAGGTTCTTTTATGATTAATGTTGAAATCTATATTATCTGAAAAGAGTCGTTGATCGCTAGGGAGGCTTATCCCTATTATAGAATAAATATTATTTATTTAAATAGATTATTAGTTTAATTTATTTATTTAAATAAGATTAGAATTGTTCTAATTGATTTATTCACAACCGATTTAATATGGAGAACCTAAAGGGTCACACCTTAAAAGGAAGAATAATTATTTAAGAAGGTAATGGCATAATCGTAATAATGCATTAAGTATAATTAATTTAATCTATAGTGATAGAATAAATTAAATAGCTTAATGTTTAATATTTAATATTTTAGAAATATTAAATATAAATTAATAAGAGATGTCTTATTAATATTATTATAATTATTATTTTAATTTGTAAAAGGGTTTAGTAATTAATTTAATATTAGTACTCTCATTTATTTCTAATAAGATTAGGAGATTAATTATTCTCAATGTGGTGAGAAGCCTAAATTAATTAAAGGAGTTTAATTAATTAAATGAAATTCCATGTCTAATAGGATTATAAGGGTTGACCAATATCTATATAAGAGGAGTCTTATAATAGATATCAGTTGATGCAATTCCAATTGTTGGAGAGTACTTCTTTTCTATAGAAGATAGAAAACTAAGATTTAGCCAAACACCCTCCTTCTTGATAATTCCTCTTCCTTGATGGATCACCTCTAGAGGCCAAACACTTGGGTGGCTAACGTTGATCAAAAAAAGAAATCTAACCCGGAAATTCAAGGAGATCAGGAAGAACAAGGAGTTGAACTAGTACCTGTGGAAGCTTCGTTCTACAAGGGTATGATTCCATAACTTCTTATTTATCGTTTTAAATTAATAATTTACATAAAAGATGATCCGGGTAATGGTTTTGTAGAAAATTTTTAAACTCTGATATACCATACTTCCGCTAATTTTTTACAGTTTGATTGCGTCACGATTTCGTACAAACCCAACAGTGGCATTAGAGCCAAACCTTTATGCAATTATTAATTATTTTAATTTCATATACATATGGGTATATATTTAGAATAATTTATTAGGCATAATTTTAATTGTATAAAATTATTTTTTTTTATAAAAGAAAAAAAAACGAAACCAAAACAGTTTTTTTTCCTTTCTTTTCGGTGGTGATTTCGTGAAAACAAGGGAGGCCAATTCCGAACTTATCGCGAAAGCTTTTCTTTTTTTGGGGCTAAAATCGTCACAGGTTATATATATAAAGCAACTTGAGTGATGAATCAAATTATTTTTAAAAGGAGGCTAAGTATCAGATTTTTCCAAAAGAGATCCGTGCCATTATTAAAGGCAAAAATGATTTACTTTATATAATTATATAAAGTATCCAGGAATTGAATTTGGATCATGATTACCTTTTTCAAAACTAGAATATAGAGATTATTGAAAAGTAGGATTGAAAAGTGTCCCAGGATTGTTTTTAAAAGGAGACTAACATGATTCACTTTATATATATAAGATATACGGATATATATATATATATATATATATATATATATATTATATTCTTAATAATTTTATATTTAAAATAAAGAGTTTATTTTAATCTTAAAATTAGATTTCATGCAATTTAAAATTGCCCATTAAATGATACTCATATATATATGGAATGTTTTAATTCATGAGATGGATATTTATTTATTGATATATATGGTGATATGTATGATAATAAATAGGGATTGATTATGGACTATTTGACCAATGTGATTGGATTTTATTTTAGTTGAATGCTTGAATGAATGGATTTTATTAAATGGGGTTTGCGTACCTCGTCTTCTCTAATTTTTCTTGATATAAAATTCTATCTCTCTCATATGTACTTCCCCTTGACTGCTGATCAAGGTTTCTATTTAATTTTAAATAGTTAATGTAATAGAGATAGTTAGAATTATCTTAAAGAAATTGGAGACCAAGGAGCAAGGAGCGCGTGAAGACCCATTTGTATGATGCCTGGGATTTAAATGTAATAGTTATATTTAAATTTAATTCTTGCACTCCTAAGTTTGACCTTTTGGTTCACTTGGTGGCTCTAGTGAACCAAACTAGAATAAAAGTTCATAATTAATCCGGGTAGAATATAGTATTCTATATGTGCATGCTTAATATTATATATATTATATTTTATGCAAACGTGCTTCGCATATTTAATAAAATGACGCGAATTTTATATATATATATATATATATATATATGTGTGTGTGTGTGTGTGTGTGTGTGTGTGTGTGTGTGTGTGTGTGCATGCGCGCTAAACAAGATGAGACAAATAATAACAAACCCCTCAAATAAATTATATTAAGTCCGAAGCGTTCAAATGATATTTGGAATATCGAATGTCGCCTTCTAGCATGATAAATTAATAAAGTATTAAATATTTAATATGAGCTTGTTGTGCTATCCACAAGGAGAGTATTGTGTATTTAAGATATTAATTAATCACATTTGATGCTTATCAAGAAAATTAAACGATCTAGTCTTGTTGTGCTATCCACAAGGACGAACATTTTTCTTTTTTAAATTTATAGAAGTGCTAGGTTGGACTTAACTTAAATAATTTTAGTTCGGATGTGCACACACTTGACCATTATGATTTAAGAGTTTTATGGTGATGTAATTGACAAGAGTTGTCTACCTATTTATTTATATATCGTTTATTGTGCTATCCACAAGGCTATATACATTTGAAATGGGATCCTTAATCTCAATAGCAAATCTTTAATTAGATGTTGCCGAACTATATAAGTGAGGGTAATATAGTTTGATAAAAATAGTGGGAGATACCAATTTAAAATAAAGACCTAAATTTATTTTGGTATGCAAAATTAATTAAATAAATATTTGCTAAAATGTTATCTTTTCACATACAAAAATTTAAAATATGTCAAAATCACTAATTTTACTACATAGCATACTTGATGCTAATATACTAACCGAACCAAATTATACGGATTGGTTAAGGAATCTGAGAATAGTTCTCACTTCTGAAAAGATTTCTTATGTCCTAAATTCACCTGTCTCTGGAACTGTTCCAGAATCAGCATCTGAGGAAGAATTTGCCACCATTATAAAGTGGAAAAATGACGCATCTGTGGCTCAATGCATCATGCTCGCATCCATGAATAACGAGTTTCAGCGTCAGCATGAAAACATAGATGCTCCTACTATATTTCTTCACCTCAAGGAGTTGTATGGTGAACAAAGTAGGACTGCTAGATATGAGATATCTAAGGAGCTCTTCGGATCTCGGATGACCAAGGGCAAGGTGAATATAAAGGAACAAAAGAAATCTGATCCAGCTAGCAAAAGAATGTGCTTCTATTGCAACGAGCCAGATCATTGGAAAAGGAACTGCAAGAAGTTTCTGGCAGAGAAGAAGCTTGGAGAAGCTTCGACTTCCAATCAAGGTTTGTTCATGATTGAAATTAATTTTTCAGAAAGTCAAAATTCTACTAGGGTATTGGATACCGGCTGTGGTTCTCACATATGTAATAATGTGAAGGGACTGGTCAGAAGTAGAAAGCTGAACAAGGATGAGGTTGTCTTACGAGTGAGAAATGGAGCAAAGGTTGCTGCATTAGCTGTAGGCACTTATTGTTTAGCACTGCCTACGGGCAAGTCCATTTATTTAAATAATTGTTATTTTGTTCCGAATATCATTAGAAACATTATTTCTATTTCCGTATTAGATATGGATGGATTTGACGTTATTATAAAGAACAACAGTTGTTCAATTTATAAAAACAATGTTTTATATGGTATTGGAAATCTGCGAAATGGACTTTATATACTTGACTTGCATGAAAATATACTTCAAATAAAACAAACTAAGAAAAGGAAAAGAGATGATATTATACCTATATGTGACACTGTAGACTCGGCCATATCAATGAAACGAGATTATCCAAGTTGCATAAAGATGGACTCTTAGAGCTATCTGATTATGAATCATATCCAACTTGTGAATCTTGTCTCATGGGTAAAATGACCAAATCTCCTTTTAGTGGAAAAGGAAAAAGAGTTACAGAGTTGTTAACGTTGATTCACATAAACGTTTGTGGACCTATGACAACGAATGCACGGGGTGGGTATTCTTATTTTATTACTTTCACTGATGATCACTTAAGATTTGGATATGTGTATTTAATAAAATACAAATCAGAATCATTTGAAAAGTTCAAAGAGTTCAGAAGTGAAGTAGAGAAACAAACAGGCAAGAGTATTAAGATTCTTCGATCAGATCGAGGTGGTGAATACTTAAGCGGTGAGTTTTTTGATTGTCTCAAAGAAAATGATATAATCTCACAATAGACTCCACCAGGTACACCATAGTTAAATGGAGTATCTGAAAGAAGAAATCGAACACTGTTGGACATGGTTCGATCCATGATGAGTTTTACCGACCTTCCAATTTCCTTCTGGGGATATGCCCTAGAAACGGCTGCATACCTACTTAACAAGGTACCTACCAAATCCGCCCCAAAGACTTCATATGAGATGTGAAAGGGGAGGAACCCAAATCTTAAGCATGTTAAGACTTGGGGTTGTTCAGCTTATGTCAAAAGTTTGAACATGATAAGCTACAGACTAAATCCGACAAGTGTAGATTTGTGGGATACCCTAAAGAAACTGTAGGGTATTATTTCTATCATCCAACTGATCAAAAGGTGTTTGTTGCGAAACATGCTGCCTTCTTGGAAAAGGAGTTTATCCATGAAGGGGTCAGTGGGAGTAAGATATATCTTGAAGAAGTTCAAGAACCACAAATTACTACGGATCAGAGTCAGGTACCTGACCAAGTGGAAGAACCTACTATATCACACCCTATTCGTCAATCTGGAAGAGTATCGAAGATACCTGAGAGGTATGGATTCGTCATAAAGGATGACGATGAGGTACACATCATGAATGATGATGATCCATTGAATTACGAACAGACTTTGAGTAATAAAGACTCAGAGAAATGGTAGATGACCATAAAATCTAAAATGAATTTCGAAGCTATGCTCAAGTCCATTTGAATTTTACTTGCGATTACAGCTTATTATTACTTATTCTGGCAAAATGGACGTGGAGACGCCCTTCCTCAAATATACATTATTAGAGGAAAATGTATGTATGATACAGCTAGATGGTTTTTTGTTTCGATGGTTGAAACAAATTATGTATATGAGCTACAACAATCTATTTATGGATTGAAGCAAGCTTCTCGTAGATGGAACATTCGTTTTGATGAGACAATCAAAGAGTTTGATTTTATCAAAAATGAGGATGAACCATGTGTGTACAAGAAGGTTAGTGGGAGCGCTATTTTATTCCATGTATTATATGTTGATGATATATTACTGATAGGGAATGAAATTCCTATGCTACAATCGATCAAAATAAAGTTGTCTAAATATTCCTTCATGAATGATTTGGGTAGAACAACCCACATTGGGGATATAAATCTGTATTGAAAGATTTAAAAGGATGTTCAGCTTAACCCAAGGAAACGTATATTCATTAGATGCTAAAAGCGTTTAGCATAGCAAACTCCAAAAGGTGTCTCATGATGATGAGCCATGGGGTGAATCTCTCTAAAATTATCCTCAATAAAAGAGAGATCGCATGAGCTACTATCATGTATGCAATGAAATATACGAGACTTGATGTTGATCAATCATATTCTAGAGAAAATCACTGTGAGATAGTGATAAACATCTTAAAGTACTTAACTGACACTAAGGATGTCATCATATCACATGATGAGTCTGAATTAAACTAGAGTGCTAAATAGACTCAAGTTTTCAGACTGACCAAAACGATATCAAATCCACTTTAGGGTAAGTCGTTACCTTAAAAGATGGTGTAGTGAATTGGAAAGGTTCCAAATAACAAAAAGTTGCTGCTTTAGTGACAAATACAAAGTATATAACTGTAAGTGAAGCTGCAAGTTGATGTTTCGGATGAAAAGTTCATTACAGAACTAGGAATAGTTCCTAAGTCTCATCTTAAATCTAAACATGTGTTGCGGCACTTTGATTAAAGAAATCATTGAAAGAGGAGCATATAGACTCTCAAGATAACATTGCAGATCCATTTACTAAAGCTTTAACACAACAGCAGTTTGATCGTCACTTAGAGAAGATGGGTATGAGATACCATGGCGATTGGCTTTAGTACAAGTGGGAGATTGAAAGTAGTATGCATACAAGCCAATCATGTATGATGATAAAGCATCTACTTTGGAGACGATTTTATTTATTTATTAATAAAAATATTCATTTATAAAAGGTATTTAATTATCTACATGGTGCTGTTTTTTATAATATGTAAATAACCCATAGTTATAAGCAATGCTTTTAGAGTCATGATGATGATCATGATAATGAGATCTAAATTCTTAGAAAGCTTTAAAACTAAAATAGTGTGACACCCCCAAATCCATGTAACATCGATTACAGGACATGGTGCTCACGATACAACATACATCATCATCTATCTAAGTAAACTCCAGCAATAATAATAATAATATTATAACTATTACGTACAAAATAAAATCCCAAGTCTTTACAACCTTTAATAAACCAAAACTTAAACTTAGCGTTTATCGCTACATTACATCATATGCGGAAATATAAACTTATTTCATAAGGTAACTAGCATCATTTCATCTTAGACTTCCCCTTGTCCTTGCCCGAGCCCTCAGCCTTCTCATCCTTAACTGAAAGGTTTAAGCAAGAATGAGCACAAATTGCCCAGCAAGTATATAAAGAATTTTGGAAACATACATCAGGAGTAAAAACATCTATATGACAATATCTCAACAGTTGAAGGAATTATCAAGTCTTAAACAAGAATATCAAAGATAAGAGTTTAGAATTCTCAATAGCATACTAAGGGGTGTTAAATACCCTGAACGTTACTTTGTTTCATCAAAAACCATCAGACAGTTTAACAATCAAATGGATTGTAAACGGTCTCTGCAAGTACTCCAGGTGATCAGCCTATCGTACCCTACATTGTGCACAAGTATAAAGTTTAAACTGCATAAGCAGAAATGGGACTATATGCCCGACATCTGTTTGCCCGTTTATTCGGGTTGTTCATCTTAGTATTCATGCGAGACCGCACCAAAACAATTTGGATTGGTAAACTTTAAATAGCTTCAAAAGATTTGAATTACATCATTTGTCATCAACAATCTCTAGCTGAACAAAAACTAGAAAGCATTCCTGGAAACAGTTCTTTTAAATCGATAGAACTTTACAGCATAGCAATTGAATTAATAATTGAATAAACAACAATAAAATTTGCAAGACAATTGAAGTTGTAGAATTTTACGTCAAAGGAACTTGCATGCATATTTAAAAAAATCACAAGTCCGAACTTACCCTCGCTAAAATCAAATGAATAAGGATTGATTAATTTCTCAATGAAAAATAGGGTAAGAAACTTGCTTGATACGTCTGCTATCGTTAAAGCTAGCAATTAACCTTCACGTAACCTAATTATATGTGTCATAATAAGCCATTAGGTTCTTGAACTTTAATTCAAAAGAAAATGATTTCCTTTCATTATAATTTCATTATTAAACTACCACGTATACTATCATCAAGCTAATTTAATCATATAACATGTTGCGTCATATAGATAAAGTGGTTCAATATGAGAACCTGAGTAAAAATAAGTTTCTGGAATTTTTCCCGGTCTGACCCGACCCGACCCGGATCAGACCCGACCCGGACCGACCCGGACCAGCGCAGCTGCACAGGCACAAGCCTGATGAGTGGCGCAGCTACGCTGCACTTCGCTGCCCAAAATTTTTTTTGCAGCTTTGAGCAGCCCACTTTGCGAATTGATTCTGACCAAATCATGCATGATATGACTCTGACCTTTTGACACAACATACTTCATATAGCATAGTATTTTACAAAAATATCACTTTCCAGAAAATAGCAAGTTAAGGCCACGAACCGGCTGCCTTGAAAAGCGTGCCAGAACAGGTTCTAACACTTAGAACAATTCTGGAAAACCCAAATTTTCTGCAGATTTCTATACCAACAAGCTTGCTTACGAATTTCATATCTTGCTCAATAAAACTCCGATTCCTTTGAAATTTGGACAGAATGGACTTCATACAACATACTATTTTATAAAATTATTAGCTACCATAAGCGGGTCACAGAAACTATGATTTCAAGGCTCCAAAAAACCTAAAAAGTCACAGATTTCATGTTAACCCACTTTGACAAAAATTCATAATTTTGATTCTAGCATGCAAGGATTCAATTCCTACTGTCCAGATCACTTTTGCTAGCATATATACACATGTTACAATAATCAAATTCACTAATTTTTCATGTTTTGATGAATTTAGCATGTTAGTGGCATTTTATCAAACATATAGCATGCATACTCGAATTTTATGATTCTCAATGTAATTGAAACATGATTAAGTCCAGAATTCTCATACTTAATAGACACATAACAGTAATACACCATAACATGGCATCACAATGCCAAAACAAACCATCAACTTTGATTATACATCTAATAAAAGAAAACTCACAAGAATTTCTCATAAATTCCTTTATTGATAATTGTTGAATGACATAATAATCTCGGATATTACATTCACCCTCCCTTATAAGGATTCCGTCCCCGGAATCATTACATATCAAACAAAAAGACTAGGGTAATTTTTCATCATTTTCTCCTCGAGTTCCCACGTAGCCTCTTCGGCATTGTGATTCCTCCATACTACCTTAACAGAAGGTATTATCTTATTTCTCAACACTTATTCTTTTCTATCAATTATCTGTATTGGAACCTCTTCATAGGTTAAGTCATTTTCAAATTGGATGGGTTCATACCTGATACGTGGAACACGTTGTGTATATATTCTAACTCTGGAGGTAAAGCTATTTCATAAGCTACCTCACCGACTCGCCTTAATACTTTAAAGGGTCCTATGAATCTGGGACTAAGTTTTCCCTTCTTCCCAAATCTCATTTTCCCTTTCCAAGGTGAAACCCTTAGAAACACATAAGTGCCGACGTCGAAGTCTCGTTGTTGCCGATGTTGATCGGCATATTTCTTCTGTCGATCCTGAGCTGTCACTAATCTTGCTCGTATCGTTTTGATCACATCTGCAGTTTACTGCACTAATTCTGGCCCTAGCAATTGGCGTTCTCCCACTTCATCCCAGCACAATGGCGTTCTACATTTCCTTCCATATAGAGCTTCATAAGGTGGCATCCCGATGCTCGCGTGGTAACTGTTGTTGTATGCAAACTCCACCAATGGTAGGTGGTCATCCCAGCTTCCTTTGAAGTCCATAACACATGCTCTCAGCATGTCCTCCAATGTTTGAATAGTTCTTTCGCTCTGCCCGTCTGTTTGAGGATGATACGCGGTGCTCAACCTCAGTTGCGTTCCCATGCGTTCTTGAAAGCTTTTCCAGAAATTAGCTGTGAACCGCGGATCGCGATCTGACATATTTGATACAGGTACACCGTGCCTGGAAACGATCTCCTTGATATAAAGCTTTGCCAACTAATCCAAGGTATATCTGATTTTGATTGGCAAGAAATACGCTGACTTGGTCAATCAATCAACGATTACCCAAACTGCATCGTAACCCTTCTGTGTATTTGGAAGTCCTACCACGAAGTCCATCGTGATATGCTCCCATTTCCATTCCGGAATTTCTAATGGTTGAAGTAACCCGCTCGGTCTCTGATGTTCCGCCATAACTCTCTGGCATATCAAACATCTGCTGAGCACTCTGCCACTTCCCTCTTCATATTGGGCCACCAATAATGTTGGCGAAGATCCTGATACATCTTTGTGCTTCCCGGGTGAATTGAGTAACTTGAGCAATGAGCTCCCTGCAAGATTTCCTCCTTTAACTCGGATACCCCTGGCACCAAAATTCTCCTCTCAACCCTTAATAATCCATCAATACCCACATTGAACTTAAGCTCCTCTCCATCTGAAATTCTTTTCCTCACCTTCTCGCATTCTTCATCGCTGCTTTGTTCTTCTTTGATTTTGTCCAATAGAGTCGGTCGAACCTCCATTGCGAACAACTTCCCATCTGACTCGCTCGGACTCTTTACCTCGAGTTCCAAACTGGCCATTTCCCTAATCAACTCCTCTTGAGCCGTTAGCATTGCCAACCTGCCACTGCCCTTTCTGCTTAGCGCATCTACGACCACGTTAGCTTTTCCCGGATGATATAAGATGTCACAATCATAATCCTTTATTAGTTCCAACCATCTTCTCTGTCTCATATTCAACTCCTTCTGCGTGAAGATATAATTCAGACTTTTATGGTCCGTGTATATTTCACACTTTACACCATATAAATAGTGCCTCCAAATCTTTAGGGCAAATACTACTGCTGCCAATTCCAGGTCATGGGTAGGATATGCCTTATCGTAATCCTTCAACTGACCTGATGCGTACGCAATAACTTTACCATGTTGCATAAGCACACAGCCAAGTCCTTTATGCGACGCATCACTGAAAATCACGAAATCACCTGTATCGTCTGGTAAAGACAACACCGGTGCCTCACTCAATCGTTTCTTAAGTTCCCGAAAACTTTCTTCACACTTCTCTGTCCAGACAAATTTGACCGACTTCTTCATTAAATTCGTCAAAGTTCCTGCTATCTTCGAAAAATCTTGGATAAACCGTCTATAATAGCCTGCCAGTCCTAAGAAACTTCTTACTTTAGTCGGTGTCTTTGGTTGCTCCCAATTCTGCACCGCTTCCACCTTTGCTGGATCCAAGGAGATTCCGTCCTTATCGATCACGTGACCCAGAAATTGAACTTTCTCCAACCAAAACTCGCACTTTGAAAATTTTGCGTATAACTTATCCTTCCTCAACGCCTCCAATACCAACCTTAAGTGTTCAGCATGATCCTCCTGAGTTTTGGAATAGATCAGGATATCATCTATGAACACGACCATAAATTTAACTAGGTATTGCTTGAATACCCAATTCATCATGTCCATAAATTCCGCCGGCGCGTTCGTTAATCCAAATGACATCACCAGGAACTCGTAGTGACCGTAACGAGTCCTGAATGCTGTCTTAGGAACATCTTCCTTCCTCACCCTCAATTGGTGATATCCCATCCTCAAGTCGATCTTGGAAAAATATTTCGCTCCCTTCAACTGATCGAACAGATCATCTATCCTAGGTAACGGATACTTGTTCTTGATCGTCACTTTGTTCAACTCTCGATAGTCGATACAAAGTCTCACCGATCCGTCCTTCTTTTTCACAAATAAAACTGCTGCTCCCCAAGGAGACACACTCGGTTGAATATACTTTCTATCCAATAATTCCTGCAACTGTACCATCAGCTCTTTCATCTCTGCCGGTGCCATTCTGTATGGGGCTTTCGAAATTGGGGCCGTTCCCGGTACTAAATCTATAACGAATTCGACCTCTCTATTCGGTGGAAGTCCTGGTAACTCTTCCAAAAATACATCCAAAAATTCATTCACTACTGGTATCTGTCCCATTCCTACACCTATTTTCTGTGTATCGACGATATGGGCTAAATATCCTACACTTCCCATCCTTAGCAACTTCCTCGCTTGCAACATCGTCAGACAACTCGAGTGTCTCGGCGACTTACTCCCGTAGAATACTACCTTAGACTGATTTGGAGTCTTAAGGTTTATACACTTCTTCTGGAAATCTATCATCGCTCCATGGTTAAATAACCAATCCATTCCTAGAATTACATCAAATTCCCCTAATTGAATCGGAATTAAATTCACAGGCAACTTATACCCCCTGATATCTACAACACAATTCCTATAGACATGGCTAACTGGAATGACTTCCTTATTAGCGACTTTTATGTTCAAAGGATATTCTAATTCTTCCTAGGGTATGTTTAATCGTTGGGAGAATTCATACGATACGAAGGAACAAGTAGCACCCGAATCAAATAATATGTAAGCAGATATATCATTGACCGGAATGATACCTGAAACCACGTCCTTGGATGCGACTGCATCCTGAACCGTCATGTTGAAATTCCTTGGTGTTGGTCGATTCTTAGTTGGTGGTCCAGTAATTGTGAGATTTCCACTGCTTGGTCCCGTTCCTCCATTTCCTCCTGCTGAATTCTTCTTTGGGCAATTCCTTGCCTGATGGTCCAATACTCCACAATTGAAACATCCATTTCTCTTTGGTGCAGAGCAATTAGGAGAGATGTGCCCCTCTTGCCCGCAATTGAAACAAACATTCTTCCCTTTTAGACATGCACCCGAGTGATTCCTCCCACACTCCTTGCACGCCTCAGTTCTCTTCTTTGCTTTCCCTGGTTTTCCCCCAGAGTTTCCCGAGTTGAAATTGTTATGTTGTTGTTGTTGTTCCACTTCCTCTTGTTTGCACCACTACTGCTGCTACCTTCCCTGCGATTCCCTCCTTCATTCTTCTTCTTTTTCTCCTTATTAAACTTCATTAGGGCTTCACTTCCGCCCTTAGCAATTATAGCTTTCTCCAGGAGAGTCGCGAAGCTGTTCGTTTGCAACACCGAAAGTTTACTGTATAACCATGGTTTGAGACCCTGCTCAAACCTCCTTGTTTTCCTCTCCTCAGTGTCGACCTGATGAGGCGCGAACCTCGCCAGATCGTTGAACTTTGCGGCGTACTGGGGTACGGTCATGTCTTCTTGCTTCAGCTCCAAGAATTGCATCTCCATACGACTTTGCATACTCGCAGGGAAATAGTTTTCGAATAAGATCTTCTTAAACTCTTCCCAAGGTATCACACCTTCTCCCGCCCTGATCTGGTTTGCCTCCCACCAGAAATTGGCTTCACCCTTCAGCATGTAAGTGGCGAAGATTGTTTTCTGATCATCTCCTACGCTAGCAATAGCGAACGCCTTTTCGATTTCCTTGACCCAAGTTTGGGCTTCAATAGGTTCGGTGGTTCCTTTGAACTCAGGTGGTCCCGCTCTCTTAAAGTCTTTAAAGTGTGCCACCTGGCCCGCTGGAGGGTTATTGGTATTCGAGGTTCGATTCTGAAGTGCCCCAGCTAACATGTCTACGAATTGTTGCATGGGGTTCGGTGGACCGCTAGCATTACCGCCTGACCCTTCTGGTACTTGACGACGTCTTCCTCTAGCCATCTATCTGTTTAAATAAACTTAATGTTATCATCTCATAACTTATTCCTACAACATATATAATTCATATAAAAACTTAATCATCACATCACATATTTAAATAAAAGCATATTTATTTATAAATATAATACCCAAGGTATTTCATCGTCTTATGGCATTAAGCCATTTACATCACTTTAACCATCATATTTAGTAACATTGGAAACCAAGTTTTATTTCATAGATAAGCGTTCTACACGCTACTAGTAAAAGTTTAACACGAACAAACTAAAGACCCCGCCTAATGGCATCTTCATGCTCTTCATCCGCTATTTCCAACACCAGCCCACGGCTTACGGCATGTCTAGACCGGTACTCCTCACGTGGAAAGTGATACACCCTATGCTGGAACCTCCCATGTGCTGATTTAAACACATACTTCATTCTATCCATCCTAACCTTTTTATCTCTTACTTCTTCTTCTAACTCGTCTGTTAGCTTCTCGGCCTGAACACGGCCTCTCCTCTCATCTCCCCAGAATGTGGTAATGATCTGCTTGTCAGTTTGGAGACTCTGAATCCTCGACTCTAGCCCATTAATGGTATGTCCCAAGTGGGTCCTGATAGCTTCTTTCTCATCCTTCAGCCTATCCGCCTTCTGACCTGTTGTTCGCAGCTTGTCAGCCAGATCCCCGTTCCTAATTATCAGGTGTTGCACCAATGCCCCAAGCAATGCTGCAGCCTGCTGCTCCCCCTGATACAGCTCCTCCAACTCATGGACCTTGTCATCCAATTCTGTAATCCTATCCATCAACTCATCCAATATAGTATCCTCAGGTGCTTCCTCGGAGTCCTCCTCGGGCTCCTCTTCCTCTTCAGGATACTCCTCTGGGTCTGACTCAGCTGCTGCCTCAGCTATAGGCTCAGGTACAGCTGTCACCAACTGCTCACTCACTACGTGAATATCTCTAACCTCCTCTTCTCCTGACATCCTACAATCAAGACAAAGTAACTCGATTAGTATTTTAAAATAGATATTGATTTTGTTTTTAGAAAAAAAATAGATTTGACACAACCCTTAGAACTCTACGTGAGTTCATCTCCTTATATACTCCACTAACTTCCCTAAGGTTATAGTCTAAGGTTCCTCACCTAAGGTTTATAACCTACAGCTTTGATACCAACCTGTGACGCCCCCAAATTCGTGTAACATCGATTACAGGACATGGTGCTCACGATACAACATACATCATCATCTATCTAAGTAAACTCCAGCAATAATAATAATAATATTATAACTATTACGTACAAAATAAAATCCCAAGTCTTTACAGCCTTTAATAAACCAAAACTTAAACTTAGCGTTTATCGCTACATTACATCATATGAGGAAATATAAACTTATTTCATAAGGTAACTAGCATCATTTCATCTTAGACTTCCCCTTGTCCTTGCCCGAGCCCTCAGCCTTCTCATCCTTAACTGAAAGGTTTAAGAAAGAATGAGCACAAATTGCCCAGCAAGTATATAAAGAAGTTTGGAAACATACATCAGGAGTAAAAACATCTGTATGACAATAGCTCAACAGTTGAAGGAATTATCAGGTCTTAAACAAGAATATCAAAGATAAGAGTTTAGAATTCTCAATAGCATACTAAGGGGTGTTAAATACCCTGAACGTTACTTTGTTTCATCAAAAACCATCAGACAGTTTAACAATCAAATGGATTGTAAACGGTCTCTGCAAGTACTCCAGGTGATCAGCCTATCGTACCCTACATTGTGCACAAGTATAAAGTTTAAACTGCATAAGCAGAAATGGGACTATATGCCCGACATCTGTTTGCCCGTTTATTCGGGTTGTTCATCTTAGTATTCATGCGAGACCGCACCAAAACAATTTGGATTGGTAAACTTTAAATAGCTTCAAAAGATTTGAATTAAATCATTTGTCATCAACAATCTCTAGCTGAACAAAAACTAGAAAGCATTCCTGGAAACAGTTCTTTTAAATCGATGGAACTTTACAGCATAGCAATTGAATTAATAATTGAATAAACAGCAATAAAACTTGCAAGACAATTGAAGTTGTAGAATTTTACGTCAAAGGAACTTGCATGCATATTTAAAAAAATCACAAGTCCGAACTTACCCTCGCTGAAATCAAATGAATAAGGATTGATTAATTTCTCAATGAAAAATAGGGTAAGAAACTTGCTTGAAACGTCTGCTATCGTTAAAGCTAGCAATTAACCTTCACGTAACCTAATTATATGTGTCACAATAAGCCATTAGGTTCTTGAACTCTAATTCAAAAGAAAATAATTTCTTTTCATTATTAAACTACCACGTATGCTATCATCAAGCTAATTTAATCATATAACATGTTGCGTCATATAGATAAAGTGGTTCAATATGAGAACCTTAGTAAAAATAAGTTTCTGGAATTTTTCCCGGTCTGACCCGACCCGGACCGGCACAGCTGCGCAGGCACAAGCCTGATGAGTGGCGCAGCTGCGGTGCACTTCGCTGCCCAAATTTTTTTTTGCAGCTTTGAGCAGCCCACTTTGCGAATTGATTCTGACCAAATCATGCATGATATGACTCTGACCTTTTGACACAACATACTTCATATAGCATAGTATTTTATAAAAATATCACTTTCCAGAAAACAGCAAGTTAAGGCCACGAACCGGCTGCCTTGAAAAGCATGCCAGAACAGGTTCTAACACTTAGAACAATTCTGGAAAACCCAGATTTTCTGCAGATTTCTATACCAACAAGCTTGCTTACGAATTTCATATCTTGCTCAATAAAACTCCGATTCCTTTGAAATTTGGACAGATTGGACTTCATACAACATACTATTTTATAAAATTATTAGCTACCATAAGCGGGTCACAGAAACCATGATTTCAAGGTTCCGAAAAACCCGAAAAGTCACAGATTTCATGTTAACCCACTTTGACAAAAATTCATGATTTTGATTCTAGCCTGCAAGGATTCAATTCCTACTGTCCAGATCACTTTTACTAGCATATATACACATGTTACAATAATCAAATTCACTAATTTTTCATGTTTTGATGAATTTAGCATGTTAGTGGCATTTTATCAAACATATAGCATGCATACTCGAATTTTATGATTCTCAATGTAATTGAAACATGATTAAGTCCAGAATTCTCATACTTAATAGACACATAACAGTAATACACCATAACATGGCATCACAACGCCAAAACAAACCATCAACTATGATTATACATCTAATAAAAGAAAACTCACAAGAATTTCTCATAAATTCGTTTATTGATAATTGTTGAATGACATAATAATCTCGGATATTACAAATAGTTTCCAATCGTGGGATTACTAAAAAGGGGATTAGTAAATCCGGATAGATTGGTACATATGTTGCTTGCTTATAGAATGAGGATGATTGATCTCATGATCATTTGTGTGGAGACACTAAAGCAAGTATGTAGCTGCTTATTGGAGAATAAGTTCACTGAACGTGACTCGCTATGGAATACCTAATGGAGTTTTACTCGCCTGTCAATAGGAATTCCTAATGTGATAGTAGTACAAGTGATCCTTGGACTTGAGATCATCATAGTATCTTGTATGTAATGAATTATACTTTGACTTATTCCTTAAAGCCCTTTAGGGTATATAAAATGGTATGCTTGGGTATAATGAGTTACATATGGAGATAATGAATGATCAATAAAGAATCTACCACCTCTAGTAAAAGAGGAGATAGTGTCCTATGTGATTCGTTAAATGACAACCCAGGAATCCTTAGCTAAGGTGGAATGAAATTAGAAAGGAGTTTCTAATTTGCATTATTTGGAGTTGTGCATTTTCTAATTGAAATACATATGATTAAATAAAATAAGACTTGACAGTAAATCCATGTCTTATATTTAATTGGGACATTGTATGGTGGAAGGATTGAATTGTACGGTAACTATTTACTCACAGGTTCTTTTATGATTAATGTTGAAATCTATATTATCTGAAAAGTCGTTGATCGCTAGGGAGGTTTATCCCTATTATAGAATAAATATTATTTATTTAAATAGATTATTAGTTTAATTTATTTATTTAAATAAGATTAGAATTGTTCTAATTGATTTATTCACAACCGATTTAATATGGAGAACCTAAAGGGTCACACCATAAAAGGAAGAATAATTATTTAAGAAGGTAATGGCATAATCGTAATAATGCATTAAGTATAATTAATTTAATCTATAGTGATAGAATAAATTAAATAGCTTAATGTTTAATATTTAATATTTTAGAAATATTAAATATAAATTAATAAGAGATGTCTTATTAATATTATTATTATTATTAATTTAATTTCTAAAAGGGTTTAGTAATTAATTTAATATTAGTACTCTCATTTATTTCTAATAAGATTAGGAGATTAATTATTCCCAATGTGGTGGGAAGCCTAAATTAATTAAAGGAGTTTAATTAATTAAATGAAATCTCATGTCTAATAGGATTAGAAGGGTTGACCAATATCTATATAAGAGGAGTTTTATAATAGATATCAGTTGATGCAATTCTAATTGTTGGAGAGTACTCCTTTTCTATAGAGGATAGAAAACTAAGATTTAGCCAAACACCCTCCTTCTTGATAATTCCTCTTCCTTGGTGGATCACCTCTAGAGGCCAAACACTTGGGTGGCTAACGTTGATCAAAGAAAGAAATCTAACCCGAAAATTCAAGGAGATCTCGAAGAACAAGGAGTTGAACTAGTACTTGTGGAAGCTTCGTTCTACAAGGGTATGATTCCATAATTTTAGAGAACCAATGAAACAATAAGAAGTTCTCCTTAAATGAAGACTTGTGTTAGATGTACGCATCGTTTTGAACGCAATAGTCATGCGATTGCGCCTTTTGATACTAATCAAACTAGAACGAAGTTATAGGACTCCTAATAACCTCTTTCTTTGACGATTAGAACCAGTGAAACAATAAGAAGGTATCCCTAAATGAAGACTTATGTGAGATGTACGCATGGTTTTGAACGCGATAGTCATGGGTTTCTCCTTTTGACGCTAATCAAAATAGAACAAAGTAATACAACTCTTAATCACCTCTTTCTTTGTAAATTTTAAACAAACAATGAAACAAAATGAAGGTCTCCCTAAATGAAGACTTGTGTGAGATGTACGCATCATTTTGGATGCGATAGTGATGGGATTGCTCCTTTTGATGCTAATTTAAACTAGAATGAAGTAATAGAACTCATAATCACCTATATTTGGATAATTTGAGAGAACTAATGAAACAATAAGAAGGTCTCCCTAAATTAAGACTTGTGTGAGATGTACGAATCGTTTTGAAGGCACTAGTGATAGGATTGCTCCTTTTGATGCTAATCAAACTAGAATGAAGTCATAGGACTCATAATCACCTATTTCTTTGACAATTTGAGAGAACCAATAAAACAATAAGGTCTCCCTAAATCAAGACTTGTGTGAGATGTACACATCATTTTTAACGCGATAGTCATAAGATTGCTCTGTTTGATGCTAATCAAATTAGAACGAAGCAACAGGACTCCTAATCACCTCTTTCTTTGACAATTTTAGAAAACCAATGAAACAATTAGAAGGTCTCCTTAAATGAAGACTTGTGTGAGATGTAATCATCGTTTTTAAAGCGATAGTCACGGGATTGCTCCTTTTAATGCTAATTTAAACTAGAACGAAGTAATAGGACTCATAATCACCTATATTTTGACTATTTGAGAGAACTAATGAAACAATAAGATGGTCTCCCTAATTAAAGACTTGTGTGAGATGTTAGCATCGTTTTTAATGCGATAGTCATGGGATTGCTCCTTTTGATACTAATTTAAACTAGAACGAAGTAATAGGACTCATAATCACCTATATTTTGACAATTTGAGAAAACTAATGAAACAATAAAAAGGTCTCCCTAAATGAAGACTTGTGTGAGATGTACGGATCGTTTTGAAAGTACTAGTGATTGGATTGCTCCTTTTGATGCTAATCAAACTAGAATGAAGTCATAGGACTCATAATCACCTCTTTCTTTGAAAATTTGAGAAAACCAATGAAACAATAAGAAGGTCTCCCTAAATCAAGACTTGAGTGAGATGTACGCATCGTTTTTAACACGATAGTCATAGGATTGCTCCTTTTGATGCTAATCCAACTAGAACAAAGTAATAGGACTCCTAATCACCTCTTTCTTTGATAATTTTAGAGAACCAATGAAACAATAAGAAGTTTTCCTTAAATAAAGACTTGTGTTAGATGTACGCATCGTTTTGAACGCGATAGTCATGGGATTGCTCCTTTTGATGCTAATCAAACTAGAACGAAGTTATAGGACTCCTAATCACCTCTTTCTTTGATAATTTTAGAGAACCAGGTGAAACAATATGAAGGTATCCCTAAATGAAGGCTTGTGTGAGATGTAAGCATGGTTTTGAACGCGATAGTCATGTGTTTCTCCTTTTGATGCTAATCAAACTAGAACGAAGTAATATAACTCATAATCACCTCTTTCTTTGTAAATTTTAAACAACCAATGAAACAAAATGATGGTCTCCCTAAATGAAGACTTGTGTGAGATCTACGCATCGTTTTGGACGCGATAGTGACGTGATTGCTCCTTTTGATGCTAATTTAAATTAGAACAAAGTAATAGGACTCATAATCACCTATATTTTGACAATTTGAGAGAACTAATGAAACAATAAAAGGTCTTCCTAAATGAAGACTTGTGTGAGATGTACGGATCGTTTTGAAGTCACTAGTGATAGGATTTCTCCTTCTGATGCTAATCAAACTAGAACAAAGTTATAGGACTCATAATCTGTGACAACCCGAGAATTTATAATATTAATAAAATCTTAAATGATTAAATAAAGGTTAAATAATAAGACCTAAACTGAAAATAGAGTACGGATTTAAAAAATTTGTGAAGGATTTATATGGTTCTGTGTATTGTTTATATATTTATTTAACACATAAAGAAAATTAAGAATAAATTCTCGTAACCTAATATATATATTAGGTATGAAAATTAAATAACTTAAGGGTTATAATATGTAAGGATGTTAGTATTTAAAATTTTTACTAACCTAAGAGATTAATTTTATTGTCTCCATTTGTTAATTTTATAACCTAATTAAAGCAAGTCTAATTGGGTTAAGTAATTAAATGTTCATGAGTAAGGATTTGATGTACAAATTGAGTGAATAGAAATCCTAGGATTTGATGTACAAATTGAGTGAATAGAAATCCTAATTAAATGATTAGGATAGGATAGAATTATAAATAGTGGACTATGTTATCCTAATTATAAATCCTAATTAAATGATTAGGATAGGATAGAATTTTGTGGTTTCATAAGTTCCTTATCAAGCTTATGAAGAAGAACAAGGAACAAAAGTTAAGGTATAAAGATAATCTCTAAGCTTATTCTCTTTTCTTTCAATGATCTAATGGGAAAAGGGTTTTTGTGATTTGGAAGTTTAAAATCTTAGATATATATGTTTAAATATGTTTCATGTTTAGATCTATACTTTTTGATAATTAAAAGTTAGATCTAAAGTATGAAATAGAAATAAGTTTTTCAAAAGTGAGAAAAACCTAAATTTTCCTAGTCTAAATATTGTTTTGCTTGGATTTGGTGTATGTTTGGTGTAGTAGATCATAGATCATGGTAGATCCATAATTTTAAGGTGTATTACTATGTGTTATGATGGTTTATGATGGCTAATGTTGGATTAATCAAGAAATCATGAAAATTTTCCTACAAAACACAAAACTGGAAAAATCAGATTTTTAGAAAACGTAACATAAAATTTAAACAACCATATCTCCTAGTGTATTTCGAATTTTTGAGTTTGGTTAATTTCTAAACTTAGATCTATAAGTCTTCTAACAGATCCAAATGGAATCACTGAAAATTTTCTTGTAGATTTCCGTGTGGACTGTTTTGAACAAAGGACGCCAAATTTGAAAAACCCAAAAAGTAGGCTATCCGGATTTTTGAAAGGCAGTTTCATCCACTTATTTTATGAAATAAACTCCGACCTTTTGGGACATAAAAATATATGTTATAAAGTAGCTTGTATCCAAAAATGAGCTCATTCCGGCTTAAAATGATTAAGTTATGACTATTTTAATATTTATATTTTTTCGACGAAAATCGCTATAACCGGAGTTCTATAACTCTGATGGCCACGAAATTTAAACTGGAGGCTCACGATAACATGTGTAAGATCCCGCCAAGAGTTGGAAAATTTTGGAGTTAAGCGTGTTGTAGCAAATTTCTTAAGGAATTAACTAGAAATGGATTTTTCAAAAAATAAAGGAAATTGAAAAATTCCTGAAAATTTAATTATGTGTATGAAATATGTGTATATATGTTTGGCCAAAAGGTGGAAAAATAATAAGATGATTTGGTTAAAAAAGGGGAATCCAGTTTGCTGGATTGCAATCTGGTTTGCTGGATTAGCCACCAGGATGCTGGATTGGATGTCAGTTTGAATCCAAGCTTGCTGGATTGAAGGTCAGTTGAATCCAGTCTGTTGGATTGGAAAATAGTGTATTAAATTGAAATTCAGTCTGAATCCAGGTTGCTGGATTAGGAATTCGGCTTACTTAATTATAAAGAACTTATAAAATGAAAAATTAAGTGTTAATTCACAAGTTATATGATACAGTAGTGTTAAGTCTAAGGTAGTACAATCGTACTCTTTAATGGTTGATGTATAGTAGCTGGGCTAAACGACTCCTTCATATGGGGAAGGGATCTACGAATTAGTAACCGATCTAACTCACTGTGAAAATAGTGTAGACTAGACAGAAACTAATTTGTTAGTTGCTTGTGGGAAACCACTCAGTATACTATATTGAATATTATTAAAGACTCGATGTGTGCTAGGTTTAGACTTGTGAATATGTTTAATGATAAAGTGTTATCTAATATTTGACTATGTGCTTAAATGTTAGATAGTTTACTTATAAAGTATGTTATGCTAATTGAAAGATCAATCTTATAATTGATAGGTCTTTCCAATAAAGCGATTAAATTAGATTGCGCAGTAGTAATCAACGATACAGGCAAGTTCCTAAACTATACTTTTATTGTGGAAGTTTCCTAACTCGAACTCGAGTTGTTATTGTAAAGCATGTTCGTGATTAATCATTGTTGATTATATCACATCTATGATTTATTGATTCGCACGTTGTGCATATTGTATATATTCATCAGGTATGAAAGGCTGATCACTTTCATTATCCTAAGGTTCAGTTAAAGTTGTTCATGGTCCTTGTTGACATTAAACATTATTGGTTCAGTCATTCATTTATTGAAACTCGGATTTATGCTCTTTCATAATTATTATATTGTTGGAAATTTGAAAGCTTATTATTCCTTTTCAATCATGATATATCTTCATTTGAACTTAAACTTGCTGGGCAAAATTGTTGCTCACCCTTGCTATATCATGATAAAACTTTCAGATTAAGACGAAACTTCGGACACAGACAAAGGCAAAGACAAGTTTCAGGATGGAATTATTATACTGTTAAAATGGTAATAGTATTGGATACAAATGATATTGTATGTCATGTAGGTTATTAAATGCAGGTATTAAGTTAAGGTTACAGACCTTGGGAATTATGTTATAAAAGTTATTGTATAAATAATTTATGTTTATATCTTCCGCAATAATTATAAAAATGATATATCGTAACGTACCAGGTCCGAGGTTCTGGGGACCCGGATTTGGGGGCGCTATATAATCACCTCTTTCTTTGACAATTTGAGAGAACCAATGAAACAATAAGAATGTCTCCCTAAATCAAGACTTGTGTGAGATGTACGCATCGTTTTTATCACAATAGTCATGGGATTGCTCCTTTTGATGCTAATAAAATTTGGACTAAGTAATAGGACTCCTAATCAGCTCTTTCTTTGATAATTTTAGATAAACAATGAAACAATAAAGTCTCCTTAAATGAAGACTTGTGTTAGATGTACGCATCGTTTTGAACGCGATACTCATGTGAGTGCTCCTATTGATGTTAATCAAATTAGAACGAAGTTATAGGACTTCTAATCACTTCTTTCTTTGACAATTTGAGAGAACTAATGAAACAATAAGAACATCTCTCTAAATATAGACTTGTGTGAGATGTACGCATGGTTTTGAACTTGATGGTCATGGGTTTCTCCTTTTGACGCTAATCAATCTAGAACAAAGTAATACAACTCATAATCACCTCTTTCTTTGTAAATTTGAAACAACCAATGAAACAAAATGAAGGCCTCACTAATTAAGACTTGTGCGAGATCTACACATCGTTTTGGACGCGATAGTGATGGGATTGCTCCTTTTGATGCTAATTTAAACTAGAACGAAGTAATAGATCTCATAATCACCTATATTTTGACAATTTGAGAGAACTAATGAAACAATAAGAAGGCCTCCCTAATTAAAGACTTGTGTGAGATGTACGGATCATTTTAAAGGCATTAGTGATAGGATTGTTTCTTTTGATGATAATCAAACTAGAACGAAGTCATAGGACTTATAATCACCTCTTTCTTTGACAATTTGAGAGAACCAATGAAACAATAAGAAGGTCTCCCTAAATCAAGATTCGTGTGAGATAAACGCATCATTTTTAATGCGGTGGTCATGGGATTGCTCCTTTTGATGCTAATCAAATTAGAACGAAGTAATAAGACTCCTAATCACCTCTTTCTTTGAAAATTTTAGAGAACCAATGAAACAATAAGATGGTCTCCTAAAATGAAGACTTGTGTGAGATGTAAGCATCGTTTTGAAAGCGATAGTCATGGGATTACTCCTTTTAATGCTAATTTAAACTAGAACGAAGTAATAGGTCTCATAATCAATTATATTTTGATAATTTGAGAGAACTAGTGAAACAATAAGAAGGTCTCCTTAAATGAAGACTTATGTGAGATGTTACGCATCGTTTTTAACGCGATAGTCATGGGATTACAAAGTAATAGGACTCATAATCACCTATATTTTGACAATTTGAGAGAACTAATGAAACAATAAGAAGGTCTCCCTAAATGAAGACTTGTGTTAGATGTACGCATCGTTTTGAACGCGATTATCATGTGATTGCTCCTATTGATGCTAATCAACTTAGAACAAAGTCATAGGACTGTTAATCACCTCTTTCTTTGATAATTTGAGAGAACTAATAAAACAATAAGAAGGTCTCCCTAAATGAAGACTTGTGTGAGATGTACGCATGGTTTTGAATTAGATAGTCATGGGTTTCTCCTTTTGACGCTAATCAAAATAGAAGAAAGTAATACAACTCTTAATCACCTCTTTCTTTGTAAATTTAAAACAACAATGAAACAAAATGAAGGCCTCCCTAAATGAAGACTTGTGAGAGATGTACGCATCATTTTGGACGCGATAGTGATGGGATTGCTCCTTTTGATGCTAATTTAAACTAGGACGAAGTAATAGAATTCATAATCACCTATATTTTGATAATTTGAGAAAACTAATGAAACAATAAGAAGGTATCCCTAAATAAAGACTTGTGTGAATGTACGGATCGTTTTGAAAGCACTAGTGATATGATTGCTCCTTTTGATGCTAATCAAACTAGAACGAAGTCATAGGACATATAATCACCTCTTTCTTTGATAATTTGAGAGAACCAATGAAATAATAAGAAGGTCTCCCTAAATCAAGACTTGTGTGAGATGTACACATCGTTTTTAACGCGATAGTCATGGGATTGCTCCTTTTGATGCTAATCAAATTAGAACGAAGTAATAGGACTCCTAATCACCTCTTTCTTTGACAATTTTAGAGAACCAATGAAATAATAAGAAGGTCTCCATAAATGAAGACTTGTGTGAAATGTAAGCATCGTTTTAAAAGCGATAGTCATGGGATTGCTTCTTTTAATGCTAATTTAAACTAAAACGAAGTAATATGACTCATAATCACCTATATTTTGACAATTGGAGAGAACTAATGAAATAATAAAAAGGTCTTCCTAAATAAAGATTTGTGTGAGATGTTATGCATCGTTTTTAACGCGATAGTCATGGGATTGTTCCTTTTGATGCAAATTTAAACTAGAACGAAATAATAGGACTCATAATCATCTATATTTTGACAATTTAAGAGAACTAATGAAACGATAAGAAGGTCTCCCTAAATGAAGACTTGTGTAAGATGTGACTTGTGTGAGATGTACGGATCATTTTTGTAATAACCAAGAATTTCTGTGCTATATTGTAAATAAATATATTAACTAATTTGTGATATATTATGGATGACTAGGTGATTAAGTGATTATGTAAATAGTATGATATGTGTATTTAAAGGAAGTCTCACTAATGATTGAAATAAGTTGGTGGACTAACCTAAGTATTTTAAGAATCCAAAAAATTAATTTAAGATGTTAAACCCTAATTACATACTCAATATACTTGAATACAGCAAGTCTAATTGGGTTATGTAAATAAAATAACATTATTGATTGATAAGAATATGTAAATATCAATAATGATGAGCATTAGCTTAAGAGATAATAAATTTAATGGACTAAGAGGTATAAGTAATTTAAACAAGCCCAATTAATTAGTTAAGCATGGGACTTGTGGATAATTTAGTTTATGAGTAACTAAACTGTTAAACTGGACCAGTATTAGATGTATAGGGCAAGTATATTAGTAGCCCAATTAATTGTCATGGGAGGCCCAAGCCCATTAGTAGGCTCAAATTAATAATTACAGGCCCAAAAGATGATAATTAAAAAGTCCAATCTAGGCCCACTTGTGGAGGGGTATTTTGGTCATTTCATAAAGCAAATAAGGAATAAAAAAAGAAAAAAAATAGAATGGATAATAAGGCCACATGGCCGAATAAGTAAGGAGAGGAAGACGGGGGAGTGAATGTAATTATTACCTAACTTTAGTAGGTAAACAACTACGCTAGGTGTCAGCCTCCCATTCATCCACTACTTTTATCTACTCTTGTAAGTTAACTAAGCTGATAAGGATGAGAAAGGAAGTAAGATTGTGTGGGATATTGTTGATAATATACAATCTATATCTATTCATATTTACTAAATACTTAAATAATTTTCATAATTAGTAAAACATTTTTACTAAGTTCAATCCTTATCTCCTAGTTAGCTATCAAATCAGAGAGAGAGAGAGAGAGAGAGAGAGAAAAAAAAGAGAGAAAGGCTCAGGTAGAAGAAGAAGAAGAGGGGAGAGAGATCTTGAAGATTCATGCATCCAAAGTTCATAAATTTCTTTGGTAAAACAAGAAGAGTTGCTATAAGATCAAGGTGAAACTCCTAAACTAATCTCTTCCTTTTGTTAATATGTTTTTATGTATGATTTATGAGGTTCAAGATCTAATTAGTTAGAAACATACTAGAACAATATATATAGAGTTTAATAAGTTTAACTTGTTGGTTGATATGAGTTTATCTTAAAAAGTTTGGTAAAACACATGAAAAGGAGTTTTTCTATTAGTATTGATTTTTAAGGTGTGATATATGTTTTTCATTTTGAAACCTACAAGGCGTTTTTGTATTTTTATTTTTTGGTATGATAGATATATAAGTTAAGGACAAAAACCCTTTGGAATGACTCAAAAATATTTTAAAATGAGGGAGATATGAATTTTGTGCCAAAACACTCTAAAGGTTGGAACCCTTGAAAAATCAGTCCACTTCCGGCCACTGTTCAGTCAGCAAAACGGGTCCAAATTTAATGTTTGATAATTGAAAACTATAGTTAGGGAAGATACGAATCCAAGGAGTCTGATTGGGCCTCAATCGGAGTTGTAGATTTCATTCTATGAAGGTTTTAGTAAAGGACCCCAAAACTGAAAATAAAACCAAAAAGTTAGAAAAATTAAAGAATTATTGACCGGTTCAGTTTTCCGGTGAACCGGGGGAACTTTCCGGCGGCCGGTTCACCACTTTTTCGGTCGGTTCTTGGGGTGGTTCTTGGACAGAAAATTTTCTAAAATTCTGAAGAACATTAAGATATTTTATTCAGAATTTTTCGGGACAGTTATGTAATTATTAAGTAATTAATGGTTTAAACTCATTCAAATCATTTAAAACTTACTAATTAATAATTATTAATACTAATAAATGATTATTAAACTAATTAAATACTATGTAAGTATGATTAATTATTTAATTATTATTTAATTAACATTAAGTAATAAATGAATGAAAATTAGTGTTATTAAGCTAATTATTTGTTATTTAATTAAGAGTAAATAATGAATAGGGTTAAATAATTTATTAATTATTCTTTACTTAATATTAAAGAATGATTAAAGAATGTTTAAAGTAAATAAATAAATTATTTATTATTCAAGTGAGAACAAATAATAAATAATGATAATTACTTACTCACATTTTAGTTAAGTAATATAAAGTTAATAAATTAATTATTCATTATTTAATTAATATTAAATAATAAATAAAGATAAATATTAATTAATTATTTAATTAATATTAAATAATAAATAAATATAAACGTTAATTAATTATTTATTATTTGATTAATATTAAATAATAAATAAAGATAAATGTTAATTATTTATTTATTATTTAATTAATATAAATAATAAATAAAGATAAATGTTAATTAATTAGTTATTATTTAATTAATATTAAATAATAAATAAAGATAAAGTTAATTAATTTTTTATTATTTAATTAATATTAAATAATAAATAAAGATAAGTGTTAATTAATTATTTATTATTTAAATAATAAATAAAGATAAATGTTAATTAATTATTTATTATTTAATTAATATTAAATAATAAATAAAGATAAATGTTAATTAATTAATTATTGTTTAATTAATAATAAATAAGTATAAATATTAATCAATTATTATTAATATTAAATGATAATAAGATTAATTATATTAAATTATTAAAATATTATTAAATGATTAATAATATTAGAAACTTAAAATATTATTAAAAGATTAATAATATTAGATACTTAAAATATTATTAAAAGATTAATAATATTAGATACTTAAAATATTATTAATAGATTAATAATATTATTTGAGAGTTTAGATGATTATTTAATAATAATATTATCAAGGAACGATAATATTATTAAGGAGTTATGTGATATCTAATATTTAAATTATGTGATTAATGTTAGATAATATATAAGAATAATAATGTTATGAATAATTATATGTCATACTATTGAAGGATCCATGATAGGTATTTCCAAAGAGGAAAATTTAAATTCATTAAGCGGATAAATAGAATTGCATAGCAGTAGTCCGCAAACAAGGCAAGTTCTCTAACTCAACTTGAGTTATTACTTTTGAAGCATAATTAGTGAATAATTATTGTTGATTATTCACATCTAAATTGATTATTGATATTCGCACTGTGTGCAATTGAATTCCTATTCTATCATTATTGAACTGTGAATTTATTAAAGTTCTTTTATTCATGAACTGTTTATGATATAGATCTATGCTAATTGTATCAGCTAGATCAAGTATGTTTAAATTTGTTAAATCAAATATGTTTTAAAAGCGGTGCCTAACCAATTGAAATGGTAAGGACTCATAACTGAGAAAAAGAACAGTTTTACTAAAGCATTATTGGAAAACAATTGTTGCTAGTATACTGAGTGATTATGCTTATTTCACCGGGTACGAAAGGCTGATCCCCTTGACTACCAAAACTTATTAAAAGGACCAGTTTAAATACTGACAACCTTAGTATATGTTCATGGTTATTTCAAACCACTCAGCCTTTGATATTCAATTATTCGAATATTCAAATATTAAGATTAATTCATGTTCTTTCACTATTCCTTTAACTGATTGAACTTTGAAAGTTAAATTCATTTATAATCATGATATATCTCTTTCATAATTAAACTTGCTAAGCAAATTAGTTGCTTACACTTGCTATATCATGACAATTATTTCAGCTAAGCCCGAGAGTTCGAGTAAAAAGGACAAGGGCAAGGGCAAGATCCAAGAATAGTTAATATAAATGCTTATGTATTATGAAATACTATGATCATGTAAACCTTTTGTGTTACTATATGTAATTAAGGTACTTTTATGTTAAGGTATTAGACCTTGGGGTATTGATGTAATATTTTATTATAATGAACAATGTATGTTTATTATTCCGCAATAGTATATAGAATGCTTATGTTAATGATGTACCGTGAGCACTGAATCTGAGGTTAGAGAACCCGGATTTGGGGGCGTCACAATTTTGAAGACACTAGTGAGAAGTCTAATCTCAGACATAGGAATATCAGGATGAACACTTAAGAATAGTGTTGAAAGTGTAGACACTCTAAATTTTTGCATTCCTGTTACTAACCCTATAGGAGGGCAAAACCGTCAAACTCAACCCCGGTCACCATTATCGTGATGTCAACTCAACTCCGGTCACCAATACCGGGACAACCACCACCCCGATCACCAATATCGGGATGTTAATTCAACTCCGGTCTCAATACCGGGCCATCAGTTCAACCCCGGTCTCAATACCGGGCAATCAGGTCAACCCCGGTCTCAATACCAAGCAATCAGGTCAACCTCGGTCTCAATACCAGAACGTCAGATCAACCCCGATCTTATTACCAGGATGTCAATTCAGCCCTGGTCACAACCCGGGAGGTACAATTAAGCCCCGGTCACAACCAGGAGATCCAGTTCAGCCCTAAAGAAGCCAATTCAACCTTCAAAGACAAACCCGAAGCATCACATCATTTCCAGAGTCAACCTTGGAAGGACCAAGTCAGCCTCGGAGACGACCCTGAGGACAAACAGAATCGGCTGGGAGCTAAACCTCAGGAAACAACCCCGGAAAGACAGCCGAAGATCGTGCCTGCACAGTAAACAACCCCGGAAGGGGCAAAATGGTTATTTTGCCAACTTAAAATCGATTCGATCAAAACCAAGCCGAATTGATGCCATAAAGGTCAGAAAGAACCATAACATTGATCCCGAGTGAAAACAGCGCAAGACAGCTCAACGGACAAACTGCGGGGAATCAAAGACCTGGTTATGAACCCATCTTTTTGGACTTGGAAAAGGTTTTCTCCCATGTCATTGTACGCCTCAAACGGACGCTTCAATCAAAAGTTAGAAAATTTCGAATCTGACATCGCATTGCTCAGAGCGCACGTACCTTGATGTAACAGGGCCCACCACCTCAACCTGCCACGTGGAGCCGTAGGTAGAGTGGAGGCAGCTGCAAATAGAGCTGCTTCCACCTGGTCTATATATAGAAGTGCACCCCCAGCTCATTTTCAAGTTAGAAATAGTTCTAGAGCCATGCCCGTTTCATTTCTCGACCAAACTTGTGTCTTCCAAACCCAAATTTTTTCACTCTAACACGTAGATATACCTACATACTACCACATATCAGAAAATAATTGGTAGATTTGGACGTTTAAAGCCTACGATTTGGCAAAAAGCCCATGTAGCAGTCCATTGTGAGTATTTTTATGATCAGAAAGTTATTCTTACTTCTTTGCACTTTTATACACTTGCATATCAAATTTTGTTTTCTAAATATGCCCGAAACTCAGTTCTGTGGCCGTTTTTGTCAACTTTTGATATATTTTCGTACATAAACGCATTTTCTAGCATTTCTACAACTCGAATTGACGATCCGTCGCTTCCGGCAGCCTTTATATACTTGCATCTTCGTTATTAGAAACTTCGCCGAACTGGGTTATCTTTTTAGTCCGGGTTTGGCTTTTTTTGTATATATTTAACTGTATATATACTAACTTTTCAATTCCGTCAAGCTCGGATGTCAAATCCGCGATAGTTTACTGCTTTTATATATAAATATGCATATATAAGCAGCCTTCACCACACTGGGTTATCTTCCCAGTTTTGGTTGACTACTTTTCTGTCTATATATATATATATATATATATATATATATATATATATATATATATATTTATATTTATATTTATATTTTAGTTCGGCCTGGATCATTCTGTGGCCTTTTTACTACTTTTAAATATATATGCATATATAAACAACATTCACCACACTGGGTTATCTTCCCAGTCTTGGTTGACTACTTTTCTGTCTATATATATATATATATATATATATATTTACATTTCAGTTTGGCCTGGATCATTCTGTGGCCTTTTTACTGTTTTTGCACCATTCACCATACTAGGTTATCTTCCCAGTCCTGGTTGACTACGTTTCTGTATATATTTATATTTCAGTCCGGGCATAGGCGTGAAAACCCATCGCCCTTTTTACTGTTTATATATATATATATATATTTCAATTCTGTCCAGCCTGGATCATTCCGTGGCTTTTATACAGCTTTTATAAATATATATATATATATATATATATATATATATATTTCAATTCTAGTCCGGGCACCGGTGTGAAAACCCATCGCCCTTTACAGCTTCCGTATATATAATTATATATATATATATATATATATATATATATTACTCTACTCATTTTTTATTAAATTGTTGCTTTAAATATTCAGTTTATATGAATCGTCACTGACATTTCTGCGGGCGAACTAAATTTATTTAAATCTCGCCAACTCTAGCTTTCAAAATAGGTCCAGAAGGAACCGGAAAGCTAAAATGTCTGAGATTTATTTAAATCTAATATTTTTCTATTTTCAGTTATAAAAGCTACCTCGCGGCCCTTAGATCGCTATCTACTGGGAACGAGATGCTTTGGCTATGTGTGAGCCAGAATTTACTGATGAATCCTTGGTTTTGGCGATATTTGGATATATTTTTGTACAAATTTGAGCTGTGCAGGTTTATTTTCCTCCTTATATGAGCCCAGGAATCATGGGATTCATGATCAAAACTGATCAGAATCTAATTCCCACGATGGACAAACTCCACTTTACAAATGTACCCTGCCGATTTTTCTGTACAAATGTACATACAAAAGACATTAAAACGGTTATCCGGATTTAAGGTCTTAACATAGTGAAAATATGGTTTGTCGTGTCAGAGTCCCTTCGATGGCTATCATGCCCATGAGGAGATCGACACTTATATATATGTTGTGGTCGAGGATGCTTCGCAGCCCGACAATCACCATACAAATTGAGCCTTAAGGCTGAAAAGATAAAACTGAAGTATCGATATGCTTCAATTCCTATGTTAGCATAAGGGTTTGAAAACCTTTTTTCAAAACATCATTTCAATAATCTTATCGAAAAGAAAAGCTTTTGCAAAATCAAATCAAACACTTTTGCAAATCAAATCAAAAACTTTTTGCAAATCAAATCAAACCCTTCGCATATAGGTTCAACGATGCATAAGCATACTTTCAATCAAACATAGGCCCAATTTTCAAACAGCATTCACACACACATTTCAGTTTTTTTAAGGGAAATATTGAAAAGATGTGGTACCGTGTTTACACGGGAGTTGTGGGGTGCCTAACACCTTTCCCACACTTAACCAAGCCCCAAACTCAAAACTTTGTTTTCAAAGATCAAGTTTCGACAGTGTCCAGCAATTGAGCCTCTTTCAAACAAAACTCGGTTGAGTCGGTACAACTATTTCAAATCTACCAACTGGCGACCCTGTAAAACGTTCAAATCGTTGACATGATACATGTTGGCCTTTTCCTAAAAAAATCTTCAAAACCATTTTCGCAAATAAAAAGAGTAAGGGTAAAGATAACTTAGAAAGAGAGAAAGATCCGGGTTATGACCCGATATGCGGATTTTTTCCCGACGTCGACAGGTGGCGACTCTGCTGCGGATAGTAGAGGGCTTAGGCCGCGTTCAAATCTTTTCAAAAATTTCCCTTTCATATATGCATATGTATGAAATGCTACGTCTTTACATTAAATGAATGCGTGAATGTTGCGTCTTTACATTGAATGAATGTTTTCCTATTTTTTTAGTGCTTCGCACCCATGTCATCATATGCATAATGGTGAGACGCGATGTATGTAAATGTATGTTATGTGATTCCTCCTCCGGGAGGCAAACCAGTCGGTGATAAATAATGTCTCTAGGGACGGCTAAGTCTCTGGGGCTCATGAAAATGCACCACTCAGATTCGCTCCAGTTGAAAGATCGGATTAATTTCCCCTCTAGTAGATTGCGATGATTTGGGGACCTTCATGCCAAAAAGCCGCGAGAGTAGCTTAAGATAGGTCAGCCTCTGATTAACCAAATCTGATGGGAAGCTTCTTCATACCTTCCTCTTTCAATTCAATGTCAAGTTTTAAATTCCAATATAAATGGCACAATGTAAATATCATAATGAAAATGTACATTCCATGTCTTGTAAATCCTGTCATGCTATTCTGTCATCAAAACAACTGACCTCTGTTTTGCAGGATAAGATTTAAAAACCCCTAAACATGACACCTTGAATAACATATATATCGTTAATGTCTATCAAGACTAAACTACCTATTCGTCTTGTAGGTAAAAGTGGTCTCATTACTAGATCATAAATCTAAAAAGACACAAAGCCTATCCACTGACATAGCGGAAAGTGGCCAGCACGAATCAGGTTTCGTATCTCGAAAGGAGTTTGAGGGACTTAAGAATCAAATAGCAGAATTGGCTTTCCTCCTAAAAAGACAAAATAAAAGTACTCATGGTTAGATAACGCTCAATCAAACAGAATCCTCCTCACAGGGTGGCAATCAAAGTGCTGACAAAAAGGGGGAAATGCAGATCCCTGAACCTCGATCTAGTCAAAGAACCAACAAAACCCTTGAAATTACAAATCTCAGGGAAGATCGGGAAACTAGCAATATTCGAAGGAAAGTCTGACAAATGAAGAAACCATCCGTTAAATAAAAGGTACTGGAAACCTTGGAAGTGTCACATATTCAGATCTTTGCATATTTCTAGGGGCTAGATATCCTGAAAAATTCCAAGTCCCAGAATTTAAAAAATACAATGGGGTCGACGATCCCTCTACGCACTTGAAAGTATACATTGGCGAGCTAGGGTCTTATGCTGAAGATGAAAGCCTCAAAATGCAGCTTTTGTAACAACCCGGGTCAAATCCCGAGTTTGGAACAAATCTCAGGTCAAATCCCAAGTCCGAATCAAATCAAATCCATCCAAAATAAGGCCTTAAACCACTGGCCCAATAGTATCTTCTTGGATCATCTTAGCCCACCACAGGCTCACCCAAAAGTCATGACTGAAGGTACTATTGGTAGTAACTTATTTCCTTAAATATGGACAAATATTTCACCTATCTTTCGATGTGGGATTGGGGTGTTACAAACTCCCCCACTTAAATTTCTGACGTCCCCGTCAGAACCTATCACACACACGGTCCAAAGATCTTTGTCTCTCAAGCCATTGTGGGATAATACCGGCTGACTTCGTGTCCCCACCTCCGGAACTTCTCCATTGTGGGATAATACCACCAGCCTTCGTGTCTCCACCTTCGGCAACCCGATCGGATGACCCGACCCGAGCTTTCGAGAGTCGGCTCTGATACCATATGTAACAACCCGGGTCAAATCCCGAGTTTAGAACAAATCTCAGGTCAAATCCCAAGTCCGAATCAAATCAAATCCATCCAAAATAAGGCCTTAAACCACTGGCCCAATAGTATCTTCTTGGATCATCTTAGCCTACCACAGGCTCACCCAAAAGTCATGACTGAAGGTACTATTGGTAGTAACTTATTTCCTTAAATATGGACAAATATTTCCCCTATCTTCCGATGTGGGATTGGGGAGAGTCTCACTAGAGAGGCTAGGACATGGTATGCCCGACTTGACAATGCCAAAATCCATAGCTGGGAAGAGCTAGCTCATGCCTTCCTAAATCAATACAGCTTCCAGTCTCAGATGGCTCCAGATCGGTATCAAGTAACCAAGGTTAAAAAGCAGAATACTAAGTCTTTCCGTGAGTATGCCCAAAGATGGAAACGTCTGGCAGCACAAGTCAGCCAGCCTATGACAGAAACTGAAATGGTAATGACTTTCATAGACATCCAAGAGGCACCTTACTATGAGAGAATCCTAGCTGGAATAGGAAAGCCATTCTCAGATATGATCAAACACGGACAGAGATGGGCCTGAAAGCAGGAAAGATTAAAGATCTCACGGCCTTGAAAGTAGTCGCCGAGCATATACAGTCTGGCAACTATACGAGTGATCCCATTAGGATACCCAGAAAAGGCGATGAAGATGTATCCCTCATTGTACAAGGGCAGTCTAGGAGACCCAATCGTAGTCCCCCCATTTGGAAGAAGGAAGACAATCTGTCATTTCAACAATATGTCGTATTAAACCAATACCAGGACAGAAAGAGAAAATTTAAAAGAACGAAAAATCGGGTGTTCACTCCACTAGGTGATTCCCTTGAAAACATGTTGGTGATGTTAATAGATCACAAGAAAATTACCGAACTGGCTCCTCCTCTGGATCTAAAAAGCAAAAGATACAATCCTAGCACTAGATGTGCTTACCATTCAGGATCTCCAGGACACGATACACAAGATTGTTGGTCCTTGAAGCATAAAATCCAAAACCTGATCGAAAACGGCGATCTTGTGGTCCAACAATCTGACCATCCAAATGGCAACACCAACCTTCTAATGTCGCATGATACGGAGGGAGTAAACATGATCGGGTCAGAAAGCGATGAAATGCATCCAAATCGTAAATACATATGAAGGATGGAAGAATACCCCCAAAGGAACAAAACAAATGTCTTAGAACTGGAAAATACAGTGGAAGGTATGACAGTGATGCAAAAATTGGATACGATCCAACACCAAGTAACTCTATTGGCTAATCTGATAGTGCGCCAACATCAGGATACAAGACAGCTTTTCACTCAACTATCAGAAAGCCAAGAGAAAGAGGAGTTTATTCAGAATGTAAGCATATCTCCCTGCAAGATCAGCCAGCTAAATGAAGAAGATCAAAGCATGTTGAGTAGACGAGAGAGGGGGAATGATAAAATTACTAGAAGATCTCGCCAAAGGAAAAATCGTCTAGAGGAATTCGAATTCCCAAATAGAAAATATCAAGAAACATTTCAAACACTGGCAAACCCTCGAAATCCTACCGCACCGAGAGTCAGGGAGAGTAGGCGTAGAAGGGTATTCACACCTTTGGGGGACTCGGTGGAAAATGTGTTATGACTGTTGGTTGCGCAGAGAAAGATTACTGAGTTGCTGCCTCCTGCAAAACCCGAGATGAAAAGTTATGATGCCACAAAGATATGTCTCTACCATTCCAACTCACCTGGACATGCAACTGAGGAATGTTGGTCTCTAAAACACAAAATCCAGGATCTCATTGAAAATGGAGAACTGAAGATAGAAGTCCCCATGACCAGAAAAGGTGAGAGAAAATAAAGAGGTTAAGATGTCCACTCGAAATAGGCAGTTCAAAGGAGGTGACGGCTGTGAGCACTAATTCTGGCAGAACACAAGATAGACTGATTTTAATGCTAGGAGTGACAGAGGAGACAAGAGAAGCCTCTAAGGAAATTCAACCGCCCCCATCAAATATCTTGTTGCCTAAAGCCAGCAACCACATTCCTCTTGGATGATGAAGAGGAAATACTGATCCTTCCCATGGTAGAAAAAGCCAAAAAGAAAAGTTCCTTGAGAGAAATACAACAACAATGCAAGAGGGATTTCATACTCAAATCCTCTCAAACCTATGAGAAAGGTGAAGGAACAGATAAAGAAAAAGGTGGTGAAGTTCTCAAGGAGGCCAACCCATCGAGGAATCAAGAGTTCATCCCTTTCTGCAACGAGTCAAGTTTGAGCCTCCTTAAGGGATATGCTGATTCAGGAGGCGATCAAGTTATGGCCGTTATTGAAGATATTCATGGCCAGGAGGTAACCTCTATCACAAGCCTTGAAGGCAATATAACCACTGACAACTGGACTATTAGGCCTCAGCTAGCCAAGAAGACATAGATCCAGAGGAAAGTTACGAGTTCCAGGGGATGTTGGGACGTTATCACTTTCTTAACATTATACCTTTTATTTTCCATGCATGTAGAAAAAAAATCAAATCAAAAAAATCAAAAAATTAAAAAATCTAAAAATCAAAAAAATCAACCCATACAGAAACTGAACTACGAATGACCTGATCTCCCTCCACCCGGGAGTACAAAGGCAGCCATTTCTAGTGCGGTCAAACTAAACAAAAAATTCAAAAACTCATCAAACTAAACTCAAAAACCCAAGACAAATACTTTTCAAACCTCTCACACAGAACCTGAACTATGAATGACCTGATCTCCCTCAACCCGGGAGTACGTAGGCAGCCATTCATGGTGCGGTTTGACCTTCAAGAAAAAATAAAGAACCAATATAAAACCAGTTCCAAGACACTGAAACCTATAAACCCAAATTCTATCAAACCTCCTGGTTAACAGGCCCTGCTAAGGAAAATCAAAGCTAGCCCATGAACCCATGGACAAGCGGGATAACAGTGCCAACATAGCATTTCTCTGAAGATGGAGGACCAGTTGCAAACTCCTGACCCTCGGTCTCCATATGAGCCAAAACATCCACTGTCATCTGCATAGTGCTGCTATGACCATCTATGAAAGCACTCATCTCTCCAACCAGGATGTCCGTATATGATCTGAGTACAGTGATGTCCGCAATATAAACATCCTAGGTAGCTATGACCTCATCCCTCTCAATAAAAGCAGCATCCATGGCGACTACAAGCCTCCTCAATATCAACAAATGTTGTATCCCGGATAGCTTGAGCCTCAGTCTCTTAGCAAAAGCGGCATCCCTGCTAGAAAGGGCTGTCAACATCAGTACTCTAGCCTGATCCCTTTCAAAGGCCATTCGAGCTAATGAATCAATAAGAGCTGGATCTGTCCCAGTCAGAATGCTGGAGGGATCACTGACTAAAGAGGCTATCAAACCAGTAAATGAAGCATCCTCGATGGGAGAATCAGGATCCTCCATAGACTCATCCTCATCAGAATCAATGCTCCGAGCTGACTGGATAACTGCAGCTAATGCAGTATCTGACTCCAACTATGTTGAATACTCTAGAGACCGATTTGGATGGATAGTAGAAAAATCAGCCCTCTCTCTACGAGTCCAACAATCATAAGTACTGGTAAGGTCAGCGGACGACAAAGACGAAGCTGATATCCGCTGATCCATAGCCCTCTCAAAGTGGTGAATGCTATGAACTGATCAAGCTGACCCATGACTACCAGTAGATGATATGTGGTCACCCCTCTCAAACCTGCCAAGGGCAGGTAATCCATACCGTCTGCATGAGTAATGAAGCTATAAGGGGAGCTAAACCCTGAGTAAGGCAAGATCAAAAATAGATGATCAATCGCCATCAAAAAAGCCAACCAAGATGCCGCATCTGTACACTCTACCGGCTGAAAAGAGTAGGACATGGATATCTCATGCCGATGGGACTCAAATGTGTCATGAACCACACATATAGCAGAACGGCGCTACCTCTAAAAAATCCACCTGGATGGGTACTTCAGAAAGTAGTCGACCTCAGAGTCTCGGCTAATATCATTGGCAAAATCGTACAACCCTGTTAGAGGGCACGAACCACTACCATTAAACAAGTATCTAAGTGGTCCATATACAGGGGCATGTACCGATAAGTAGTGATGCACATCAACAGAACATCCACTCGTGCAAAATGCCACTCATCTACCGGAATAATAAAATCCTCAGAGAATTGCTCGTAGCTGTCCAACCTACCAAAGCGATCAATCAAAAAAGTCCATGGACACTACATGTCCGGCAGTAACCTCCTCAGTGATGACTCTGCGTCTCAAACCAATCATGGTCCTGAACTGTCGTCTCATGTCATTAATGGATGTCCTGGCACCTGGAAGATCTAGTGCCAAACCTGTGAGGAGCTCATACTCCTCTAGCTTAGGAGTCAACTCATGAAGGCTGAACCTGAAAAGCCTACATCCAAGAAAGACACTCAAGATTGATCACCCATGTTGAGAGGACCCAACGGCACCTCAATGTTGTTCCATCAAAATCGGAGCAAGTCTCAAAAGGAAGAGACATAGATACATCAAGACGACCAGCCATAGGGATGAAATGGCAATCATTATAGGATGCAACCTGTCAGCAACTCATCACTCCTGATTTGTGAGAAGACCTGATCTCCTCTGACCCACAGAAGCACATGGGCTACCGTCGTGGCAAAGTCTATCTCATACCCGACGATCTATTCCTTGAGCAAAAGGCCACAGATTAAACCTTACAGATCAAGCCAAATTCGGTTAAAGCCATCAGACCACCAACCAAGCTGAGCTCTTAGGTCCAATTTATTGGAGTCCGAAGGCATCTCGACATCAAAGTTGAAACAACAACACAGCGATATATCAAGCATAATCATCAACAAGAACCTTCGAAGAGCTGACACTCTCAATCTGAAACCTTCATCAAATCAGAAGAAAGGTCATCAAAGCCAATTACTCATATAAATCAAAAACAACGATTGGGGCATCCAAACATCAAGTCCCATACCCACTACCTGTTCACCATGTGGGTTATTAGGTAAAAGACTTTTCGATCTCGTCATCTTATCAGCCCATCGGTCAAACATATAATAAAGTAATCATCCCATATAAAAAACAAGACTGGGGCAAGTTCAGAATCAACGACAACCCGATGTTGGGGCCCTTACAATAATACTGGGGAAATTTCAGAAATTGCGACAACTCAACACTAGGGCATTTATCAACCATCCAATAAAAATGCACCAGTCGGTACCATCAACATGGTATGTCGTCATCAAAGCTTCCATTATTGGAGATCCGGTATGATCCATCGGTCTTTTCCAAATCATAATTTTCTTAGAATACTGTGATCCACGGATGATGTGACACCCCCAGAATAGGTCCAGTCAACCCAACCCATTCTGAGTCGCCAAATATATGGTACAGAATTCAAATATAAACTTTATATCACACGGTCGTGCAAAATACGACCATACAACTGTGAGTGTCAATAAAAAATATGTAAAAAATATTAACATTCAAACTAAGTCCTCATTACAATTATTATCACACTATTTATTAGAAATAATGAGGACTACTACTGCTCTAACTTGGACCATCACTCTGTCCCCCGACTAGTTCCTGCGACATTCTCATTTCCTAAAGAGGACAATAGATGAAAAGGGTGAGCTCAACTAGCCCAGTAAAGAATATTATGACTAAGATAATGGAAAATAAATTATCTTTAGTCTTCAACAATTCAGATAAAATATTATGGACAACAAGTTTTAGATCAATATTCGCAGCGGAAATAACAATTCATTAGAAGAGTTAAGTAGAGAATGAAGTCTACTATCTTCTATGATTTAAAAATCCATCATCAATATTTTATCCCTGTAACATCAATCAATATATATCTCGAATCAAATATTCATCTTTGCACTACAGGCCAAAGATATTCATTTGTATCACCAATGGTCATGTTCATCTTAACACCTGTCATCTTTGCACTACGGCCAAAGATATTCATCAAGTAATCATTCATCTTTGCTCTACAAGCCAAAGATATTCAGGTATATCACCTTTTAGGACTGAGGATGATGAAAAATATTTTAAAGAACGAATCCAGTGAGATAAAGGACAAAGACTAAGGATTCGTATTTTAGTTTATCCAATTCAAAAATACTTCGTAATAATCAATTGTGGAGCAAAATTCAAGAATAAAGCTCAAAACTTAGATCCAATCAAAGATAGGAACCTTAACAAGCAACTTGGACAAATAGAAGAAAATTTTAATTTTTCAGTGAATAGTGCCATATACGTGAATAGTGTCGTATACGTGAATAGTAACTCAGAAGGAAAAAGTAAGAATTTCATAATAAAATCCATGACAATATTTTGGTATAATGATATTGAAAAGAATAACATCATTTACAAAAGAAAATAACATCCCTTACCTCAAAAGAATAGTACTTCGGGCTGGAATATCGGATATAATACCGAAAGAAACTTGCACTGAATAGCAACACTCAAAGTATCGAAATACTCACAAAAATACGCTCGATATTATAGAGAAAGAAAACTTCTGATTCTGGTGTGATTTTCAATTCTAACCTAAGCACCCTATTTATAGGAAAAGCTTAGGATGCCAAAGTAGACTTTTTAATAAAATAATATTTTTAAAAAAAAAAAAATTCGCCCACCTATTGACCCAAAATCCATCAGCCACCAGTGGGGCCCACCTCCCATTAAAAAAAATATTTATTTTCTGAAACTTCAATAATTCATAATAAATAGACCTTTTGCCAGAAAAATACAAATTCTATGTCTTTTTCATAGGAAATTTAATTCTCTACAACTTTGTAGAAGGAAGTTTTTCCAAATTCCCAATCGAAAATGGCCGAAATCCACAAACGGATGATTTTTCACACCAAAATACTGATAAAAACACATCAGCACTAATTCCTTCTTTTATATCCACAAAATAAATATTTCCTTATCATATAAATCAATAATTAATTATTCACAAATAATATTACAGAACTACAATATTGACAACCAGGTCGTTCCCAGGAAAAAGGGGACCTTCTGATAAGGATTTCTCCTTACTGGCGCGCAATTAAATAACCCCTCCTAGGACAAAACTTCCTTAGACATTGTCAATAATGCTATCTAATAATATTATTCAAATAATATAAATTATTGAGTTGATAATGTGAAATACTGTGCAGTGACAATTATTGAATCAATAATACAAAATATCAACGGTAGCAATTATTGAATCAATCATATAAAATAGCAACGTAGCAATTATTGATATAAAATATCAATGTAGCAATTATTGAACCAATAAAATATCATGCAATTATTGAATCAATAATATAAAATATTAAACAGTAATTACTGTAACAATTATTGAGTAAGTGACTTCTTACGTAAGAATCAATAATTCAAAACACTGTGCAATACCGTGTGCTACTGTGCAACAACGTGTATTACTATATTTTTATCACCGGATATTTCAACAGTTTAACCGTAACAGTTTTACCGTTATTTATAAAAAAGTTTTTTCTATCGCTTTCTATATCCGACAGTTATTCCGTTGTAGGGCCCACAAATAGCTGCGCTGTCGTACGAATATTCCCCGACAACAAGAATATTCCACGACCAAATGAATATTCCCCAACAACAATGAATATTTTATAACCACTTGCTTATTTTAAAATATTTGCACATTTCACCCATAACTTTTCACATTTATCAAATCAACACCTTACTATTTCGAAATAATATATAAAGAAAATTAAATCTTTATTTCTAAAATTTGGGGTCTTACAACCTCCCCTCCTTATGAAATTTCGTCCTCGAAATTGACGTACATACCTGGTATGTCGAAAAGGTGAGAATACCTCGCTTTCATTTCCGATTCCAACTCCCAGGTCATTTCCTCAATAGCAGGGTTTCTCCACAAAACTTTAACTTAAGGTATAATTTTTGAGCGTAGGACATGCTCCTTCCTATCCAAGATCTTGACAGGTATCTCCTCGTACGTTAAATCTTCGGCTATCTCGTCTGGTTCTAACTCAATAATGTGGTTTGGGTCTTTCACATATTTGCGAAGTACGGATATGTGAAAAACGTTATGAACACGAGACAGGCTTGAAGGTAAAGCGAGTCTATAGGCCACATTTCCTACTCGATCAAGGATCTCAAATGGACCAATGAATCGTGGGTTGAGCTTTCCTTTCTTCCCGAATCTCGTAACTCCTTTCCATGGAGCAACACGTAACAATACATGATCCCCAACATTAAATTCCACGTCCTTTCGATGAAGATCTGCATAACTCTTTTGTCGATCTTGTGCGATTTGTATCCGTTGCTGGATCATTTGAATCTTTTCTGTAGTCAAATGTACCAACTCCGGTCCCAATAATGTTGCTTCACCCACCTCATCCCAGCATATTGGAGAGCGACACTTTCGTCCATACAACGCTTCGAATGGAGCTACGCCTATACTTGCTTGATAACTGTTATTGTAGGAGAATTCCACCAATGGTAAGTACTTATCCCAACTCCCTTTGAAGTCTAGAACACAGAGTCTAATAGATCTTCAAGAGTTTGTATAGTCCTTTCTGATTGTCTGTCTGTTTGAGGATGATAAGCCGAACTGAATCGTAAATCCGTGCCCATAGCTTTCTGCAAACTGATCCAAAATCGTGAAGTAAATCTGGGGTCACGATCCGAAACTATGGATACTGGCATGCCATGCAATCTCACAATCTCATTCACGTACATATGAGCAAGACATTCAAGGGAATAAGTCTCTCGTATAGGCAAGAAATGAGCAGACTCGGTTAATCTATCTACAATAACCCAAATCGCATCTATGCCTTGAGAAACCTTGGGAAGACCCGTAACGAAATCCATCGTAATTGTTCCCACTTCCATTTCTAAATCTCCAGTGGTTGCAATGGACCCTTCGACACTTGATGCTCCGCCTTTACACGTTGACGAGTTAAACATCTCGAAATAAACTCTGCGATCTCCCTTTTCATATTGCTCCACCAAAATGTATGTCGAAGATCACGATACATTTTGGTACTCCCAGGATGGATTGCAAACGGTGTGTTGTGTGCCTCCATCATGATTCTATGCTTCAAGTCGGAATCGTTAGGAACATAAAGTCTAGAGTTGACTCGAATTATTCCCTCTTCATCAATCCTTGCTTCTGGAATGGCACCTTCTTCTTCATCTTCATCAGCTCCGGATCCGTAGCTTGAGCAGCTTTAAATTTATCAATCAAGGCTGGTTCTTCGCGTATACTTGACATCATCGCACTCGTTCCCGCATATGATCTTCTACTCAATGCGTCAGCTACCACAATTCGCTTTTCCAGGATGGTATTGGATGGTATGATCGTAATCTTTCAACAGCTCAAGCCAACGTCGTTGTCGCATGTTAAGTTCCTTTTAAGTGAAAAAATATTTAAGGCTCTTATGATAAGTATAAATCTCCACTTTTTCCCCGTACAGGTAGTGTCTTCAGATCTTCAACGCGAAAACGACTGCTGCCAACTCTAGATCATGAGTAGGATAATTCCTCTCATATTCTTTGAGTTGTCGCGAGGCGTAGGCTATGACTTTCCCATGTTGCATGAGAACACATCCTAACCCTTTGCCCGAAGCATCACTGTAGATAACAAATCCATCCGAACAAGATGATATTGTCAGAACAGGTGCCTAGATAAGTCTTCTCTTGAGCTCTTGGAAGCTCTTCTCAAATTCCTCGTTCCAAACGAATTTTGTATCTTTTCGAGTCAACTGAGTTAATGGAGTAGCGATTCGAGAAAATCCCTCTACGAACCTCCGATAATAACCAGCTAAGCCCAAAAAGCTTTGTACTTCGGTCACCGACTTAGGTTGCTCCCAACTTTGTATTGCTTCAATCTTCGCCGGGTCCAAAGATACTCCACGTTTCGATACCACGTGCCTAAGGAATGCTACTTCCTCAAGCCAGAACTCGCACTTCTTCAGCTTGGCATATAGCTTGTTCTCACGAAGCTTTTGAAGTACCAACTTCAAGTGGTGCTCATGATCTTCATGGCTTTTAGAATAGATGAGGATGTCATCAATAAAGACAACAACGAACTGATCCAAATATTCCTTAAATACACGGTTCATCATATCCATGAAAGCAGCAGGAGCATTAGTCAATCCAAAAGACATGACTAAGAACTCATAATGCCCGTACCGAGTTCTGAAAGCAGTCTTTGGTCCTCAAATTTAATCTTCAGCTGATGATAGCCAGAACGAAGATCAATCTTTGAAAAGAATTGTGCTCCTTGCAACTGATCGAATAGGTCATCAATACGAGGTAGCGGATACCTATTCTTGATGGTGACATGGTTCAACTCCCGATAGTCAATACAAAGTCGCATACTCCCGTCTTTCTTCTTTACGAATAAAACAGGAGCACCCCACGGAGATGTACTAGGACGAATAAAACCGATGTCTAACAATTCCTGTAATTGGACCTTTAACTCCTGAAGTTCAATAGGAGCCATTCGATATGGGGTTTTAAAAATGGGTTTTGTACCGGGTTCAAGGTCAATAAAGAATTCAACTTCACGTTCTGGGGGTAGACCGGGAAGTTCTTCGGAAAATACATCAGGAAACTCATTAACAACGGAAATATCATTCAAACCTAACGTATTCTGGTTTAGATCAGTGACATGAGCTAAGAAAGCTTGACATCCGTTTTTCAATAAACGAATAGCTTTGTGACTTGAAATGATATTGACTAATTTTAGTGGTTTGGTGGTTTGGATTCGCACAACAGGTTGATTAGGAATATGAAAACTAACAACCTTACGAAAACAATCAATTTTGGCATGGTAAGTGGTTAACCAGTCAATTCCTAAAATCACGTCAAATGCAAGTATTTTTAAAGATATAAGATCAACAGGTAAGATAAGGGTACCAATCTGAATCAAGCAAGATTTGTAAACTGTGGATGTAACAAAGGTTTCTCCCAATGAAGTTTCAACAGATAAGTGCAAGTCTAATTTATCAGAAGTCAAGTTCAAACGTTGAGCACAAGCAGGTGAAATAAAAGAATGGGTAACACCAGTATCTAACAAGGTGTAAACTTTGCAAGAGTTTATGATTAGCTTACCCGTAATCACCTCGTGTGGATTCCTCGCATTTTGGGCTGTCACGACAAACGCTCTTCCAGGAATCACCGACTTTGACTTGTCCGAAACCGCCTTTGGAATCACCACCCCCGCTGGACTTGGTTTCGATATAGGACAATCTCGAGCTATATGTCCTTTTTTTCCACAGTTATAGCATGCTTTGAATTGTTGTGGGCAATTTGGGCTGATGTGTCCCTCTTTCTCGCATTTATAGCATACGACCGGTGGTCGTTCTCCTCTCCTAGAAATAGTTGATGCTGGTGCTGATGTTGACGTCTTCACGTTCTCATTATTGTACCTTCTCTTCTTGAAATCTCCTCTCGATTCACTTTTTCTACTATCATGGCCACGATTACCACCGGAGTGGTTACTGCTTCTGTCATACTTTCCTCCCCGCTGGTTGTCATTTCTCCGATGACTGCTGCTGTTGGTCGGAAAATCGATCACTAAACGCGCGCAAGTATACGCCGTCTAACAAGTAATACAGTGATAAGGAAAGTGTCGTACCCACGAGTAACTATCACTAATATTTACTAAATACCAACTTTGTATCGCTCAAGTCTTATTCGAACAGTAAACTAATAGGAGTGTGGTTAAACTAGTTATAACTAATTATTAAAGCAAGTAAACGGATAACGAATGGTAATCGAAGGAATTACAAGCTAAGGTTACAACTTCACCCCACACAGGCATTATGTCGAACACCTGGCGTGTTATGCTTCATCAAACTTCCTACCCTTCTCTCTTTGGTCTTAATGGTCACGACAGTTTGTCGACCGAGAACACACAGGTGCTCATACACCTCTGTCGAGGTATGCACAAACATATCCTCTCCAGATCCACCCGAAAGGGAATAGAACAGAAAAGAACATCCAAACTAAGTGATAATCCTACACATGTCTATGCGAATTAACCTAACAAGGATTTAAGCATAAGTTCTTAATTAGGTCACACGTGGCACACAGATATATGTCTATTCTACTCACACTTATGCAGTCGAAACTCATAATCACATGCCAATATATTTAGGTGTAAATCTATAATCCTTCTTTCGATATCATATAGATTACCAAAATCATCACTAATGTCTTAGTGAGAATCATTAAGCATGAATATATTAAACCAAACCATATGGTGCCAACCAAAGAGATAAGACAGTCAATTTAACTAACAAAGGGTTCCGTTATAACCTTAGAGCCAATACTTAGTTCATAGCTATTGAACAAAATATAAGTAGCAATAAAGACAACATTTATGGATTACAAAATTAGAGGAAATAAATGGATAAGAATAAACTCTGTCAAGGCTCTTCAGTCTCCAAGCATTCCGCTCCTTTCAAGCTCTCCAATCCGTGTAGCTCACTGCTCTTGTTGCTCCAAGAAAATCCTAGACTTTATCCTAATCTACCTAATCTATATTTACAAACATTACCTAATAATTAGAGAGAGAAAGTACAAAAGAGATCTAATCTATCCTAAGCTAAGCTAACCGATTCTATCCCAGTCTTCTTTCTCTCCTCCCTCTTCTCGCTCTCCTATGTCTGGCAAAGGCTCCCTTGATATATATATCTCTTTTCTTCTTTTGCTAGGTCAAAAGCAAGCCTTTTCTGCCTGGACACTGGAGGTTGCGCTGTGGCGCGGGCAATAGGTTTATAAGTGGCGCTGCGGCGCCACGTTAAAATCAAAAGACCGGAGGTCGCGCTGCAGCGCGAGCCCATAAAGGAACTGTGGCGCTGCAGCGCCAGGATAACATCAGCAAGGACCAGGGGCGGCGCCGCGGCGTGAGATTAAGACTAGACATTGGCGCTGCGGCGCCAGTGTATGTAAATTGTCCGTTTTGTCCCCTAAAAGCTAGAAAAGTCCTGTAAAGCCTGCAAAACATCGGTTAAGCATAATAATACAATAAACATATAAAACTATATAAAAACTACGAAGATCAGGCAACTATTTAAGCCATAAGGTATCCGATTTGTGGGTATAAATCTCACTCATCAAATACCCCCAAACTTAAGTCTTTGCTTGTCCTCAAGCAAACTATCTAACACAAACTCACAATAGAAAAACACACGCGAAATAAAAATATCACTGTATACTAGTATCATGGCTTCTAAGCTCGATCATAGCTACTCCCAAAGAACAGGGCAAACACATATATTAGTAAGAGTTCATTCAGTTTCAAGCATAAGACTGTATTCGATCCATTCTATGTGTGTGTGTGGGGACCAACCATCCTAACTAATCATTGCTCAAATAAGTTCGCACAGTCGATTGTTAATACCAATATGCACACTCCGTAACTTAAACATTCAACAAGCATTAAGAATAAGACGCAAGTGAAGAAAAAGGATCAAAAAAACTTTAGCATGAAGACAGTAAAATCTGACTCAGATAGTCCTTAATTACCTTAAGCTGTTCAGAGCTACCCATTAATGAGCTTTTGATCAGTGACTCCCAAGTCAGATGACTTTAGGGCACTAGGTGTGGAACACCCCTATGAATCTAATAACTCGAGCAGCAAAGGCCACGTAATCAACATAAGCCAAATTAGACTTTACGAAATCTGAAGATTATTTGGCGAGTGCATTTTATGCTCCATCTCAATATTGGTCCTGCGTTTATGGGTGAGTGCATTTTACGCTCCAACTCGACCCACCGCAAGACTTTCGCTATTCAATCTTCTTTTCAAAAAAAAAAAAATTTATTTGTCAACATGCCAGAATCCAAGATCCAAAACTGTATATGCGTCGAAGTCTTTTATTACCTTGTAACAATGAAAGTTTATAAGAGTGAACATACTCCCAAAGAAATAAACAGGCGAACTAAATTCAAAAAATAACTAGTTAGCACAGTTGGTCGGTGCTTGCTAAAAAGGACGGATCAATAACAGTCTCAACTTATCGATTGAACAACCCCTAGCTCATACATGCTTGACACGACTCTAAGAGATAAGCATAATTACTTGACGCTTGTCATTAGCCACAATCAAAAATTAGCGAAAAATATACCACCCTTGCATAAAAGCAGCTCAAAATAAGCCATTAACATGGCACAAGCATATAAATCTGTAAAAGCCCCAAAAAGATGGCTATAAACCACAAACATGCTAATAATAATCAAAGCGTTAATAAATATCCAAAAACTGTTCATGGCATCCATCATAATAAACCCAAAACATAATACCGCAGTTCAAAACGACTGCACTACAATCCTGATAAAAACCTAAGCAAAGTACTAAAATAGCAACCTATCATGGCAATAGACAGAAATAAAACAGATAATAAACCATAACACCCCCAAACTGAAGGTGAGCAATGCCCTCATTGCTAAACATATATCAATCTAAATAAGAGGGCTTCCCTGAAGTCTGGTCACTCGGTAGCAGCAGCGTCCTCGTCAGCTTCGGCGGGTGGTGATGGTGGAGGGTATGGTGGGAAGACAGGAGGCTCTGGGAACTGGAATGGCGTGAACTCAGAATCCTCGCCACTATACATGGTGTATATGCTCTGCATCGTGTTGACCAGCTCAGCCTGATACTGCATCGCTATATCTTGCCTCAAGGCCACCGCTGCTATGTGCCTCTGCTGCCTCTAAGCATTAGCATCCTGGTTCTGATGTAGCAGAGTGAGGGATGCCATGATTTCTGCCAGTAGTCCCTGTGAAGCTGGGCCTGCGTCTGGTGGCTGTGAAGGCTCTGCTGTAGGAGGTGGCTCAGTAGGTGGCCCGAATCCTTCGCCTCTAACATGAGAAATAGCCCCGTCCCACACATCGAAGCGTGAGATGGTCTGATGGTCAATGACTAACATGGGCGGTAAAGCTATCTCTTCTGGCCCCCAATGGATACCTGCCCTCTTGCACAGCCGGGTGATCAAGGATAGATGTGGAAGTCCCGTAGAGATATTGCTCTTGATTGCCTTTATGATGGACTCATGGATGAGAACTCCGATGTCCACGTTTAGACCCGTGACAATGGCAAATAATAGGATCGCTCTATCCTTAGTCACGTTGCTCAGGTGACGAGTCGGGATCATGTTGGCACAAATAAAGCTGAACCATGCCTTCCCATAGCGAATGAGTGCAGCATGTGGGAAACTGGTCCTCTCACCTGTGAAGTCATTTGTCTTCCATATAGTCCCGGGCTTGCAGAGCCTCCTAACAATCTCCTCGAGGTCATAGCTGCGGAGTCCCGGCTCCATATAGTCCTTACCCTCAAAACCGGGCGTCGTAAATAGTGCAATGATGGCTTGGCTTCCAAACGCCACTGACCGCCCCCTAACTTGAACAATAGCAGGACCTTCAGGACTGGCATTTGCATAGAACTCACGAACCACAGAACATTGCCGATTCAGGTGGTTTTGTGAAGTGCACCCACTGGCGACCCGCAATCATGGCTAACAACTCGCCATCCTTTGTTTTGTCAGGCCTCAAACCCCGTTCAGGAATCAAATTCCGTGCGACAAAGGAGCTTTTGTATCGTTTCCATGCCTCTTCGTTAACAAAATTGGTGTTGTCCCATGCCGTTGGTGCTGCGGACGAGGAACCGCCGACACTCAGTCACTGCCTCTTTGACGCCATGTCATAATTTTCAGTTGGTGTGGACAAAAATAGTACCTAAGCAATGCCACTCTCTATAGAAACAACCCTTAAAGAAATAGGCAGCAAATCCCCAATGAAACCCACTAATTGTAAGCCAAATCCGTCAAATTTCTCTATTAGGCAAATTATCAAACACCTTGTGTGCAGTTCTGAAAATCCACTTGGACAGCCCTTGCTTGACAGTGCTCTTTCCCGATTTCCGTTAGTGGAAATCACCCAAATCACACAACAAGAAAAACACCAATAAAGCACCAACCCAATAATTCTATCAATATATCTTAGTGACTGGTTGAAATCCAAATAAAATACATTGAAGGGGGGAAAACCCTAGTTTACTGCTGATCTTCTTTTGGATTCTCGCTTGACTTGAGGTTGGTCTGATTTTGTGTGAGTCGGCTGTGTTATGCAGAGGGTGGGGGTTCTGTGGAGAAAAGTGACGGTTGGATTGCTTGTACTGCCGAGATGGGTCGAGAGAAATGGGAGGTAATGGGCACAACTGCTGGCTTCAGTTGCTTTTTAAAAACCAAAACTCGCTACCGGCGCTGCGGCGCGAGAATTCCTTCATTGATTGGAGCCGCGGCGCGACTTGGCAGTAGCTTTATCTGATTTTGGCGCTGCGGTGCGAGTCCCCTTTTGTTCCTGGGCGCTGCGGCGCCAGGATAGGAAATTTGCATTTTTAGCATGGCGCTACGGCGCGAAGTTCAGTGCATATGCTGGCGCTGCGGCGCCAGCCTTGTATCTGAGTTTTTCTGCACAAAAACCATATATTAGACAACATATATTACACAGATATCATGCTAAGTAAACAACATGCTTGATACTAATTTCTAACTAAGATATACACTAGCAACATACTAAATAACATGCTGCCTGCATCCTATAATCACAAAAACATATGCATTGGCAACGATGTTTATATGGTAAAAAGAAAAGACACAACATAAACTAGACATAAGTAAAGAAAACAGAGAAAATTGATACTGAGATGGGGTTGCCTCCCCACCAAGCGCTTGTTTTAAAGTCGTCGGCTTGACTATACCGATGCCGCTCAATCCGGCTCATAAGCAAAATTGACCATTTCATGCCGCCTATTTGTCAACTCCTTTAAATTTGTGGCGGACATGGATGATTGATCATCCTCATTTTCTTCACCCATCGGCACAAAGAATCTTTCACCACTGGAATTATCCACTAATTCGCCTTTTTCATCAAGTTAAAAGCGTTCTTTGTGCACTAGCGGGCCCTCCAGGGTTTCCACAATCGTGAGCGTGGCTTCCGGTTGTTGATTAGTCTTGACAATACAACCACTCTTTATCCTCTTCTCTCCAACTTCAGGCTCCACCTATTGGATAATTTGCACCATGACATCTCCCTCAACAACTTTGTGAGACTCACCGCCTGCTCCATTGCGTATCCACCGTGCAATGCTCTACTGGTTCATCGTTGAGATCGGTTATGATCGGTAGATTGCCCTGCGATAGATTTATGATGGCATTGACGAGTTGTCCCAATTAATTTTCGAGGCTTTGCAATGCGGCGTCTTGGCTTGCCATTCGAACCTCATTTCTTTCTATAAAGTTAGTGAGGAGCTCTTCAAGCCTCTTCTCTTCTGTTAAGTCTGCCGAAAAGATCTCATTGGGTTGGAATGTCACCTTATACTGCGAAGGAGATGGACATTCAAATTGATTCGGATAGGAGTAATTCGGATCATGATATTGCTCTTGACTATAGTCCCAAGAGTTTGGATAACCCTGACAGTTTGGATGATAGGAAATCGGTTCAATGTCAGCTCGTTCCTGACAGTAGGCAGTCTGAGTGGACTGACACTCAAGATTATCAAAAAACCTCAAGACATTAGCAATTTGAGCTCGCAATTTCTCGAGTCCTTCTTCCGAGCTTGGTTGTGTCGTCCTCTCATAAGGCCATTGATAACATTGATCGTCCATAACCTGTAAACTTAAAAACACAAAGGAGGATCAAACAAATAAAAGAAATATATACACGTTCAAATTAAGACTAAATTGATTTAAATCAATATTGGACAATATTAGAATAATAGTTCCCCGGCAACGGCGCCAAAAACTTGTTGATTGGAAAACCGATCACTAAACGCGCGCAAGTATACGTGGTCTAACAAGCAATACAGTGATAAGAAAAGTGTCGTACCCACGAGGAACTATCACTAATATTTACCAAATACCAACTTTGTATCGCTCAAGTCTTATTCGAACAGTAAACTAATAGGAGTGTGGTTAAACTAGTTATAACTAATTATTAAAGCAAGTAAACGGATAACGAATGGTAATCGAAGGAATTACAAGCTAAGGTTACAACTTCACCCCACACAGGCATTCTGTCGAACACCTGGCGTGCTATGCTTCATCAAACTTCCTACCCTTCTCTCTTTGGTCTTAATGGTCACGACAGTTTGTCGACCAAGAACACACAGGTGCTCATACACCTCTGTCGAGGTATGCACAAACATATCCTCTCCAGATCCACCCGAAAGGGAATAGAACAGAAAAGAACATCCAAACTAAGTGATAATCCTACACATGTCTATGCGAATTAAACTAACAAGGATTTAAGCATAAGTTCTCAATTAGGTCACACGTGGCACACAGATATATGTCTATTCTACGCACACTTATGCAGTCGAAACTCATAATCACATGCCAATATATTTAGGTGTAAATCTATAATCCTTCTTTCGATATCATATAGATTACCAAAATCATCACTAATGTCTTAGTGAGAATCATTAAGCATGAATATATTAAACCAAACCATATGGTGCCAACCAAAGAGATAAGACAGTCAATTTAACTAACAAAAGGTTCCGTTATAACCTTAGAGCCAATACTTAGTTCATAGCTATTGAACAAAATATAAGTAGCAATAAAGACAACATTTATGGATTACAAAATTAGAAGAAATAAATGGATAAGAATAAACTCTGTCAAGGCTCTTCAGTCTCCAAGCATTCCGCTCCTTTCAAGCTCTCCAATCCGTGTAGCTCACTGCTCTTGTTGCTCCAAGAAAATCCTAGACTTTATCCTAATCTACCTAATCTATATTTACAAACATTACCTAATAATTAGAGAGAGAAAGTACAAAAGAGATCTAATCTATCCTAAGCTAAGCTAACCGATTCTATCCCAGTCTTCTTTCTCTCCTCCCTCTTCTCGCTCTCCTATTTCTGGCAGAGGCTCCCTTGATATATATATATATATATATCTTTTCTTCTTTTGCTAGGTCAAAAGCAAGCCTTTTCTGCCTGGACACCGGAGGTTGCGCTGCGGCGCGGGCAATAGGTTTATAAGTGGCGCTGCGGCGCCACGTTAAAATAAAAAGACCGGAGGTCGCGCTGCAGCGCGAGCCCATAAAGGAACTGTGGCGCTGCAGCGCCAGGATGACATCAGCAAGGACCAGGGGTGGCGCCGCGGCGCGAGATTAAGACTAGACATTGGCGCTGCGGCGCCAGTGTATGTAAATTGTCCGTTTTGTCCCCTAAAAGCTAGAAAAGTCCTGTAAAGCCTGCAAAACATCGGTTAAGTATAATAATACAATAAACATATAAAACTATATAAAAACTACGAAGATCAAGCAACTATTTAAGCCATAAGGTATCCGATTTGCGGGTATAAATCCCACTCATCAGCTGCCACCGGTACGACCTTTGTTATTGTCCCTTGGTTGAACATAATCACTATCTCGTTCTAACAACTGGGCCCTGTTTACTACATCCGAATATAGAGAAAATTTGTGAGAAATGAGGTATTGACGAATTTCGAGTTTCAAACCTCTCAGAAATATCCGCGTCATACGTTCCTCATTTTCCACCAAATGAGGTGCAAACATGGACAACTCCGCGAACTTAGCCTCGTACTGGGACATCGTCATGTTGTTTTGTTCTAGTCTGATAAACTCTACCTCCTTCATATGACGAGTACTTTCAGGAAAGTACTTGTCATTGAACAGTTTTTGGAACGCTTCCCAAGACATCTTGAGGGCGGCAGGCTGGGTACGCTTCACAGACTCCCACCAGTAATCTGCCTTTCCACAGAACATAAACGTGGCAAATGGAACCTTATGTTCCTCCGTGCATTCCAAGACATCAAATATCTTGGAAATTTGCTTAACCCACGTCTCTGCCTTGATCGGATCCAGCTTTCCCTGAAATTCTGGTGGTCCCAACTCTTTGAACTGCTTGGCAGTGACGATTCACGTGTTGTTATTATCTCCACCTATATTTTGCACACGAGTTTCCCTCGTCTGGTTTTGCATGAACTGCAAAAAACTTCTAAACATCTCATTGTTTATCGTCTGATCAATGTTATTTTCAGGATGAACATTGCCTTCTTGTTGCACATTCTCCTGGTTGGTGATTAAAGGTGTCTCCACGGTCTCATTCACTTCATTGTTAACATTCTCAGCTGTCATTTTCAAATAGTGCCATAAAACAAGGGTTAATTAAACAAATTAACAAATCACATAATAACCCTATGCTCCGACTGACCAATTAAATACCACATAAGCTTAGATAGGACACACTAGCGAAGGATTTACTCGTCTCTCCCCTCCTAGTTCTATTCCCAGATCTCCGCCAGAGATCATATCCCTAAGCTCTAATTGTTAGAGTTTATGCCCTAGAGGCTAATTCTTTGATGTAATTGATTAAACATTTTTGATATTATATTTGATTGAATAAATGAATTATTTTATTGTGATTTTATTTACTGCGTTATATAAATGTTAACATAATAAAAGTCCTTAGAATAGTGATACAAATTATAAAGCTTCAAGTATGTGACTTGAACATGAGATCATATAGTTACAATTAGTATCATTACTCTTAAATGTCCCTAGTCGAGTGTCATTGTTAATGGGACAACAATGATACATTGAGACTAGTATGTGGATTGACTGATGGCCAAATCTCATTGGTCATAAATATATAAGATATTGAGTCAAGGCATAGGTACATGTTAGAGAACAATGTACTGGGCAGACCCACCATGAGAATTCTACGTGGAGCATTATGCAAATTGTCATAAGCAATTCTCATAGTGACAATGATGTAATGATCCTCCGACCTGAAATCACTATATTACTACACGAGAATTTATGTACTTTGATATCATCAAAGGCCACCTTTAATAGGGCGGACGATAAAGGTGATTATTGGGTACATCATGAATAGTGTGAGGAATATGAGTGATCTAGATGGAATTTAACCCTCCTATATATTAGGGGTGATATCCATAGGCCTCTTGATTGAGTAGGACTATGAAATGCATGGCCATGCTCAAATAGTGATTTGTTTCATATAGTTTACTCATCGATCAAGAAAACTCAGATTAAATTATGAAGAGGATGACACATTCTATGCCTCGAGTTTAATCTAGGATGTCAAGGTTAAAATGATTAAATTACATTGAAACATTGGTCACGAAAAGGTTGTATCGAATCACCGGTCTTATTATTATTTGGGTAGCAGTGATGCATTACTAGATGCCGCTCACTGTTTATAATTTTATAATATGATTTTAAAATTATTGCCAACATAATAATAACCTATAGGGTCACACACATAGAACGTAATTAAAAGGGAATTAATTTAAATTGTATGGATTTAAATATATCAATATGATTAATAGTATTTAAATTATGAATTTAAATTAATAGGATAATTTGTATATATATATGTATATTAATTAAGTAAGACTTAATTAAGATATAATATATATATATATATATATATAAATTCGGATTTTATTTTTCTAATTGGATTAGGTTTTGGTTAATTCCTTTAACTGCTATATATATGATATATCAGCCGTTTAGGGTATTATCAATATCAAAACCCTAGCCGCTCTTAGAGAGAGACTAAAGAGAAAAATTTCGAAAGTCCAGATCCTTGGCAGCTAGTACCGCAGCTTTCCTTGCTGCAGATCGTGTGACGATTCGCGGGACGTTCGTGTGGATACCGTAGAGGCGCAGTTCCATTGGATTGCGTTGAGGATTCGAAGCAGTTCCAGAATCTCCATCGTCTCCGTTCAGGCTTGAATAATCGGTAAAATAAATCTTAACCTCTGAATTAATATATTTTTCGCATGGATCATGTTTTAGGGTTTCGAAAATTTTTAATTTTCGCTGCGTTTATGTGCCAAAAACCCTACAGTGGTATCAGAGCTACTTGTGAAACGATTAATTCAGATTACGTGTTTTAATTGTATTCGTTATATATGATATATGATGATGCATGTTTACCGATCTGAAATTGAATATATGATATTCTGCATGTATGCGTATTCTGGAAATCTGTAATATATATGCATGTATATGATGTTCTGATAATCGTATCCTAGAAGGTGGAATAACAATTCAACTTCTGTTCTAATTGGATTAGAAACATAAAGATTCGATTTAATATGATTAATCAAAACTGGACATATATGATATGTTCTAGGTGTATTGTTATTATGAGTGTGTTGGCGGATTGTATATGATTCTGGAATTGTTTCAGAGATTCGTATGAAAAATTCTACAATACAGATTGTAGTTCAAAAAAAAATTCCCAAGGCGCTGCCCCCGGCCCCGCTCGCTGACCGGGCAACGAGACCACCCCCGGCTGATCAGCCAGCCGGACCACCGCCAGGGGGGAGACCCCCCCTTGGACCCCCCCGTCGTAGCGCACGATGGTCGTGACCCCAATATTTTGTAGATAGTTTTCTTTAATTATATAAATTGTGTCATGTGCTTATTGTGATATGCATGGTGCACAGTTATGGCCCTTTTGACCCATAGGTTAGTGGTTTTTGGTTTTGAAATACGGCTTGCATGTCGTGCCTTTCTATAAATTCTGATGTAATATTCTCTTCTCATCTAAATCCCCTCGAATGTAACTCGAGGTTTCTTTATATCATGTAATGTACAATTGTAACCTATCAAGATGACAAGATGATGATGGAGAGGAGACACATGCATGAGGAAGGTCCAAGAAAGCTACTATTTTGAAGACCTTTTACCACCTTAGACTGACCTTCAATCTTTTCATTAGCTTGAAAAGATTGACATAGGGTTGGGGCCATAACTGTGACACATTTAATTTTGCACTTTATTTATGCTTGTATACGATATGATATGATAAATAATGTGCATGTTTAATAAGATTAAAATTGGTGAGATCTAAATTAATTATTAAAATCCCTCATAAAATTATTAAGTCTAAATCAGATGCCTTCCAATGAATAACACTCATCAAGACCTTGACCGATGGATGTAGGTTTGCCAAAGTAAAGTACCCCATTTATCTTGGTAAGATGCGATAGGATAATTATGATATCCAAACTGTTAAAATCATTGGGCCAGACTTAACTAAGTTATCACAATAGGATTGTGGACTTAGAGGCATAGAGTTTGGTAGGTACCATTAGATGGACTAGAAACAAATGTTGTTCACCAAACTATCTAAGAGTTATATATGATATAATTGACAAAGGGTTGTCTACCTAAATAATTATGTTTTGAGAGAATAGCCAAAGCTAACTTAAGGCATAATGAAATATGGATCTTAGCTCACTAGAAAGATTTAATTGAAAAAACTTTCCGAATTAATGGTGAGGGCTATTAATTTGAATAAAATAGTGGGAGGTATATTTTGAATGTACTATTATCAATTACATAATATCAAAATTCTGTAATTTGACTTATTATTTTTGCACTTATAAATTGTAGATATCAATGGCAAACAACAACACAAATAGTCTTTCACTACGATCAGTCCTTGAGAAGGAAAAGCTGAGTGGAGTTAATTTCCTAAACTGGCATAGGAACTTGAGGATTGTCCTCAAACAGGAGCGCAAGCTACATGTCCTTGATGGGCCCATTCCTGCAGCACCAGCTAACACTGCACCACGTGTAGAGCATAATGCTTACAAGAAGCATCAAGATGATGCTCTGGACGTGAGTTGTCTCATGCTAGCAACTATGAACTCTGAGCTTCAGAAGCAACATGAGTTAATGGATGCTTATGAGATGATCGAGCATCTCAAGAAATTGTTCGAAGGGCATGCTCGATAGGAGAGGTATGATACAAGCAAGGTGTTGTATCACTACAAGATGGGTGAACGTGATCCAGTTGGTCCACATGTGCTGAAAATGATTGGGTATATTGAGTACCTTGGTAGGTTGGGTTTTTCGATTACTCCGGAAGCCCAAACTGATCTTGTTTTGCAATCTTTGAACAGCAGCTACTCTCAATTTGTTATGAATTACCTCATGAATGAAATTGAGAAACCACTTACTGAGTTGTTGAGCATGTTAAGAACTGCTGAGAACAACATGAAAAAGGCAGGACCCGCTCCCATAATGATGGTGCAAAAGGGGAATGCTAAGGGAATGGGGAAAGGCAAGAAGAAGATAGGATCTAAATATGCCAAACCCAATCCCAAAACCAAACAGGCTTTAAAACCTAAAGGTGGGGTGGCTAAAGAAGGTGATTGTCACTTCTGTGGAAAATCTGGACACTGGAAGAGGAATTGTCATGCTTATTTGGAAGAACTGAAGAAAAAGAAAGGAAGTATGACTTCTGATTCAGGTATATATGTTATAGAAGTCAATTTGTCCACTTCTACATCATGGGTATTGGATACTGGATGTGGTTCTCACATTTGTGTTAATGTGCAGGAACTCCGAAGGAGTAGGACTTTGGCGAAAGGCGAGGTTGAGCTACGAGTTGGGAATGGAGCAAAAGTTGTTGCACTAGCCGTAGGAACTTATCATTTATTTTTGCCCACTGGGCTAGTATTAGAATTAGAGGATTGTTATTATGTGCCTGCTATGAGCAAAAACAGTATTTCTGTTTCTTGTTTGGACAAGAAAGGTTTTTCATTTTTAATAAAGAACAACAGTTGTTCATTTTACTTAAATGAAATATGTTATGGTGTTGCACAATTGTTTAATGGTCTTTATATTATTAATTTAGAAATGCCTATCTATAACATAAATACAAAACGATTTAAATCAAATGATTCAAATCCAACATATCTTTGGCACTGTCGTTTAGGCCATATAAATGAGAAACGCATATCCAAACTCTATAAAGATGGGTTTTTGGATTCATTTGATTTTGAATCATATGAGAAATGCGAGTCTTGTTTATTAGGCAAGATGACTAAAGCCCCTTTCACTGGACACAGTGAACGGGCTAGCGATATATTGGGACTTATACATAGTGATGTATGCGGACCCATGAGTTCGTTAGCAAGATGTGGGTTTTATTACTTCATTACATTTACTGACGACTTCAGTAGATATGGATATGTATATCTTATGAGACATAAATCCGAATCCTTTGAAAAGTTCAAGGAATTCAAGAATGAAGTTCAAAACCAATTTGGCAAAAGCATAAAAGCCCTTTGATCCGATCGAGGAGGTGAATACTTAAGCCAAGACTTTGATGACCTTCTAAAGGAGTGTGGTATTATATCACAGCTCACTCCACCTGGAACACCACAATGGAATGGTGTGTCTGAGAGGAGGAATCGCACCTTGTTAGACATGGTACGATCGATGATGAGTCATGCAGATCTTCCAATAAGCTTCTGGGGTCATGCCCTAGAGACAACTGCATTCACACTTAACCGTGTTCCTACAAAGACGGTTCATAAGACACCATATGAGATGTGGACTGGGAAACATCCTAGTATGTCGTTTATGAAGATTTGGGGTTGCGAGGCGTTTGTAAAACGTCTGGCTTCTAACAAGCTCGGACCCAAATCTGACAAATATAATTTTGTGGGATACCCAAAGGAAAGAAAAGGGTATTATTTCTACAAACCTTCTGAGAACAAAGTATTTGTTGCTCGAACTGGTATTTTTCTAGAAAGAGAATTTGTCTCTAAAGGAAACAATGGGAGGAAAGTAGAACTCGAAGAAGTTCGAGAACCACAAAATATCATTGAACCTGAGTTGGAACATAGCAGGAACCACAAGATATTGTGGAAAGTGAACCTGCTCAAATTACACGAGGCATTCGTAGATCTGGTAGGACACGCCAAGAGCCCAAGAGATATTATGGATTTCTTGTGACTCAAAACGGCGATGTGATGCTCATAGATCATGATGAGCCTGCTTCCTACCAAGAAGCTATGAATGGACCAGATTCTGAGAGATGGCTTGAAGCCATGAAATCTGAGATGGACTTCATGTATACTAACCAAGTATGGACTTTGGTTGATCCACCCGAAGGGGTAAAACCAATCGGGTGCAAGTGGGTTTTCAAGAAGAAAATCGACATAGATGGTAATGTACAAACCTATAAAGGCCGACTGGAAGCAAAAGGTTTCAAACAAGTTCAAGGTGTTGACTATGATGAAACCTTCTCTCCAGTGGCAATGGTTAAATCCATCAGGATCTTACTTGCTATTGCAGCCTTTTATGATTCCGAAATCTGGCAGATGGATGTCAAAACTGCTTTCCTTAACGGAAATCTCCTTGAGGATGTGTATATGACACAACCTAAGGGTTTTGCCAATCCAAAGGATGCTGGAAAGGTATGTAAGCTACAGCGATCCATTTATGGATTGAAGCAAGCCTCTTGGAGTTGGAATCTTCGATTTGATGAAGCAGTCAAAGAGTTTGGCTTTATAAAAAATGAAGATGAACCTTGTGTATATAAGAAGGTTAGTGGGAGTCATATTGTATTCCTGGTATTATATGTTGACAACATATTAATTATTGGGAATGACATTCCTTCCTTACAGGCTGTAAAAACATGGTTAGGAAAATGTTTCTCCATGAAAGATTTGGGCGATGCAACCTACATTTTAGGTATCAAGATCTATCGAGATAGATCGAGAAAAATGCTCGGCCTAAGTCAAAGTACATATATTGATAAAGTGCTGAAATGGTTCAGCATGCAAGAGGCAAAAAGAGGACACTTACCCATGTCTCATGGTGTTAAGATCTCTAAGGCCCAATGTCCTAAATCACATGATGATGAGGAGCGTATGAGAAAGATCCCTTATGCTTCGGCAATTGGATCTATTATGTATGCAATGATATGGTCTCGTCCAGATGTCTCGTATGCTTTGAGCATGACGAGCAGATACCAGTCGAATCCAGGTGAAGGTCACTGGACAGCAGTCAAGAATATCCTCAAGTACCTGAAAAGGACTAAGGATTCATTCTTGGTATATGGAGGTGAAGACGAACTGACAGTAAAGGGTTACACAGATGCTAGTTTCCAAACTGACACAGATGACTATAAGTCTCAGTCAGGTTTTGTGTTTTGCCTTAATGGTGGTGCTGTTAGCTGGAAAAGTTCGAAGCAAGAGACAGTAGCCGATTCTACAACAGAGGCTGAGTATATTGCTGCTTCTAGTGCGGCCAAGGATGCTGTATGGATTAAAAAGTTCATCATTGAACTTGGTGTTGTTCCAACCATTGTTGATCCGGTTGAGCTATACTGTGATAATAATGGAGCCATTTCACAGGCTAAGGAACCCAGATCTCACCAACGATCCAAGCATATACTTAGGCGGTACCATCTCATCCGTGAAATCATTGATAGAGGAGATGTACATATAACAAGAGTGTCAACAGATGATAATGTTGCAGATCCACTGACCAAAGCTTTGTCGCAGCATAAGTACGAATGTCACACTAGTTTCATGGGTATTAGATACATGAGTGATTGGCTCTAGTACAAGTGGGAGACTGTTAGAGTTTATGCCCTAGAGGCTAATTCTTTGATGTAATTGCTTAAACATTTTTGATATTATATTTGATTGAATAAATGAATTATTTTATTATGGTTTTATTTACTGCGTTATATAAATGTTAACATAATAAAAGTCCTTAGAATAGTGATACAAATTATATGGCTTCAAGTATGTGACTTGAACATGAGATCATATAGTTATAATTAGTATCATTACTCTTAAATGTCCCTAGTCGAGTGTCATTGTTAATGGGACAACAATGATACATTGAGACTAGTATGTGGATTGACTGATGGTCAAATCTCATTGGTCATAAATATATGAGATATTGAGTCAATGCATAGGTACATGTTAGAGAACAATGTACTGGGCAGACCCACCATGAGAATTCTACGTGGAGCATTATGCAAAGTGTCATAAGCAATTCTCATAGTGACAATGATGTAATGATCCTCCGACCTGAAATAACTATATTACTACACGAGAATTTATGTACTTTGATATCATCAAAGGCCACCTTTAATAGGGTGGACGATAAAGGTGATTATTGGGTACATCATGAATCGTGTGAGGAATATGAGTGATCTAGATAAAATTTAACCCTCCTATATATTAGGGGTGATATCCATAGGCCTCTTGATTGAGTAGGACTATGAAATGCATGGCCATGCTCAAATAGTGATTTGTTTCATATAGTCTACTCATCGATCAAGAAAACTCAGATTAAATTATGAAGAGGATGACACATTCCATGCCTTGAGTTTAATCTAGGATGTCAAGGTTAAAAGGATTAAATTACATTGAAACATTGGTCACGAAAAGGTTGTATCGAATCACCGATCTTATTATTATTTGGGTAGCAGTGATGCATTACTAGATGCCGCTCACTGTTTATAATTTTATAATATGATTTTAAAATTATTGACAACATAATAATAACCTATAGGGTCACACACTTAGAACGTAATTAAAAGGGAATTAATTTAAATTGTATGGATTTAAATATATCAATATGATTGATAGTATTTAAATTACGAATTTAAATTAATAGGATAATTTGTATATATATGTATATTAATTAAGTAAGACTTAATTAAGATATAATATATATATATATATATATATAAATTCGGATTTTATTTTTCTAATTGGATTAGATTTTGGTTCTTTAACTGCTATATATATGATATATCAGCCGTTTAGGGTATTATCGATATCAAAACCCTAGCCGCTCTTAGAGAGAGACTAGAGAAAAAAAATTCGAAAGTCCAGATCATTGGGGGCTAGTACCGCAGCTTTCCTTGCTGCAGATCGTGTGACAATTCGCGGGACGTTCGTGTGGATACCATAGAGGCGCAGTTCCGTTGGATTGCGTTAAGGATTCGAAGCAGTTCCAGAATCTCCATCGTCTCCGTTCAAGCTTGAATAATCGGTAAAACAAATCTTAACCTCTGAATTAATATGTTTTTCGCATGGATCCTGTTTTAGGGTTTCGAAAATTTTTAATTTTCGCTGCGTTTATGTGCCGAAAACCCTACACTAATACCAACTGTGACTCATGTCCCAACCTTAGACAGCACCTCACAATGATACCTATCAGTTTGCCACTGCAGAACGGCGTCCCCTACGGAGAGTCTGACTTCGGTGCATCCCACACAGGGAGTCACCAGATAGAGGCTCGGGGCTCTTTACTTATGGCTCTGATACCAATTGTGACACCCCCAGAATAGGTCCAGTCAACCCAACCCATTCTGAGTAGCAAAATACATGGTACAGAATTCAAATATAAACTTTATATCACACGGTCGTGCAAAATACGACCACACAACTGTGAGTGTCAATACAAATATGTAGAAAATATTGACATTCAAACTAAGTCCTCATTACAATTATTATCATACTATTTATTAGAAATAGTGAGGACTACTACTGCTCTAACTTGGACCATCACTCTGTCCCCCGACTAGTTCCTGCGACATTCTCATTTTCTGAAGAGGACAATAGATGAAAAGGGTGAGCTCAACTAGCCTAGTAAAGAATATTTTGACTAAGATAATGGAAAATAAATTATCGTTAGTCTTCAACAATTCAGATAAAATATTATGGACAACAAGTTTTAGATCAATATTCGCAGCGGAAATAACAATTCATTAGAAGAGTTAAGTAGAGAATGAAGTCTACTATCTTCTATGATTTAAAAATCCATCATCAATATTTTATCCATGTAACATCAATCAATATACATCTCGAATCAAATATTCATCTTTGCACTACAGGCCAAAGATATTCATTTGTATCACCAGTGGTCATGTTCATCGCAACACCTGTCATCTTTGCACTACGGCCAAAGATATTCATCAAGTAATCATTCATCTTTGCTCTACAAGCCAAAGATATTCATCAGGTAATCATTCATCTTTGCTCTACAAGCCAAAGATATTCAGTTATATCACCTTTTAGGACTGAGGATGATGAAAAATATTTTAAAGAACGAATCCAGTGAGATAAAGGACAAAGACTAAGGATTCGTATTTTTGTTTATCCAATTCAAAAATACTTCGTAATAATCAATTGTAGAGCAAAATTCAAGAATAAAGCTCAAAACTTAGATCCAATCAAAGATAGGAACCTTAACAAGCAACTTGGACAAATTGAAGAAAATTTTAATTTTTTCGTGAATAGTGCCGTATACGTGAATAGTGCCGTATACGTGAATAGTAACTCCGACGAAAAAAGTAAGAATTTTATAATAAAATTCATGACAATATTTTGGTATAATGATATTGAAAAGAATAACATCATTTACAAAAGAAAATAACATCCCTTACCTCAAAAGAATAGTACTTCGGACTGGAATATCGGATATAATACCGAAGAAAACTTGCACTGAATAGCAACACTCAAAGTATCGAAATACTCACAAAAATACGCTCGATATTATAGAGAGAGAAAACTTCTGATTCTAGTGTGATTTTCAATTCTAACCTAAGCATCCTATTTATAGGAAAAGCTTAGGATGTCAAAGTAGACTTTTTAATAAAATAATATTTTTTAAAAGAAAAAAATCCGCCCGCCTGTTGGCTCAAAATCCATCAGCCACCAGTAGGGCCCACCTCCCATTAAAAAAATATTTATTTTTTGAAACTTCAATAATTCATAATAAATAGCCTTTTATCAGAAAAATACAAATTCTATTTTCTTTCCATAGGAAATTTAATTCTCTACAACTTTGTAGAAGGAAGTTTTTCCAAATTCCCAACCGAAAATGGCCGGAATCCACAAACGGATGATTTTTCACACCAAAATACTGATAAAAACACATCAGCACTAATTCCTTCTTTTATATCCACAAAATAAATATTTCCTTATCATATAAATCAATAATTAATTATTCACAAATAATATTACAGAACTACAATATTGACAACCAGGTCGTTCCCAGGAAAAAGGGGACCTTCTGATAAGGATTTCTCCTTACTGGCGCGCAATTAAATAACCCCTCCTAGACAAAACTTTCTTAAATATTGTCAATAATGCTATCTAATAATATTATTCAAATAATATGAATTATTGAGTTAATAATGTGAAATACTGTGCAGTGACAATTATTGAATCAATAATACAAAATATCAACGGTAGCAATTATTGAATCAATCATATAAAATAGCAACGTAGCAATTATTGATATAAAATATCAACATAGCAATTATTGAACCAATAAAATATCATGCAATTATTGAATTAATAATATAAAATATTGAACAGTAATTACTATAATAATTATTGAGTAAGTGACTTCTTACGTAAGAATCAATAATTCAAAATACTGTGCAATACCGTGTGCTACTGTGCAACAACGCGTATTACTGTATTTTTATCACCGGATATTTTAACAGTTTAACCGTAACAGTTTTACCGTTATTTATAAAAAGGTTATTTCTGTCGCTTTCTATATGCGACAATTATTCCGTTGTGGGGCCCACAAATAGCTGCGCCGTCGTACGAATATTCCCCGACAACAAGAATATTCCACGACCAAACGAATATTCTCTAACAACAATGAATATTTTATAACCACTTGCTTATTTTAAAATATTTGCACATTTCACCCATAACTTTTTACATTTATCAAATCAACACCTACTATTTCGAAATAATATATAAAGAAAATTAAATCTTTATTTATAAAATTCGAGGTCTTACAGATGAGGTATGACTCTTTCATCTCTTTATGGACTTTCACTTTCCATTTATATGCATTAGCGATAACATACATACGTCTTGCATTAGAATCTTAGAAAAAGAAAAAAAGATTTTTGCTTAACTTGTTGTGAATTGGATTAATTCTGATAAGCGTCCGTGGAAAAAGAATCACCGGAATGATTAGAGAATTAAGACAATTCAACCTTTTGATTAGGAGCGACATTATAGTTCAAAGCATTTTTTTAAACAAACTTGACCTCATATGCATGTCTGCACTTTGCGATTGTCCCAACTTTTAGCTGTGGAGTATGAAATTATGGCGACAATGACAACATTTATTAGCCAGCCTAATGTCTCGAATCGTGATCTAGGGTTACTCGAATTATTAAGCCTGAGGGGTGTCTTTACACCTGGTGCTCTAAAGCCATCCGGTTTGGGAGCCACTGGCCCAACGCTCATTACATGGGTAACTCAGTGCCTAAAAAAACGAGCATTACAAGAAAAAGAAGGCAAAACTTGAGCAGATCCAAATCGTGGCCTAGGTTACTCGAGTAATTTAGCCCGAGGGGTGTCTCTACACCTGGTGCCCTAAAGCCGTCTGGTTTGGGAGTCATCGGCCCAACACTCGCTACATGGGTAATTTAGAGCCTAAGAAAATGAATCTTGTATAAGCTCAGGCGAGAATCAAAAAGAGTAGACCACCTGACTTGTCTCGAAGTGTGGCCTTTGTTACTCTAGCCATTAAAACTGAAGGGGTGCCTTAACACCTAGTGCCCTAAAACCATCTGGTTTAGGAGTCATTGGTCCAACACTCGTTACATGGGTAACCCTGAATAGCATAAGAAAATGAGACAAAGTTAAGCGGGGAAAACAAAAAATTTTACAAGATAAAAATGAGATCATCCAAAGTCCTATAAGGGAAACCCCTGCTAATGGTTGCGTCACTCATACTGCACATGTCATATGATGTTTAATTTTGTAAAAGTAGTGTCTAGAGCAAAGATAAGGTGTCTTTGATGAAGGGCGATGAGTTTTTTGAATCTGATCCTACCCATGAAAAATGACCATGGACGCTTAAAAGTTTTCTTGCGATTGCATAACTCGTCAAATGAAAATTTCAATTTCCTTAGGAAAAATTTATTTTCATACTCCCTTTCAAGATCTTTAGAGATAAGATAAGAGCGCATTGAATACAAGCATTCAATTTCATAAACTCTAAACTTTAAATGCCTCATTCATAAGATCATACTAATCCCGACGGCCTGAGCCATCAAGATTTTGGGCACATTTGGTTATTTGTCTAATGTGCAGGATATTGCTCACTCTGGATGTGGTCAACAAAGCGAGTTTCTTCTATGTACTCCAGTAACAACCTGCGAAAGGACTGGGGCATTTTCGATTCCAAGAAATAGAAAGGATTTATGACGGGACCAAGCTCCTCGTCGAAAGAAAAGGGGGAATTCCTGAAAGAAATCAAGACTACATGAGCTTGCCCCGAAGAAAGGAAAAATTCTCAAGAAAGTTCCTTAACTCGGGAAAAATAGATGCCCAGTGACAAAATAGGTCTGGCAAATGAGATCTACATTATCCAACATGTTAACTTGCGCCAAGTCCTTATAAGTCGAGGCCTCTACACCGAAGTTCAAATCTAGGCACTGAAAGGACAGGCTACATTCTCCAGGACGTCACCAACATCCGGGTCATCAACCAAGCCAGCATTTAACCCAGCAAGGTCACAAGTAAAGAGCTTGCCTCTTTTCATACTCAATGATCAGTCGTTGGCACAACCCCGGTGAAGCATTAGAAGCGGTCCGGTGACATTCAGTCGTTAAAGGTCACTTCAGCGAAGGTCAGACTGCCTGACACTATCAGTCGTTGGCACAACTCCAGTGAAACATCAGGAATGGTCCGATGGCAAAAACAGTATATCAATCCATCCCCACAGAGGACAGATGATGGAATCTATCATACAAATACTTAGAAGGGGCGTTGAGAAGGATTTGGTGATGTAGGTCGTGGAACACTATTTCAGCGAAGATATCGAGATATCTCCTAATAAAGCCATCAGTGTTTGGACCGCCAGAGGAACCAGCACCAAATCCAGATCTAGAAAAATAGCAGCCTCTACGAGATCCCCACCAGAGACGACATATGAAAGGGGAATATCTGAATCTGCCATGCCAAAAGTCATACGGGAGTTAGAGCTGCTAAGCCTATCAAAATTAATGCATGAAAAGAAACTCCAAATTGCCTCAGAAAGGGTGAGGTATGGTTCTACATCAATTCAATTAAGCATATGTATCAACCTAAGACAAATTAAGATCATCATATCATGTCTGGTCTGCACATATGCAATAAGCGCTACATCAGTGTACATCTCCATTAAAAGGTTAGGCATACATACCCAGTAGAGTAAAAAATGCATACACATTAAATACACAAACTCGATGAAAAATCTACTACCGTTCGAGTAGGCATCGGGACAGTTCAATGATCAACCATTGTCCCTACCATCAAGGTAGGCACTATTGCAAACTACTGGTGTAAGTTATCATCAGGATAGGCATTGGGAGCACTCACTGAGGTAACTCGACAAAAGAGATATATCCCCAGCGGAGGAGCAATCAGAAATGTACAACGGCATCAGCCAAGAGAAAATCTGCCCCTTGATAATATCAATAGATTAGGGAAACCATTGGTCTTAAAACTAAGATTACAGCAAAGGCTATCATAAAGAACGTCATCCCCAGCATAAATGTGGGAAATATTTCAGTTCATCTTCATCAAACGAGCATCGACAACACCGATGGAAATCAAACCATTGAAATTAACACCACCATAGACATCAGCAGCACTGATGAAAGTCAACCGTTGAGATCAGCCCCAACACATGCATCGTTCATGACCGGTCTGGGTAAGCGATTTGCGATGCGATATGCCATTTGCGAAAACATTTTAACATTCATTGCATTACGATTTGCATCATTAATATCCTGTCATATTTCAAGTGTCTAGTAAATCTTTATCATGTTCATTCCATTGCATTGCATAAACATGATAAAGAGGGGCATCTGTAGACACTCAAAATTTTTGCATTCTTGGTACTAACCCTGCAGGAGGGCAAAACTGTCAAACTCAACCCCGGTCACCAATATCGGGATGTCAACTCAACCCCGGTCACCAATACCGGGACAACCACAGCCCTGATCACCAATATCTGGATGTCAACTCAACCCCGGTCACCAATATCGGGACAACCACAGTCCCGATAACCAATATCGGGATGTCAATTCAACTCTGATCTCAATACAGGGCCATCAGTTCAACCCCGGTCTCAATACCGGGCCATCAGGTTAACCACTGTCTCAATATCGGGCCGTCAAGTCAACCCCGGTCTCAATACCGGGACGTCAAATCAACCCCGATCTTAATATCGAGATGTGTGACAACCCGAGAATTTAAACAATTTATTAAAATCTTAAATGATTAAATTAAGGTTAAATAATAGACCTAGACAGAAAATAAGTGAATGGATTTGACATTTTTATGAAGGATTTTGGTGGATTTAAAATTTTTAAGAAGAACCTATAAGGTTTACTATTTGAATAAGAATAAAGAAATATAACCTAATATATATGTTAGGTAGAGTAATTAAATACTCTAAAAGATTTATTTTGTACATCTTAAATAATTAATTTTATAATTTAATTATAGCAAGTCTAATTGGGTTATGGAATTAAAGATATATGAATAAATAATTTATTTATAAAAGTGTGTGTTGGAGCCCTAACTAAATGATTAGGGTGAGATAAAATTAGAGAGTATGGAATTAAGTTAATTTTATGGCCCAAGAATTATTAAGCATTGGACTTGTAGAGAAATTGATTTAGTAACAATTAAATTATTAAACTAGCCCAATATATTATGTATGGGACAAGTATTGTAAGGACACAATTTATTTATGGGTGGAAGCCCAAGCTTCTTTTAATTAGTAAGTAAACTAAGAAAATGCAAGCCCAAAAAGAATTAACTTAAAGCCCAACTCAAGCCCACTTAAGGAGGGATGTCCTAGTCATTATATTAAGTATAATATAAAACAAAATTTGATGGGAGGATAAGGCCACATGGCCGGTTTTGAGAGGAGGAATAAGGGAGGTGCAAGTAATGATTAAAGTTACTTTAGTGGGTGAGCTACTATATTAGGTGTCATCTTACCATTTAGCCACCACTTTATCCAAACATACAAGTTAAACAAGACTTGCAAGTAACCTTATAGATAATGATGAGTGAGAGAGGCATAAGATATTTGGAGATAATGATAAAAGATATACATGATATCTTTTTACTTTTACAAGCCATAAGTCTTTTAACTTTTCTCTTTCCTCTCATTTGTTTTAATTAACTAAGCAACTAAGAGAGATAAAGAGAGAAAGGAGGAGAAGTTCGAACAGAGTGAGAAAGAAAGGTGAGGGGCGGCCATGAGAGGAAGGGGGAAGAAGGAGGAAAATATCTCCATGGAAGAAGAAGAAGAAGAAGGAGTAAGATAAGGTATAATTTTTAAGTTTTATTCTCTTTTCTTTAATTGATTTGATGAAAAGGGGGTTTCTTGATTTGGAAGTGTAAACCCTTTAATCCACATATTTTCTTTAGATTCATGTATGGATTTAGCTATTCCAAGTGTTAGAAATTGAATCTATATCATAAAAAGGAAGCTAGGTTTTTTCAAAAGTAGAAAAACCCCAAAATATTAGCATTGGTTGTGATTAATCTTGTGTTTGGTGATTTTTGTTGAATTAGATCATGGATCATAATAGATCCATTAAAATATTTGGTATTAGTTTGTGTTATGATATTTGATGATGGATTATGTTGGTTATTAGGTGAGAATATGAAAGTTTTCTTAGAAATCATCAAGTATGAAAAATTAGATTTTTGTAAAAATGAAGTATAAAATGGAAACGATCATATCTCTCATCCTATTTCAAATTTTTTAGTGTGGTCAATTTTTGAAGTTAGATATATAAGTCTTCTAACTTTTTCAAGTGGAATCATTAAAAAAGGAGTTATAGATTTTCGTGTGGACTGATTTGAGTAAATAAAGCAAAATCTGAAAAAGGCTAAAGAGTAGGCTGTTCGAAAATTTAAGGGGCTGTTTCGGCCACTTAAGTTATGAAATAAACTCAGGCCTTTTGGGACATTAAAATATATGTTATAAAGTAGCTTGTGTCCAAAAATGAGCTCATTCCGACTTAAATTGAGCAAGTTATGACTATTTTAATATTTATATTTTTTCGACGGAAATCGCTATAACTGGAGTTGTATAACTCTGATGGCCACAAAATTTAAACTGTAAGTTCACGTTAATATGTGTAAGATCCCGCCAAGAGTTGGGAATTTCTGGAGTTAAGCGTGAGGTAGATATTTTCTTAAGAAATTAACTAAAAATGGATTTTTGAAAAATATTTAAGGGAGTTGAAAAATTTTAGAAAAATACTTTTTGTGTATGGAATATATGTATATATGATTGGCCAATGGATAGGAAAATAATAAGTTATTTTGGTATTTTAGTGAAAAAGGAATTTCAGCTTCCTGAAATGAACATTTCGGGTTGCTGAAATGGAAACTGAAAATGTTAGGAAGACAGTTTGGTTTCAGCTTGCTGAAATGGAAACTGAAAATGTTAGGAAGACAGTTTGGTTTTAACTTGCTGAAATGGAAACTAAAATTTCAGGAATAGAAAACAGTTTGGTTTCAGCTTACTGAAATGAGGAAGTTGATTTGTTGGAATAGTAAATAGTTTACCGAGTTATAATAATAACTTATAAATGAACGAGTAAGTGTCAAGTCTAAGGTAGTGCAATCGTACCCTTTAATGGTTGATGTATAGTAGCTGGGCTAAACGACTCCTTCATATGGGAAAGGTATCTACGAATTAGTAACCGGTCTAACTCACTGTGAAAACATTGTAGACGAGACGAAAACTAATTTGTTAGTTGTTTGTGGGAAAGCACTCAGTATACTATATTGAATATTATTAAAGACTCGATGTGTACTAGGTTTAGACTTGTGTATATCTATAGTGTTAAGGTTATCTAATATTTTACTATGTGTTTAAATGTTAGATAGTTTGCTTATAAGTATGTTATGCTAATTGATAGATCAATATTATAACTGATAGGCCTTTACAATAAAGCGATTAACTTAAATTGCGTAGCAGTGATCGACGGTTCAGGCAAGTTTCCTAACTCGAACTCGAGTTGTTATTGTAAAGCATGTTCGTGATTAATCATTGTTGATTATTCACATCTATACTGATTATTGATTCGCACTTAGTGCATGTTGCATATGTTCATCAGGTATGAAAGGCTGATCACCTTCATTACCATAAGGTTCAGTTAAAATTGTTCATGGTCCTTGTTGACATTAAACATTATTGATTCAGTCATTCATTTATTGAAACTCTGATTTATGCTCTTTCACAATTATTATATTCTTGAAAATTCAAAAGCTTATTCTTTTCAATCATGATATATCTTCATTTGAACTTAAACTTGCTGGGCAAAGTTATTGCTCACCCTTGCTATATCATGATAAACATTCCAGGCTTAAAGACGAAACTTCGGACACAGTCAAAGGCAAAGACAAGTTTCGAGATTGAATTATTATACGATTAAATGGTATTTGTATTAGAGCAATATGGCATTGTATGTCGTGTAGAATATGAATATGTGTAGTAAGTTAAGGTTTCAGACCTTGGGGATTATGTGTAAAGTTTAATATATAAACAAATTATGTTTATATCTTTCGCAATAGTTATAGAAATGATGTATCGTAACGTCCCAGGTCCAAGGTTCTTGGGACCCGGATTTGGGGGCGTCACAGGATGTCAATTCAGCCCTGGTTCAACCCCAGAGATAACCCTAGGAAGCCAATTTAACCTTCAAAGACAAACCCGAAGCATCACATCGTTCCCAGAGTCAACCTTAGGAGGACCAAGTCAGCCTGGGAGACGACCCTGAGGACAAACAGAATCTGCTGAGAGCCAAACATCAGGAAACAACCCCGGGAAGATAGTCGAAGACTGTGCCTACATAGTAAATAACCCCGGAAGGGGCAAAATGGTCATTTTGCCAACTTAATACTAATTCGGTCAAAACCAAGCTGAATTGATGCCATCAAGGTCAGAAAGAACTATAACATTGATCCCGAGTGAAAACAACGCAAGACAGCTCAACGGATAAACTGTGGAGAATTGAAGACCTGGTTATGAACTCGTCTTTTTGGACTTGGAAAAGGTTTTCTCTCATGACATTGTGACACTCTCGGTGAGGGTTTTCCAGAAAGATATAGCATGCCTCAAACGGACACTCCGATCAAAAGTTAAAAAGTTTTGAATCTGACATCGCGTTGCTCAGAGCGCACGCACCTCGATGCAACAGGGCCCACCACCTCTACCTGCCACGTGGAGCCTCAGGTAGAGTGGAGGTAGCCGCAGATAGAGCTGCTTCCACCTGGTCTATATATAGAAGTGCACCCCCGGCTCATTTTCAAGTTAGAAATAGTTCTGGAGCCCTGCCTGTTTCGTTTCTCGACCAATCTTGTGTCTTCCAAACCCAAAATTTTTCACTCTAACACGTAGATATACGCACATACTACCACATATCAAAAAATAACTAGTATATTTGGACGTTTAAAGCCTACAATTTGGCAAAAAACCCTGTGTAGCAGTCCATTATGAGTATTTTTACGATCAGAAAGTTATTGTTACTTCTTTACACTTTTATACACTTGCATATCAATTTTTGTTTTTTAAATATGCTCGGAACTCAGTTCTGTGGCCGTTTTTATCAACTTTTGGTATATTTTTGTACATAAACGCATTTTCTGCCATTTTAACAACTCGGATTGACGATCAGTCACTTCCAGCAACTTTTATATACTTGCATCTTCGTTACCGGCAACTTCGCCGGACTGGTTTATCTTCCCCGTCCGGGTTTGGCTTTTTTTGTATATATTCAACTGTATATATACTAACTTTTGAATTCTGTCAAGCCCGGATGTCAAATCCGCGGTAGTTTAATGCTTTTATATATAAATATACATATATAAGCAGCCTTCACCACACTGGTTATCTTCCCTGTCTTGGTTGACTACTTTTCTGTCTATATATATATATATTTATATTTCAGTTCGGCCTGGATCATTATGTGGCCTTTTTACTGCTTTTATATATATTTATGCATATATAAGCAGCCTTCACCACACTGGGTTATCTTCCCAGTCTTGGTAGACTAATTTTCTGTCATATATATATATATATATATATATATATATTTACATTCCTGTTTGGCCTGGATCATTCTGTGGCCTTTTTACTGTTTTTGCACCATTCACCATACTGGGTTATCTTCCTAGTCCTGGTTGACTATGTTTCTGTATATATTTATATTTCAGTCTAAGCACAGGCGATAAAACCCATCGCCCTTTTTACTATTATATATATATATATATATATATATATTTTAATTCTGTCCAGCCTGATCATTCAATGACTTTTATACAGCTTTTATAAATATATATATATATATATATATCAATTCTAGTCCGGGCACCGGTGTGAAAACACATCGCCCTTTACAGCTTTCGTATATATAATTATATATATATATATATATATATTGCTATACTCATTTTTTATTAAATTGTTGCTTTAAATATTCAGTTTATATGAATCGGCACTGACATTTCTGCGGGCGAACTAGATTTATTTAAATCTCGTCAACTCTAGCTTTCAAACGGTTCAAAATAGGTCCAGACGGAATCGGGAAGCTAGAATGTCTGAGATTTATTTAAATCTAGTATTTTTCTAATTTCAGTTATAAAAGCTACCCCGTGGTCCTTAGATCGCTATTTAGTGGGAACGAGATGCTTCGTGTGACAAACGAGAATTTTGTAAAGTTATTTGAATATTTATTGAAATAAATAAATATTTTTAATAATTTAATTATTGAGTTAAATAATTAATTCATGAATTTTTGGTAGATTAATTTAATTCATGAAGTTGTGCTAGATTAATTTAATTATATGTGTTACATTAATTAAATTAATGTGTAGTAATTTAATAGTTTAAATTATATATTTAATGGAGTTTATTTGATTAAATGAATTAATTAAATAAGCATAATGTTACTTTAATTAATTAATAATTAATTAGAGAATTAATGAATTGACAGTAATTAATAAATAAAAATATTAATTATGTGACAATGTGAATTAATATAAAGTTGTTATATTTTATTGAATGGATTTAAATAAAATTAATTGGTTAATTAATAGTGTTACAATTAACTATATACTAAATTAGTTAATTAAAATAAATAAAAAAAGAAGTAGTGTGTAGCCAAACAAGGCCCTTGTGGTGGTTAATCCGTTATTTAATACAACGCATATAATATATATGTATATCATCGTTAGACGTATTTTACTTTTTCATATTCAAAGTTAGAAAATTTGTCAGAGAAAAATTCAGAGAGAAGAGAAGAAGATATTGAGAGGGATTGAGAAAGGAAGAATTGAGAAATCAATTGTGTGGTTCTCGATTTATATTCATCTACTAAAGGGTAATCCCTTCTTTTAAAGTTTTTCAAATTAAGTTTTCTAAAGTTTTCATATACGTGTTTTGAAGTTCTGTGAAAATTGGGTTTCACAATTGGGTTATGATATGGCTTTATCTATATGGGTGTGTGATTATATAGTGTTTATATTTGGTATGCATGATTTAAAAATATCAAAAGCATACAATGAGTCCTTAATGGGGGGTTTTTTATTAGGGTTTTTTTTTTGGAAAATCACAGAGTTTTATTTGACGTATGTTCAAAACTCTCTGTTAAGAATTATTTTGGGAAATTAAAGTATGAGGTTATTATATATGTGGCCGTATATGTTAGTATTATGTGTTAGATCATGTATCCATGATTTACACTGATCACACCAAGTAATTTTGTTTAATATTTGGGTTTCATAAAAGAAAGAATATTGAATATGGGTGATTAACCCATATGGGTTAAATTAATGATTGATTCATATGTTTATATTAAAATTAACACATGAATATGATTTTGTATGATAAAACAAAGAGAATGGAATTGGAATGAGTGGATTCGGTGTAGTAAGGAATCCGTAATGATAGATTTTATGTTTTCATTAAATTTTACAAAATTTGTGAAGAACAGTGAAAATTAATGTCTTGATTTGTGTAATTACATAACTTGGAATGTTAAGAACATGTTATAAGTGATATATAATGTTCCTGTGAAGTTTATACTTCATGGGTAACATTATGAATCACTAAATTGGTGTAAAATTTGGAGAAAAAGGAGAATTTCTGTGTTCGTTCGCGAACTTCAGAATATGGGAAATCGCGGTTGCGCCGGGTACAAGGCTAAATAGCGCGCGGCCGTGCCCGTCTGAAATTTTTGAAAAAAATTGCTAAGTATTGAATTTCGAGAAAAGTGTTTTGAATCTAATAAACATGAAGACATGTTGTATATATGATAAGATATTAATATGAGTTTAATAATTTATGTTACGTGAATAATTAATAAATTAATTACATGACTTGAATCATTATTTGTAAAGTCTAAATAACGTGTTGTAAACATGAAGACATTGTTTTGAGTCTAATAAACATGAAGACATGCTATGTATGTGATAAGATGTTAATACAAGTTAATAATTTAAGTTATGTGATTAATTAATAAGTTAATTAATCAACGTAAACCATTATTTGAAAACCTTAATAATGAGTTCGGAGAACACAGTTGTGAATCGATAAACATATCGAACATGTGATTAATTAATATTGTGAATGTGTTGATAGGTAAGAGTAATTAAAGAAGTGAGTTATAATTGTAGCGTGTACACGAGGCAAGTTTCTAAACCCTACTTTTAAATTGAGCAAGTTATAGACCTAAATTCTATATCGAGCAAAGTATTTATCCTTGATTATTCAAGTTCAGAATTTCATATGAGATGCCATGATTCTTTTAAAAGTATCATTTCAGTATATAATACCTATTCGATTGTATACCCTAGAGAAGTTATTATTCAAATTGAATATCTTATGTTGTTAAATCCTTTAAGACTAGCCAACCCTTAATGATTCGACTAGTCCATAGTTGATGAACGTTCTAAATTCCAGAACTACTATTGAGTTATCCAAACCAAACTTTATTTGGTGCGGACTCTGATGTCAAACTGAGATGAACAACCCTATTAAAGGGGAATTGATGATGCTTTAAGCGTTGAGGTAGTGTGCATAGTATCGGTATGAAGGGCTGATCTCCCTAAGTACAAGAAGTAAAGTCTATAGTCTTATGACTGTTAAAGGTTTAAAGGTTAATATACTTGACAACCTAAGACTTAGTTCAATGTCTTATGACCCTCAGAAGTAATTTGATTCTCGATTAATTATTCTTGATTCAAAAGTTGAGCTTTCTGTTATTCAGATTTCTTTGATTTCACTCGCATGTTATTATTGTCATAGTTTTATACTTGCGGGCATTCGTGCTCACTCTTGCATAATAACAATGCAGCTAAGAACGAAAGATGTGATGAGCCTTCTAGTAGCAAGGGCAAGGGAAAAGCTAACAAGTGTTGAAGACTTGTATTGATATTAAAAATGTTAAAGTTCAGGATTTATGTGTGATGACTTAAGACTTATTTATTTACGTTTTTGCAGCAGAGATTTAAGGTTAAGTATGACCTGGGATTTATTATGTATTATTATTTCAGATGATGTAAGATGATGAATTATTTATCTAATAAATGAATTTCTATTATTATGGGTAGATATTTGTATGATATTTGAATAGTGAACACCAAATTCTGTGAAAATTAAGATACCGGATTTGGGGGTGTCACACTTCGGCTATGTGCGAGCCAGGATTTACTGATGAATCCTTGGTTCTGGCATTATTTGGATATATTTTTGTACAATTTTGAGCTATGCAGGTTTATTGGACTCCCTATGTGAGCCTAGGAATCGTGGGATTCATGATCAAAACTGATCAGAATCTGATTCCCACGATGGACAAACTCCACTTTACAAATGTACCCTATCAGTTTTTCTATAAAAATGTACATACAAAAGACATTAAAACGGTTATCCGAATTTAAGGTCTTAACATAGTGAAAATATGGTTTGTCATGTCAGAGTCCCTCCGATGGCTATCATGCCCATGAGGAGACCGACACTTGTATATATGTTGTGGTCGAAGATGCTTCGCAGCCCGACAATCACCATTCAAATTAAGCCTTAAGGCTGAAAAGATAAAACTGAAGTATCGATATGCTTCAATTCCTATGTTAGCATAAGGGTTTGAAAACCTTCTTTCAAAACATCATTTCAATAATCTTATCGAAAAGAAAAGCTTTTGCAAAATCAAATCAAACACTTTTGCAAATCAAATCAAAGACTTTTTGCAAATCAAATCAAACCCTTCGTATATAGGTTCAACGATGCATAAACATACTTTCAATCAAACATATGCCCAATTTTCAAACAGCATTCACACACACATTTCAGTTTTTTAAGGGAAATATTGAAAAGATGCGGTATCGTGTTTACACGGGAGTTGTGGGGTGCATAACACCTTCCCCACACTTAACCAAGCCCCCGAACTCAAAACTTTGTTATCAAAGATCAAATTTCGACAGTGTCCAGCAATTGGGCCTCTTTCAAACAAAACTCGGTTGAGTTGGTACAACCATTTCAAATCTACCAACTAGCGACTCTATAAAATGTTCAAATCATCGACATGATACATGTTGGCCTTTTCCTAAAAAACCCTTCAAAACCTTTTTCGCAAATAAAAAGAGTAAGGGTAGAGATAACTTAGGAAGAGAGAAAGATCCGGGTTGTGACTCGACCCGCAGATTTTTTCCCGACGTCGATAGAAAGTATTAAGGAAAAAGAATCAGTATACGGAGTTCACAAAATGTGAATTAAAGAAGAATTATGAAGTTCAAAGGTTTTGAACATATGATCGAGACAGTATGAAATTAGAAGTATGATATCCGAAAGATTCGGATGAAAAGTTGTATAGAGAAAGAATTGTCTAACTAAAATAGACATAATGATGAGGGCACAATCTCAAAGATGAGGAGTATATGAAGATAAGGCAAAGAATTACCAACGGTAAAGAGAAATAGGTTTATATTTGATAATGGGCAATATCGGTGTACGAACGTGCAAGCGTTGTAACGCAATAACAAGTGTTTGTAAACTTGTGTAATGTTTAAATTCTGATGAAAAGGCGAACTTCACAAAATGTAAAATGCTTTTAATTAATCAATAAGTATTAGACAAATTGAATAAGGTTGTTAAGCCTATGTATAGGCGTGTCGCTTAAGCGTTTGAATGGGCAAGGTCGGACGTCTAACGTACGAATGTCGAAACGCCGTTACAAGAGTTAATGAAGTTAAAAAGCAATATGATTCTTATGAAACAAATATCATAAGACATGGAATAAAGTTAATTGAAACCATAATTGACGTCTATACATGTCTAATTGGTGTGTCAATGTACACTAAAAGTGTAGGACATTTGACGGACGATTAATGTCGAGATTAAAGAACGCATAAGGCAAGTATCCTAACTCCATTCAATTTTGTATATTGAATGTCAGTTTTAGAACCTTGTACAATTATTGTTATGTGCAAGTTTTCATTCGTATGAGTTAGATTCTTATGAATATTCGTATGTATGATTCAAGTTACGCAATACGTAAATATTATGTGAATTTTGAACTTATAAAAATCTTTTTCTATTTACATAAGTTGTTCCAGCTTTGCTATAATGCATATTGATAAGGCTTTTGTGTGAGTTATGTTCTTATAAACAACTCGTATGGTTGTTTTCAGTTACACAATACTTATATATTGTGTGAACTTCGAGCTTATGCAAACATTATGTATTTGTATACGTGTTCAACCTATGTTATGACATGATTTGTTCAAGCTTTAAGTTCTAATATTCATGAACTATTTAAGAGTTATGTGAAGGATAATTGTATCGACTAGACACATGTTAAAACGTTTTATTAATTTGAATATAATTCCCTAAAACGTTATTGGGATTAAGTAGTGCTGTGCACCAAAAATTATTTTTGGGGTTTGGACTCCAGTTTGAGAAAAACTACCCTAATATTGGGAAATTTTTATGCCGACATACCCTGTCAGGTGATGGAAAGAACGCAAAATAAGTCGTTCACCATATATTATTAATCAATACAGGGTACAAAGGGCTGATCACCCAATGTGCATGTAAGCTAAGACGGTTTACAGTGGAATAGATGTTCAAACCTTTTTAAATGAAAATAAAAGTTCTAGGTCTTATGACCACTTAGTTTGAAGCCTATACGTTGTTTCAAATTTTGTTAAACGAGAAGGCTTGTGATGTTGAAAGTTTTGAAATGTCTTCACAACTATTGATTAGTTGTTGTAGTTTGGTATATAAGGAATATTTGATTCCTAATTTTTTTTTGTTAATCAACTGTAAGTACTTGCTGAGAATTTGAATGCTCGCCCTTACCTGAAAATATATATTTTCGGCAGAGACAGATATACCTGAAGATTCGGGTAAAGACAAAGGAAGAAAGAAGTGAACAGATAGAAGATCGATGAGTAAATGTAATAAGTAGAAGTACTGTATTGTATTATATATTCTGTAAAATATCATGTAATAAGAATTCAAGGTCTTAGAACTTGGGAGTTGTAAGAATATGTCTATAATAGCTAGTAATTGCATTCATATTGGTAAGGTTACACATGTGGATACATGTGAATGTATGGAAATGAATGTTGATGTTTAGTACCGTGTAACACCATAACCAGGGTCGAAAGGTACCCGAATTTGGGGGTATCATAGTTGAGGGAAATGTAAATCGTATTGACGTTCCGCTTCAGGAACGTAGGTCGACCGATTCCTGAACCCCTATTGTTGAATTCCATCTTTGGCTAGACTTTGGGCTTGGGATTGTAGCTCCTATCTCGATCCTTAGGTTTATATGGTGTTCTCGTGTGTGGTTTCAGGCTTCCCATGGCCTCGTCAATTGCAATAAAGTTCTATGCCCGATCATAGGCCTCTAATAAGTCTTTTAGGGGACTGAACATAATGTCTTTTATCAGTTTCATCGATTTCACGACATCCAATTTAATGGTGAAGAATCTGAGGGCCCGTGGGGCATTGAGGTCTGTTACGGAGTCGACCGCCTCCTTGAACCTTTTCACATACTAGCTTAGACTCTCATTCTATTATTATTTGATCTGCATGAGGGACGTCATCGGCTATCCTCTCCTCTTATTGCTCCTGAAGCGATCATGGAATTTTTCGCACAACTCATTCCACTACCTAATGTAATTTGGGGGTAGTGACGTCATCCATAGTCGTGCACTCTGTTTTAGCGTCATGACAAACATCTGGCAGATGGTCGCATCTGAATGGTCATAGTAGCGCATTAGACAATCATAGGTATGCGTATGATCCTAGGGATCGCCTGTGCCATCGTAACTTTCCATAGGCGACATCTTCTTGGCCAAATTCGCCCTAACCCGATCAATCTCAAGAGTAAAAGGCGACATGGGGTCAACTGGAGACTCATTTACCGGGGTTGCCGCAGCTAACTTTTGCTCCACCTCAGCAAGCCTTTAGTGCAAGGGGGTCAGTTTTTTCCTTCGAGGGGATGGCATGTGTTTATACCTCACATATTCTGGAAAGGTCCTTCGTTGCCGTCGTCCGAATCTCAACCGCCCTTCACTAGTATCCCTGAAGCATGATCTGCGCCTGCTCCTTCCTTCCCGATAGCCTTCCGAACGATATATCTCTGATCGACTACACAACGTGGTCTCCTTAAATCGATGTCGACTCGAGGAGGCCTCCCCTTCTCCTTTCAACACAGCTAACTGAGCGTCCAACTCCTTCTGTTGGAGGCGTAAAGCCTCCATGACGCCTTTGGTTTGTTAAATTTTCCGAGTTCGTATCAGTTCGCGTTGATCCTGCTCTCGTTTTGAGCGTGTGTGTGTGTGTGTGTCCTGGATTGACTATCTATAGCACGATTATGTGAATTATGAGTACCTTGACTCATAGAGAACAATTGTCGTCGCGCCCGAGCCTGCATCAGATCCACGAGCATGTTATTGGGGCCAAGCCTATCTTTGATCGACCCCTTGGTTTGTCGATGGATTAACTGAGGATCTCTCCTGGTTTGAACTTGCTTTTCCTTTACTCGTCATGTTTCAAATACATTCTGTAGGTGATTGCAGAAAATAGCACTAAAGGGCTCTTCTTCTAGCACCAATATTAACGTCAAGATTTGTCCGCTTGTCCAATTACTAAACAACGAGCCAAATCATGAACAAAAACAAGCAAACACATTGAGGAGCCTGACGATCGGGGTTGTCGGGAGATAACTCTGATGTGAGAATAAGTAAAGACTGAAAAACATGTTAACAATTAAGGCACGTTATTACTTTAGTATTTTTGTGAGTGTCATTATCTGTGAATTAGAGTGTAACCATGTATTTATAGTCTTCTCTCACCACCTATCAAGCATGTTTCCGAATAGGAATATAACTCCTTATTACGTCAATTACCATATTTGGATAGAAGTTAATCTCCTTAAAAATGAAAAGTCGAAATCAATCTGAACTGTTCACATAAAAGTAGGAAGTCAGCTATAATTAAAGTTGTAGATTCTTTAGGAATCAAATCTTCTAATCAAAATATACCGCAAAGTAAGAAGAATCCGTCACGTGGGATAAGTCCCACCATATCAGTTGGGCCTACAAAATCATGCCCCAACATTTTTAACTAGCAAAGCGCTATTGATTCTTAATTTCCCACTAACTGACATAAGGGATAGTAGTGAAATTTATACTCTCTCAATTCTATATTATAAGATTATTATTAACTTTTTAAAGTTAATTTAAGATATTTTAAAATTTAAAATTGATATAGATTCTCTTAGTTTTAATTAACACAAATATATAATCATGAATATTGTAAAATATTTAAAAATATTACTCATTATAAATTTAATTATTTTATAATTTTTAATGAGTGATCTCTATTTTAAATTTAAAAATATCTCAAATTAATTTTTAAAAATTAATAATAATATTATAATTTGAAACATAGAGAGCAAACTTTAATTATCAAATGCTAGTTTTACTATTTTTTTAATTTTCGTGTATGAAATTAAAATCACTGTTATTATGAAATGAAATGAAGAGAGTAATATGTTTTTGGAAATAGAAATAAGCGCGTATATTAAATACACGGTATTTGTCTGAGTCAGTTCATCACTCACACTACCCAACACCAAGAAACCCGAGCCACAAAAAAACTAAAACAAATAAAAACAATCAATTTACACAAAGAAGAAAGAGGAGAGAGAAACTGAGAGAAAGAAAGAAAGACTCGTAGGCAATTTCAATTCCAATTTGCCCAATCCAATTATCTATCCCATTCCAATTCAAGTTTTTCTATCACTAAATCAGCTCAATTTACTTTCTCTCTCATAGAATTCGCAAAATGGGACGGAATTCAGTGAATCCCGACATCGTTTCCTCCGTCGACGATAATGCTGGCGACTCCGGTGGCATAGGGTTTCACTCGATCCGAGACCGTTTCCGTTTTAAGCGAAACCCTGCCGACAGCGGCATCAGAGACACCGCCGCTTCCAAGGGAGCGCCGACCTTGCCGGATCGACAGTTGCGACCGACGAGCCGATCGCACTACTACGGCCGATCCGCGACGAAGAAGTGGATGTTATTTCCGTTCAGAGACAGGTCGTTCTTCTATTTTTGTATATTGTTCGCGGTTTTCGCTTTCGCTCTGGCGTCGATGGTGTTGCAGACCTCGATCATGTCGGTGTTTCGACAGGGGAATGAAAGAGGGAGGTCGGTGAGGGAAGGTTTGAAGTTTGGGAGCTCATTGGAGTTTGTGCCGTGGAGAATTCGCCGGAGGTTTGAGCTTGGAGGCGGACTTGATCGGATGCGAAGCCAGCCTAGGATCGGCATTCGACCGCCGAAGCTTGCACTTGTGAGTGTCATTTAATTATTTCATATTTCCTGGATTTATTTGAGTTCGGTATAGTATTAATAATTTTGACCGACTTCATGTACTAGTCTACTTGTTGCTTCATTTGGCTTTACTTTTTATAATTTGAGAACAGAAATAGTAAGTACAATGATGCTGATTATATATGTCAACCTTTGTAGTTATGGCTACTAATTATATAGTATTGTATTTCTTGTTGCATTTGGATAATTTAAAGGGAAAAAAAAGATGAAGTGGAGGTGAATTGATTTATGGCATTTAGAATCAGATAGTTCTAATACTTAATATAAGTATAATTGGTGGCTAAAAGAAGATGTGGAGAAAGTGATGATGATTATAAAGCTAGCACATTGGATTCTATCTGGGCTTTATTGTTAATTAGTGTAGCCATCAACTTTTAGTCTTTTAGAAACATCAAATAGAATGACTTCTGATCAACTACCCCAAACTTTTTCTTGTTGAAACTTGAGCATAAATTTAAAGATGAATGTTTATAAAAAGAGAAATGCATGATATTTAGTAATGTAAAGGGGCAAATAGCTATAAGTAATGCAATTTGTACCTTTTTGTTTTGAAGTTGTTCTTTTATCTATTTGCAATTAAAAAAGATTAGAAATGAATCACTACTTATTGCTTCATTTGGCTTTATTATCCATAATTTCAGAAAAGAGTGAGCAGGTGCAATATGTGTTGCCAACTTTGATTTGATTATGTATGTGTCAATGTTGGTTTGGATAATTTGAAGAAAAAGAAAGAAAAGCTGAATTGGTTAAAGGCGGAACCTTGGAGTAAATCTGTGCTTTATTTGGGGGCAGTGTAGAAAAATGTCCCCCTCCCCCCCTCCCCCCCTCCCCCTTTTTTTTTTGTGTGGACAGATTTTAAGCTATATGTTACACAGACTCGGATGGTGTGTCCAGCTAGACACCATAATTTGATGAGTCCGACACGGAAACTCTTCAATTTTGTCAATTTCTTACACTAAAATGAAGTGTCTAGTACCCCATACTCTTGTCCGAATGTCGAGTGACACGGGTACTTAAGGGAAAAATAAAGAGTCCTAGTAGTATAGATTTTAAGATGTGGTGAAAACATAAAAATATATTATTCTTTTTTATAGTTCAATAAATTTTTATCTGACAAAATAATTGTATATTATATTTTCAAATATATGAAAATGGAATGAAAATATTATATATAACTAAGTTTTTGCTACTTAATTTTTTTCCCTAAGAATCCCCAAACAAGGGGATCTATCTTTGTACAACGAGGTATTAATAACTTGAGGATGAGACCCATTGACCTATTATATCTTTGTATGGAAGGATCCATGATTTTTCTAGAATACCCTGATCTCAAAGAATACCTCACTTTTAGTTGCTTTTAGAATGAAACAAAATATAATGGACCTAATTTGACCACAAAATGCTCTAAAGCATTGTACTAGAGTTACTTTATTCTTAATAAGTTCACTTGAAAATTATAAATATGATCTTTTGAAGGCTGAATTAAAACTTCAATGTGAAAATAAAAAAATGTTGTAAAGAAACATGTCCTAAAAATCTTTGGTTTGAAAATATTTGAATGAAAATGCATGCATGGTTTACTTGTAAAAAAATTTAGTGCATGGAAGTAGTAAGGGTTCAAGTCTCATTGGAGGCGTGATGGAGGGCAAGGTGGAAAGAAGAAATAAGAACCTATCCACCTATGGAATCAGTAAAGAAACACACAGAAAAAACATAAACTTTTAATTCTCAAATCAATATATTCAATAATCTTTTACTTCCCAAATCGTTCTGCATCATTATCATAGTTAAAATTGGTATCTTTTATTTAACCAAATTTCTTTTTATCCAATTTTGTCTATCACCATTCGTCAAAGTTTGCTAAATAATCAACATCAATATTCTAGATGAAAGCTCCGATTTGCAGCAAAAATCGTTGTCTCCGTAGTCCGTTTATCCTTGTTACATTATTTTTCAGATTTAGCCTTATTTTGTTAATTTCCTTACAGTTTGGTTCTTGTTGAGAAAAAAAGGTCAACCAATAATAAAAAATAATATTAAAAGGAAAATAAATAAGAACAATTTTGACAATCCAAGCAAGTTTGACGATCTAAATTTTCTTTAAGATCAAATAAAGCAACTTGAGCATTGTATTTTCGGCTTGTGCGAGTAAATTTATGCTCTTCTTATCTATCATTTGGTTCTGATTATTGGAGATTTGGTGTTGATCTAGAATTTTTTGAAAGAACATTACATATTTAAGGCACATTTTGAGTACGCAACGACATGCTAAGTTCGCCCTTATTGTTCAAGAGCAAAAAGTGTTCATCCTAATTGGATTAGTTCAACTAGAGGGCCAAGTTCACAAGAGGAGACCCACCACTTTCATGTTGATGTCCAAGGGGTTATTGATAAAGTGAATGTTGAACAGGCTGAAAATCTAGAGATAGCTTATCATGAAGAAATTGAGGTTCAAGCGATAGTCCAAGGGATCATGAAATTGAAGACAAAATAGATTACAAAGTCAAGGTGGAGCATGCTTACGGTCTCTCATAAAGTTGGAACATGGGATATGCATGTTAGGCTGAAATATGTCTTTTAGATTGTAGACTCTCATGGAATTGAAACATGAGATATGCATGTTTGGTTGGAAGACATCTCTTAGATTGTGGGTTCTCATTCCTAGTAATTACAAAAATTGAGGTTGAGTTTCTCTTTCCAGTGACAGGGAGAATGACGCAGAGCAATATATAGGGATTAAACGATTTGAATATATTAATTTGAGAGTTAAAAGCTTTGTATTTTTTGTATGTTTCTCTACTGATTCTTGCGTGAATAAGTTATTATGAGTTGTTCACGTGGATGGAATGGATTGATGATTGAAATCGGAATCAGGCATGACAATCAAGCATTCCATTAACACATTTGGTAGGTTACTTGAATATTGTGTATAAATGGAATATTATTCTAATAAGTTGTTTGGTATGTAGTAAAATAGTTTGGGCATTTATGGTAAATAACCAAAATATCCTTGAAAATAGAGAGATAAAGAGAGAAGAAACAGATAAAAATGTGGGAATTTTTTTATAGTGACAAAAATATTTGGAGACCAATTTAGGGAGAAATTTTAGTGAAAAAATTTAGAGAGAAAATTTTAGATTGAATTGTTTGAGAGAAATTCCTTTACAGAGTATCAAAATCTTTTTGGGCCCATTTCGTGTAATGATGGAATCCCTTTTCCGTAGCCCCCCCCCCCCACCACCCAAGGAACTTTATTTCAAATGCACAAGTGAAATCGGTATTCCGATAGAATGCCCACCCGTATCATTTTTAGGATATCAAACTTCGGAATGGAATGCTTGGTTGGATTTAACGTTTTATTTTACCCCATTTTCGTCCAACCAACATCCCATTATACCTTTTCCCCACGTTGTCCTACATCAAGATGTAATTTTATAGTCTTTTATGGCCTTTAAATCCAGTATAAATGGAGACTATCCTATGGCCTATATGATCTTATTTTCATGTAGGGTTTGGGGTTAATTGTATGACCCCTCTATCTGCTATAATAATAAACGAATTAAAAAAAACAATAAATTATAAATAATAGTAAAATTAAAAACTGCATGGTTGAGACAATCTAAATGGGCTACTGGTTTATCGGGATGGATACTGCTGACAATACATATGGGTACAAGAGGGGTGTTTTAGTTTTAAACACATTATAGTGGTCTCTCTTATGGTGGCCTTAGAAATTTAGGGGTTTCATATAAATAGTATTACTTATCAGTAAACTAAAGTAATATATACTCCCGTCGTCCCACAAAAGATAACTGCAGTACAAAAAAAATGTGTCCCACAAGAGAGGACTAAAGTACACGGTTCAAAATATATATTATAAAATATAATGTTCATTTTACCCTCAGAAGTATTTAAGTAGGGACCAGTACTTTTAGAAATATAGAGAGAATATTTAGTGTACTTATATAGGTTCATTATGGGTAAAATGGGAAATAACTTGTACTCTCTTATACTTTTGTTTTTCATAAATTGTGTGAAATATGTACTTAAAGCATCTTTTATGGGATGGAGGGAGTAGATAGTATTAGAATTATAATTAGAGCTAGTGAAAACAAGCATCTGTCTACATAAACTCGTCTCAACTCAACCACACACTCCTCAAACTCTTTCTGTCGACCTGCCTGACTCGGACACCTTCCAGCTACCGAGATCTATCTTTCAACATCGGATGCTCTATCCCTAGCAATATATCTAACGGCAACTCTTCTGAAAACCCCCATACACAATACCACAATGAAGCGAGAAAGAGATTCTGGGTATTCATTAGCTATGAGTTATTTGCTACATAGTGTCCATATCTACTTACCTCATAAACGTCTGAATGAAGCCTGGTGTGTTGGTTCAACTGCATTAGCATCAGTCGGTTACATATTCTGCACTGTGAAGCAATTTCTTTTAATTTCCCCCTTAAATGTTCTTCTTTGACCTCCTTGCCACCTGTGTATTTATGTAACTAGTTATATACATATTTGTGCATTGAAGTAATCAAACTTTTGTACATTTAGTCGTGCCTTGTCATGATAATTGTAAGAGCTTAGGACAAATGAAGAATGATCCCCCGACATTGAGTAACCATAAGTCCATAACAAGTGTGCACTTCTTGGTTTAGGTAGTTGAGTGCTTCTGCTTTATCTCAGTGATCCATCTCTCTGACATTTCCTTAGTTTTAGAAGAAAAAATAAGGTAAAATAAAAAAGGGTCTTACTGTATTTTTTTCCCTTTTTCCCCCAAGGATCAAGATTAGTAAAGCCTACACTTAATACCTTTGTATTTATTCAATGGTGCATTAATATCTTTGTTTTTGAAGTAATGCACTCAAGAGATTTAAGTCCAGGTGATTTGTATGAAGTTGCAATACTATTTATTTAAATCAAAAAGCTAGTGCAGAGGAGGATAAGGAGTCTTAGAATACAAGTGGAAAAACTTAAAGAACATCAATGAAAAGAACCCCACAATCCATAGCGATATATCTAACCGACTCTTCTGAAAACCCCCATACCCAAATACCACAACTAAGCATGAAAGAAATTCTGGGTATTCAGTAGCTATGAGTTATATGCTACATAGCATCCATATCTACTTACCAAATGTCTGAATGAAGCCTGGTGTGTTGGTTTAACTGCATTAGCATCAGTCAGTTACATATTCTGCACCCTGAAGTAATTTATTTTACTTTTCCCCTTAAATGTTTTTGACCTCTTTGCCACCTATGTATTTATGTAAATAATTATTTATTTTACTTTTCCCCTTGAATGTTTTTTGACCTCTCTTCCACCTATGTATTTATGTTTGCGTATTGAAGTGATCAAACTTTGTATATTTAATAGTACCATGTTGTGATAATTGTAAGATCTTAGGACAAATGAAGAATGATCCCCCGACATTGATGTTGTCTACTGTGGCAAGGAACTTGCAGGGGCTGGGATATATGCTTAAGGTAAATTTCTTTGAAGGTTCTGTCACATAACTTACATTTTCTTTTTCTGTATAATTTGCCATATAATCTTCATTGTTCGTTGTTGGAGGTAATGAGTGTGTAAACTATTTATGTTGGAAGCAGGTGCCATTTATTAATCATAAATTCATAAAATATACCCCTCCGTCTCACATTATTTGCAACTCTTTTTTTCCTAGTGTGCGGCACGGATTATAAAATGTTTTGAAACCATATCTAGATATTATTCTTATATTTTATATATTCAAATGTTATATTTCTAATTATATTATAAATTCTTTAAAAAATATAATATTTAAATATATACTTTTGACATGTCTTTAAATCCATGCATTACACTCTAAATAAATATTTTCAAATAATGTGGGAGAGAGGAGTATTAAGATAAATCTATGCATAAGCTGGGTGCTGTTTAGTTTCACCTAAAAAGGAGCCTCCTCTATATTGATTAAAAAATTTATTTTTTCTATGTTAGTTGTTTATGCAAATCTTTTTGCAATAATGCTTTTGCTAAAAGAATAGGGTGTGGTTTTCAATTCAATTAAACAAGGATGTAACGATTTACATAATAGGTACATAAATTAGGTACATCTATAATTACTCTAGTGTCGTCGGAATCATCTAGTGCACCCTTGTAAATGGATTCATGGGATTTTCTTGCAGAAACTTATTCCTTTTCGATGACTCATAGATGCAGGCTGTACTAAGTGGGACCTTACTCTTTCTGCTTTGGGAGGCTAGATATACATACCCGTAGTAGCTTGTGGTTTTTATGTTCTCAGTTCTTGATGAGAGTTGGTTAGATGATTGTTATTAAAAATTTATGGATTTAGCTAAATTTACTAAATAATGTTCTCTTTTGCATCGTCAAACGCTTCTTTTCAGATATATGCAATCGAGGATGGTGAAGCACGATCAATGTGGGACAAGATAGGAGGTCGAGTCTCAATATTAAGTCCCGAGAATTATCCCCACATTGATTGGTCAATGTATGTATTATCATTTGGTGTGCTAGTTGACTTGAATTAGATTGACCAGTGTTTTTGTTACTTGCCTAATTTGATTCTGAAGAATCATATTTGCTTTGTTTGTGTAGTTTTGAAGGTATTATTGTAGACTCTCTTGAAGCAAAAGATGTCATTTCAAGGTATGAGCTGGTTTGCCATTAGTGCCAAAGCATTTCTTCCTCTAGTTTCGGTCATTTTTATAGGGTACAGACAATGCTTTGATTGCATATTACTTACTGAAATATATTCGGCTTATTGACTTGATGTGCCTAAAACATTTATGGAAAAGCATTTGACTAGGCTACGTGCCCTTTGGTACATATAGACAAGCCTCTAATCATGTTCAACCACATTCCACTTGAATAAGTTAAGTATTTAATTTTTTTATCGAGGGGTCCCATTTAAGTGCACATTTACTTAAACATGATTGGTGACTTGTACCTTATGACTGAAGAACATGCTCAGGTCGTGTCCATGCATAAGAACATTAAAAACTAAGATAATCTAAATTTAGTCTTTGATTTTCTGTATATTCTGTATTGGGCCTGGCTTTAAATTCCATTAATAATCATATCCAACTAACATGAAATGATATAAAATCCTCAATCAGAGAAGAGTTGATTCTAACTGCTTTTATATTTATAGGTAAACCTTAGGAAACTTCAGTATACTTTAGTCTCCTTGCAGTGCGTATTAAACGTACGAAACATAAGCGGATTTTTGGCTCGTCATACGAAAGTAGGTTTGACTTTAACATTTTGGTAGAGACCAACAAGGGCGGATCTGTTTAAGGGGCAGCATAAGCGGCTGCCCCTGTTGATTTTTTTTTATAGGTATAGGGGCAAAGGCAAGTATGTAAGTGAAAAAACTCAAGGGGGCAGATTAATGGAAGAGTTAAACTTGGAGGGGGCAAAAAAAATTTACTCATATTCTAAATACAAGTATAGACGAATGTATATTCATTCTACTTATGTCTTTTATATCTCCGTCTCCGTGGCTCCGCCGCTACTTCTTCTACATTTCCATTCATCGCCACTACTTCGCAATTTGTAAACATTATTATGATTAGTTAATATAATGATTAGTTCAAATTTTCTTTATTTAATTTCAACAAAAAAATTAGTTAAAATTACCCCTGCTGAGAATTTTTTTTGGATCCACCCCTATAGACCATGTTCTTCCTCTATCACTTAAAATTAGTTAAAATAATTAGTTAAAATCCGCCTCTGCTGAGAAAAATTTCTGGATCCGCCCCTGGAGACCAAGTTCTTCCTCTATCACTTTTTCATAGCTCGATATATCTTTTGCCCATGAATAAGTTATGTAATGTTCAAACACCACTTTAAATTTGCCTCGGTTAATTTCCCACTTCCTTGCCTTCCCCTCTCTCCAAGAAAAAAGAAAGAGAAAAATGAGTAAGTATAACAAAGTATGACACTATTATTTTCGTGTTAGTTTGAGAAGCAAATGCTATGGTTTGTGAGTTTTATATTTATGCAGCCTTATGCAGGAGCCATTTTGCTCTGTGCCACTTATTTGGATAATTCAAGAAGAAGCCCTTGCAAATCGCCTTTCTGTGTATGTGGATTTGGGCTGGGAACATCTCATTTCTTACTGGAAGAATGCTTTTAGTAGGGCAGATGTTGTTGTATTTCCAGATTTTTCATTGCCGGTAAAGCTGCCACCTCTCTCTCTCTCTCTCCTGCGCTTCTTGAGTCTCTTGCCACTTCCACTAACAATTTTTTGATAGTGGTATACTAGGTATTCTTAATTTGTTTCTAATTATGATTCCTTCCTGTATCAGATGTTATATAGTGTGCTTGACCCTGGAAACTTCTTTGTGATTCCTGGATCACCAATGGATGTGTGGGCTGCAGAAAGCTATAGTAGAACCCACTCCAAACCACAGTTAAGGCAGGAGAAGGGATTGAGTAATGAAGATATGGTGGTTCTGGTTGTTGGAAGCTCTTTCTTTTACAATGATCTATCATGGGATTATGCTGTGTCAATGCATAATATTGGGCCCCTGTTATTGACATATGCAAGGGGAGAAGATAATGGAGTGTCATTTAAGTTTGTCTTCTTATGTGGAAATTCCACTGATGGATATAATGATGCTTTACAGGTATACAACTGTTTTCTAGTATGTCTTTCTTGTGCAAATTATAGAATACAACACAATTAATTCAATATGTATAACATAAAAGATAAAAATTAGAATTAGAATGAAAGTTCAAATTGAATGGTTCATTATTGCATTTATTTGAATCTTCCAAGTCCAACTCTAATGTTTAACTTCTGCTATTGAACTAGATCCTGTAGTAATGCCAACTCTAAAAGTGCTTTTTAAGTTTATTTTACTAAATCTTAAATTTATTAATTGTCTGAAGAAAAATGCAATTATTTGCTGCACAGTGTTCTATGTTTAACCTGAGAGTTAACAAAGGATTTTGCTACCTAAACAAATGTCAGACCATCTGGTGGAAATGTATCTTTTCTTTAGTAATTTTTATTTATTCATTAAGTTTTACAAAAGAACGAAACAATTAAAGAGTAGTTTTCAGTGATGAACGTCAGAGAGGAATTGAAAATGAGGCGAGACTATGGACAGACACTGGCCAGCAGAAATTCTTGATTTTATTTTGTATAAAGAAGATGCTCTATAATCAACTCTTCTGCTTCTCCTATAAAAAAATTATAATGTAAGAGATTAGTAGTTTGAAAGGACACCATTAAGGAAAAATGGAGCATAGATGAATATGCGAAGGTTTATATTGCTCATTAACATTATAGATACTATCATAGAATGCAATCATCTTAATTTGGATTTTGGAAACATTGTGAAAACATTATCTTTATATTAGATATATATCTAATAGTGATACTTGACCATTTGTAGGATATTGCTAGTCATATGGGACTTCATCATGGTTCTGTCCAGCACTATGGGTTAGACAATGATGTAAATGGTATGTTGTTAATGGCTGATCTTGTTCTCTATGGTTCATCCCAAGATGAACAAGGTTTTCCTCCATTACTCACACGAGCCATGACATTTGGAATCCCTGTAATTGCACCTGATTATCCTGTCATTAAAAAATATGTGAGTTTATCATCTATTTTAGACTTTGATTGAGTACTGTTTTTAGATTAAGATCTGAGGTCTTGGGCTTTTATTTCTTGCCCTTAAAAGAGTCGTGACATTCTCAGGTTGTCGATGGAGTTCATGCGATGATTTTTTCCAAGCATAAACCTGATGCTCTGATGACATCTTTCTCCCTTTTGATATCAAAAGGGAAACTTTCGAAGTATGCCCATTCCATTGCTTCCTCGGGAAGGTTGGTTGCTAAGAACATGCTAGCTTCAGAATGCATTGTTGGTTATGCAAAGCTTCTGGAGAATGTTCTTGCCTTTCCATCTGATGCTATGCTGCCAGGCCAAACTTCTAAGCTTGAACAGGGTGTATGGGAATGGAATATGGTGAATTTGGATCCGAAGACTATGCATTTGAAAAATTCTGGTGTCGTTTCTGATCTTGAGGACGGAATGACGAAGTTCAATCATGTACAGAACATCTCTCAGAGTGAAGCTGAGATTATGGCAGATGATATTCCAACTGAGCTAGATTGGGATGTTTTGACTGAAATTGAAAGCTCTGAAGAAGTTCAGATGCTAGAAATGGAGGAGGTACAGTAATATTCCAAGTACGGCATTTGCTAGGGTCTCTCTCTCTCCCCCTCCCCCTCTGCCCCCACCTGTTATCAACTTCCTGTTTCATTCTCTTTTATTTGTTGTGGTTGGCTTTGTTAGAAGGTCATCTTAAGTGCATTATCCTTGCTAGTTGTACAGATTGAGGAAAGAATTGGGAAGGAGTATGGTGTATGGGATGAACTATATCATAATGCTCGAAAAGTGGAAAAGATTAAGTTTGAAACAAATGAAAGGGATGAAGGAGAACTAGAAAGGACAGGACAGCCTTTATGCATATATGAGATTTACGACGGATCTGGGTCTTGGCCATTTTTGCACCATGGTTCTTTGTATCGTGGACTAAGTCTTGTGAGTTCATTTGATCTAGATTATTTTGTGTTTACTTTTTCAGCAAAATCCATCTTTTCGTTCCTCAACCAGAGCCAACATTATTTTTATTTGAACCCTCTGCCAGTAGTACCACACTAAAGTTTAATTACTACTGTAAAAGCATTTGTAGATAATATTTCCTGTAAGAAAATTATTTACTCTTTTATAGATCTTCTGCATAAATTTCTTCTGATCCCATAGTTCTCTTTTCATTTTTATTTGTTGTTCCTTTTGGCTTTTGAATATGTTGGTTTGTTTGTTCTAATTTTTGTTCGACTTTGGTAGTCTACAAGAGCACGAAGATTGAGATCAGATGATGTGGATGCAGTTGGCCGGCTTCCCCTCTTAAATGATACATATTACCGGAATATCCTTTGTGAGATTGGAGGCATGTTTGCCATCGCAAATAGTGTGGATAACATTCACAAGAGGCCTTGGATTGGATATCAATCATGGCGTGCTGCTGGTAGAAAGGTACGCCTGGCGTGGATGGATTTTCTTTTGTGGTTTAGGAACAAAATCTTCTCAGTTAAATTTATACCATTCTCGATTAGTATTTGGTTTGAAATTTAAGTTTCTTTAAATAGTTTTGCCGTCTGAAAATTCGACTCTACCAATATACTTATGCATATGTGTGTATTGGTATGTATGTGAATGCATATATATTGATTAGTAAATATATTTTTTAGGTCTCTTTGTCTGCCAAAGCTGAGAAGGCTCTGGAACAAACAATACAAGAGAAAACTAAAGGGGACACTATATACTTCTGGGTATGTTTGGATATGGATAATGGACTTGCAGGAAGCAACGATGTGCTTACTTTTTGGTCCATGTGTGACATCATAAATGGAGGAAACTGCAGGTGGGTTTTACAAGTTTGTTTGCACAAGTCATATGTAGTTATATCTTCTTCTGTTATTCTGTCTTGCTGGTCTTGATACAAATATTTTGCTTTAAGATAAGAAAAGAAAAGGGTAATTCGTTTCTCACTTTCTTGTTTCAGTGATTCAAGAATTTTTTTTAATTGGTCATGTGTTATTTTTGAGACCACTTCATATGTTCTGTGATTTAAACATAAAATAGAAACCACAAGGGAACAGTTGCCTCTAGTCCTTCCATTGTTTCATCTTTCAACCATTATGTTTCAGACTCTGGAAAATTCTACATCAGTAGATTGTTTGAACAATTCAGTTAGGATTTTACCGAAGAACATGTTTGCAGCTCTTAACTGTGCTTCCTATTTCTCACCGCATTTATTTCCAGCATCTTGGAACTAATTGTGTTTTTTTTTTGTGTTTACATCCAATAGTCGTCTATTGAATTTTATCTAGACAACTCATCTGTAGTTGTTTATTGTGAGGTCGAACATTTTGTATTTGTCAACTCTTTTAACCGTCTGACATAGTATATGGAGGACAAGACAAACAATATGCCGGACAATTTTGTCAAAGTTGAACAGACATTTTTGCCCACGTCCAAGATATAATGTGTCGGGTGGTAACTTAAGCTATTTATTGTCTGAGATATGTAACAAAGCCATTTTTGTTAGGTTTGTATATAGTGCGATTACGTAATCAAATCACATAAAAGTAGCGGAAGCGCGATAAAAGAGAGCTTTTGAAATTTTATACAAATCATCACCATGATCATACTTTAAGCTTAATTATCAATTCAATAGAAAGGAGATGGAGATCAGATTCATACCCTTGTAGAAATTAGGCTTCCTAATCTTATTAGGAATAATTAATTAAACTTTTTTAATTAAGTAGCCTCCTAATCTTATTAGGAATATATGAGAAACTTTTTTAATTAAGTAGCCTCCTAATCTTATTAGGAATATATGAGAGTACACTTATTAATTATTTTCCAAACTCCTTTAGGAATTAAACTAATAATAATAGTAACAATAATAATAAGACTTCTCTTATTAATTTATATTTAATATTTTCAAAATATTAAATAATAAATATTAAGGTATTTAATTTATTTTATCACCATAGATTAAATTAAACACACTTAACTTATTATTACGATTATGCCATTTGCTTCTTAAATAAATATTTTGTTTTATGGTGTGGCCCTTTAGGTTCTTCATATTAAACCGGTTGTGAATAAATCAATTAGAACAATTCTAATCTTATTTAAATAAATAAATAAAATTATTTAATTCATTTAAATAAATAACATTTATTCTATAATAAGGGTAAACCCCTTAGCGATCAACGACTTTTCAGATAATATAGATTTCAACATTAATCATGAAAGAACCTTTGAGTTAATAGTTACCGTACAATTCATTCCTTCCTCCATACAATGTCACAATTAAATATAAGACATAGAATTACTATCAAGTCTTATCTTATTTAATTATATGTATTTCGATCCTTAAATGTACAACTCTAAATAATGCAAATTAGAAACTATTTTCTAATTTCATTCTGCCTTGGCCGAGGACTACTGAGTTGTCATTTATCGAATTACATAGAACATTCTCTTCTTTTACTAGAAGCGGTATATTCTTTGTTGATCATTCATTATCTCTATGTATACATTGTTATACCCAAACATACCCTTTTATATATTCTTAGGGTCTTAAGGGACATATCAAAGTATAACTCATTATACACAAGATACTATGATGATCTCAAGTCTAAGGATTACTTGTACTATTATCAATTAAGGAATTCTTATTGACATGCAAGTAAAACTCCATTAGGTATTCTTTAGCGAGTCACGTTCAGTGTACTTGTTTTAGTGTCTCCGCACAAATGATTATGAAATTAATCATCCTCATCCAATGAACAAGCAACGTATGTACCAATCTATCCGGATTCATTAATCCACTTTTTAGTAAATTGAGAACTATTTTAGTTTTAAGCTATCTAAGAATTTAGATCTCATTAGCATGATCATCATAATGATTCTAAAAGTATTGCTTAAAACTATGGGTTTATCACATTTAATATAACAGCACTATGTAGATAAATTAATAGCCTTTAATAAATAATTCTTTTATTAATAAATGAATAAGATTATTACAAAGTATATGCTTCATCATATCAAATATAATTGGCTTGTATGCATACTACTTTCAATTTTGTACGACTAAATACAAAGCGTTCAATCTCACGATGGATGTCTGTAGATGGGTTGGCTAAATAAGATTCCATATACAACTATGGCCATGGGTCAGTCTCCTATGTATTGTAAGATAAATCGTAAAGGTGGATTATAATGCAACTAATTTCACATATAAAGAAATTATAGCCAAACAGCGTGATGGGTTGATATAGTAGTAATATGTGCAATTCCGATAGTAAAAGGTACATTTCCCCCCAAAACACAAGTCACAAAAGATCATTTATTCCATGTCAAGAAAATTTGGAATTTCATCTCTGATGATAACTTTCAAAATAAAATAAAATATTTTAAAAGCTTATGGAAGCTGTTGATAGCACGTTCTGTTCTTTTCTGTTACCTGTGTTTATATTTATCTACAGAATGAACTTGAGCTAGTTTCCTGAAGATTCATACCTTTGTTTTAATAAACTTTTTTTTTCCTTATAGAGTTCCTGTTACGTTTGTGTTATTTACCTTTGTGTCTATAGGGTTCAATTTCCAAATGCATGCAGCGGTTATGAGTTGCGGGACCACTTTAATATTCACTCTGCTTCTAGTATATTGCTGAGAACCTTGAATGCTCTAGGTACCACCCTTTTGGCAGAAGTGACATTTTATTCACCTTATACTCTTTCGAGTTCCCGACTGCCCTTTCTTTAATTTCTGATACTTTCATAAAGTTTTATTGAAAGGGGTACTCGTAGGAATTGGATCCAATCTTCACTTTGGTTGCTTTCCTCCTTATTCAATTACAAGTTTGAAAATATAACGGGAACGAAATTACACTTGTAATTAGGAAACTAAATGACTTCACAAAACCTTAACATGTTATGACTGGTATTGGCAATAATTTCCTCTCATACTCGCCCCTGGCCTCACTCTTCTCCATAAAGGAAAAGCAAGAAAGTATATGCAATACATTCTGTATCTGACCATAATGACATTAATAACATGTTACCCCTTCCCCAATTTTCTTGTGAATGTTGTTCACTAACTACAAGGTCTATTCTTGATAAATTATCAGAAAGTACTTTATAAGATGTTGCCTTTTATTTCCCTTCTTTCCTTTTTCATTCAATATTCTATTTATATATTTTTTGGTTTCAAAATACATACAGAACTGCCTTTGAAGATGCATTCCGCCGGATGTATGCCTTGCCATCACATGTGGAAGCTCTTCCACCAATGCCTGAAGATGGTGGGCATTGGTCTGCCTTGCACAGCTGGGTGATGCCTACCCCTTCCTTCGTAGAGTTTATAATGTTTTCCAGGTACACAAGGAGAAAAGTCTGCTGTCTTTACAAATATAGCATGTAACCTATTCTACAATCATAACTGGTGATATCAGAGGTAGTCAGGTTGATCATTAATCCGATAGTTGATCTTTTTTCAAATGAACAACAGGATCTTTGCTGATTCACTCGATAGTTTGAACTCGAACTCAAGCAAGACCACTCATTGTTTGTTGGGTGTCTCGATGCTTGAGGTAAGCTCTAGATTCTAAACTACCTACTAGTTACGACTATAAAAACAAAAAAGAACATTTCTCATTTTTTTTTCGACCGCCAGAAAAAGCATTGCTACTGTCGTGTTTTGGAACTCCTGGTCAATGTTTGGGCGTATCATAGTGCCAGGAAAATGTTTTACATAGATCCCCATACCGGCTATTTGGAAGAACAACACCCTGTTGAACATCGAAGAAGACTTATGTGGCCCAAGTACTTCAACATTACTTTATTGAAAAGTATGGACGAGGACCTAGCAGAGGCTGCAGATGATGGTGACCATCCAAGCAAGATGTGGTTATGGCCCCTAACAGGGGAAGTATATTGGCAAGGCGTATACGAAAGAGAGAGGGAAGAAAGATATAGGTTAAAGATGGACAAGAAAAGAAAAACTAAAGAGAAACTACTCGAAAGGATGAGGTATGGATACAAGCAGAAGACACTTGGAAAATAGGAAGATTTAAATCGAAGTTTTTTGACGCCCAAAATTTTGGTTGTAGTGGTGGAAAGACCAACACAGAAGCCGCTAAACAATTTTTTTGTTCTCCATCTGGGTACCAGAGTATGCTCATGCTGGTAATGGAGATGCTCATTATTTCTAACAGCATCAATATAGTTATACCATGGAAGTCGTGACGATATTCTTTTGATTTTTCGTGGGCATACATGCTCTAGTTGACCAGAATGGAGTTGGAATATCAAGTCAGCTGGCAAATGTACCTTGCTAGTAATACTTCAATTTTCTTTGAAGCGGCTATGAAGGATAGAGAGTCAATAGCGGTGACACAATTTTAGTTGTTTTTTTTATTATTTATTTTTTCCCTCTTTTTTAGCAATTAGATATGTATTCTTTTGCCAATGTATATACTTCCACAATAATAGATGCAATCCAGATTAGCTATCAAGTTTTTGGGGCGCTAATAAAAATAATCTCTGCAGGAAATGATTGGCTTTTGGATAATCCAGGTGCACATAACCTAATTTTAACAAATACTAGCTTAGTGTCACGTTGAGTTTATTTCTTAAATAAATTATTTTTAATTTTTATTATTTTTTATATATAATGATTATAAAATATTTTTTTGAATTTTAATTTAACTTATTATAAAATGATTACAAACTTTCCTTAAACAAATAATTATCAAACTTTACAATTAAATATTAGTAATATGTTTTTTTTTGTTGTTTTTAATTTAATATTTAATTTATATAGTTTTAAATTTAATATTTAGCTTTTATTTTCAATCTTTTGACATAAAATAGTTGTATATTAATAAGTTACCATAATAGTTTTTTGTTTTTAAAGGTAACTTAATAATAAGTATATATATATGTCGACGTCGGGAAAAAATTCGCGAGTCGGGTCACAATTCGGATCTTTCCCTCTTCTTAAGTTATCTCTATCCTTACTCTTTTTATTGTGAAAAAAGGTTTTGAAGGATTTTTTAGGAAAATGCCAACATTTATCATGTCGACGATTTGAACGTTTTACATAGTCAACAGTTGGTAGATTTTGACATTGTTGTACCAACTCAACCGAGTTTTGTTTGAAAAGAGGTTTAATTGCTGGACACTGTCGAAATTTGATCTTTGAAACTGAAGTTTTGAGTTCGAGGGCTTGGTTAAGTGTGGGGAAGGTGTTAGGCACCCCACAACTTCCGTGTAAACACAGTACCGCATCTTTTCAATATTTTCCTTAAAAACTAAAATGTGTGTGTGAATACTGTTTGAAAATTGGGCCTATGTTTGATTGAAAGTATGTTTATGCATCGTTGAACCTATATACGAAGGGTTTGATTTGATTTGTAAAAAGTCTTTGATTTGTAAAAGTGTTTGATTTGATTTGCAAAAGTTTCTTTTTACGAAAAAGATTATTGAGTGATGTTTTGAAAGAAGACTTTTAAACCCTTACGCTAACATAGAAATTGAAGCATATTGATACTTCAGTTTTATCTTTTCAGCCTTAAGGCTCAATTTGAAAGGTGATTGTCGGGCTGCGAAGCATCCTCGACCACAAAATATATACAAATGTTGGTCTTCCTTATGGGCATGATAGCCATCGGAGGGACTCTGACACGACAAACTATTATTCTCATTACGTTGAGACCTTAAATCCGGATAACCGTTTTAAGATTTTTTGTATGTACATTTTTACAGAAAAACTAGCAGAGTATATTTGTAAAGTAGAGTTTGTCCATCGTGAAAATCAGATTCTGATCAGTTTTGATCATGAATCTCACGATTCCTAGGCTCATATATGGATGCCAATAAACCTGTACAGCTCAAATTTGTATAGAAATATATCCAAATAACGCCAGAACCAAGGGTTCATCAGTAAATCCTGGTTCGAACATAGTCGAAGCATCTCGTTCTCACTAGATAGCGATCTATGGGCTGCGAGGTAGCTTTTGTAAGACCCTAACTTTTATGAATAAAGATTTAATTTTCTTTATATATTATTTCGAAATAGTAAGGTGTTGATTGGATAAATGTAAAAAGTTATGGGTAAAATGTGCAAATATTTTAAAATGAGCAAGTTGTTATAAAATATTCATTGTTGTCGGGGAATATTCGTTTGGTCGTGGAATATTCTTGTTGTCAGAAAATATTCGTACGACGGCGCAGCTATTGTGGGCCCCACAACAGAATAACTGTCGGATATAGAAAGCGACAGAAATAACCTTTTTATAAATAACGGCGTAGTTGTTATCGTTAGTACTGTTGAAATACCTGGTGGTAAAAATACAGTAGTACGCGGTGTTGCACAGTAGCACACGGTATTGTACAGTATTTTGAATTATTGATTCTTACGTGAGAAGACACTTACTCAATTATTGTTACAGTAATTACTGTTCAATATTTTATATATTGATTCAATAATTTCATGATATTTTATCGGTTCAATAATTGCTACATTGATATTTTATATCAATAATTGCTACGTTGCTATGATTGATTCAATAATTGTCACTGCACAGTATTTCACATTATCAACTCAATAATTCATATTATTTGAATAATATTATTAGATAGCATTATTGACAATGTCTAAGGAAGTTCTGTCTAGGAGGGGTTATTTAATTGCACGCCAGTAAGGAGAAGTCCTTATTGGAAGGCCTCCTCTTTCTTGGGAACGACCTGGTTGTCAATATTGTAGTTCTGTAATATTATTTGTGAATAATTAATTATTAATTTATATGATAAGAAAATATTTATTTTGTGGATATAAAGGAAGGAATTAGTGCTGATGTGTTTTTATCAGTATTTTGGTGTGAAAAATCATCAATTTATGAATTTTGGATAACTTATGTTTAGAATTTGGAAAAAGTTCCTTCTACAAAGTTGTAGAGAATTAAATTTTTTATGGAAAGGACATAAAATTTGTATTTTTCTGATAAAAGGGCTATTTATTATGAATTATTGAATTTTTAAAAAATAAATATTTTTAAAATAAAATAGTGGGCCCCACTTTTGGTTGTTTTTGGAAAAATTCTGAATTTTCAAAACTTACGAGGCGGTTGGAAAAAAAAATTATTTTATTAATTTAGTCTATTTTGGCATCCTAAGCTTTTCCTATAAATAGGGTGCTTAGGTTAGAATTGAAAATCACACCAGAATCAGAAGTTTTCTCTCTCTATAATATCGAGCGTATTTTTGTGAGTATTTAGATACTTTGAGTATTACTATTCAGTGCAAGTTTTCTTCGGTATTATATCCGATATTCCAGTCAGAAATACTATTCTTTTGAGGTAAGGGATGTTATTTTTTTTGTAAATGATGTTATTCTTTTCAATATCATTATACCAAAATATTGGCATGGATTTTATTATGAAATTCTTATTTTTTTCGTCGGGGTTACTATTCACGTATACGGGACTATTCACGTATACGACACTATTCACAGAAAAATTAAATTTTCTTCTGTTTGTCCAAATTGCTTGTTAAGGTTCTTATCTTTGATTGGATCTAAGTTTTGAGCTTTATTCTTGAATTTTGCTCCACAATTGATTATTACGAAGTATTTTTGAATTGGATATATTAAAATCCGAATACTTAGTCTTTGTCTTTTATCTCACTGGATTCGTTCTTTAAAATATTTTTCATCATCCTTAGTCCTAAAAGGTGATATAACTGAATATCTTTGGCCTGTAGAGCAATGATGAATGATTACCTGATGAATATCTTTGGCCGTAGTGCAAAGATGGACAGGTGTTGAGATGAACATGACCACTGGTGATATAAATAAATATCTTTGGCCCGTAGTGCAAAGATGAATATTTGATTTGCGATATATATTGAATGATATTACAGGGATAAAATATTGATCATAGAAGATAATAGACTTCATTCTCTACCTAACTCTTCTAATGAATGATTATTTCCGCTGCGAATATTGATCTAAAACTTGTTGTAAATAATATTTTATCTGAATTGTTGAAGACTAACGATAATTTATTTTTCCATTATCTTAGTTATAATATTCTTTACTGGGCTAGTTGAGCTCACCCTTTTCATCTATTGTCCTCTTCAGGAAATGAGAATGTTGCGGGAACTAGTCGGGGGACAGAGTGATGGTCCGAGTTAGAGCAGTAGTAGTCATCGCTATTTTTGTAAAATAGTGAGATAATAATTGTAATAAATAAAGAATGAATTTGAAAGTTGATATTTCGTATTATATACGATTTGTATTGATACTCACAGTTGTGTGGTCGTATTTTGCACGACTGTGTGATATAAAAGTTTGTATTTGAATTCTGTACCATGTATTTGGCAACTCAGAATGGGTTGGGTTGACTGGACCTATTTTGGGGGCGTCACAGTTGGTATCAGAGCTTAGGGATATGTTCTCTGACGGAGATCTGGGAATAGAACTAGGAGGGGAGAGACGAGTAAATCCTTCGCTAGTGTGTCCTACCTAAGCTTATGTAGTATTTAATTGGTCAGTCAGAGCATAGGGTTATTATGTGATATGTTAATTTGTTTAATTAACCCTTGTTTTATGGCAGTATTTGTGAATGGCAGCTGAGAATGTTAACAATGAAGTGAATGAGACCGTGGAGACACCTTTAATCACTAACCAGGAGAACGTGCAACAAGAAAGCAATGTTCATCCTGAAAACAACGCTGGTCAGACGATAAACGATGAGATGTTTAGAAGTTTTTTGTAGTTCATGCAAAACCAGACGAGGGAAACTCGTGTGCAAAATACAGGTGGAGATAATAACAACACGCGAATTGTCACTGCCAAGCAGTTCAAAGAGCTGGGACCACCAGAGTTTTTGGGAAAGCCGGATCCGATCAAGGCAGAGACGTAGGTTAAGCAAATTACCAAGATATTTGATGTCTTGGGATGCACGGAGGAACAGAAGGTTCCATTTGCCACCTTTATGTTCCGAGGAGAGGCAGATTACTGGTGGGAGTCTGTGAAGCGTACCCAGCCTGCCGCACTCAAGATGTCTTGGGAAGCGTTCCAGAAACTATTTAATGACAAGTACTTTCCTGAAAGTATTCGTCATATGAAGGAGGTATAGTTTATCAGATTGGAACAAAACAACATGACGGTATCCCAGTACGAGGCTAAGTTCGCGAAGTTGTCCAGGTTTGCACCTCATTTGGTGGAAAATGAGGAACGTATGACGCAGATGTTTCTAAGAGGTTTGAAACCCGAAATACGTCAATACCTCATTTCTCATAAATTTTCTCTATATTCTGATGTAGTGAACAGGGCCCAGTTGTTAGAACGAGATAATGATTATGTTCAACCAAGGGACAACAACCAAGGTCGTACCGGTGGCAGCAGTCATCGGAGCAATGACAACCAGCGGGGAGGAAAGTATGACAGAAGCGGTAATCACTCCGGTGGTAATCGTGCCATGATAGTAGGAAAAGCGAATCAGGGGGAGATTTCAAAAAGAGAAGGTATAACAATGAGAACGTGAAGACGTCAACATCAGCACCAGCATCAACTGTTTCTAGGGGAGGAGAACGACCACCGGTCGTATGCTATAAATGCGGGAAAGAGGGACACATCAGCCCAAACTGCCCACAATAATTCAAAGCATGCTATAACTGTGAAAAAGAAGGGCATATAGCTCGAGATTGTCCTATAGCGAAACCAAGTTCAGCGGGGGTAGTGATTCCAAAGGCGATTTCGGACAAGTCAAAGCCAGTAATTCTTGGAAGAGCGTTTGTAGTGACAGCCCAAAACGCGAGGAATCCACACGAGGTGATTATGGGTAAGCTAATCATAAACTCTTGCGAAGTTTACACCTTGTTAGATACCGGTGCTACCCATTCCTTTATTTCGCCTGCTTGTGCTCAACGTTTGAACTTGACTTCTGATAAATTAGACTTTGACTTATCTGTTGAAACTCTGTTGGGAGAAACCTTTGATTACATCCACAGTTTACAAATCTTGCTTGATTCAGATTGGTACCCTTACCTTACCTGTTGATCTTATATCTTTGAAAATACTTGCATTTGACGTGATTTTAGGAATTGGCTGGTTAACCACTTATCATGCCAAAATAGATTGTTTTCGTAGGGTTGTTAGTTTTCATATTCCTAATCAACCTGTTGTGCGAATCCAAACCACCAAACCACTAAAATCAGTCAATATCATTTCAAGTCACAAAGCTATTCGTTTATTGAAAAACGGATGTCAAGATTTCTTAGCACATGTCACTGATCTAAACCAGAATATATTAGGTTTGAATGATATTTCCGTTGGTAATGATTTTCCTTATGTATTTCTCGAAGAACTTCCCGGTCTACCCCCAGAACGTGAAGTTGAATTCTTTATTGACCTTGAACCCGGTACAAAACTTATTTCTAAAACCCCATATCGAATGGCTTCTATTGAACTTCAGGAGTTAAAGGTCTAACTACAGGAGTTGTTAGACATCGATTTTATTTGTCCTAGTACGTCTCCTTGGGGTGCTCCTGTTTTATTCATAAAGAAGAAAGACGGGAGTATGCGACTTTGTATTGACTATCGGGAGTTGAACCACGTCACCATCAAGAATAGGTATCCGCTACCTCGTATTGATGACCTGTTCGACCAGTTGCAAGGAGCACAATTCTTTTCAAAGATCGATCTTCGTTCTGGATATCATCAGCTGAAGATTAAAACTGAGGATATTCCAAAGACTGCTTTCAGAACTCGGTACGGGCATTATGAGTTCTTAGTCATGTCTTTTTGATTGACTAATGCTCCTGCTGCTTTCATGGATATGATGAACCGTGTATTCAAGGAGTATTTGGATCAATTCGTTGTTGTCTTTATTGATGACATCCTCATCTATTCTAAAAGCCGTGAAGATCATGAGCACCACTTGAAGTTGGTACTTCAAAAGCTTTGTGAGAACAAGTTATATGCCAAGCTGAAGAAATGCGAGTTTTGGCTTGAGGAAGTAGCATTCCTTGGGCACGTGGTATCGAAACGTGGAGTAGTCTGTTGACCCGACGAAGATTGAAGCAATACAAAGTTGGGAGCAACCTAAGTCGGTGACCGAAGTACGAAGCTTTTTGGGCTTAGCTGGTTATTATCGGAGGTTCGTAGAGGGATTTTCTCGAATCGCTACTCCATTAACTCAGTTGACTCGGAAAGATACAAAATTCGTTTGGAGCAAGGATTGCGAGAAGTGCTTCCAAGAGCTCAAGAGAAGACTTATCTTGGCACCTGTTCCGACAATACCATCTGGTTCGGATGGATTTGTTATCTACAACGATGCTTCGAGCAAAGGGTTAGGATGTGTTCTCATGCAACATGGGAAAGTCATAGCCTATGCGTCGCGACAACTCAAAGAATATGAGAGGAATTATCCTACTCATGATCTAGAGTTGGCAGCTGTCGTTTTTTGCGTTGAAGATCTGGAGACATTATCTGTACGGGGAGAAAGTTGAGATTTATACGGATCATAAGAGCCTTAAATATTTCTTCACTCAGAAGGAACTCAACATACGGCAACGACGTTGGCTTGAGCTATTGAAAGATTACGATCATACCATCCAATACCATCCTGGAAAAGCAAACGTGGTAGCTGACGCATTGAGTAAAAGATCATATGTGGGAACGAGTGCGATGATGTCAAGTATACGCGTAGAACCAGCTTTGATTGATAAAGTTAAAGCTGCTCAAGCTACGAATTCGGAGCTGATGAAGATGAAGAAGAGGGTGCAAGAAGGTGCCATTCCAGAAGCAAGAACCGATGAAGAGGGAATACTTCGAATCAACTCCAGACTTTGTGTTCCTAACGATTCTGACTTGAAGCATAGAATAATGATGGAGGTACACAACACACCGTTTGTAATCCATCCTAGTAGTACCAAAATGTATCGTGATCTTCGACATACATTTTGGTGGAGCAATATGAAAAGAGAGATCGCAGAGTTTATTTCGAGATGTTTAACTTGTCAACGTGCAAAGGCGGAGCATCAAGTGCCGAAGGGTCCATTGTAACCACTGGAGATTCTGAAATGGAAGTGGGAACATATTACGATGGATTTCGTTACAGGTCTTCCCAAGGTTTCTCAAGGCATAGATGCGATTTGGGTTATTGTTGATAGATTAACCAAGTCTGCTCATTTCTTGCCGATACGAGAGACTTATTCCCTTGAACGTCTTGCTCATATGTACGTGAATGAGATTGTGAGATTGCATGGCATGCCAGTATAGATAGTTTCGGATCGTGACCCCAGATTTACTTCACGATTTTGGATTAGTTTGCAAAAAGCTATGGGTACGGACTTACGATTCAGTTCGGCTTATCATCCTCAAACAGACGGACAATCGGAAAGGACTATTCAAACTCTTGAAGATCTATTGAGACTCTGTGTTCTAGACTTCAAAGGGAGTTGGGATAAGTACTTACCATTGGTGGAATTCTCCTACAACAACAGTTATCAAGCAAGTATAGGCGTAGCTCCATTCAAAGCATTGTATGGGAGAAAGTGTCGTTCTCCAGTATGCTGGGATGAGGTGGGTGAAGCAACATTATTGGGACCAGAGTTGGTACGTATGACTACAGAAAAGATTTAAATGATCCAGCAACGGATACAAACAGCACAAGGTCGACAAAAGAGTTATGCGGATCTTCATCGAAAGGACGTGGAATTTAATGTTGGGGATCATGTATTGTTACGTGTTGCTCCATGAAAAGGAGTTACGAGATTCGGGAAGAGAGGAAAGCTCAACCCACGATTCATTGGTTCATTTGAGATCCTTGACCGAGTAGAAAATGTGGCTTATAGACTTGCTTTACCTCTAAGCATGTCTCGTGTGCATATTGTTTTTCACATATCCGTATTGCGTAAATATGTGAAAGATCCAAACCGCATTATTGAGTTAGAACTAGACGAGATAGCCGAAGATTTAACGTACGAGGAGGTACCTGTCAAGATATTGGATAGGAAGGAGCATGTCCTACGCTCGAAAATTATACCTCAAGTTAAAGTTTTGTGGAGAAACCATGCTATTGAGGAAATGACCTGGGAGTTGGAATCAGAAATGAAAGCAATGTATCCTCACCTTTTCGACATACCAGGTACGTACGTCAATTTCGAGGACGAAATTTCATAAGGAGGGGAGAATGTAAGACCCCAACTTTTATGAATAAAGATTTAATTTTCTTTATATATTATTTCGAAATAGTAAGGTGTTGATTGGATAAATGTGAAAAGTTATGGGTAAAATATGCAAATATTTCAAAATGAGCAAGTGGTTATAAAATATTCATTGTTGTCGGGGAATATTCGTTTGGTCGTGAAATATTCTTGTTGTTGGGGAATATTCGTACGACGGCGCAGCTATTTGTGGGCCCCACAACGGAATAACTGTCGGATATAGAAAGCGACAGAAATAACCTTTTTTATAAATAACGGCGTAGTTGTTACCGTTAGTACTGTTGAAATACCCGGTGGTTAAAATACAGTAGTACGCAGTGTTGCACAGTAGCACACGGTATTGCACAGTATTTTGAATTATTGATTCTTACGTGAGAAGGCACTTACTCAATTATTGTTACAGTAATTATTATTCAATATTTTATATTATTGATTCAATAATTTCATGATATTTTATCGGTTCAATAATTACTACGTTGATATTTTATATCAATAATTGCTACGTTGCTATGATTGATTCAATAATTGTCATTGCACAGTATTTCACATTATCAACTCAATAATTCATATTATTTGAATAATATTATTAGATAGTATTATTGACAATGTCTAAGGAAGTTCTATCTAGAAGGAGTTATTTAATTGCGCGCCAGTAAGGAGAAGTCCTTATCAAAAGACCCCCTCTTTCTTGGGAACGACCTGGTTGTCAATATTGTAGTTCTGTAATATTATTTGTGAATAATTAATTATTGATTTATATGATAAGAAAATATTTATTTTGTGGATGTAAGAACCCGAATTTTCAGATATTATTAAATAAGAATTTAATAAATAAAATTCTTAAACTGTGAGATGGGTTCGAATAAGAGTATTTTTATGTGATATAAGGTATGTGGTATTATATTACATAGGATAATATGGACTATGTAATATGTGTTTTATAAAAATATTATTAATATATATTTGTTACTTAGCGTAGAGACGTTTCAGTTGAGATAAAGGAAGTGGATAAATTCATATCGATATTAAATAATTTATATAGTTATTTTATCATAGTAAGTTGGTGACATTAAATATCCTTAATGTATAAATCACCATATTTTTGTGTATGTGTATTAATAACTAGTATGTTTATAATATAAGTTATTAATAGCACTTAAGCTATCCGTGAATAGGTTTGGATAGTGAAGCATGAGTTAGTTAAGGAATTAACTAATAAGAATAAATATTAGTTAATTTAAGTTGGGAGTTATATTATGGAATAATATAATGAGAGTATTGAACCTTAATTAACTATGATGATATAGTACAGTATTTAATTTACTTAAGTAAAGGAGTGAATTAATAAGTGTGTTGAATTTATAATTATAGTTGATACTTTTTATATATATTACATATTTGCTATATGTAAATAAATTGATAGAAATAATTTATTATAATAGAAAATAAACTTATTTCCTATTTTCTATATATAATATATGTACATGTGTTGTACATGTAATTATTCGATATTATATTATATTATAATATCTTGAGTAAATAAATAAAGTATTTTCTAATAATGAATATCTTTACTTGGAGAAAACATAATATTTTATGATATGGCTAAATACATAATGTTAAATGTATTTTCAAGGGAGTTTAATTAATAAAAGGAAACTAAGTTATTTTTAATATATTAAATAACTTAAGTTATTATGTGATCGTGAATATTATTATTTGAATAATTAATAGAGTATATATATTAATTACTATAAGCATAAAGGTTATACTTATTATAAGTATAATTAATTGAAGTAGTTTAGCATTTTAATAGCTTGAGTTATTATATTACCGTAAAGGTTATATAGAATATTGGCGTATTTCCATTCACGATATATTTATATATGTGAACCTTGTGACTTAATAGTTCTAATTATATTGAACATGTTATAAGTAGTAAGCGATGGGAATAGTATTAAGTTTGAGATTAAACTTGTGAGAAATGCCTTGTGTGGCACGATAATAGATTCGGTAATGAATTGATTAATTCGAAGATGGAAGAATTATTAATTAAACAATTAATCTATATTAATTGTTATTATAATAATATGTTGAATTATTATTATTGCGAGTGATAGCATGATAATAAGTATATTTGTTATAAATATAATAAGATTTATATTTATTTATTGTGATAATTAACTATATAAATGTTAATTAATTGTTATGAAAATTATAATTCCATTGATTTATGAGATATAGATTAATTAATATTATTATTAATTAATTGATAAGATAAGTAATTTATTAAATTCTATGTGCAACCATGCGATATTAAAGTATAACGTATAGTAACTAACTATATATTGTACGAAATATAAAGTGCAATATGACTATGTTATTTATGAATATAAACTATATAGTAAAGTTTATTGAGTTGTAAGAGGTGCATGAAATGAGGGTGTGATAATGTGTATATTAAGTATACAATAAAATAATATATCATAGATATATTGTAAACAATTATTGAATTTACTAATAGAGGAGACAATACACTGTGATGGTACCCGATAGAATTATATTCGGCATTAATAAGATGTACATGGATTATATAATTGAATATATGTATCCCTACTTGCTACATTGTAATATTAGTTATATATTGAAAGTACATTGCGACTCAAATTATAACCTAAGTATATGTTATGTGTATAATAAGTTAAGTGTTGTGTGTTGCTAGAATGCTGAGTATGTGCATTGTCCCATAATGAGAGGCACATTTCCCTCTCACGTGAATAACTCAATTGCTAGTCTACTCCCTATTGCTCTCAAACTCAGCATTCCATAGCAAATGATGAGCAAGGGTGAGGAATTCATGATGATTTCCAACAACTACTCACCAACTAATTACCTACCACTCTATAACTTCTATGCAATTCATTCATCTGTTAGTTTAATTTGGAGGATGGAAGCATTGATTGGGTTTTCATTCCTCTATATATTGGGGCTCTCCTTCTTCAATTTCATTTGCTGAGAATTTTTCCACATATAAGATATAGTGTAAATGCTTCGAATTAGTTTGAGTATTGAGAAGGATTCTAGAGGCAGTATAGAACCCATTTGGCAGTAAACCAAATTGCAGAGGTATATTACCATCTTTGTTTTTCATTATGTAAAAGTTCTAAGTTTTGGATTCTTGAATTTAACATGAATGGATTAATTATTAAGTTAGAATAAGTTTGTTAAGTATTTTATGAGTTATATACATGTTAGAACTATTATATAGTTGCTCAGAATCGATTTGCTGTAGAAAATTCTGAGTTTGGGCTGGTTTCTGCCGAAGCAGAACAATTCCTAGACTGGCCGGACACCGGCGCAGCTGCGCCGGGTTTATGCCTGGGAGCTGCGCAGCTGCGCAGCTGCGCAGGGTCCTGGCTTTTGTTTTCTGTTTTCTGTTTTCTGCAGCAGCCTGCTATGTGATAACTTATTATTTAAGACAAGCATGAAAACTGGTATAACTCCTATAAACATGTTCCTTGATACAACATGAATGTTTATGGCCATAATAGCATACACTTTTGACAAAAAGCTTTCTAGATTAGAAGTGAACTTAGAAATGATTAAAGTGAACTTCATCACAAATATTTCATGTGAGCATTCTGATTTTTGTGAACATGATCATATAGTCTATATTGACATAAAATGTACGTTTAAAGTGTTGAATAAACTAACATACGTGATTTCAAGATTCAAACGATTTCAAAGAGAAACTAAAGAACTTTTTGAAGCGAACTTGACCAAGACTTATGTCTTTTAGATTCTGACCATTTGACTACGTGTATGTGACTTATATATGTGTTCTAATATATGAGAGTCATGGCTACGAGGTACTCTGCATATACTAAGTTACCTTTGTTGACTTAGTGTAATTTTTATGAAAACTTAGAATGTGAAGGGTAATAGCATCCAACACCGTGTGAGTTACATTATGATCATACAAGCATGTATATTAGGATTTTATTATACCTATAGACATGTTAATATAAGCATCATGAGATGAAACATGGATTTCACCTATGCACGCATATTCAAGAAAATGAAATTTCTAAAGTATAAACTAAGTGATTAACATATACATGTGTGATATACGCACGAGCATGCATACTTAGTATTGTTTAGCCTTGTGATGTGTTGATATGACTTTAGTAATGGACCATTAGTAACGTGGGCTTGATTTGTTTAAAGTTTATCGACATATTTCCTTAATTGGATTAGGATAAGCATGCTAGGTTTCGAACTTGAAATTATAATCATAGAGCATGCGTATTAATTAATATCAGTAACTTGAATGATAATGATTGAACTCGGGTGATCCAGCAGAATGAAAGGTCATTTCTGGTTTGACCAGTGAGTGGCGCAGCTGCGCCACTCTTAAGGCCAATACCTGCGCAGCTGCGCCAGCCTGTTTTCAGGATTTGTGCAGTCTGTTTGTTCTTGATTTTGTAGTAGAATTGTATTATTACTTAAACTGCAAATCATGGTCTGACCCCTACTAGTTTATGACTATATGATAAACATAATAACCTTGCATGACTAGTTTAAAATATGACAAGGATTTTGAAAGGAGAAACTTAGAAAAGTTTGAATGTAATGGTTTCGATAAGGTTTGAGAAACATGAAAGCAATATAGATCATGTATTTATGAGCTTTAAATACGTGTCGAACACATAGCGAGTCGAGTAAAGGTGTATGAATGTTGATATTAAAAGTATACCTAGACTAGCTATTATAGGAGTATTTTATGAAAGTGAAACAAGGTTCTCAGAACCAAGTTAGACAACAATGTAACCTTTATTATTACATTGAGAATGTGTGGATACATATAACTAATGAGTGTGATCTCTATGGTTAATATAACTGTGTAGGATTACACAAAGTGCAGAGATTCTTAAGCAGTTAAGTCGTAGTTGTTAAACTACGAATCAGGCAAGTCTTTTAGTTCCTATTTGATATATGAATTCAATAACTGTTAGTTGAATTATATTATGCTGTGATAATGTGAACTTATATATGAACTGTATATGAGATATAAATGAGATTGAAAGTTGATATTTGATGATATACTTGTTATGTGAAAAGTAACATGCGTAGTAAATATAAACTGTTTATAAATGCATGAACTGAGTATGATGTTGTATGCTATGTGATGCATGAGGACTGTTAGAATTGCTGAGCTGTCGAGCTCACTCTTGCAAATAACCACTTTTGCAGGTTAAGGATTCACGGTAAAGATTTCGTGCTTCTTGATTGATAAAGATAGATAGTATTGCATTGAAGAATATTACTTAGATTATTGTCTGGACCATGTTTAGATTCTAGATGATGTACTCGATAGTTGCTTACACTGTTTAATACTTGTTGTATTGTAAGAATGTATTAATTAATACATAGAGGATATCGAGTTGAGCTGTAAATATTTATACGATAACTCAGATAAGAAGGAATCATATTATATAGTTGATTCAAGATTTGTAATTGGTATCAAAGTTATGGAATCAATAAAAAGATTTTTATTCAAAGGATATTGAAAAGTTTAAATTATTCCGTATTTTAGTAATATCGAATATGATGTAAAGACGAGATCTTGGATATGAATAGAATTTATATTCTAAATTGTAATAAACAAAGTTGTATTCTTTTACTAATGATTAAAAGATGTAATAGTTTAACGATAGTAGTATCGTGACTGCACCGAATTCGAGGTTTCGAAGGAACGTGGATTTGAGGGCGTCACAGTGGATATAAAGGAAGGAATTAGTGCTGATGTATTTTTATCAGTATTTTGGTGTGAAAAATCATCCGTTTATGGATTTCGGATAATTTATGTTTGGAATTTGGAAAAAGTTCCTTCTACAAAGTTGTAGAGAATTAAATTTCCTATGGAAAGGACATAGGATTTGTATTTTTCTGACAAAAAGGCTATTTATTATGAATTATTGAAGTTTCGGAAAATAAATATTTTTTAAATAAAATAGTGGGCCCCACTTTTGGTTGTTGTGGAAAAATTCTGAATTTTCAAAACTCACGAGGCGGCTGGAAAAAAAAAAATTATTTAATTAATTTAGTCTACTTTGGTATCCTAAGCTTTTCCTATAAATAGGGTGCTTAGGTTAGAATTAAAAATCACACCAGAATCAGAAGTTTTCTCTCTATATAATATCGAGCGTATTTTTGTGAGTATTTAGATACTTTGAGTATTACTATTCAGTGCAAGTTTTCTTCGGTATTATATCCGATATTGCATTAAGAAGTACTTTTCTTTTGAGGTAAGTGATGTTTTTTTCTTTTGTAAATGATGTTATTCTTTTCAATATCATTATACCAAAATATTGGCATGGATTTTATTATGAAATTCTTACTTTTTCTGTCGGGGTTACTATTCACGTATTCGACACTATTCACGTATACAGCACTATTCACGAAAAAATTAAATTTTCTTCCGTTTGTCCAAATTGCTTGTTAAAGTTCTTATCTTTGATTGGATCTAAGTTTTGAGCTTTATTCTTGAATTTTGCTCCACAATTGATTATTACGAAGTATTTTTGAATTGGATATACTAAAATTCGAATCCTTAGTCTTTGTCTTTTATCTCACTAGATTCGTTCTTTAAAATATTTTTCATCATCCTCTGTCCTAAAAGGTGATATAACTGAATATCTTTGGCCTGTAGAGCAAAGATGAATGATTACCTGATGAATATCTTCGGCCGTAGTGCAAAGATGGACAGGTGTTGAGATGAACATGACCACTGGTGATACAAATGAATATCTTTGGCCCGTAGTGCAAAGATGAATGTTTGATTTGCGATATATATTGATTGATGTTACAGGGATAAAATATTGATGGACTTTTAAATCATAGAAGATAGTAGACTTCATTATCTACTTAACTCTTCTAATGAATGATTATTTCCGCTGCGAATATTAAGCTAAAACTTGTTGTCAATAATATTTTATCTGAATTGTTGAAGACTAACGATAATTTATTTTTCCATTATCTTAGTCATAATATTCTTTACTGGGCTAGTTGAGCTCACCCTTTTCATCTATTGTCCTCTTCAGGAAATGAGAATGTTGCGGGAACTAGTCGGGGGATAGAGTGATGGTCCGAGTTAGAGCAGTAGTAGTCCTCGCTATTTTTGTAAAATAGTGAGATAATAATTGTAATAAATAAAGAATGAATTTGAATGTTGATATTTCGTATTATATACGATTTGTATTGATACTCACAGTTATGTGGTCGTATTTTGCACGACCGTGTGATATAAAAGTTTGTATTTGAATTCTGTACCATGTATTTGGCGACTCAGAATGGGTTGGGTTGACTAGACCTATTCTGGGCGCGTCACAGCTTTGATAACTGAAACTAGAAAAATGCTAGATTTAAATAAATCTCAGCCATTCTAGCTTTTCGATTTTGTCTGGACCTATTTTGAACTGTTTGAAAGCTAGAGTTGGCAAGATTTAAATAAATCTAGTTTGCCCGCAGAAATGTTAATGCCGATTCAAATAAAATGAATATTTAAAGTAATAATTTAATAAAAATAAGTAAAGCAATATATATATATATATATATATATATATATATAATTATGTATACAAAAGTTGTAAAGGGTGATGGATTTTTACACCAGTGCCCGGACTAGAATTGAAATACATATATATTTATAAAAGCTGTATAAAAATCACGGAATGATCCAGGCTGGACAGAATTGAAATATATATATAAAACAGTAAAAGGGCGATGGGTTTTCACGCCTGTGCCCGGACTGAAATATAAATATATATAGAAACGTAGCCAACCAGGACTGAGAAGATAACCCAATATGGTGAATGGTGAAAAATAGTAAAAAGGCCACAAAATGATACAGGCCAAACTGGAATGTATATATATATATATATATATATATATATATATAGACAAAAAAGTAGTCAACCAAGACTGAAAAGATAACCCAGTGTGGTGAATGTTGCTTATATATGCATATATATATATAAGCAGTAAAAAGGCCACAGAATGATCGAGGCCGAACTGAAATATAAATATATATATATAGACATAAAAGTAGTCAACCAAGACTGGAAAGATAACCTAGTGTGGTGAAGGCTGCTTATATATGCATATTTATATATAATAGCAGTAAACTACCGCGGATTTGACATCCAGGCTTGACGGAATTGAAAAATTAGTATATATATAGTCAAATATATACAAAAAAAAGTCGAACCCGGACTGAGAAGATAACCCAGTCCGACGAAGTTGCTAATAACGAAGAGGCAAGTATATAAAGGCTGCCGGAAGAGACGGATCGTTAATTCGAGTTGTAGAAATGGCAGAAAATGCGTTTATGTACAAAAATATACTAAAAGTTGACAAAAACGGCCACAGAATTGAGTTCCGGACATATTTAGAAAACGAAATTTGATATGCAAGTGTATAAAAGTGCGAAGAAGTAATAATAACTTTTTGATTATAAAAATACTCACAATGGACTGTTGCACTGGCTTTTTGCCAAATCGTAGGCTTTAAATGTTCGAATCTATTGGTTATTTTCTGATATGTGATATTATGTGGGTATATCTACAGTGTTAGAGTGAAAAAATTTCGGTTTAGAAGACGAGAAAATAGTCAGAAAACCAAATTGGTAGGGGTTCAGAGCGTTTTCAAATTCTTGAAATGAGAGGGGGGTGCACCTCTATATATAGGCCAGGTAGCCTCCACTCTACCTGCTGCTGCCGTAGGTAGAGGTGCGGCTCCATGTGGCAGGGCCCACATGGCGGGTCTCGTCGTCTCGAAGTACCTGCACTTCGAGCAACGCGAGGTCTGATTCAAAACTTTTTAACTTTTGATCGGAGCGTTCGTTTGAGGCGTGCTATACCTTTCCGGAAATCCCTCGCCGAGAGTGTCACGATGACATGGGATAAAATATTTTTTGGGTCCAAGAAGACGGGTTCATAACCAGGTATTCGATTTCGCGCAGTTTGTCCGTTGAGCTGTTTTACGCTGTTTGCACTTGGGATCATTGTTATGGTTAATTTTGACCTTGTTGGCATCAATTCGGCTTAAGTTTAATTGAATCAGCTTCGAGTTGGTAAAATAACCGTTTTACCCCTCCCGGGGTTGCCTTTAGTGTCGGCATGAACTTCGGTTGACTTCTTGGAGTTGTTTCCAAGACTTGGATCCCATTCGAGTCTGTTTGTCCTCAGTGTTGTTTCTGAGGTTGACTTGGTCGCTCTAGGTTTTCCTCTGGAGATGTTGTGATGCTTCAGGATTGTTTTCGAAGTTGACCTGACTTCCCGGGTTGAGACCGGGGATGACCTGTACCTCTCGGGTTGAGATCGGGGCTGACCTGTACCTCTCGGGTTGAGACCGGGGCCGACCTGTACCTTCTGGGTTGAGACCGGGGCCGACCTATACCTCCCGGGTTAAGACTGGGGCTGACCTGTACTTCTTGGGTTGAAATCGGGGTTAACCTGTACCTCCCGGGTTGAGACCGGGGCTGGCCTGTACCTCCCGGGTTGAGACCAGGGCTGATCTATACCTCCCGGGTTGAGATCGGGACTGATCTGTATCTCCCGGATTAAGACCGGGGCTGATCTGTATCTCCCGGGTTAAGACCGGGGCTGATCTGTACCTCTCAGGTTAAGACCGGGGCTGATCTGTACCTCCCGAGTTGAGACCGGGGCTGACCTGTACCTCCCGGGTTGAGACCGGGCTGATCTGTACCGCCCGAGTTGAGATCGGGGCTGACCTGTACCTCCTGGGTTGAGACCGGGGCTGACCTGTACCTCCCGGGTTGAGACCGGGCCTGACCTGTACCTCCCGGGTTGAGACCGGGGCTGACCTGTACCTCCCGGGTTGAGACCGGGGCAGACCTGTACCTCCCGGGTTGAGACCGGGGCTGACCTGTACCTCCCGGGTTGAGACCGGGGCTGATTTGATGGCCCAATATTGAGACCGGGGTTAGATTGACGGCCCGGTATTGAGACCGGGTTGAGTTGACAACCCGGTATTGAGATCGGGGTTGAATTGATTGCCTGGTATTGAGACTGGGGTTGATTTGACGACCCGATATTGAGACTGGGATTGAATTGACGGCCCGGTATTGAGACCAGGGTTGATTTGACGGCCCGGTATTGAGACCGGGGTTGATTTGATGGCCCGATATTGAGACCGGGGTTGAGTTGAAGGCCCCGTATTGAGACCGGAGTTGAGTTGACGGCCCGGTATTGAGACCGGGGTTGATTTGACGGCCCAGTATTAAACCGGGGCTGAGTCGACGACCCGGTATTGAGACCGGGGTTGAATTAACGACCCGATATTGAGACTGTGGTTGATTCAAAGGACAATTTTACCTCCTACAGTGTTAGTAACAGGGAAAGAAAATTTTGAGTGTCTACAGATGCCCCTATTTATCATGTTCATGCAATGGAATGAAATGGACAGGATAAAGATTAGTATACACGGGAAATGTACAGGCAAAGGGGAAGCAATGCATGGCATGATATGCGATGAATGTTAGATACCTTTGAGGGGGTAGGGTTATCATTGATTTGATCACGTTAGCTTCTGATGAGGATAACGTTATTCATGATAACCCTTGGGGGGCATTGTTAGCCGGTTGCTGGTAGGACATCCACTGACAGGTTATCAGAGTTAGGCTGCTGTCTCGTTCTGCTGGGGATGTCACTAATAGGCTACCGCGAACTATTTTCGTCACTTTCTAATGGGGATGATGTCATCCATGATAGCCTAGGTGACTCTGATGGGGATGACATTATTGTCGCCGAGTTATTCCAATGAGTGCTCCCGATGCCTATCTTGACGATAATTTGCACCGGTAGTTTTCCACAGTAAGTTGAATCCCCACTTCATTTCGGTGCTCCCTTTGAGGATGTGTATAACAGATTCCATCATCGGAGATGGACTATTATATTGCTTCTGTCACCGGATCCCTTCCGACGCTTCGTTGGGGTTGAGCCAACGGCCGAACTGTCTTGGTCTGTACCCAAAACTTCGCTGGGGTTGAGCCAACGGCTGGACTGTCACCGGTCTGTACCCGACGCTTCCCTGGGGTTGTGCCAACGACTGAATCATCGGTCAGTACCCGACGTTTTGCTAGGGTTGTGCTAACGGTTGATCTGTCATCAGTCAGTACCCGACGCTTCGCTGGAATTGAGCTAACGACCGAACTGTCATCGGTCAGTACCAGACACTTCGCTGGGGTTGTGCCAACGGTTGATTTGTTATCGGTCAGTACTCGCCGCTTCGTTGGGGTTGTGCCAACGGTTGATCTGTCATCGGTTAGTACTCGACGCTTTGCTGGGGTTGAGCTAATGGCTGAACTGTCATCGGTTAGTACCCGACACTTCACTGGGGTTGTACCAACGGCTGAACTATCATTGGTCAGTACCTGACGCTTCGCTGGGGTTGTGCTAACGGTTAAACTATCATCGGTCAGTACCCGACACTTCGCTGGGGTTGTGCCAACGGCTGAACTGTCATCGGTTAGTACCTGACGCTTCGCTGGGGTTGTGCCAACAGTTGATCTGTCATTGGTCAGTACCCGACGCTTCGCTGGGGTTGTTCCAACGGTTGAACTGTCGTCGGTCAGTACCCGACGCTTTGCTGGGGTTGTGCCAACTGCTGAACTGTCGTCGATCAGTACCCGACGCTTCACTGGGGTTGTGCCAACGGCTGAACTATCATCGGTCAGCACCCGTCGCTTCGTTGGGGTTGTGCCAACGGTTGAACTGTAATCGGTCAGTACTCGACGCTTCGAAAGTGGCAGTTTTCGACAGTTTTGCGCAGGTTTTGGCAGTATTCTTCATCATTGATCCCCGAACATTGCTTTGCGATGAATACCAAGGGTTTTCAGAGAGTTCCCCTTTCTATCAGGATTACGCTGCTTAAACGCTGGATTTCAGGAAAAACCGCTCAATCGCGTAGCAATTTTTCTTTGGACTTGACTCGGCAGCTCATATAAAATCCATTTTAACTCGAACCGAACCGAGCCCGGGGGAGTGGGACCCATTCGGGGAGCCGCAGGTGGGCCCTCTTCCACCTGTGGCTTTATATTGGGCAGCGGGAGTTCATTTGAATCAATTTTATATCGAGTTTCAAACGGAATCCGATCTTCTTTTTCAGATCTACGGAGTTCGGGCAACCTTTTTTTGATTTCGGCAATTTCTACGTGTTCATCGCATCGCAGGTAACGTTTATGTCCTTTTTTCACAATTTTTGACCATTAAAAACATGTAAACCACGTAGGGGGCTCTTAGACGCAATATATGAAAAATGTATGCCTATATGACCTGCTAAATTTTTTTTGACTTCATATGTATGGATATTTGACTGTAATGAACGTTTTGATGTAAGAAAATTCAGATTCTGAGACAATCATGTTTTGCTGTTTTTTGATCAGTTTACTCATCCTTTTAAAGGCCTAGTGAGCCTGGATTTTCAACTAAAAATGTCCATGGTAATTTAGCTATTATGTGAAGTTTACTTTTGATTTATTTCATAAATATGAACTGTTCATGTTTTTGGGAAGGTGTGTTACTGAATGGCCACCTGGACATGCCTGTATGCATGCGGACAGTTTATTTTACAAAGGAGACTCTGGCGATTTTTTTTCAAAAGTTTAGGCATTTAAAAACATGCAATTTTGACTCTACTGGGGATTTTTTTGATTGACCCATGCAGGTTTTAGGATTTAGCTTTTTGAAAAACATGCAGTTTTGACTTCATTGGGTATTTTTGACTGACCCATGCATGTTTTTGAGACTTAGAAATGCATAGAGTACTGGTTTAAACTAATAAGCCACATGTTTTAGGCGTACCACACCATTTCTGAGGTGATTTGGAGGCTTTGTCCAGGTGATGGACCGAGATAGACGCGACAGTGCTAGGAGGGTAGTTTCAGGCATTAGACGGAGGCGAGCTTCTGATGTTCCTCAGCCACGTCCAGCTCGGTCGCCTCGTAGACTAGTAGAGTCGGTGATTCGTCCTGTACAGGACGAGCATCCGATTGATATTGATGATGAACATGCTTCTTTTGCTGCTCCTGCCCCTGCTCAGGCCCCACGTGTGGAGATTCCTGGCATTGTTGTGCCGACCCAGGATTTGCTGGGGGACTTGAGTGGTCATCCATCGAGATTTTTTCACGCCAACGAGGTGACTTGAAGTTTTCTTCTTTCTGGATTCTCTTTCTTTCTTTCTTTTTCCATTCTCGGGGCATATGTTTTTGACGTGGGTTGGTTTTTGATGCAGGTTTCCGACTTTACGCAGCCTCGAGGGAACTGGTTCAACGTGCACTCCCTGTACCATACTTTGTACCAGGACTACAAGGATATCGTTGATGGCTGGGGGTTTCAGGCCTTCTTCTCTATTCTTCCCCGCCGTTGCCTCTGGGGTATATGAGGTCTATGTCTGAGCGCTGGTTCCATCAGACTCAGTCCCTTCATTTGTTAGACTGTGAGGTGATGATGACCCCTATGGACTGGAGGTTCATCACCGGCATTGAGTTCGAGGGTGAGCCAGTGCCTGTCGTGGCTGACATCACACCTACTGCCATTCGATCCCTGCTGGGAGTCCCTACGATAGCGATCAAGGGTCGGACGGTCCGATCAGGTCCCTTGAGTATAGATGCCCAGAGTGGGGCTTTACTTGAGCCTCTGCCTGATGATCAGAGGGTTAGGGATCGCATCTTGAGGCGATTATTTCTGGTGATCATCAGGGGTTATTTTGTGGCGGACAACTCCTCGACGCTGTCCTTTGCTTTGGTCAGTGCTACCCAATATGTAGAGCACCTCAGTGACTTTGATTGGGGTTCCTACACCTTTGCCTATTTTCTTCGGGGCATGCGCATGCTTTCGAAGGGTTTGACGAAGGCTTGGTTAGGGTTCTACCCGTTTCTGCTGGTGAGTACATCTTTCTTGTACCTTTTTGATTTCTGCATTTATGTTTGTCAGTCTTGGTTACTGAGGACTTTTGATATTTACATGGCCAGTTCTGGGCGTATAAAAGGCTTCCTTACCTACGACCCGCCACTGTTTTAGGTCTGGAGACCTATCCCCGGGGACGGCGTTGACATCACTCCACTATGACGAAGGTCCTTGTTGCTGAGGGCTTTACCCATTCTCGCCTGCAGTTGGAGCTTTTGGCAGCCGGAGCAATCACATGGATCCCATACACCTCCAAGTTTTTGGTTGTTGGATTTATGGGAGGCTTCTCCACTGGTCGGGAGTTTGCATTGTCGACCCGCAGAGTCCCGTTATTGACAGAGGGTGGCTGGGAGCTCTATCTAGGATAGCGTGCTATCAGGAGAATTACGGGGCAGATCCGCATTCCCATTGTTCCTCCTGCTTGGCATCATTGGCCATTAATCCTGCCACTAACAAATATCCCTATGGACGGCATAGATGGCTTTACTCTATCAGATGGTCTTTACAGCCAGGAGTCATTTAGCAGCTGGCGGAGTCCTCGCACTATCGGGGCTCAACTCGTGCTACCCACTTTATGGCAGACATGGTGCCTGGGTCTGTGATGATTACAAACTGAATAGCTTGCCTCAGGGAGCCTACTTATTTGGACCAGATTACAGGACTGACCCAGGAGTTGGTGAGAGCTCATTTATTTATCAGGCATCTTGGCAGAGACCCTTCAGAGATATCTTCTTTTAACCCTTCCAGCTCAGGAGCGGGCCCCTCATCAGGTCTATTTTCTAGCAGTTTTACAGGGGTTGATCCTCCCTTGTACCTCCTAGACATGCCTAATGACCGCGACTTTGTGTCCACGGAGGAGATGGAGCAAGTTAACCACCTTAGCGTAGATGTTTTGGACCTTTTTGGATAGCTATTGTAGCTATATCTTTTGGTCGTCCACTGTTTTAGCTTTTGGGCTTCTGTGCCCCATTCTGATAAACCACTGTTAGTAGCTGGGTGGTGGTGCCCCATATCCTTGTACTTTTTCTTTTGCTTTATATTATCAAACATGGATGATGCCTACAGTAGATAGTTTATTGTAGATATGTATGATATTTCCTATCTATTGCATCATGTTTATCATCGTCATTATGCATGTATTATATCATGTGTATGCATTTAGACAGATGAGTTCAGATTTGACCCTTGGATGGTCTTGTGATACGGTGATACAGATATTGTCCTCTACCGTTAGTCGTATTGAGCACTTGCCACCATCTGAGGTGGCATCATCCTTGAGATCGTGGTACGACAGTCTGCCCTCCCCAGCTAGAGGGATAGTGGATCAGATGATGGGACATTCTTTGGCCCTCGTAGACTTTCAAGTACCATACTAGTTCATAGATGACATTTTATCCTGCTGGATACCCGATAGACAGGTCTTTCGCTTCGGGCATCATGAGTTGACTCCGACCCTTGAGGAGTACCAGCGATTTACTGGCTTGGCTTTCGAGGTGCTATGCGCTCGTACAACGATTAGTGATATAAGGAGACCGTTTATATGTATGTCAGGTCTTCGCCAGAGCGTAGTGATGGATGAGATCATCTCTGGACGTGTGATCTCCATCGACTTTTTGATTGATCGCTTTGGTGAGCTTGATAGTTATGATCGTCATGCCGGGATTTTATTGTATCGGCAGAGGAGTGACATTTGGCCAGGATAGACGTTTTGCTGATGTGCATCATAGCGTACATCTATATGCCGCTACGCTTGGACCATTTAGATGTGGGATTGATAGTTATGGTTCGGGCCCTTAGGCAGGGTAGCACCATCATCCCGATGATATTAGTTGAGATGCAGAGAGCAGCCACCTACTATAGTACCACCCGAAGGGGTTTTTCAGAGGCAGTTCGGTCTTGTTGTATATCTGGCTCATGTCCCACATTCAACCGATTGGATTTTTCAGGCATCAGGGGTATTATTTTTCCCATGATATAGCTATGTCTTACTCCTTCCAGCCCGAGGAGTGTACTGATGCAGAGACATAGTCAGCATTTTTGTCTAATATTGCGCATTCATTCTCGATTCTGCCATGCTCAGGGCTAGTCTCCCCTTATAGCTTCATCACCCACTCATCTGGTATGAACTATTTGCCCCTAGCGGGATTGAGGGGAGTGACTACTTATCATCCTCTGGCTGTTATGGGCTAGTTCGATCAGTTTCAGAGCCTGCATCAGTTTGAGGGGGTTGTTGATCAGAGGATGTCAGCTTCGTCTATGGCGTCTGCCGATTTGATTACGGTGTATGAGTGTTGGACTCATAGGGAGATGGCTGATTTCTCTAGTAGCCATCCAAACCGTTCTCCAGAGTACTCAGCGTGGTTGGGGCAGATATCGCATCAGCGGCATTCATCCAGTCAGCTCCGATAGTGGATTCAGACGGGGAGGAGCCTATGGAGGATCCTGAGTCTCCTACTGAGGATGAGTTATTCATAGGTCTGACAGCAGCACTACTTAGTGATCTGCCTATCATTTCTACTGGGACAGATCCGGCCTTGGCAGACTCCCTAGCTAGGATGACCTTTGAGAGAGATCAGGCTAGAGCGTTGATGTTGACTGCCCTGTCTGGCAAAGATATAGCTTTTGCGGAAAGAGATGAGGCTTGAGCCATTCGAGATATGGCATTGGTTGAGAGAGACGAGGCTCAATCTTCTCGAGACGCTGCTTTTGTTGATATTTAGGAGACATTGATTGCCAGAGACGCAGTTTTCGCAGCGAGGGATGAGATTCGATCTGCTAGAGATGCAACTTACGAGGATATTAAGGAGGTTTTGATTGCCAGGGATGCGATTTTTGTGGAGAGGGACGAGGCTATAGCTTCCCGAGATTTCCACATTACAGACAGTACTGCTCTCCGGTCTTATACTCATGATCTGGTTATCGAGATAAGTGCATACATTGATGTTCACAGTGCCACACTGCAAATGATTGTGGATGTTTTCACCCGTATGGAGGCTGAGGGTATTGCACTTGCAGCAGCTCCTCCATCTTCAGAGAGAGATGCCATGTTGGCTTTATTGGCCCACTTATCCATGAGTCCATAGACTAGCTGCACATACTAGATCAACCATTTTTGTCATGTACAAGACACTATGTATATATCAAACAGTATTATATATCAGAGAAATATATTTTAATTCACTTCCCTATTTGGATATGTATTGTCATTGCTGAGTGATTACCACTTCTTTCATGACTTGTTGTTGTTGATATATCTTGAGCTTCTCCTTGATGGACTGACAGTGAGATGTCAGAGAGTATCTCAGATAGGCCTGCTGACCAAGGAGGCTTGATAGGATTTAGGTTTTATACGGTTTTGGTGTCTTGGGACTAGTTTTTATTTGGTTTTTTTTTGAAGGTCAAACCGCACTGTAAATGGCTGAATACGTACTCCCGGGTTGAGGGAGATCAGGTCATTCGTAGTTTAATTTTTTTTGTGTGAGAGAGGTTTGAAAAGTATTTATCTTGGGTTTTTGAGTTTAGTTTGATGAGCTTTTAAATTTTTTGTTTGGTTTGACTGCACCAGAAATGACTGCCTACGTACTTTCGGGTGGAGGGAGATCAGGTCATTCGTAGTTCCGGCTTCTAGTGAAAATTAAACCTGATTTGATTTGTAGGGCTAGGACGCGGGTATGCATGCGTTTTAGACATAGTACCTTTTTATGGTGTCTGAATTGATGAGTTGGAGAAATTCGGTCCCGTCCATTTCTTGTAGTCTGATAGCTCCTCCTATCAATACTTCTTTGACAATGAAAGGGCCTTCCTAATTTGGGACGAACTTTCCTTTAGCTTCATCTTGATTGGCCAAAACTTTCTTCAGCACCAAGTCGTTTTCTTTGAACTGTCGTATTCGGACATTCTTGTTGTAGGATCGAGCAATCCTTTGCTGATATAACTGTCCGTGGAAAATGGCTGTAGCTCTCTTTTCATTTATCAGGGACAATTGGTGATACTAGTCTTACAACCATTGATCTTCATCCATCTGAGCGTCTATTAACACTCGCAAGGACTCCATCTCTACTTCTATGGGGAGGACTGCTTCCATGCCATAGACTAATGAATAGGGGTTAGCCTCAGTAGAGGTACGAATTGATGTCCTGTATGCGAACAGGGTTAGAGGCAGCAGGTCAGGCCATTGTTTGTGATTGGCGGACATTTTCTGCATGATCTTTTTGATGTTCTTGTTGGCCGCTTCGACTGCACCATTCATCTTGGGCCAATAGATGACGAAATTAAGATGCCTGATGTGGAACTTACTGCATAGTTCTCTCATCATCTGATTGTTCAGGTTCTTGGCGTTATCTGTTACGATCACCTTCGGTTGTCTATATCGACAGACGACATTATTTTTGATGAAACCAATGATGACCTCTTTGGTGACTTTGGGAAATGAGATAGCTTCAACCCATTTGGTGAAGTAATCGATCATGGTGAAGATGAATCGATGACCATTGTTGGATTTGGGTTCTACAGGACCGATCACATCCATTCCCCACATGGAGAAAGGCCATGGCGAACTCATGTTGTGTAGCTCATTTGGAGGAGCGTGTATGGCATTTCCATGTACTTGGCATTGAAATCACCTCCTGACATGATCATCACAATCAACTTTGAGCGAGATCTAGTAATGTACTGTTCTTAATATCTTCTTGGCCAACAGATGACCGCTCATGTGTGGACCACAGATTCCACCGTGGACTTCATCCATTAATCTTTGGGCTTGCTCTTTATCAAGGCATCTTAACAGGCCTATTCAAGCATCTCTTTTATAAAGTGCATCTCCGGTCAGATAGAACTTCATAGCCATCTTGTGAATCCACTTTCGTTCGAATTGGCTTGCCCCAGCGGGTGTAGATCTATCTCAAGAGATATTCCTTGATGTCTTGATACCAAGGCTGATTGACAGGAGGTATTTCATTTGATACTTATCTAATGTAATTCCCGTATGTTGGGGCTTTTTGATTTATAAATTTGATGCAGGAATCTCACTCCTATCGGATATGCGGATCAAGGAAGATAACGTCGCCAATGCATCAGCGAAGTCATTCCTACCCCGAGGAATATGGATGATGGTTATGTCTTCAAACTCCAGAGATATATTATTGACCTGCTGGTGATAGGGCAGCAAATGCAGTTCTTTGGTGTTATATATCCCAGTGGTTTGTTTGATGACCAACTCAGAGTCTCCAAAGACCAGTAAATGTTTGATACCCATGGATTGGGCTAGTTTCAACCCCATTATACAGCCTTCATACTTGGTTGTGTTGTTGGTGTTGCCAAATTAAAGTTTGGTAGCCACAGGATATTGTTCTCCTTTACCAGATATAAGGACTTCCCCAGCTCTGGCACCTTCCATGTTTACTGCTCCATCGAAATACATTTTTCATGGTTGAACTATATTCTCTTGCTGGAGTTGTTGAATTGTCATGATCCCATTGTCCGAAAAATAAGTTTCCAGGGGCTCGAACCCTCCTGAAGGTGCTTCATCTAATTGATCTGCAATGCCTTGACCCTTGATTGACTTCTGAGTTACGTAGATAATGTCAAACTGTTGTAGGATCAACTGCCATTTTGACAGTCGACAATTCAACATTGACTTGTTGAATACGTACTTCAGGGGATCCATGCGGGATATGAGGTAGGTCGTGTGCCCATGTAAATAGTATTGCAACCTCATGGCGGCCCATGCTATCGCACAACACGTCTTTTTGATCAGGGTGTACTTTTGTTCACCACTGCTGAATCTTTTACTGATGTAGTAGATGGCTCTCTCTTTACTACTATCATTCTTTTGTCCTAGCATGCAGCCCATTGCATTGGCATTGACGGACAGGTACATGAACAAGGGAACTCCATCCCTCGGAGGTACCAAGACTGGTTCTTCAATCAGCTGCTTCTTGATGGCAAGGAAGGCTCGTTGACAATCCTCATTCTATTTGGTGGAGGAATTCTTACTTAGTAGCTTGAATATGGGTTCACAGGTTGCTGTGAGCTGGGAAATAAATTGACTTATGAAGTTGATTCTCCCCAAAAACCCACATATCTCCTTCTCTGTTCGAGGTACTTGCATCTCAGTGATGCTTTGATCTTGGTAGGGTCTAGCTCGATGCCTCGATTACTCACCAAGAATCGCAGCAACTTGCCTGATTTGATGCCAAAAGCACATTTGGCATTTAGCTTGAGGTTGTACTTACGCAACCTGTTAAACAGCTTCCTGAGAATGGTCTAGGTGATTATCTTCCCTCCAGGATTTGATGATGATGTCATCCATATAGATCTCTATCTTGTGCATCATGTCATGAAACAGGGCCATTATGGCTCGTTGATACGTGGCTCCGGCATTGATGAGGCTGAAAGATAGTCGCCTATAGCAGAAGGTTCCCCAGGGAGTGATGAAAGCTATTTTCTCCCTGTCCTCTTTGACAACCATGATTTGATGGTAACCAGCAAAGCAATCCACAAAGGAATATATGCCGTACTGTGTCGTGTTGTCTATCAGGATTTGGATGAAAGGTACTGGGAAATTGTCCTTGAGGCAGGCTTTGTTCAAATCCCGGTAATCCACGCATACTCGTACATTCCCTCTGGGTTTTGGTACGGGAACTATGTTTGACAGCCACTCCGGGTATGTTGATACCAAAATGATACCGGCTTTGAATTGCTTAACGACCTCTTCTTTGACTTTCAGACTCCATTCAGGTTTTAAACGCCTAAGTTTCTGCTTGACTGGCTTGAATTCATCTTTGATGGGCATTCGATGAATGACAATATCAGTAGACAAGCATATCATGTCTTTGTGTGACCATGCAAACACATCCTGGAACTGTGTTAGGAGTCCGATTAGATCGGTTTTTTGGTCTTGGGTGAGGTCTATGCTTATCTGAATTTCTTTGATGTTTTCGGAGGTTCCTATGTTGATAGTGGTGGTTTAGTCGAGGTTCGGTTTGGGTTTTTATTCGACCCATTCTTTGATCTCCTCGGGCACCTTGTAGTCATCTTCCTCTTCTTGATCAATATCCATCAAGTCAAAGTTTAGTTCTACATCAAATTGTAGTCACTTTAACAGGTTGGCATCTCATCAGTAGAGACAAACACATCCAATGCTTGAGTTCTAAAAACAAAAATGCTTTTATTTTAATATATACAACTGCTTAAATATACACATCATTTGGCAAAGCATGATAAAAGTTACTGCTATAGTTGTGCAATCAAAAGTAAGCAGTAAATGAACGCATGTTTAATAGGGCAGGCGGACTCTTTGCCCCTTTACCCTTTTTAACCGAGGCAAGGGATACTGTTCCAGTTGTCCAGAGTTAGATCCTCATGAACAGGGAGGATCAAGAATTTGTGATCATCCGCCTCATCTCGGATGATGACTAAGACATCCTTCGAAATATGGCCGGGGTTTTTCTTTGAACTGCCCCCTTTTTCTTTCTTAATGCGAGGAATTTGAATCTAATTCTCATCGTCGCTGTGTGGGATCTCATCATTCATACCCTCGTAGTTTATGATAACCCGTATGTTAGCAAATGGGTCTCGTCCTTTGTACATGATCTTTTCTTTTCCATTTTTGCTATCCATCTCGAATCTGGGAGTTGTTCTCTCACTGGCTGGTATAATGGGAGGAAATAACATGGTTGATACCACAGCTGAGATTTTCCTCATGGGTTTCACCCATCCAAAACCCGTAAGGTTGGAAGTAAAATTGTGGAAGCATGAGCTTTAGAGTGCTTGTGTGGATTCCGGCTGCTTGACCCAGATGAATAACCCAATCCGGCTCTCCCTGTCTGGCTCGGGATTTGGACTGGACTTGTGATTCCCTGTTGGTTCTTTCCTAACCCTTTTCCAGGTTGGAAACCTAAAGATACCATCTCTTGGCCTACTGTCATCACTTCAAGGGAGACCTTTGGCTTTAGGGCTGGTTCTCTGATAGGTAGATACTGAGTATCACTCACTTCCAGGGCTTGAAAACTTGCAGGTTCAATCCCTGCATCCAGGCTGATCATCGACATGTCTTCCTGTAGGCAGACAGGGTATTCTGGTTCGGTATTGATCATAATTAGGTTGCCGTTGATAATGTATTTGAGCTGTTGATGGAGGGTGGATGGCACTGCCTCTGCCATGTGGATCCATGGTCTTCCTAGCAACAAGTTGAATCCAGTGGCGATGTTGAGCACCTGAAAGGACACATAGAAAGTATACGGACCAATCTCCAAAGGAAGCTTTATTTCTCCCATAGCTTGTCGGCGAGATCCATCGAAAGCCCGGATGACCACATGACTGGTTTTGATCCAATTCGGGTTGATCTTCATTCTCTCCAAGGTATCGTAAGGACAGATGTTGAGGGATGATCCTCCATCTATGAGCACACCTCCGATCACATACTCGAAAGACATCACTGCTATGTGTAATGACTTGCGATGACCCGTCCCTTCTACATGTATATCATCATCAGTGAAAGATATCACATTGCTGTTGAAAATGTGTTCTACCACATGACAGAATTTCTCAGCATCCACAGTGTGTGGCAGATGGGCTTCTTACAGTACTCTTACTAGAATGTTGCGATGATCGACTGAGGATAAGACCAAGTCTAGGATGGACATCTGTTTGGGTACGTCTTTCAGACTTTGCACTACCTTGATTTCGTTGTGTCCCATTTTGTCAAGGAACTCTTCGATTTCCTCTTCAGCCACTTTTTCTTTGGCCTTGAGGACTAGTTTGATCACCTGCTGAGGCAGGTACAATGGATTATCCTTTGGTACTATGGAAATGTTGTTTGAGATGGAACCTTCGTCATTCTCGTAGTTCTATGGGACCCTCTTTAGACTGATAACTGGGTACTGAGGTCTGAAGGGCAAGATTAAAGGTTCAGGTGCGGCCAGCTTCACAGGATCTTGTGTGTCTTTGACCCCTTTCCCTGGCAGTACTAAGGGTGTGAGGGATGGCTCCTTGTCACAGGAAACAACAGCCACTATATCCTGATTCCACATGGTGGGAATAAAGAGAGTGTCTTAATCTGGGAGGCCATAATCCCGATCCCCTCTTATCAAGTCACCATTGTCAATCATATTCTGAATCAGGTTACGAAGTGCCCAGCAATCTTCAGTATTATGGCCGGGTGCATTGGAGTGGTACTGATAGATTTGGTCAAGCTTGAATTTTTTGGATCGAGGGTTTAGTGGAGGTAATAAATCTACAACCATGCCCTCATTGATTAACATATGGAGGATTTCTTGCATTGGCTGGTTCAGGTTGGTGAAATTTCTTTAAAATAGGAACTTCCTGCCAGCTTGGAAATTATCTTCTTTGTCAATCCGGTCGGCCCAGGGTTCATGCTCATGAGACCTGTAGTGATCCATCGTGGAGATGGGACTGATCTCCGGTGTTGGAGAATTTGCATTAGGCAGCTGTCTGGGGATCTGATGTTGGTATACGACCAATTCGGCTAACTGTTCAATTTGTTCCTTGATAGAACTTATCTCTTGCTCTATCAGGAATCGCCTTTCCGACACTTCCCAACTGTCTGGGCTGTTGTTGCTAGATGGAGTTGACTCTCCCACATAACGGAGGTACTTGGATCCTTCTCTTTTCATTTCCTGTGCTTATTATGTTGACATTTTCCTCTTTGTGCTGAGGGAGGGGATTGTCATGTATGTGTGGTTGTTCTGGTTTGGTCACCACAATCTCTCTATTGTCAATCAAGTCTTGGATTTTGTGCTTGAGAGACCAACAGTCTTGAGTGTCACAACCCGGGGATCCGGAATGATAAGCACATTTTTTGCTTGGGTCCAAATTCTGTCCACCAGTACTGGTTGGTGGAAGGAGTTGCACAATCTTTTTCTGTGCGGTTAACAATTTCAGCACATTCTCGAGTGAATCCCCTAATGGGGTGAAAGTTCTTCGACGCTGTATCTCCATATTTTTCTGAAATGGAGGGTTTGAAGGCTGTGCTAGAGCTTGGAAAGGTGTATAGTTCCTCCTTTGAATGGGCATACTGTTTGACTCACCTCTTTGATTCTGTCCTTGCAATACTAAGGACACTTCTTCATCTTTCTTCTTATGTGCTCTCTGGGGATTACTCCCGTAATTTCCGGATTGGATATGTTCGACAACGGCTTCCAAGGCATTCAGGTCCTTTATCTTTCCAGACTTCAGCCCCATTTCGGCCATTTCACTGTGCTTGACCATCTCAGAGAAGGGTTTTCCTATGCCTGCTAGGACTCTCTTATAATATGGAGCTTCTTGAATATCGATGAAGGTCATGACTATCTCAGTCTCATTCATAGGTGGAATGACTTGTGCTGTGATCCGTCTCCATCGTTGAGTACATTCTCTGAACGACTCAGAACTTTGTTTCTTGATTTTGGTTATTTGGTATCTAACTGGAGCCAGCTGAGATTGGAAGCTGTATTGACTGAGGAAGGCATGGGCCAACTCTTCCCAGCTGTTAATTTTGGAGTTGTCTAAACGGACGTACCAGGCTCTAGCCTCTCCGGTCAGACTCTTCTGAAATAACTGCATTCGGAGTTTCTCGTCCTCTGCATAGGATCCGAGTTCTCCAATGAATACCTTCAGGTGAGTATAAGGGTCTCCCAATCCATCGAATTTCTCAAAATAAGGAGTTCTAAATTTTTTAGGATAACTAGCCCTAGGGAATATACAAAAGTCTGAATAATTGACACTGCCAAATGCTCCAGTCCCTGTGATAGACTGGATGGTTTCCTCCATCTGCTGTACTTTCTTCAGAATGTCACCAGCTTCCTGTTCCTTGTTGAGAGTGGTGATTTCAGGGGTTTTGTTGGTTGTGTCCTGGTTTTGTTGTCTAGGAATCTGAGTCTCTGTCTTTTCGATCTCTTGATGGCCACCACTACCACCAGGTGTTCACGGTTCTGTGTGAGTTTGGGCTTGCTTCCCTTTAAGGGCTTTGCTCTGTTCTTTCAGAAAACTTGCCAATTCGGCTATCTGATTCTCCAGCCCTTCAAATTCTTCCCTAGAGACAGGGGTGGATTCTAGTTGAGCATTGGAAGTCATGTTCGTGGATGGACTTAGTGCCTTTTTAGACTTAGATCTAGTGACAGGACCAATTTTTCACATACAACAAAAAGTATGCGTGTCAATTTCCTTAAGTAGGTAGGGATAGGATGCATGCCATGATGTGTTTTTGTGGTTTTTTAATCTTATCCTGCAAAACAAAGGTTAGTTATTTTGATGACAGGATAACATGACAGGATGTATATGACAAGGAATCTAAAATTTTCATTATGATATTTACATTGTGCTCCTTTACATTGGAATTTGAAAACTTTACATTGAATTGAAAGAGGAAGGCATGAAAAAGTTTCCCATCGGATTTGGTTAATCAGAGGTTGACCTATCTTAGGCTACTCTCGCAGCTTTTTGGCATGAAGGTCCCCAGATCATCGCAATTTACTAGAGGGGAAATTAATTTGATCTTTCAACTGGAGCGAATCTGGGTGGTGCATTTTCTTGAGCCCCCAGAGACTTAGCCATCCCCAGAGTCATTACTTATCACCGACGGGTTTTGCCTTCAGAAGGAGGAATCACACAACATACATTCACATACATCGTGCCACATCGTATGCATATGATGACATTGGTGCAAAGCACTAATATGGGTGCGAAGCACTAAAAAAATAGGAAAGCATTCATTTAATGTAAAGACGCAACATTCACGCATTCATTCAATGTAAAGACGCAACATTCACACATATGCAGTTTTGAAAGGGAAATTTTTGAAAAGATTTGAACGCGGCCTAAGCCCTCTACTGTCCCTAGTAGAGTCGCCACCTGTCGACGTCGGGAAAAAATTCGCGGGCCGGTTCACAACTCGGATCTTTCTCTCTTCCTAAGTTATCTCTACCCTTACTCTTTTTATTGTGAAAAAGGTTTTGAAGGGTTTTTTAGGAAAAGGCTAACATGTATCATGTCGACGATTGAACGTTTTACAGAGTTGCCAGTTGGTAGATTTGAAATGGTTGTACCAACTCAACCGAGTTTTGTTTGAAAGAGGCCTAATTGCTGGACACTGTCGAAACTTCATCTTTGAAAACAAAGTTTTGAGTTCGGGGGCTTGGTTAAGTGTGGGGAAGGTGTTAGGCACCCCACAACTCCCATGTAAACACGGTACCGCATCTTTTCAATATTTCCCTTAAAAAAATGAAATTTGTGTGAATGCTGTTTGAAAATTGGGACTATGTTTGATTGAAAGTATGTTTATGCATCGTTGAACCTATATATGAAGGGTTTGATTTGATTTTTGCAAAAACAGTCTTTGATTTGATTTACAAAAGTGTTTGATTTGGTTTGCAAAAGCTTCTTTTTATGAAAAGATTATTGAATGAAGGTTTTCAAACCCTTACGCTAACATAGGAATTTAAGCATATCGATACTTCAATTTTATCTTTTTCAGCCTTAAGGCTCAATTTGAATGGTGATTGTCGGGCTGCGAAGCATCCTCGATCACAAAATATATCAAATGTCAGTCTTCTCATGGGCATGATAGCCATCGGAGGGACTCTGACACGACAAACCATTATTCTCATTATGTTGAGACTTTACATCCGGATAACCGTTTTAAGGTCTTTTGTATGTACATTTTTACAGAAAAACTGGCAGGGTACATTTGTAAAGTGGAGTTTGTCTATCGTGGGAATCAGATTCTGATCAGTTTGATCATGAATCCCACGATTCCTAGGCTCACATACGAGTAGCCAGTAAACCTGCACAGCTCAAATTTGTACAGAAACATATATATATATATATATATATATATATATATATATCCAAATATCGTCAGAACCAAGGATTCATTCAGTAAATCCTGGTTGCACATGGCTGAAGCATCTCGTTCTCACTAGATAGCGATCTAAGGGCCGCAAGGTTGCTTTTGTAACTAAAACTAGAAAAATGCTAGATTTAAGTAAATCTCAGCCATTCTAGCTTTCCGGTTCTGTCTGTACCTATTTTGAACCGTTAGAAAGCTAGAGTTGGCGAGATTTAAATAAATCTAGTTCACCCGCAGAAATGTCAGTGCCGATTCATATCAAATGAATATTTAAAGCAACAGTTTAATAAAATGAGTAAAGTAATATATATAATTAAATATATATACGAGAGTTGTAAAGGGTGATGGGTTTTCACGCCGGTGCCCGGACTGGATTTGAAATATATATATATATATATATATATATATATTTATAAAAGCTGCATAAAAGCCACAGAATGATCCAGGCTAGACAGAATTAAAATATATATAGAAAAAACAGTAAAAAGGGCGATGGGTTTTCACACTTGTGCCCTGACTGAAATATAAATATATACAGAAATGTAGTCAACCAAGACTGGAAAGATAACCCAGTATGGTGAATGGTGCAAAAACAGTAACAAGGCCATAGAATGATCTAGGCCGAACTAATATATATATATATATATATATAGACAGAAAAGTAGTCAACCAAGACTGGGAAGATAACCCAGTGTGGTGAAGGTTGCTTATATATGCATATTTATATATAAAAGTAGTAAACTATTACGGATTTGACATCCGGGCTTGACAGAATTGAAAAGTTAGTATATAAAAAGTTGAATATATACAAAAAAAGCCAAACTCGGACTGGGAAGATAACCTAGTTCGGCGAAGTTTCCAGTAACGAAGATGCAAGTATATAAAATCTGTCGGAAGCGACGGATCGTCAATCCGAGTTGTAGAAATGCCATAAAATGCGTTAATGTACAAAAACGTACCAAAAGTTGACAAAAACGGCTACGGAACTGAGTTCCAGGCATATTTAGCAAATGAAACTTGATATGCAAGTGTATAAAAGTGCAAAAAAGTTATAATAACTTTCTGATTGTAAAAATACTCATAATGGACTGCTACACGGGCTTTTTACCAAATCGTAGGCTTTAAACGTCCGAATCTATCGGTTATTTTCTGATATGTGGTAGTATGTGGGTATATCTATGTGTTAGAGTGAAAAAATTTGGGTTTAGAAGATAAAAAAATAGTCAGAAAACCAAACGGGCATGGGTTTAGAGCGTTTTTGAATTCTTGAAATGAGAGGCGGGTGCACCTCTATATATAGACCAGGGAGCCTCCACTCTACCTGCTACTGCCGCAGGTAGAGGTGCGGCTCCATGTGGCAGAGCCCACGTAGTGGGTCCCATCGTCTCAAAGTACGTGCACTCCGAGCAACGCAAGGTCTGATTCAAAACTTTTTAACTTTTGATCGGAGCGTCCTTTTGAGGCGTGCTATACCTTTCCGGAAAGCCCTCGCCGAGAGTGTCACAATGACATGGGATAAAACATTTTTTGGATCCAAGAATAAGGGTTCATAACTAGTTCTTTGATTCCCCGCAGTTTATCCGTTGAGCTGTCTTGCGCTGTTTGCACTCGGGATCATTGCTATGGTTCGTTCTAAACTTATTGGCATCAATTCTGCTTGAGTTTTACCGAATCGGCTTCAAGTTGGTAAAATAACCCCGGGGTTGCCTTTAGTGTCGGCATGGCCTTCAGTTGACTTTCTAGAGTTGTTTCCAAGACTTGGATCCCATTCGAGTCTATTTGTCCTCAGTGTTGTTTCTGATGCTGACTTGGTCGCTCCAGGTTTTCCTTTGTAGATGTTGCAATGCTTCAGGATTGTTTCAAAAGTTGACCTGACTTCCCGGGTTGAGACTGGGGATGACTTGTACCTCCCAGGTTGAGATTGGGGCTGACCTATACCTCCCGGGTTGAGACCGGGGCTGATCTGTACCTTTTGGGTTGAGACTGGGGCTGACCTGTACCTCTCGGGTTGAGATCGGGGCTGACTGTACTTCTCGGGTTGAGACCGGGGCTGACTTGTACTTCCTGGGTTGAGATCAGGGTTGACCTGTACCTTCCGGGTTGAGACCGGGGCTGACCTGTGCCTCCCGGGTTAAGACAAGGGCTGATTTGTACCTCTCGGGTTGAGACCGGGGCTGACCTATACCTCCCCAGGTTTAGATCGGGGCTGGTTTGTACCTCCCGGGTTGAGACCGGAGCTAATTTGTACCTCCCGGGTTGAGACCGGGTCTGACCTGTACCTCCCAGGTTGAGACTGTGACGCCCCCAAATTCAGACCGTCACTGATCTCGAATTTGGTTCATCACATACTAATTCTAATAACAACTAAAATCTCAAACAACGGAATAACAGAATAATTTACATTGATATAACATAAATATTCTCGTCCAAAGTCTCGAAACTATTACTAATACACTTCATAACTTAAACCAAACATTTCTTAATACATAATATTTAAATAAGTCTTAATACAACATAACGAAAACATCCTAATATAAAAAAGCACAGCTACTCCATTGCCTTGCCTTCGCACTTGTCCTGTCCTGGGGTTCCACCTTGCCCTGCCTTAACTGAAATGTTTATGGGAAGCAAGAGTAAGCAATAAATTTGCTCAGCAAGTAATATGCCAATAAATATGAACAGGAATATATATAGTTCTAAATCTCAAGGGTAAAATGGTAATTAATCTCTCAGGATTTCAAATAAGAATATTGTGAACAAAATAAATAGCAATGACTTCCAAATCTACTCCGTGAAGTTGAATAAGGACCACTACGGGTCAAGAAGTTATTAAAAGTTTTAATAATTTCAAGTGAATGAATAGATATCACTGAGTGTCGATGTGAACCAAAGATTAATAAAGAATCTAATGAATTCAAAGTTTCAAGTTAATAAATACTGGATACTGAGTGGTCGCTAAAAATCACGAACTTCTACTAGAATCACCAAAAATATTTCTGGTAACCCAACCAAGTACAATTAGAGGATCAGCCTGTCGTACCTGGAGTTATGCATAACCTGTCACACCACTGTCGGCACCCTGACTATATAGTTCTCATTTTTACAAGGGTTGTTCAACTCAGTCAATTTATAAGAGTCCGCACCAAGGCAATTGGTATGGATTGCTTTCTAATTCATGATATTGGTCTAGCCGAATTAAATGGCGTAGACAATTTCAACAATGTATATAAGAACAATTTATGAGTTCAATACTCGCAATAATAATTTGAAGAATATAATCGTGATTTAAATCAAACTATGAAACATAAGTTTGTAAGGCAAGAATTATTCTAGCACCTATTTACTCGTACGACCAAAGTTAGTACAAGCTCGAATATGTGTTCAATAAAGAGTATGAATCAAATACTTGCTCAATAAAAGAGTAGTCAAATACTTGCAATTAATATACAAGAACGATTTCAAGGAAACTTGCACACTGAAAGAGTATAAGTTAGGAAACATACTTACGACGTTCCTCAAATAAGTAACCACAAGGATAGGATACTTGCAACACAATAAAAGTAGGGTTCAGATACTTGCACTATAAATGAGTGTAAGTCAGGAAACTTGTCTTTAGCGTAGTTTATCCACGAAAAGCAAATCGACACTTTTGAATTCCTATCGTAATTACGTATATATATGATATTTATTAGTCATATAATTTAACATCATATCTTAACTTCGGATATACGATCAACACATAAGCTAAGTTTTAACCTAGCTACACAGTTATATAGTGTCATATAATTATAACTTTTATTCTCAACGTTCCTCCTTTTGAGTTTAACATATTCTCATATCATTAATATCACATAAGATCACAACAAATGGCAACCATAATCTTTCTAGCACTTTATAGCATTATTATAAGATAACCATCAAATCAGATTCAAGTAACAATATATGATATCATATAGCATATGTACATTTTTAAAGGATACTTCTATGCTTATATAACATTCCCTTGTTCCAAACATATGTGATATAGATTCTAAGTAGACACTTACGGCCATTCAAGGTCATGGATTTCACAAAGCCTATCATGCTCGCTTTTTAAACACATATGGTATTCATATATACCTTGTACTAAGCATTCTTATGAGCATTCATATTTCATACAAGTAACTATCACAGTTATTAGTTGAAACTATCACAGTTATAATTTATCATCATATCTTATCTTCGGATATACGATCAACACATAAGCTAAGTTTTAGCCTAGCTACACAGTTATATAATGTCATATAATTATAACTTTTATTCTCAACGTTCCTCCTTTTGAGTTTAACATATTCTCATATCATTAATATCACATAAGATCACAATAAATGGCAACCATAATCTTTCTAGCACTTTATAGCATTATTATAAGCTAACCATCAAATCAGATTCAAGTAACAATATATGATATCATATAGCATATATACATTTTTAAAGGATACTTCTATGTTTATATAACATTCCCTTGTTCCAAACATATGTGATATAGATTCTAAGTCGACACTTACGGCCATTCAAGGTCATGGATTTCACAAAGCCTATCATGCTCGCTTTTTAAACACATATGGTATTCATATATACCTTGTACTAAGCATTCTTATAAGCATTCATATTTCATACAAGTAACTATCACAGTTATTAGTTGAAAACATGCTTCGTTTGCGCTAAATTTGAATCACAACATCTAGTCATGGTATGTATACAGGTATGATGCGTGAGTAAGTCTAAAAGTACTATCTCATATGTCCATAAACATCAGAATTAAAATCTCCACGTATCATGTCAATGCTCACGTGCAAAGCTTGTATTTTCATTAGTAAATCTCACTAATAGGGCCTAACATGTTCATGCTTCCTTGCGAACCATATAAACACAAGTTAACAGTTTATTCATGCATTTCTAAACCCTTCTAACATGCTTGCAAAAACATTACTTTAATGTGTTACACACATGTCAATGTTCGTTTTCAAAACTTCCATTTTCATTAGGAAGGTGTGCTAGTTAGGTTCACATGTTCATATTATATTACGATACATATATACTTAAGTCAATATGCATTTCATGTGTTTTTAGGTGGTACAAACATATCTCAAAAGTCAAAATGTCTAAAACGGATAAAACGAGTCAATGTCCCTTTTTGAAATTCTAAGTTCATTTCGGAAATCTATAACTTCATCGTTCTCGTAAGCGATCCGAATATAATATGCTCATACTAGTTTAACAAGTCCATATATATGTATTAATCATACCAGCATGCTTGTCCTAATTCCTTTCAATATCTATCACTTAGCAGACATCAAGCAGGAACAAAATCTACAGAAACTGGGATCAGGGCCCGCTGCGCCGCAGTGTAATGCCGGCGCAGCTGCGCCACAGTGTAATGCCGGAGCAGCTGCGCCGTGCCTGGTTCAGTTCAAGACATAGTCTGCTTCGGCAGACTTTATCCCAATTCACAGAAATTCTTCATGAATTCATTTATAACTAGCAACATTGTATTACCAATATGTTTACAAGCTAATATAGAAACAATTTAACATTATCAAATTGTAGAATCATGAATTCCATGTAACATTCAAAATCTAAGAAATCTTAGAGACAAAATGAAGAACATGGAAATTGTTGTATGAATTCGATTGCTAGTAAGCCACATTGCATTCTAAGATGTTACTAAGTCTATATAACAACCATCAATTACAACCCAATCAATTTATCATGATAACCATGCTTAATTCAAGAATTAGCAAATCTTAGAGAAGCAAAAATGAAGAACATGAATGAAGAGTTTTATACCTCTGCTATGAATTAAACTAGCTCCAACTGGATTCCCAACTCTCTGATTATAATCTGAACTTGCTGCTACTTCACAATGCTATTATACTAATATGTGTATTACTCTTAACTCAAGAAATTTATCAGCAAATCAAATTAAAGGAGATGGCTTATATTTATAGAGAAACTAATATACAGACAATGCTATCTTCCCATAAATCAAACCAATAAATTGACAAATTACATGAAGGTTATGGAATGGTTGGTGAATCAAATCATGGTGCCCACTCCCCCCAATAATCATGAGCTAGGATTGCTGAGTTTGAGGAATATAGAGCTATGAATTGTTTGCTGAAATTGAGAATATAGAGTAGAGTAGCTTGTATGCTACACACGTGAAGGAGAATGGGTCTCATATAATGGGACAAGCCAATTTCAATATCAGCATTCTAGCAATTGTACAATGAAATGTTATAACATATATCATACACTTAGGCTATTACATATATATTCATACTATATATTTAGATTATAATTAACATTATTGTGTAAGTCACATGCTTAATATTTCAAGTAGTAGATGTGATATGGCAATGTAACATACATATAATCCATGTACATTTATTAATACCGGATATAATTTACTCGGATATAATCACATCACATTATCTCCTTTATTAAATTCTATTATTCCATTATATATAAGTAATCATCAATTATTATTTATATTCATGATACATTATTTTAATGTCCACACACTCAGATAGTCACATAGGCATTATCATGTAACTTAGTAAATCTTACTATATGGTTTTTATATAATATAGTCACACCGCACTTTAAACTTTATATATTATATAGTTAACTACTATACGCTATACATTTAATTCGCATGTTTGCACATAGAAGTAAATAATTTACTTATCTTATCTTATCAATTAATTAATAATATTAATTAATCCATTCCTCGTAATTATTGATAACACTTAATTCATAATCATAGGATTAATTATCACAAATATAAATCTCAGCATATTTATAAACAGGTGGTTTATTATTATTTCATCGCTTGAAATAATAATAATTAACGTATTATTAATCGCTACTAATATTCCATAACAATTAACTAATATTCTACAATAACAATTAACAGTTAATATAGATTAATTGTTCACTTATTATGTCCTTCGTCAATTAATATCATCATTAATATTCTTCATCACTATGCCATACAAGGCTTTCACGAGTTTATTATAAACTCCACACTTTTCTCAATTATTATAATTACTTAATTTTATATAATTGAGTTAACTCACAAAATTATTTATATTCAAATAAATTCTCATTTTCATTAATATCTTTATTTATTCTTTAACCGGTTATTATTCTTAACAACATTATTTTAACTATAACATGTATTGCACTCAACAATAATCAAATATAACTCTTATTATACACATCAATTATTTACTTGCAAATTTTTTATTACTCATAATAACATATTATAAATAATTACTTATTAATATGCTATTACTAATTACGACGATTAATTAATAATGTAATATTAATTAATCCTTCACTTATTAATTCCTTCATCATTTAATTAATTAAATCACCACCATTTCTTTTCTCATGCCACACAAGGCATTTCTACAAGTTCGTTGAATTCTTCTATATTTTCTTCTAAATTCAATTTCATATAATCGAATTACTTTTCTCATAACTCATCATAAACATTTATGTTTCAATAAGTATCCGTTTTCTTATTGTATCAATAAATAAAAAAAAATTTATTCATGTAATTCACGTTTCTTACATCCTGCCCCCTTTATAAAAATTCCGTCCTCGGAATTTGTACAAGGTTACACAAATAGATGGGGATAGTCCCTCAGCGTTCTATCTTCTAATTCCCACGTGACTTTCTTGGCATCGAGATTTCGCCAAAGCGCTATTGCAGAAGATATGATTTTATTCCTTAATATCTGTTCTTTCCTATCTAGTATTTGGACATAAATTCTTCATATGTTGGATTCTTCCCTACTTGAATGGGCTCATAGGGTATCACACGCTTTTAATTAGGCTTATATGATCGTAAGATAGAAACATAAAACATACTGTAGTTATGTTCCAGTTAAATAGGTAAGGCTACCTCGTACGCCACTTTTTCTGCTTTCTGCAATACTTCACCAGGTTTCACGAACCTCAGACTCAATTCTTCTTTCTTACTTAATCTTATCTTCCCCTTACAGGGAAAAACTATCGTCTTCAAAATCTCGATTATGACGATGCCAATTGGCGTGCTTCTCATGTTGATCTTGAGCTGCTACTAATCTGGCTCTTTTTGTCTTCACAACGTCTGCCATTCGTCGCATTAAATCTGGTCCCAATTGAAGTCGTTGTTCTCTGACCTTATCCTAACATAGCAGTGTTCTGCACTTTCTTCTGTGGAGAGCTGCGTACGATGGCTTACCGATATTTTTATAATAATTATTACTATAAGCGGATTCTACTAAGGGTAAGTGATATCCCAAATTTACCTTTGAAATCCATTATGCAAGCTTTTTCAAAACTTCAAAGTGGAGCGCAGGTTTCGATTGGAAATTATTAACACCAATATTCCGTATTGCAAAACGATTAT